>CM070565.1:32911898-33511898 GCA_036346405.1 Phyllostachys edulis | reverse complement strand
ATGCATTAAAGACTTTTCTTACCGGCCTAGAGCTAGCCACAGAGGATGACGTGTGGGGTCTACTAAACAGTGATGTTTTTCATTTTTATTTCTTATTTAATTTACTACTGACATGTGGGACCTATACGTCATACACACGGCTCACGAAATAGTGCATGGACCAGAGTCCACAGCACAGTGCACCGGTCTATGGACCACCTAGCAGTTTACTATGCACTAAATGGCCTCGGGCCCACCTGTAAGTCACTCAAAGAATCATCAATTCAATAGATTTCCGACAAAGACACGCCATTAAGTCTAATCATTGTCATTAACCCTTAATAAAAGCCACTACAGTGTTTTGTCGGGAAAATCCGACAACAGCGCTCCACTCCGCCCGCTTGCACGGTGGCGCTGACCAAGGCCTGGGATGGGACCCTAATAACCTAGCGCAGCTAATGGTTGGGGTTTCGGCGACGGGGGAGCACTAGGCTGTCGGCGAGCCGGAGTGGGGCGGCGAGGCCGTGATACGGCAAAAGGGGAAACGATGCCTCATGTAAAACAACCACTCTTAAGCTACAAGAGGGTCCTAGGAAGCTCACCCGAGAGTTGGAGAGGTCGGGGGAACTCGGAGGTGACTCGACGACGATAATGGCTGCGGCGGCCGACAATGGGGAGTCTTCCAAATTCGAGCGCTCCTACGGTGAACTGATGAAATCAATTGAGGGGAACACTTACTCAATCTCAAAGGTTCAAAGTGACACGCAAAGAATGGGAATTAGCTCACCGGAATGGAAGTTGACACGAGGATGTCCTCGGGAGCGCGCTCTAGTACTTCTCAGAGCACGAAGGTGGAACAGGAACAACAAGGCAAAGTAGGAGCTCGTATTAGCAAAATTGGAGAAGGCAAAGAAGGTAGAGCGGAGGAGAACCACCCAGTCGAAGCTTACCCAGGCGTGGTGCTCAATTAAGCTTCTTCCTTCTCATCCCCGAGAGAAGGAATGAGCAAGACGGCAGCGGCAGGGGCGCGGCAGAGCGGCGCGGGTGCGTGGCGCTCATGTTCTGCGCGTCGAAGCGGAGGTGGACGAAGGAGATGACAAGTGGGGCCGCGGCATCAGCGACACAACCCGGCGCGCGCGTGAGGGTGGCTCGCGGCGATTTGGGACCACATGATCAGGAATGGACGGCTGATGGCATTTGGTTCCGGCGCGGTGCAGCTAGGCGGCGAGGTCGAGATGGGTGGCTCAGGTCGGAGGAACAGTAGAATGGCTCGGGTCCGATGAACAGTACTGAGCCCAAGTTTCAAATCAGTTTGACTAACAAAAGTCAGGTTTGACTAGAGCTTTAAAAATAGAAATAAATTTCTAAAAATTCTGAAATTAATCAGAGGGCTTCCTGGGACATCCTAGTTTCCAAATAAAATTTGAAAACCTACTGTTCAATATTTAATTTGTGTAATTCAAATTCAAACTTAGAATAGGTCTTTGACTTGTGTTTGAATTTTCTAGGGATTGAATTAGGTTCCAAAAATTTGGGAAAAATTATATCAATTCGTGATAATTATCTTAGTATTTGAATAAATTATTTCCAGAGGATTATCACAAGTTTTTGCTCTTGCTTTCTTTTGGAACTTCAATTTGAGTTGTATGTTTTCTTTGATTCCAACAACTTCAATGCAACAAAATATGCAAAAACTCCATAAAACCAATGCATGTTCAAAAGTTTTAAATTCCCCACATTTTTAATACATTTAGAATACAATCCCAAGACTTGGGATGTTACAAATATCCCCCCCCCTTACAAAAGATCTCGACCCCGAGATCTGGGTAGGTCGAAAGCTGGATAGGAAGGTTCTAAAAGATTACACAACATCTGCTGTCTTGATTTTCTTTAAAGATAGTGCTAGGATATCCTTAACAAGGTTACAAGGAGTGGTTAATACATTTTTCCTTTCCATTGTTTTGCTTAATCTTTCCTTTCTTGATTCGAAGGCACTTTAAGTAGAAGGAAAAAGATCTGGATATTCCTTTCGCATAAGGTCTTCACGCTCCCAAGTTGCTTCATCCTCGGAATGATTTGCCCACTGAATTTTAAGGAACTTAATGGTACGATTCCTTGTCCTTCGTTCAGCTTCTTCAAGGATGCAAAAAGGACGCTCACTGTAGGTCAGATCCTCTTGTACATCAAAACCTTCCAAAGGAGCTTATTCAGTTGGGACACGAAGGCACTTCTTTAGCTGGGACACATGGAATACATTGTGTACCCCAGAAAGTGCAGCGGGTAAGTCCAACTTGTAGGCCACAACTCCTCTCTTTTCTATGATACGGAAAGGTTCGACATATCGAGGTGCTAATTTGCCTTTGACGCCGAATCGTCGAGTGCCCTTCAAAGGAGTGACTTTGAGATATACAAAATCATTTTGTTTAAAGCTCAACTCACGACGACGACGATTTGCATAGCTCTTTTGTCGTGATTGAGCCGTGCACAATCGGTCTTGTATCAACCGAACATGATCTTCGGCCTCTTGGATCGAGTCCGGGCCAAAGAGTGGTCTTTCACCGGTTTCGGACCAATTCAACGGGGTTCTACACCTTCTCCCATATAAAGCCTCGAATGGTGCCATACCGAGACTAGTTTGAAAGCTGTTGTTGTAGGAGAATTCAGCAAAAGGCAAACATTTCTCCCAATTCTTCCCATAGGAGATAACACAAGCACGGAGCATATCTTCCAAAACTTGATTTACTCTTTTAGTTTGGCCATCAGTTTGAGGGTAGTATGCAGTGCTGAAAAAAAGGCGAGTCCCCATAGCTTCATGCAAGTGTTTCCAAAACCGAGCGGTGAAGAGGGAACCGCGATCTGAAATAATGATCTTCGGTACCCCATGCAAGGATACAATGCGGGATATGTAGAGGTCTGCCAAACGACTCGCACTAAGATCAGCATGTGTGACGACCCACCCTGTGATATACAGCAAAGGTCCGGGAGGACCTTTTTTTTTGAGTCGCGGTGCTACCACATAGAGGAGCGGTAGCACCGCTCGGTGCATCCCGAGAGAGGTCTACCAGGACCTCCCAGGAGGTCTTCAAGACCTCTTGGAGGTCTTGGCCAGCAACCCACCGGTAGCACCTCCTGGTATATCATCAGGGAGGTCCGACAGGATCTCCCAGGCTAAGTCCCGTAGGACCTCCTGGAGGTCCTGCCCCTGTGCTCCGAGCTAGTCCCAAGACAACAGAAGCTAGCTCACACAGGAACACAAGATAATAACACAACCACAAGGTCAAGCAAAAGATGAAGCAGACAAATTAAGCTTAATATTAAACGGGACCTTATGGTCAAGCTTGTACACAAGAGGTCTGCCACTAAGGGCTTACAAAAACCAACACAGACTTACAGCCGGCCACAAAAGAACTCCAAAGCAAAAGCACGCAAAGGCCATCCGGCAAGCCCATAGGCTGTCGAGTGGAGGACGTCCTAGGCAGCAGGATCGTCGAAGAACTCCTCCTCAAAGAGGTCTGCACTGCCCTGCACTTGATCATCTTCCAAATCTGCTTTGACACAGGGCTTTAAGCCATGAGTACTTTGAATGTACTCAAGAAGACACGTGAGCATTTATGCAAGTAATATTCATGCAAAGGCTTACCAATTGAGAGTCAGATGGTTAGGTTGCGCAGCCAAGTTTTGACAAAGAATAACATAAGTAGATTGAAAAGCAAAGAAGTTGAAACAATAGTATATAATACATTTGATTTTTGCAAAGAGGAGTGAGCACCAACTCACAACCACAACCAAAAGGGGAGGTCCAGTCGCACCCATGACCAGGTCCTCACCCAAAAACTACCCTAGAGCACCCACCCCAGAGGTCCGAACCAGCCTCTGGACCACTACCCGAGCCAACCCCGACCCCTCTAGAGCCGACCAAGGTCTCTTCGAGGCAAAGCTAGGGCATCTCGCTGAAGTGTCCAGTAGCACAAACTTTTGGGAACACTACCCCTTGCACTATTTTCACCAAGCATGTCCATAACCAAGGACTTGGCTATTCAAATAGATTTTTACACTCTGCAGTGGTGTACAACTTTACCCACAATCCACGATCTCTCTAGCGGGACGGGTTCCGGAAAGACCCTTGCCCACTTCTGATAGTGAGCAGTCTAGAGAGTGCGGTAAGGCCTTTACAAAGCTTTGAACTGGCTCGGAGCTGCCCGCTAAGGTTTCGCATTTCCCCCCTTTGGTCTAGAAGTCCGCAGGGTTATGGGGTGCCCCCTCTTGCGCCAACGAATCAGCACGCTCCACCACAACAGCCCCAAGCCATCTCATTGCTAATTATTCAGCCCAGACCATTCCCATAAAATGATCTTGTGGTTGCACTGATTGGCCCATATCAACAGACACAAAGTTGAGTCCTTAATTGTGCTAGGGCAAGACTTCCACAACCCCAATGTGCAAAGCACCCACTACTCACTTCCTGCCTTCTTGCCTCAGCAAAACACTTTGTAATTAACCCTGCCAAAAGACCACCCGCCTTGGCACAATAACATTATTAGGGTGATCTCGCACCACAATCAACACAACTTAGGCATCCTACCATAGTCGCTAGCAAAGGGTAATCGACCACGATTCCATAGATCATTAGTCAAGATTATTAATTGATGAAGTATGATACGTCGGCACCACGGTTTTCTAGAGTGAAGCTATATATAAACCTACGACCCCATGTTGGCAAATAACAAGGAACACCAACTAAATACCCAATCTAAGGCTTACAAGGTAAACATGTCAACATGACCAGAACAATAGATAAAGGAGGCATAACAACAAGTAGGAAAGTAACTACAGCCCAAACATTTCTTATAAAAATAGCCATGCATTGATAAAGTAAAGCCAAAATATATTTGCAAAGCTAGGTTCAATATGATCAAAAGGAGGTCTGTGGCTTGCCTTGGTCAAACAGTGGAGAACCTTCAGTAGAAGCTGCTGGGTCCAAGAACTCTTCCTCAAACGCAGGATCTACACGTATGCAAAAAAACCAAATAAGCAAAACCACACTAGGCCGAAGAACTTCAAAAAACTCAAAAGAACTCAAACCAGCTCGGCAAGAAATGGAAAGCCAAGAGGCTCAGCACAGCCTCAGCGAGCTCCTAGGGAGATCTTGTGCCAGGAGGAAACCAGGTAAAGGAGACCAAGAAGCTAGAAATGAGCAAAAGGTGGTAAAGGAAGGCTTGCCCAGGCTATATATAGCCAGAGTTGGTGGAGTGCACCAAGGAAGGGGTTCAATGACGTGTGGGCAGTCGGGGTAGCTAGGACAAGGCTTGCCCTAAAAGAATTAAAATAAGGTACCTCAGATGTGACTGCATTTAATGTGATCCGACACCTATTAAATGCGCACAGAGTTCTAAGGCGGGAGAAATGATAACAAGGATGAGGGAAGCTGACAAGTGGGGCCAGTCAAAAGGGTGCCCAACCAGTCAAAGAGGTGGCCCCACCGCAAGGGCTGTCTCCGCTAGAGACCACTGGGAGTTCCTGGACAGGAGGTCCAAAACACTCAAGGGGGAGGTCCTGGATAGGAGGTCGAAGACACTCAAGGGAAGGTCCTGGACAGGAGATTCAAAAGACACAACTACGGGGAGGTCCTATGGACAAGAGGTCCAAAATACACAACACTAGGAGGTCCTAATCAGAAGGGATACTCTGAACTAGGAAGGTGGTCTTTGCAAAAAAGACCAGCAAGGATCGAGGAGGTGGTCCTTGCAAAACAGCCAGGAAGAGGTCCTGGGCGGTCAAGATCTCAAAGGGGAGGACCTTAACGGTCCAGATCAAAGGGTGCAGGGAGGTCCTGACGGTTAGATCTCCAAAAGGGAGGTCTAACGATCAAGATCTCAAAGAGGAGGACCATAACAGTCCAGATCAAAGGGTGCAGGGAGGTCCTGACGGTTAGATCTCCAAAAGGGAGGTCTAACGATCAAGATCTCAAAGAGGAGGACCTTAACGGTCAGGATCAAAAGGCAATGGTGAGGTCCTGACACTCAGATCTCCAAAAAGGGAGGTCTCACGGTCAAGATCTCAAAGAGGAGGACCTTAACGGTCAGGATCAAAAGGCAACGGGGAGGTCCTGACACTCAGATCTCCAAAAAGGGAGGTCCGACGGTCAAGATCTCAAAGAGGAGGACCTTAACGGTCCAGATCAAAGGGTGCAGGGAGGTCCTGACGGATAGATCTCCAAAAGGGAGGTCTAACGGTCAAGATCTCAAAGGGGAGGACCTTAACGGTCCAGACCAAAGGGTGCAGGGAGGTCCTAACGATTAGATCTCCAAAAGGGAGGTCTAACGATCAAGATCTCAAGCAAAAGGGAGGTCCGCGGAGACAAGGATACGCGGGGAAAAGGCTGAGGCCGTTAGATCAAGATCGGATGGCGCAAAACAAAGGGGCCGTTTGGACCGAGCGAACGGGTCAACGAGACCAGGCCGTTTGATTTAGATCGGACGGCTGGGAGGGAAGGGGACGTTCGGACCGAGCGAACGGGCCCTTAGGATCGGGCCATCCAAATAGCATCGAATGGTCCTTAGGTGATGAAGGCAAAGCCTCAAGCGGTACGACCGCAGGAGCCAACGGTGGGTCCAAGCGCTAAGGAGGTCTTGGACCTAAGGAGGTCGGGACCTTTAGATCCAACAGAGGAAGGATTTGCACGGCTAAGATCTCCAAAGAGGAGGTCCTAACGGCCAGATCTCAACAAGGGGGAGGTCTGAGCGGTTAAGATCTCCAGAGAAGAGGGCCTAACGGCCAGATCTGAACAAGGGGGAGGTCTGAGCGGTTAAGATCTCCAGAGAGGAGGTCCTAACGGCCAGATCTGATCAAGGGGGAGGTCTGAGCGGTTAAGATCTCCAAAGAGGAGGTCCTAACGGCCAGATCTGATCAAGGGGAGGTCTGAGCGGTTATGATCTCCAGAGAGGAGGTCCTAACGGCCAGATCTGATCAAGGGGGAGGTCTGAGAGGTTAAGATCTCCAGAGAGGAGGTCCTAACGGCCAAATCTCAACAAGGGGGAGGTCTGAAGGATCGAACACAGAACCGCCAGCCGCGATAGGTCCACAGCTGCACAAAAGAGGTCTTCAAGGAGTCAAGGGAGGTCCTTTGGACACTGGGGGGGTCTACAGAGACAAGGGAGGTCCAAAAAGACTCAAATGAGGTCTTAGCGAAAACGGTAGTACCGGCACCCTGCAGAGGTACGACCGGGGGCCGGAAGTACCGGAAATGAATAACGGTAAAGACCGGAATGGGATGCCGCACACAAACTGAACCATCCAAGAGGGAGGTCCGGAGGAAAGGAAACAAAGCCAAGCTTGGCTTTGAGAGATCAAAGGGGTTTTGCAACACAAACCCGAGCTAGATCCTCAGCAGGAAATCCAAAGCAAGGGGAGGTCTAAACGGAGGGTGAGGTAAAACAGGGGGGGAGGTCTAAACCTCAAAGAGATTCAAACCAACAAAGGAGGTTAGAAGAGAAAAGGTAAACCAAGAGGCACACAGAGAGGCTTCGAAGGAAGAACAGCCCAAGGGGCAGCGAGGAAACAACAGAGAGCCACAACCAGCAGAGAGCACCAACAAGAAGCTTAGTTAAGGTTCGATTAATTCAAGTTAAACTCTCCAAATTTACAAAATATCAGGTTAAGCTTTGGATTCTCAACAAAACCAAATGGTTATTTTTATTTTGAAAACTGGGCAAGAACCTAGGAGAAACGGGATGTTACAGCATGCATAGGAAGAAAATGAGCTACTTTTGTCAAACGATCAATGATAACCCAGATGGCATCTTTTCCTGCGGAGGTACGGGGTAGACTGGTGATGAAATCCATTCCGATGGAATCCCACTTCCACTCAGGAATGGGAAGAGGCTGCAACATGCCCGCTGGTCGCTAATGTTCAGCCTTCACTCGGCGACATACGTCGCACTCGGCAACGAATTTTGCAATCTCCCGCTTCATTCGGGTCCACCAGAATCTCTGCTGGAGATCTTGATACATCTTCGTGGCCCCGGGATGAATGGACAAAGGAGAGTCATGGGCTTCGCGGAGGATTAAGTCCCGCAATTCCACAACCTTCGGAACAACAAGAGTTGATCCGAACCATACGACTCCATGGTCATCTTCAGAAAAGCACTTAGTTGTTCCGCTCTTGATATTTTGCTTGATTCAATTCACACCTTTATCTGATTGTTAAGCAGCCTTGACCTGGCCCTCCAAGGTTGGTTGCACAACCAAAGCAGCGAGAAAACCATGCTCAACCACCTCCAAGTTGAGCCGCTGAAATTCTTCATGAAGGGCGGGCTGCTGCTCCTTGAGCATCAAGGTATTGCAATAAACCTTGCAACTGAGAGCATCGGCAACAACATTAGCTTTGCCCGGATGGTATTGAAGACCCATATCATAATCTTTGATCAATTCCAACCACCTTCTTTGCCTAAGGTTCAGAACTGGTTGGGTGAACAAGTGCTTCAAACTCTTGTGATCCGAATACACTTCGCAACGATTACCGATGAGGTAATGTCACCAAATCTTCAGTGCATGAACCACTGCAGCTAATTCCAAATCATGGGTCGGATAATTGAGTTCATGAGGCCTTAATTGCCTTGATGCATAAGCCACTACCTTGCCCTCCTGCATAAGAACACAACCGAGTCCTTGACGAGAAGCATCGTAATAGATATCGAAGCTTCGGTGGACGTCGGGAAGAACAAGAACTGGAGCTGTGGTTAATCTCTTCTTGAGCTCTTGAAAACTCTTCTCACAATCAGCGGACCACACAAACTTCTTGTCCTTCTTGAGCAATTCTATCATTGGCTTCGCAATCTTGGAGAAGTTCTCAATAAAGCGACGATAGTATCCCGCTAAACCGAGAAAACTCCTCACGTCAGTCACTGACTAGGGCTGACCCCATGAGAGCACATCACTGACCTTGCTAGGATCAACGGCGATGCCTTCCGCTGAAAGAACATGGCCCAAGAATGCCACTTCTTTCAACCAAAACTCGCACTTGCTAAACTTCGCATAGAGTTGATGTTCGCGCAGTTTTCCCAACACTAGCTTCAGATGTTCAACATGCTCTTCATCATTCTTCGAGTAGATGAGGATATCATCAATAAATACCACTACAAACTTGTCCAAATACTCCATGAATACCATATTCATAAGATTCATGAAAAGAGCAGGAGCATTGGTCAAGCCGAAAGACATGACGGTACACTCGTATAATCCGTAGCGAGTAGAGAAAGACGTCTTCGGAATATCTTCAGGCCTGATTCGGACTTGATGGTAGCCCAATATTAGATCAACCTTGGAGAATACCCGAGCGCCAGTCAATTGATCGAAAAGGTCGTCAATCCGAGGCAACGGGTACTTGTTCTTCACCATCACAGCATTCAATGAACGGTAATCAACACACAAGCCCAGAGTCTTGTCTTTTTTCTTCACAAAGATTGCAGGACAGCCCCACGGTGATGAGCTTGGACGGATGAAACCCTTTTCTTGAAGCTCACCAAGTTACTTCTTCAACTCCTCCAGTTCATTTGGAGGCATCCAATACGGCCTCTTTGAAATCGGGGCTGTACCGGGCAGCAATTCAATAACAAACTCAATATCTCGGACTGGAGGCATCCCAATCAATTCTTCGGGAAACACATCGGCGAAGTCGCATACCACAGGGACTTCATGAATCTCCATAGTTGGCTTTGCTTTAAGTGCATAAAGATGTGGTTCTTGCAGCCTCGGAGAAATTCCAACTTCGGAGAAATTCCAACTTGCTCGTCGGATGGACTTGTGAGGGAGATGAATTTTCTGGCACAATCGATTTGCCCCAAGTGTTGGGACAGCCAATCCATACCAAGTATCACATCCAAACCGGCTGAATTGATGAGGATAAGGTTTGCCAAAAATCCCACTCCTCCAATCTCAATAGAAACATCCCGACATTCATATTCAGCTCTCATTACCGACCCCGGAGAATGAATAATCAAAGGAACATGCATAGGGACAATTTGAAGATCACTAAGTGTAACAAAAGACTTTGATATAAAGGAATGAGAAGCTCCGGAATCGAATAAAACTGTAGCTGGTTGAGAGTTGACAAGAAGCGTACCCAACACGACGTCGGGTGCCTCCTGAGCCTCCTCGGCCGAGATATGGTTGACTCGGCCGCTGCCCCCATTCTAGGCCTTCTAATGAATCTTCTAATCCTGACCATTTCCTTGCCCGCGTCCTCCATTAGGAGGAGGGGCCGCTCCAGTCTTCTTAGGGCATTGATTAGCATAATGCCCCTTGTTGTTGCAGAAGAAACAAGTGACATCGGCAGCCGGATTGCGGGGACCTCCTTGCTGTCCCGTAGGTGCACGTGGTTGAGACACGGCCTGCGGTGGGCGAGGTACGAACGCCGGTGCCCTCGGTGGTGGTGGAGCCTGAGAGTGATGCACCGGGGCTTGCCCGCCGTGAGAACGAGAAAAACTGGCCCTTGCTGATTTTTGGGCCTCCCACTTGTGCTTGCGAGAATCGCCTAGTGCCCTTGCCTTGTGTTCGGTGACAATAGCCTTGTCGACCAATGACTGGAAGTCGGGGAAGTCAACAATAGACAGCTTGTCCTGAAGCTCCTCAAACAAGCCATCCATGAACTTCTCATGTTTAGCCTCATCAGTGGGCACATCCTCAGGGGCGTATCGAGATAGATGGTTGAATTCATGCAAGTACTCAGTCACTGATTTGCACCCTTGCTTGAGCGCCGAGAATTCCTTCTTCTTAATCTTCATCAATCCAGCGGGAACATGAGCCCGCCGGAAGGCAGTGCGAAACTCCGCCCAAGTGATAACCCGGCCCTCGGGCTGCATGGCAAGGAAGTTCTCCCACCATGATAGTGCTGCCCCCTCCAGCTGATAGGAGGCAAAGAGTGCCTTCTCCTGCTCCTAGTACTAAGCGACATCGAGCTTCCGCTCGACAAGACGCAACCAATCATCCGCGTCGAGTGGATCCTCGGACCGCGAGAAGGTGGGTAGCTGTGTGCGAAGGAACTCTGAGAGTCCTCCCCTCTGATGATGGCCACCTCCCCCTCTTGATCCGAAGGCACCGGAAAGGTTAGAGGTGTTCTGTGCAATCGCCTCTAGGATCCTCGTCTGATCCATGCGATTCCGCTCAATCTGAGCGAGAACCTCAGCCAAGGTCGGAGGAGGTGGTAGCTCCTCATCCTGACCAGCAGGCTGACCCTGGCTGCTGCGTGTTTGTCCAGCCATCCTGTTTCATTGAGGCGGGTTAGCAATAAAAACCCGAAAACTAGAGACGAAAGGTAGCAAAAGACAAACTATCGACTAGGGAAATGATATATTACCCTAACCCCATTACAACCATATAACCAGCAAGAAATGAATTCCAACATTTGCAAAAAGGCATAAGATCCAATGCAAAACTCATAAGACACAAGATTCAACTTCTCGGTACGACTAACTCGTATTGAATGAACGAGTAATCGTTTTGAGAAGAAATTTTCAGAACACAACTCAAGTCTTATTGCATATAAGGATCATGGTAAAAACCATCTAGGGGGTGCTAGACACTAGCTATCTAATATCACATCTTACCCCTTTAAACCCAACAAGTTTTAGTTGAATTATCCTCTCATTTTAAGCCCTATCGAAGAACTAGGTGCTTGCAGTCCAAAACTTGTACTTGCTGTCCAGATTTTGTATCCAAGCTCCAAACTGAATTTTCCAACTTCAAAAGCTTCTAATCTTCATCAAAGGATAGCCAACACTTCATATTCTCAACACTCACTGAATCCCAAAACCGAATTTAAACGGTAACAACTGTCTTTTGAAAGAAGATGAGAGGAAACAACTTTTCAAAACTTAAACAAGAACAAGGTGAGATGAGCAATCTAAGATAGGTAAGGAGTAAAATCTGAGAACTTACTTAAGTTTTCATAAACCATTTGACATTTTGAAACTAAGTTTTTCAAAATATCCTAAGGACGACCAAGCTAGTGGTTTCTATGGTTAGTATGGCTCTGATACCAACTTTTGTGAGAACCCGGGGTATTTAACTTGTAATACTTAACCATTAAGATGATTCAAGTATTACAAATCAAATATCACGACTCTCGGCGTATATGTACTTCCCAGAAGTGCAGTACACATACCCCATACAAAAATTATGCATCAATTCCATTCAACACAAAGAGTCCAAAGTACAACTAAGCAATATGAAAGACATACAATATAGAGTTATTACAAAAGGGGCCGACCGGCCAAATGACAACTAAAGAGTCTTAAATAACAGCGGAAGCAAGGTGCCATAAGATGGCGATAAACAAAAGCCAAGTAGTGTGCCTTTAACCCACAAGGCAACCAACCGGGCCACCAACCTAGTCGTCAAAACCACCGCACATCTCGCAAAAAGTATAACCCTTGGGTTCAACTTCCTCCTCTGCAACAATTTATTAAGCAAAGCAAATGAGTACAAAAATGTACTCGCAAGACTGACGTGTAGAGTAACAGGCCTATATCACAACAAGATGAACACCCCTTTAACAACGCATATATGCGTTGGTAAAAATCCAAATAGGTGTTGGTACGGTCTATACCAACGCATTTGCTATGCGTTGCCATTGAAGCCGTTGCGAGAGTCTATTACAACAGATAAACAAGCGTTGGTAATAGATATGAAAAGGCGTTGCGAAGTAGCAACAGATATAGTCAGGTTATAACTACACTTGTATGCGTTGGTACTTACCATGCATGGATGACTTTTACTATTTTAACAATGGATATAACTATATTGTCACAACGCATAGAAGCGTTGGTACTTGCCATACAGATGAGTTTTGCTATTTTGGCAACGGATAAATTAGGTTGCTGCAACGATTATAAGTGTGTAGCAGTCAAAGTAAAAAAAATCATTATCGGTCATAGCATGGTTAAAAAGAACACTCATATATTAAAAACAAATTGTTGCATGACACAGAGAACTATCCACATAAGACATGATATAAATATTTTACTTCAACATCATTTCCTAACAGAAGGAAATCTAAATGTAATGAAGATCATCTGCCTATGTCACCATTCTCCACCTTGCATTGAACATGTCATCCATAGCATCATCCATTTATCTTATCAACCTACAATGAAAAATTAGAGTCCATTAATGCACTATTAGGAAGAAACAAAATCACAATATTAAAGTAACAAAACTAAAAGGAGCACCACACATAAGTTGATGGCCACGCAATATCACCAATCAATTTGTAGTCTTTGTATGGCCGTATCAATTCTTCACATTCCGCAATTGCAAGATCGACATGCACCATCCAAAATTCATTTCCTAGCTGAACGCCATCAAGTTTATCTTTTGGATCACAACTTATGATTGTAGCAAGAGCCACATCCTTATTTGTATTTTTCCAGCTATCCAAGAATACTTTAGTGCCAACCTAGTCCACACATATAAGTACACTAGTAGGGTGCCCGTGCGTTACAATGGAGTCTCAAAAGAGGATGATACCTATCATTGGAATTGGAGAAGGGCCATTTAAATTTGGTTCCAATGAAAATTCTGGGTTGAAACAATTAATCTAGAAAAATGAACAGTAGTATGGTAAAATGAACAGGTGACCTACTTGAAAGTGTGAATTACAACCAACACGTTTAATCTAAGGAATCTTCATATAAAATTTCTGCAACGAAAATAGTTGTATTCAGATAAATAGTTTGTTTCAAAACACACATGCAGAAATCGAAAAATTCAGAAACTTCTGGAAAGTGCACAGGTAACATTTTTCAGCATCTAATTTGAACATGAAGTGAACAAAATACAGATGAAATTTTGATACTTAATGTAGGTTGGCATGATACACACACACTTGTAATATGCAATTCAACAATACGTGGCTTAGCCATCCCATGAAGACCACCGTGCCGGTCGCCACCTGCGCCCTACCCCTGATCTTCTCGAGCTCCATTGGTGGGTTGAACAGGCCAATGTCGTTCTACACTACCTGCTCTAATTCCCAGCTCCATAGGACAACACTGACAGTGTACCAACATGACCCTTAGTATATCAACCAAGCAGTGAACTTCTTGCTCTATAATCGTCAATGCCCTATAGTTCATCAATAATTAATACTCAACATACGCCAGAACAAGTTGACTCCACACTAAATTACTATTGCAGCTAAGCAAGTTGATGTATTATATATAGAAAATTGGTGATAGTCCTATATTCTAACGGTCAGCATGTTGCCATTAGATACAGAATCTACTTAACAAGCATCAACCAAACTAAATGCCAATGGGTCAACATAGGGGAATGTCTAAAACACTTACCTATGCACCAGTGAGCTTATTGTCCCAGTTGAACATAGTCTGAACTCTGAACCACCCCAGAAAGCACCAGCATGCTTTGCAAGCTTGGGGTGTGTTGCCCGATGCAAGTACGATGAATTGCCTGTTGCAAGGTACATCCACGAACCACCCCACACAAACTCATCCCAGTAGCTGGTTGAATTGTAGAACTTGCAAAGATTTGAACAAATTTCGCACAATATCTCCCACGATTATCCTTTGCAAACTCGAAGATGATGGTAGCACCATGTACCAGCTTATGCGAGTAAGCCTTATCATCCTCAATACAACGGATGTTGCGGCCAATGTTGCAGCCATCTCAGTAGCAAGATCTGAACAAGTGTGGCATTCGACCACTGGACGTGGGTAGTCGATGTCCTCCAGCCTCATCCAACAATAATGATCATTCGGCTGAGTAATAGCATCAAATAGTTTCCATGTTATATCATATATGCACTCCAAAAAAAATTTTGCATAGCAGTATAAGATGTAATATTTTTGGTGCAATTCAGTAATTTTAAATATTGTATTTTTAGGAAAGAATATAATATTTTTAATTATTCAAACCATCTACCCAGATTTTCAACACTTGGTAGCGACATTGTGATTTTACTAACCATTTTGTGATGCATTCTTCAAAGGTTCTGAAATTTCAGAGAAGTGAGCAATCCAAACAAGATTGTAAAAGCATATATAGCATCATCATCATTCTCTTTGTAGCACTTTCCATACCATTTGTGCAAGTGAAATTGCAGAACATATGAAATACAAGTAAAAAAAACTCCAATTCACTTCATACTTATGAAGACTTGTCGGACCAAGGCACGGCCGCAGGAGGGGGCGCCCACCGCGTCCTACCCCGTTGTCTCCGTCTGGGTGCTCGACAAGCGTCGCTCTCTAAGGCACAAAGGGTGGGGCTCTCCAAGGTCACCGCAAAGACTTTAATCTGCATTCTTTAAACAATTAATTTCAAGAGAAAAAAACACACAAATTAGCAACAACAAGAAGATCGAAGTTCTTTGTTGCTCCAGTCACCTGCAAACCGACGATAATGTAAACCGTGTTGAGAATAACACCATGTTTGTGATCTCATTGATTTACCAGTGAGAACAATACAACTATTGAAACCACCAAACTCGGACTTGGGCAACGGTTGCCTTCCCAGAATGAAATAGCATGGATGAATTCCCCCGGTTATTTTTTGAACATACACTCAACCACAGCTCATAGCCTGTGGAATTCGTTTGTGATTAACAAATAACAAGAAAACAGCAACCCATTATTATTATGACCTCTCATATGAAAACCTAACCCTATATCTACAATATACTTGCACAAGCAAAATTGGTCTCAATGCTAGCTACTGATTCCGCAGAGACATTCTTCATCCATGGCCCTAACCTTGCCAACATCTTAACCTCACTGTTTTGCCTGCATCAGAATAAAGTAAAGAAAATGATAACTTCAACAAAAAGTATTTTGGTTATACATATATCACCGGAGGCATTAAGATCAATGCAATAGAAGTTTATCCAGTCGTGTATTCCCCAATGTTTTCTATGATTTAATCTTCCCAGTTTTGTCAACCATTTGTTCCAAGAAGATATTTCCAGTCACGCCATAATATGTCATGTGTATTTTGATCATGCGCTAAGAAAACATCTGAAGTATAGTTGTTGCTAAAATGCCACTTACTGATCCTCAAAGCAATCCATCCTAACAATGGAGTAGCAAGGATCGAAAAGTAACCATGTTAACAAATTAAGCTCTATATTTTTTCTGCACTTCTACATCATGAACCACACATTTGTGGGTGTGCACAGATAGACCAAGAGAAAGTACTAAACACTACACAAACAAAGTTCTCATCCTTTCCTAGTCCAAAGAAAAACAAAAGTTCACTTCATCAATACAGTTCAAGTACACCAAAATGAAATCTTAAAGCAACCAGAGTTACACGAGAATACAGGAATGTGCCGAGGATGGCAATAGTAGCTCCTAGTGCATTGACAGGACAGACAGGTGTGTGGAAGATAATGATTGATGAAACAATATGCGCTTCATTGTATTGCCAATGCTAAACATTTTAACATGCTTGTACCACTTCTGGATAGTTGACTGCAAAATCAATAGCAACAGCAGCACCAAGGCTGGGCCCAACTAACACCATATGCCTTTTGATGTAGGATCTCTAGAACTGCGCAAAGAGGTTGTTAAGATGTAAGGATCGTATTACTATAACCATTAGATAGCAGCATCAGTCTGACTCGACAATGTTCTTTGTTCTTACTACCAAGTCACAAGAACTGGTCTTACATGACTGAACATTATATTTATATATATATATATATATATATATATATATATATATATATATATATATAAACAAGGAAAAGCAAATGAAAACTTGCTCAAAGAAAAACATAGTAATACTGCATACTCAGGACAATCCAACCCTTGTTTTGAGATAAGAGATCGCCATTCTGAGCAAGGCCAAGACTTGATTACGATCAAACTCATTCTCAATTTAACAGATTCACATGACAAGCATTCTGTCTTGCTAAGATAAGATGTTCAAATTTGAGGTCTTTGGTTACCATATTAGAATCACAAACAAGTCTAGAGGCTAGGAAGTGAACTCATCACATGAAAATTAACGACATGCACACCAAAGAATTGTTAACATATACTACTGGTAAAGATGCTCGCTTCAACGCAACATCACATGGAGGCCTTGTTTCTATGAGCCAATCAAGCAATATTAGAAAGGGTTAAAACTTACAACTGTGGCAAGCATGATAATTGAACCAAATCCTATGAAGAATGGAGAATGTGGCATACCTAAATTAGAGAAGCCCCATCCAAGAATGTCCTGACCCAAGCCTCCAATCCGGCCTCCTCCAAGAACGGGTAGGTGTACCTCCACTCTAAACAAGAACTGTATTTCTAATACTTGTAAAATGTCCAGACTCTGATCGCTAAATGCATGATAAAATTACCACATGATTCTAGTGGCGACTCACGCACAATGATTAATTTGACATTGGAATTAGAAAATTGCAAATTGAACCATAAGATAGGCATCCCCAAATTGGCTCTTGCATTACACGACTGTCAAAGACATGGAGAAGCACGACCGGTCATTGCTTTGTTGTCGCTGAGTGGCCTCACACACTACTAAGGATCGGGCTCTTGGTGAAGCCAAGATGAAGAGAGGATTGGTTCAAAGAAACTTCATCATCGAAAGTGTACTACGACTCCACACTTATTTTCCCAATGAATTTCCAAAAAAATAGCAAATTTGGGCAATTTCGAGAAATTAGCTCGCTCGATGGGCACGCGCTCTATTCGCTTGGCGGTGGATGGCGGCGCTGTCGTGAAGCGCCCACCGCCTCGGGAGGAATGACAGAAGAAGCGCCACCCACAAAGATCGACATCGCTTTGACTCTCTCCCATAATTTGTTTGGCAGATGAGCTCTTTCAGCAATTTTCATGTATAAGTACAAAATACCTACATTACCAGTCATAGGGATGAGGTGGATGGATCTGCTGGGGGCAAGGCTTGGGAAGAGGGGCAGCTCGAGGAAGGAGGAGGAGGTCAAGGCAGGCAAAAGGCAGTGGCCGGGGAAGAGGGCGGTCGAGAGAAGAGGGTCGCTCTGGTCGGGCGGCATGGTATGCGGGGGAGCAATGCAGATTGGGGCCGACGGCAATGGCTCGGGGGAGGAGGAGAAGAAGGGGAGCGGGGCGGCGGCGGCGACCTGAACGAGGACGAAGAGGAGAAGGAGGGGAGGGGGGCGGCACCGCTCGGGGAGGACGGCGGTGCGTGGGCAGTGGTGGCGACTCTGAATGCTGGTTTGGGGAGGGCTCCGGTTTGGAGAATTTGGGAGGGCACAACTGAACGAGGCAACAGAGTGAGTGTAGCCAAAAATTAAAACAAGTGCGGCAAAAAAAAAGCGGCGCGCGGTGAAAAAAATTGGCGGGGCACTTAAAAAAAACTGGAGGCAAAAACGAAAAATATGTTCCTGTGATTTTATTCATCTGAGTAGGAATTGTATACAATGGCATTTTGTCTATTCCGCAAAATTTTTAGCAAAAAAATAAAAAAAAAACTAGGCATTCCAAATGTTTGAAACACATAAGGTTGCAACGCATATTATCTATAGCCATCCACATGATTTATGACGAATTGGTTTCGCAACACATATTATGCGTAGCCATAAAATTACTTTGCAACGTATGCATAGAGTGTTGCAACGTATGCGTTGGTAAAGGGGTGTTCATGTTGTAGTGTATATTTAGCTACATGCAAGCTTATTTAAGTGGACGAGGCTCTAGACACATTTTCAGCATAAAGCAAGTTTTCATTTGCAATAATGTAATAAATTTAAAGCAATTTCACAATCTGATTTTATTTGATAAAAAACAGCGATAAAAAAGTATCAATAATAACAAGACATCCTGGAAGTGGCTAACCCAATAGCCACCACAACAATAGCATGAATTACCCATTCATACCACCCACATCAAGTTTTAATTAAGATTCCAAAATGTTGAGTCTAACTCCTGCAAATCCAATTCCAAGCGTGTCCAAAACCTAGGACGAGGCTATTCGAATAGTTTATACCCTGCAGGGGTGTACCAATGTACCCACACGCCAGACCACCTTTTCGCCACTAGATTAGCACACTTCCTTTGGTATGCCGGCACGACTAAGTCCTACGAGACATTTCTAATGGATGATGCTAATTAAGAGCCACAACCCAACAAAAGAGAAAGACACATTAGCCAGCTCAAGCCAATTTGCTAATGTTCCCCTCATATCATAATAACATTTTTCTTTTAACACCACCAACTAGCTCATAATTAACACCCCCCCCCAAAGTACTTAGTCAAGAGAGGTCCCATATCCCTCTCACGTGGTTAGCACGCAATTATGCTTGGTTTTGGTGAAACAAGATGTTCGGTCCTTGTTGACCTGGGCAAGACATTCACACACCCAATATCACACCATCCAACCACTTGCCCAAGTCTAAATCATTTCATTTGCACTTTTAGTTTTCAAAGCAATTTAGCACAAGGTGCTGATCAAAGAGTAATAAAATTATTTGTGTGATCAAGGTTATCGACTAAGTCGATAACCGTCCAATTCTACCAGTAGCTAAGCATTTCTAAGCATGACACCGAAAAGACAATAAAAGAGCATAATTCAACCACCGGGCTCTAATTCACCGGCGAGATTAATACCTTATGTTTTGTGGTAGGGGATAACAATTTAAGGGCAACCATGCAATAGGAATAGCTACCTCTAATCGGGAAAATTACTTTGACACAAAAGCATACATACATACAATTTGTAAACAAAGTATTAGACTTGAAAGTAATGGGATATTTATGATCAAACTGCTTGCCTTGCTGAGGATGATTATCTTGCTGCAGAGGGTCACTTGTGCAATCAATCATTTCGTTTGAACCTAGCGAAAGAAGTCGAAAGCACAATAAGAACGAATAACACCGAAAAGACCCAAAAATTCAAAGTCATCCAAAACTTATGAAAAATTAACAGAAGGTAGATCATGATTTTAAGTGAATTTAGCAACAAGAATCAATTGATTTGGATGTTCTATGCAAAAGTTATGACAGTTTGAATGTCAGTTTTCTGGAAAAACCAAATAAATTGCCACTGGTTACTGTTCATCCGAGTTAATTATTTTGGTGAAAATTTCCAGAGCAGTGGTGCACTTGAAATTTTTATGGTAGGCAGAGCACCACATGAGATGAACAATGGAACTTGATTCATCTCATTTGGAGCTAAGATGAATTTTCTATGATTTTTTAAATTATGAAAGTAGTACACAAGTTATATGTAAAATAAGATTTTCAGCAATAGTATCATGCTCACAACCTATTTTACAATAAACTACACTAACAGAGGATTCCAGCAAAATTGATTTTACTCTTTTTGGAGTTACAGAGAAATACTTATGCATTTTTGAAGTTAAAGCAATTTTTAGTGCAATAATAATACTAAACCTAAAGTAATTTTGCCAAAAGTATTTTCTGTAATAGTAACATGGTTCAAACCATTTTTATATTAAGGTACATTTAAAATGGAAACTAACAAAATTTGAATCATCAATTTTGGAGCCAAAATGAATTACTTATGCAATTTAGAAGTTTAACCAATTTTCAGTTCATAAATAATTCATTTCGGGAATTATACATGCATTAAAGACTTTTCTTACCGGCCTAGAGCTAGCCACAGAGGATGACGTGTGGGGTCTACTAAACAGTGATGTTTTTTATTTTTATTTCTGATTTAATTTACTACTGACATGTGGGACCCATACGTCATACACACGGCTCACGAAATAGTGTGTGGACCAGAGTCCACAGCACAGTGCACCGGTCTATGGACCACCTAGCAGTTTACTGTGCACTAAATGGCCTTAGGCCCACCTGTAAGTCACTCAAAGAATCATCAATTCAATAGATTTTCGACAAAGATACGCCATTAAGTCTAATCATTGTCATTAACCCTTAATCAAAGCCGCTACAGTGTTTTGTCAGGAAAATCCGACAACGGCGCTCCGCTCCGCCCGCTTGCACGGCGGCGCGCTGGCGCTACGCGCCACGGCGGCGCCGACCAAGGCCCGGGATGGGACCCTAATAACCTAGCGCAGCTAATGGTTGGAGTTTCGGCGACGGTGGAGCACTAGGCCGCCGGCGAGCCGGAGTGGGGCGGCGAGGCCGTGATACGGCAAAAGGGGAAACGATGCCCCGATGAGTAAATCATGTAAAACAACCGCTCTTAAGCTACAAGAGGGTCCTAGGAAGCTCACCCGAGAGTTGGAGAGGTCGGGGGAACTCGGAGGTAACTCGACGACGATAATGGCCGCGGCGGCCGACAATGGGGAGTCTTCCAAATTCGAGCGCTCCTGCGATGAACTGATGAAATCAATTGAGGGGAACACTTACTCAATCTCAAAGGTTCAAAGTGACACGCAAAGAATGGGAATTAGCTCACCAGAATGGAAGTTGACACGAGGATGTCCTCGGGAGCGCGCTCTAGTACTTCTCAGAGCGTGAAGGTGGAATAGGAACTACAAGGCAAAGTAGGAGCTCGTATTAGCAAAATTGGAGAAGGCAAAGAAGGTAGAGGGGAGGAGAACCACGTGGTCGAAGCTTACCCAGGCGTGGTGCTCAATTGAGCTTCTTCCTTCTCATCCCCGAGAGAAGGAATGAGCAAGAATGGAGGGCTCGGGGAGGTATTATCCTCGAGGATTGGCGGAGATGGTGGCGGCGTGAGCTAACGGAGCTTGGGGATTGGTCGACGAGGGCAGTGCGTCACGGCGTGAAGACGGCAGCGGCAGGGGCACAGCAGAGCGACGCGGGCACGTGGCGCTCACGTTCTGTGCATCGCAACGGAGGTGGACAAAGGAGATGACAAGTGGGGCCGCGGCGTCAGCGACAACCTGGCGCGCGCGCGCAAGGGTGGCTCGGGGCAATTTGGGACCGCACGATCAGGAATGGACGGCTGATGGCGTTTGGTTCCAGCGCGGTGCAGCTAGGCGGCTAGGTCGAGATGGGTGGCTGAGGTTGGAGGAACAGTAGAATGGCTCGGGTCCGATGAACAGTACTGAGCCCGAGTTTCAAATCAGTTTGACTAACAAAAGTCAGGTTCGACTAGAGCTTTAAAAATAGAAATAAATTTCTAAAAATTCTAAAATTAATCAGAGAGCTTCCTGGTACATCCTAGTTTCCAAATAAAATTTGAAAACCTACTGTTCAATAATTAATTTGTGTAATTCAAATTCAAACTTAGAATAGGTCTTTGACTTGTGTTTGAATTTTCTAGGGGTTGAATTAGGTTCCAAAAATTTGGGAAAAATTATATTAATTCGTGATAATTATCTTAGTATTTGAATAAATTATTTTTAGAGGATTATCACAAGTTTTTGCTCTTGCTTTCTTTTGAAATTCAATTTGTGTTGTATGTTTTCTTTGATTCCAACAACTTCAATGCAACAAAATATGCAAAAACTCCATAAAACCAATGCATGTTCAAAAGTTTTAAATTCCCCACATTTTTAATACATTTGAAATACAATCCCAAGACTTGGGATGTTACAGCCACGGGTAGGCTACGATAGCTACAAATCAAAAATTTCTACCACGCAAACCAAAGAAGCTGTGCAAGTAGATGATCACAGATCGTTACCACCGACGCCAGAGAGGCGGAAGAAGGGTTGGAGCAGCTGGTCCAACGAGAGCGTCGATGTAGTGGTCGAGTCGATCGTCCGGTGTCTCGCGAGTCGTTCCTCTCCAAAGAACCTCGCAGTTCCTTGTGAAGATCGCGGATCGTCCTCAAGCGCAATAGTCACAGTAGCGCCTCTACGGTATCCACACGTCCATGGAAAGAACAACCGTGCGCAGGTGTGCTAGCACCAAGTCGCACGGTAGAGCTCTCAGGAAGATGGCGGCTAGGGTTTCGGTGGTGATTCACGCGTACCTCCCAACAGCCTCATGCATCTCCTTATATAGTGCTTGTGACGGATCCTATCCGAACACGTTTGTCGAATCGTATTCGTACTGGTTTGTTCCAACCCGTTAAGTGTGTGACCCTATAGGTTCATGCGTAATCAGTTGTGACTCGGAAACCCTTTCTGATCATGAGTCGTAGCGGCTCCTAGCAGAACATAATGATTCCCGAATAAACACAAATTATCGGACGAACATGTGTCCATATTATTGGTTTGATATCTCCATATCCATGACCCATGAAACATAGTCATCAACCAATACATATGCTAGTCTATTCATATGTGTCCTCATATGTTTCCGACCAGGATCGTATAAGAATAATTATCGCAGAAATATATAGTTTTACAATCAAGTCACATACTTGATAATCAATATTAACAATATTATTCTTGGAACAAGATAACATTTTATCCAATATTATGAACATAAGGAAATATAATCATCTCTATGATTGCCTCTAGGGCATATTTCCAACAGTCTCCCACTTGCACTAGAGTCAATCATTTAGGTATCTAATACCGATAGCTCTTGTGTGTGCCTCATGCTTTGGCTGTGTGAGAGGCTTTGTCAACGGATCAACAACATTCAAATCCGTATGCACTTTGCATATCTTAACATCTCCTCTATCCACCAATTCGCGAATAAGATGATAGCGCCTGAGTATATGCTTAGACTTCTGATGGGATCTAGACTCCTTAGCCTGCGCAATGGCTCCATTGTTGCCACAATAGAGATCCATTGGGCTCGAGGCACTCGGAACCACACCCAACTCAGCAATGAAATTTCTTATCCAAACACCTTCTTTCGCAGTTTTAGAAGCCGCAATGTACTAGGCCTCCGTCGTGGAATCAACAACCATCTCTTGCTTAGAACTTTTCCAGCTCACTACTCCTCCATTCAAAATGAATACAAAACCAGATTGCGAACGATAATCATCTTTGTCGGTTTAAAAGCTTGCATCGGTGTAACCATTTACAACGAGCTCTTTATCACCGCCATAAACAAGGAACACATCCTTAGTCCTTCTTAAGTACTTAAGAATATTTTTCACAGCTGTCCAGTGACTTTCACCGGGATCAACTTGGTATCTGCTCGTAACACTTAGAGCATATGATACATCTGGTCGTGTACATAGCATGGCGTACATGATAGATCCAATGGCCCAAGCATATGGAATATCACTCATTTTGTCTCGCTCATTAGTGGTCGTAGGACACTGATTCTTGCTAAGATTAATGCCATGTGCCATGGGCAAGAATCCTCTCTTGGAATCTTGCATGTTGAACAGATTCAACACTTTATCTATGTACTTATCCTGGCTTCATCCAATTAGCCTCTTAGATCTATCTCTATAGATCCTTATTTCCAAGATATATGCTGCCTCCCCTAGGTCCTTCATGGAAAAACTATTTTTCAATGATGACTTAATGGATTCTAGCATAGGAATGTCATTTCCGACCAGTAGTATGTCATCTACATACAAGATCAGAATAGTAAGCACGCTCCTACTAACCTTCATGTGAACACAAGGTTCTTCTTTGTTCTTGACGAAACGAAACATTTTGATCTCCTCATCAAAACGTAAATTCCAACTCCGAGATGCTTGCTTCAACCCATAAAATGGACTTTTGAAGTTTGCATACTTTACTAGCATTCTTTGGATTGACAAAACCTTCAGGTTGTGTCATGTACACATCCTCGTCTAGGTTTCCATTAAGGAAAGCCATTTTGACATCCATTTGCCATATCTCATAGTCGAAATATGCAGCAATTGCTAGAATGATCCGAATAGATTTAAGCATCGCTACCGGTGAGAAAGTCTCATCATAGTCAACTCCTTGAACTTGTTGAGA
Source organism: Phyllostachys edulis (assembly GCA_036346405.1). Lineage (NCBI taxonomy): Eukaryota > Viridiplantae > Streptophyta > Magnoliopsida > Poales > Poaceae > Phyllostachys > Phyllostachys edulis. The sequence continues at coordinate 33,487,162 of CM070565.1, read as the reverse complement.
CCCTTTTGTGACTAGTCGAGCCTTATGAATGTGAACATTTCCGTCCATATCAATCTTTTTCTTATAGATCCATTTGCACTCAATAGTTTTAACACCATCAAGTGGATCGACCAGGTTCCAAACCTGATTTTCTCTCATGGAGTCTATCTCGGATTTCATGGCTCCAAGCCATTTCTCAGAGTCTGGGTCCATCATCTCTTCCTCATAAGTCTTAGGCTCATCATTATTCAATAATAATACGTCATGCCCATACCTTGTAGGCAATTGACGCGGCCTTTTAGATCTACGTGGGGCTGGTGCCTCATCTACAGGTTCACCAACATTTTGTTCATCCAGTAGAGGTTCAGTAGGAGTTGAAACACTTTCAGATGTTTCCCGAATTTCTTCGAGTTGCACCTTTCTCCCACTGACTCCTTTTGAAAGAAACTCTTTCTCCAAAAAGACACCATTTCGGGCGACAAAAACTTTGTCTTCTTCCTGGTTGTAGAAATAATATCATTTGGTTTCCCTAGGATATCCTATAAAGAAGCATTATCTGATTTGGGTGTGAGTTTGTCAGACGTCAAACGTTTAACATAGACATCACATCCCCAAATCCTTAGAAAAGACAAACTAGAAATTTTCCCAGTCCACATCTCATATGGTGTCTTATCTACTGATTTAGATGGTACCTTACTTAAAATGAAAGCGGCAGTTTCTAGAGCGTAACCCCAAGAATACAATGGCAGATCTGATTGGCTCATCATTGATCGAACCATGTCCAACAAGGTCTGTTTACGCTCGGACACCCCATTCCATTGTGGAGTGCCCGGTGGTGTAAGTCAGGAACAATTCCACATTGTTTCAAATGATTACCAAACTCATGGCTCAAAAACTCACCTCCACGATCAGATCGTAAAGATTTGATTGTCTTGCCAAGTTGATTCTGTACCTCATTCTGGAACTCCTTGAACTTTTCAAAGGATTCCGACTTGTGCCTCATTAAGTAGATATACTATAGTCATCGGTGAAAGTAATGAAATACTGAAAACCACCTCTTGCTGTCATGCTCATTAGTCCACACATATTAGTATGTATGAGTGCCAACTGATCGGACGCCCTTTCACTCCGACTAGTGAAAGGTGTCTTGGTCATCTTTCTGACTAGGCAAGACTCGCATGTTTCAAATCAAATGAGTTCAGAGTTCCATCATTATGGAGCTTTTTCATGCGTTTCTCACTTATGTGACCCAAACGACAATGCCAAATGAAAGTTGAATTCATTTCATTAGGCCGAAGACTTTTCGCATTAATATTATAGACGGACGCATCAACAAGATTTAAAATAAACAACCCATTCAAAACAGGTGCATAGCCATAAAACACTTCATTCAAAAATATAGAACAACCATTGTTGTCAATAATGAATTTATAACCCTCTACCATCAAACATGAGGCAGAGATAATGTTTCTACTAATGGCTAGAACGTAATAACAATTATTCAATTCCATAATAAATCCTAAAGTAAAAAAGTAATGGAAAAGTCCCAACGGCTAATGCAGCAACCCTTGCTTTATTCCCGACGCGAAGATCCATCTCGCCCTTTGCAATTCTCCTACTCTTTGTTAGACTCTGCATCGAATTGCAAATATGAGCAACCGATCCGGTATCAAATACCCATGAGTTAACAGAAGAGTCAGTAAGAAAAATATCTATAACATTAATACCTGTAGTGGAAGTTTTAATCCCACCATTCCTTTTCTGATCAGCCAGGTATTTCTTGCAGTTCCTCTTCCAATGGCCTAGCTCTTTGCAGTAAAAGCATTCATTCTCTTGAGTCGGGCCGGACTTAGTCTTGGGCATAGGTTTGTTAGTTTGGATCTCATTCGAAACTTTAGCCTTGCCCTTTTTTTGACCCAAGTTTTGGCCTTCTTCTTGAAGCTTGTACTCTTTTGCACCATCATCACATGATGTTGCTTTTCTTAATCTTCGCTCTCATTGCCTTAAGCATTATATGCAGTTCGGTGAGATTCTTGTCTAAGCCATTCATATGGAAGTTCAAAATGAACTGGCCATAGCTTGTAGGAAGCGAAGCAAGAATCAAATCTGTAGCCAACTCTTGACTAAGTGGAAAACCCAGTTTTTCCAAGCTCTGTGTGTAACCAACCATTTTGATCACATGAGGGCTCACGGGACTACCCTTAGCTAGCCTACATCCAAACAAGTTCTTTGATATATCATATCTCTCAGTTCTTGCTTGTGTCTGAAACATGCCTTTGAGCGCCACGATCATATCGTAGACCTCAATGTTCTCAAACTGCTTCTAAAGGTCTGAGTTCATCGCAGCAAGCATGAGACAGCTAACATCAAGGGATTCATCACATGCCTTTTTATAGGCGGTTTTAAGAGCAGCAGCAGCATTCTCTGTAGGCACATCTGGAATTGGTTCCTCTAGAACATGTTTCTTTTTATCTTGTCTAAGAACAATTCTTAGCTTGCGGGACCAATCCGCAAAATTTGTTCCATTCAATTTTTCCCTTTCAAGTATCGAATGTAAAGCAAAACTGGATGTAGGTACAGCAGTTGGTGCCATGATCTACAACATAAATTATGCAAAACTAAGACATGATCAATCAAAGTAACTTCTATTAAACAATTTAACAAAGATACTCCTACTAAATACCATATCCCTCTCATGACATTTAATGATTCAAGATCCATAATCATTTAATCTACTAGTGAGCTTTGGCATCACTACTAGAAGACTAGTGAAAATGGTAAGCAACCATTGCTAATCATATCTCTATATGACTCTTGTTGTTGGGCAGCATCTCTATGCTTCGGCACCCAACCTTTATGCCCAAAGGTCCACAACTATTATGATAACCTTATTAAATTAAACCAATGCCAGCGTGTAAGTGTTAGACACAAACCCATCTAGTCAAGTAGAGTTAATGACACTCTGCTTTGGCAAGACCTACCATTAAAATACATGACTTTGGATGGTGTAGCATATTTGGGAGGGCATCAATTTAACTTAATATTATGTGAGGGGATTTTACTTCTACCATGTCAAAAGCATTTAAAGCAAAAAAACATGTATAGAAATAAATGAACAGGAATATAAAGGCATTCACAAACAATCAAATTGCATTGTGATATAGTATGACCCTTTTCCATGGTGATCCCCATCGCCAAGCATCTTGTTCACCGTGTCTTCGAGTGGTCAACTCCTCCAAGCAGTGTTATGCAGAGTGGTCGTGAACAAGCACAATAAACCATCTGGTCCTTATAAGCTCATACCTCCTCGTAAACCCATCTACTACCACCGAGAACTGATCGATCTTATCGACTAGGGTCTAGATCGTTCCATCTATATGAACCGATCTAGGTTACCAGACCTGACCAGTAATAGATCCAATCTACTACTACCACATATCAAGTATATGCGATTGATCCAGATCAAAACTACGCATGATGGCTCTGATACCACTGTTGGGCCACGGGGTAGGCTACGATAGCTACAAATCAAAAATTTCTACCACACAAACCAGGAAGCCAAGCAAGTAGATGATCATAGATCGTTACCACCAGACGCGCAGAGCAGCGGAAGAAGGGTTGGACCAGCCTGGTCCAACGTAGAGCACATCAATATAGTGGTTGTAGTCGATCGTCTAGCATCCTCACTAGTCGATCGTCTCCTCTAGCAACGTCTGCAGTTCCTTGTGAAGATCGCGGATCGTCCTCAAGTGCAACAGTCGCAATAGCACCTCTACGGTATCCACATGTCCAGGGAAGAAACAACCATGCGCAAGTGTGCTAGCACCAAGTCGCACGGTAGAGCTCTCAGGAAGATGGCGGCTAGGGTTTCGGTGGTGATTCACGCATCCCTCCCAACAGCCTCATGCATCTCCTTATATAGTGCTCATGACGGATCCTATCCGAACACGTTTGTCGAATCGTATTCGTACTAGTTTGTTCCAACCCGTTAAGTGTGTGACCCTATAGGTTCATGCGTAATCGGTTGTGACTCAGAAACCCTTTCCGATCACGAGTCGTAGCGGCTCCTAGCAGAACATAACGATTCCTGAATACACACAAATTATATCAGACGAACATTAATGCAATATGATCTACGACCAGGTCCTCATCACTTACGACCAGGTCCTATCTCTATACGACCTGTTCGTAATTCCTTATGACCAGGTTACGACCACCCTGTGACTACGTTCGACCGATCTCGACCAGCTCAGATCTCCATACGACCATCCAGAATCGTCAAGTAAGTGACCTACTCGTGTATACTCCCTTTGCCTCACGATGTCTGGTTGAACTCCAGGTGAGATGTTGTGTCATCCATAGACTGTTCAATACTTTCTCGATCAAGTGTTGGATTACTTCACGTGGTCGAACACTTCGACTACTAGTGGCATGGCTATGCACTTTCTTTATCCGACCACAACGAGGGGCCTAGAGACATCTCTCCTGTTATGTTAGGAGGGGCAAATCCCATATCTGACCAGTCACATTTCTCTGCATGTTTCATAGCATACCCGAAAGCTACCTTTATAACTACCCAGTTACGGTGTAGCGTTTGGCAACCCCTAAGAGTGCTATTACATATGTAGGAAACTATATTGATCTCAGGTCTAAGGATTATACATCAACATTGCTTGAGACCAACTAACGACACATAGAATCATAACAATCTCAATAGTGTCTCAAGGTGGGTCTAATCCAACATCATGTTATCTAACATGTGTCCATATTATTGGTTTGATATCTCCATATCCATGACCCGTGAAACATAGTCATCAATCAATACATATGCTAGTCTATTCATATGTGTCCTCATATGTTTCCGACCAGGGATCGTATAAGAATAATTATCGCAGAAATATAGCGTTTCACAATCAAGTCACATACTTGATAATCAATATTAACAATATTATTCTTAGAACAAGATGACATTTTATCCAATATTATGAACATAAGGAAGTATAATCATCTCTATGATTGCCTCTAGGGCATATTTCCAACAGGGGGAGCAAGAGCGGTGGTGGGGAGGGAGACTGAAGGGGTGGTGGGCAGGAAGAGGAAGGGAACGGCAACCGCGGGGGAGCGAGAGTGAAGGATAGCGCCGACGCGGAGGTCATGGAGGGAGACCGAAAGGGCAGGAGGGAGGAAGAGTTACTAAGCGCCGGTGGTGAAGGAGGGAGGCCGAGCAGGCAGCAGGAGAGGAAGAGCGAAGGACCCGTGGCGCTGGCGTAGAAGGGCGGCACCGGCGGAGAAGCGCGGCAGAGGAGGGAGAGGGAGGGGACAAGATGCAGAGGGGAAGGCGAGAGGAGAAGCGTCGGTGCAGGGCGGATCGAGCGAGGAGTCGGGAGGACAGGAGAAGGAGTAGGTTCCAGTGCGACATGGCACGCGCACGACCTTTCGTTCCCACGACACGTACCGGGCTGGATCGGACGGCATGGAGCAGCTTGCGTGGTCATCTGACGACACCTGAATTCTGGCCGACGTAGCGCGTGTGGCTAACCTTTCTTCGATCCTTTAATTTTAGTAATTTCCTGTCCTAGAAGGACACTCGAGTGCTCAATAATAAATCCTTAGTAAGATATGGAACTCTAGAAGGTGTCTTATTGGGTTGCAGTGTTCCTTATAATAACTAAGCCATGCTAATGGTTCCAAATTAAGTACTCCCTCCGTTCATCAATGTATGGTGTTCTAGTTCTAGAAAACATGCGGTCAAACTTTTCTAACTTATGCTAATAATATATGAAAAACTATTTAGATTTCTCATGAGATAATAGTAGTATTAGATTTGTCATGATAAATATTTTCGTAATATAACAATTTTGTAATTTTTACTAACATAATTATATAAAAATAATGGTTAAAGTTGGACACCAAAGACATTTTGAACAGAAGAAGTAATAAACAAAACCCTTTGTTTTGCACACTCACCCCACCGTCATCGTCCATGTAAATCATTCTAGCAAATGACAGTGTCAAAACCCATCATGGGTAAAGAAAATTCGATCACCTATTCATCAGATAAGAGGAAAAAAAAGTCCCGAGCAACCAGATCCAGAAGAACACACAGTAGTAACTAAAGAAATCTTAAAATTCTAAGGACATTAATTAGTCCTCCACACACTCCTCGTCAACGAGAGTGATTGTTCCCTAGGGTTCCGTTGCCAACGGAAGAAGCACCTCCAGATAGGATAAGCCCACTTGTGTTGAAAAAATTGAAACCCTTTCCGTTGACCAAACGGATAAGGCGGCTCTTGGAGCAAGCTAAGCTCCCTACGCTGTACTTTCTGGGTGAAAGATAACTAAATCAGCTGCGTCCGGTGGAACACAGTTCACATCGTCACGAGGAGAATTTTTTTTATTAATTAATCCTTTTTTAATTTTTATTTTAAAATTAACCTTCGGCACACTTTATTTAAAATTCTAACTCCTTTCGTCACGCCACCGCCCATAACTGATAAAACAACGCTGCCACGCCAGCCCATATTCTTGTCACACCACCACCCGTGGCGTAACAGTGTTGTTTGGTCACACCACGACAAGTGGCGTGACCAAAAGTGTTATTTATCGGACTTATCCTACCGCGTGATAACGTTGTTTTGTTACGTCACGGATGGTGGCATGATCAAAGAGATCAGAATTAGAAATAAAGTGGGCAGTGGGTTAACTTTAAAATAAAAATTTAAACAGGTTAATTAATAAAAAAAAAGTTCTCACGAGGAACTCGAGTGGTGTTTTTTTTTTTTCAATTTTGTTTTTTTTAATCGCCCACACGCAACAAATCTTCCTGACGGGTGCTCTAACGAAAGCATTGTTCCTTGTGCTAATCGATCACTTCTGCAAAAGCCTGAAGTCAGTTGCCTTCAGTGGTGGATTAGCTGTAGAAATTAAAAAAAAACATTGACTGATGCAATCATACTAGTACACACCATTTTCTAGTTCGAATGGAGAACACATGCAGATTAGTAAAGTAGTAATGCACCGGCCCGCGTTTATGGTGTTCCCGTGCTGAACCACGCAAAATAACCAAATTACTAAATTCCTGTTGGTAACCCTATCAAAGAGATGGTATCCAATTGATAAAGCAAACTACAATGGTAGGACGCCAGGATGGGACAGTCGTCTTTTGTGGTGGGAGTGAGGGTTCTAAGCTCTAATCCTTGGGGTTTGATAAAAACGGTTGATACAGTGTATCTTATTTAATATATATATATATATATATATATATGTGTGTGTGTGTGTGTGTATACACACACTAGTAAATCTTGTGTCCGTGTTATGTGAGATTCTAAAGCGTGTGCGTGTATGTATTGTGTGGGTGTTTTATGTGCGTATGCATTGCGTTGCGTCAGCAGGGTACACGTGTTAGAGAATCTCCAATAGTATATTTATTGTCGTCTCTTAGCTATGTCATATCAATAAAATCCTACGTAGAGGAGAGAGGGGAAGAAGAGAGAGCACATGTCGTCTCCTCCTAATGAGACTGTCGTGCACGCGAAAGAAAATATGATACATTAATCTACTCTAGTTGACATGTAGGGTCGTTTCAAAGAAAAAATATAAAATATAAATATTGAAGAGTGTGCTAGAGACTTTTTATTAAAGATATTATTGTCGACGATCGAATCGCCGATCTTACGAAAATAAACGAGGAAAATGACGTGGAATATCCTGGAATGGAATGGGGGTCGCTCTTTATTGATATGAACTGGATTTACAAGATGTGGCTAAGTACTACCTCGATTACACCGAATGGAGGAATGCTTAACAAGCAATCGGACTTAGAATATGAGTCTAAGGCTGATTATCTAGCTTCTAATTCCACCGCTTAGGCTTCTGTGCATATCTTTGCCTTGGCCTTGTTTTGAGTGTCGCCTATCGTCTCCCTTCTTGTCTCTGTTTTTGTCTCTGTTTCTGTCTCTGTTTGTGTCTCTGTTTGTCCTTTCGTCTTCTGTGCTTCACCTTTAAATAACTTCCGAAGAGGTGGCAGTTACTCCTGGAGAAGACGTCCCTGGTGAAGCGTTACGACTGGTCGGAACGGTAGAGCAGTTAGCAATGTGCTAACTTCCTTGCGGTTGCTTGTGAAAAGCTTAACCGTAGGGTGGTTAATAGTCAATGTCTCGTGGTTGTACCATCGCATGGTTTGGAGCGATAACACGTGTTCCATTCATCATACGATAAGAAATACCGATTCGATAATTTTACGGCGGTTATCCGGTCGGGATTAGGCACAAAGCATCATCCGACTGAGGTACCCATAAGTAACCTCTGAATACTAACGACTGTGGAGGTCGTTAGTCTTAGGAATTCGACCATGAAGACGTATGGTCTTTTATTATGCATTAAAATAATACATAGAGGTTTTAATCCTCATCAGCTAGCCCCCGAACTTTAAATGAACTGGTCGTGCATATACCTTTTTCCGATGAAATCGTATCGGGCAGACCCCATTTAATGTCGTGGTATACGAAGTGGTCTGTGTTCACTTTAAAGTTGAGAACTTGTCTTGGGAAACGAAGAGTTCCTCTGTCCGTTTGAACAAAAAGAAGCTTTTTGTCAGTTGGACTTTTGTGGGAATCCTTCGAAAGTATCGGAAGTTTATAAAATCTTCTCTCGCTGGGCTCTTAGAATTTTTATGCTTCCAAAATCCCCTTTCGATCCACTTTAGCTTCTCGCCAAAAAATCCTCCAGAGCCTTTTCCTGTTCTTCCGACCACAAAGTCTTCAACTTCCACTACTCATCCTTGAGGATTTTCGCCATGTCGGAGCAAATTACGAAGTGGTTGCCTTCGGAATTGGGCAAGAAAAAACTCGAGGCCTTGAAGAAGATGGGAATGCTCCCAGATAGGAATCTGATTAATTGGAGACCGCGACCGGAGAGCATTTTCCGAGCCGTGAAGATGAGGAAATCCTGTTTTCTCGCCTACATCGAATGTGAAATGAGATTACGGTACACAAATTCCTCCTCCGCGTTCTTGAACATTACGGGTGGAATTAGTGAATTTGGCCCCAAATTCGATTGCAAATATCAGTATTTTCGCATATTTGTGCGAGGCATACCTGGGAATACAACCGAACTTGAAGCTCTTTAGTTATTTCTACCGCTTGGTGATGGGAAAATCTGAGGCAGCTCCTGGGGAATGCACATTGCGTCTTCATGACGGGAAGGCCGATGAGTACATCCTCATGTCTGTGAAATCTTCGTGGTCGTCATGGAAAAGTCTTGGTTTTACATGACGGTTCTGAAGACGATGGCCTCTACTTACGGAACTAGAGCAAGTGAAAACCCCAAATGGAAGGAGACCGAAGAAGACAGGATAGTCAAAAGATGGGCGGATGCCATCTATGACTTGCGAGTCAGGGGCCTGACTTCGTGGCATGTGGTGAAGGATTTCACCTTTCGTCAGATTAGCCCATTGAAGCTCCGGACTCATTCCCTGCTCTGGTGCCTTGATCGTGATGAAGCTACCTCAGAAGGTGGTAAGTCTTTGAGATAAATTCCGATCGGTATTTTGATTTGATTAATGTATTACCTTAAAATCTGTCTATTCTTCCTTCTATTAAAGCTCTTTCCGGGAAATTAGAGAACGAGTCGAGGATGATCTGTAAGGAGAGCTCGAGAAAAGGTGAATGCCCCAAGATCTTAGCCAGTAACTCCTATTGAAGGGAGACTAGCAAGGCTTAAGGTAATTTAATCAAAAATTCCTTTTATCATGTGTATACATATATTCCGACCAGATTTCCAATCGTGCTCTACTTTTGCAGTCGGTCGGATTGCGAATCATACAATCTGGTGAGGATCAACGTCCCACCTTAGTTCCGACCGAGTCGTGCCCTGAGGCACTTGAAGGAGATGAATCCCTCGAGGTAATAGAACATTTCGGAATCATATATGTACGAATTTTTTAGATAAAAGGATTTCTTCACCCAATCAAATTTGTTCTTTGATTTAGGTGGATAAGCCTGAGGGCCCGCAGAATGTAACTGCGGAGGCTGTAGACTCCAGAGTGGTCGTGCGCGACCTTACGGTTGTTACTGAAACAACTGATCTGGAGATTGATGAAACCACTCCCTCCGACCAGATAGTCGAATGCGGTCCTTGATGAACCGAGTCGAGGACATAGCTTCCGACATCTTGTTGGAGGATGTGAGGGTTCCAACAAACCTTGCTGGTCCAGAACCAGCAAAATTGGAGGAGAAGAAAAGGAAGGCTAGCGGCACAGATTTCTCTCTTGCGCGTTTCAGAGTCAAATCCCGGAGATTAACAAGGTATGTACAAATGAAAGTGGTCGTATAAGTATGTACCTCTAATAATTCCTTGATGATTTGATACTTTCAACTTCCCATCTTCGGTTTGCATAGGTCTTACGGTGTTCGGTCGTTTCCGACTGAGTTCTTCTGAGGACTCGCACTGTGGAAGTTCAGGCAGAGCACTTCTCGGGACAAAGTTCCCGAGGAAATAGTGGTCGAAGAAGCCCCGGCGGTGACAAGAACAGCGGTTGAGTTGGATCCTTTGGTGATTGAAACCCCTTACGTGGAGGTAGATGCCTCTAAGAGGTCTCAACAGTTCGATCATCGTTGATAACCCTTCCCAACCTAACAAGTTCCTTTTCGCCCCGATTTATCGAGGATAAGGAGCTTGATGAGGCGTGGCGAAAGTATCGGATATTCAACTCAAGATGCACCTCGATTTGATTTTTCTTTGGTTATAATGACCGAGCAATTCGGATAAGTATTCTCGACCCGACCTCATAGCTCTTCTTTAAAAAGTTTATAAGAAACTTAAGAAAGAGAACGCTATTTGTGTAGCATTTGGTCGAGAACTTTCTTTGTGATCGGAGGATCCACCCAAATGAGTTAAGGACTTGGAGCAAAAGCACTCGAGTTGGAAAGTAAGAACTTTTCCTTTTGAACTTTTGTTTCTTCTTCAATACTTTGCTCCTCTACAATTATTCTCCTTATCGTATTCGATAGATCTGGAGAAAATAAAAGAGGAGGTTGTGGTGAGAAAGCCAAGACAGCTCTTCTTGAAGAAGAAATAAAAGCTAAAGACCAGTCATTTGCTGATGCAAGTTCAGCTAAAGACCGGTTGATCGCTGAAGCAACGACCAAATATGAAACACTTAGCAAAACAAATGAAGGTAATATGTCGTAAGCTTGATTTTTCCTTCACTTATGCTTGTGTTCATTAAGCGATTTGTTTTTGCAGAGCAAAGCGAAATCTTGAGCAGAGTAAAGAAAACTCGAAATTTGAGCGGGATAAGGAGGCGCTCTTGCTCAAAGTATTGATGAAAAGATTCATGCTTTGAACAAGATGATCTTTGATATGGGATCGAGGATCAAGCCTGCCTTCCTTAAGAGATCCAATAGAGAAAATGAACTATTTGGGTCAACTTCTAGAGGACCTTAAAGTTACGCTCAAAACTACTCGGACGAATTATGCCTGGCCCTAAAAGCAGGCGTTGCAAGTGGAGTTAGTTTTGCTTTGGCAAAACCGAAAGCTTCCGACCCTCCATAGATCTCCAAGCTGTTAAAGAAGACTTCAACTGCCCACCTGAGGAGGCGACCAAGTTCATGGAAGAACTCAGGCCACTCGGAGATATAGTTGTAGAGGAGATAGAGGTCGAATCTCCGACAAACAGTAGTTAGGCTGGGAATATTTCTTAGAGTAGGTTCCTGCAAGTGTAAAAATATTTGAATATCTATGAAAACTTACCTTTTATGTCATTGACAAAGCTTTTGTTTATCTGTTTGACTTTTTTAAAATTCTCAGATATTTCCTAGCCCCGAACGCTTTATAGTAGAAGAACGTTCTTGTACAAGCGGTGAGCCAAGAAAGAGAATAAAAAGAGGTCATAACCATGTATGTGAGTTTTGAAGGTATGTTTGGACATGTAAGACAAAATCGATCGTTGCGAAGATTAGGAAATCAAATGTGGTCGGGACAGTATGATTTCGACTAGTTATAGATCTTTGTTTGTCATAATGGAAATACCAATCAAAAACACTATATATGGTCGGAAAAAAGACTTTGTCAAACTTGACATAAGAAGAAATGCAAATATGTATGCAACAAATTATAAGTGAACTTTGTTTATATCTATTGTCCCATAATCTGGTCGGAACTAATGCTAAGACCTGAAGGCATACGACACATTTCTTGAAACGTGTTCAAATTCTGTATCCGACTGGTAGCGAGGATCGTAAGAAAAGAACCGTCGCTAGGAAGCTCCTTCCAGTGGGTAGGACCACGTGCGAAAAAGGAGAGACTTCGACTAGGAGGCTTTCCGTGTCCCGACCAGTAACAGACAAGAATAGACCAGAATCTTAAAATAATGAAGCATAATCTTCAGAATCGTAAGCATATCATTCATGAGATAGTTAGTTGTGTGGCGCTCTGATTACTCATTTTCTTTGAGAAAAGAGTGTAGTCGCGCGTGGGAATCATTTGAAGAAAAATGCTCACGACTAGGACCATAGAGTATCATAGATCCTTAAAAGGATATCGGAGAGAAAAATGTCTTCTCCGACCAGACTAACAATAATAAACGACCAGAATGTAGGTGTATATATATAAGCAAGGTTGCACTTCTTAATTAATTAATGAATTTAATGAAATTGAAATTGAAAGAAATGAAAGAATGAAAATTAAACATAGAACTTACGCAATTGATCGATGTTCCAAGAATTTGACAAAATTTGCCCATCAGACATAGCCAGTCGTACGGAACCTAGTCGGGTTACTTCGACCACAGTGTAAGGACCTTCCCATTTAGGAGAAAGTTTATTGCGATTTGTTTGGCTCAATTTTTCGAGAACGGATCACCTCAAAGAAGGTCTGCGAGGCTACACCTTACGACTATGGTACCTTCGCATGGCTTGTTGGTAGACTGCTGATCATACAAGGGCTTGGTTTCGTCGTTCTTCAAGGAAATCGACGTCGTCGAGTCGTCGTTCATTCTGATCATTTTCGTCAAAACGATCAGTTCGAGCAGAGCCAATTTTGAGTTCTGGAGGAAGCATAGCTTCAGCACCATAAACCAAAAAGAATGGAGTTTCACCGGTCGCACGACTGGTCGTGGTTCGAACGGCCCATAACACAGAGGGAAGTTCTTTAACCCAAGCGCCTGACCGTTTGATTAACTGGTCGAATACTCGGCGTTTGATCCCCTGCATAAGGATACCATTAGCCCGCTCAACTGCTCCGTTGCTCTGCGGATGTGCAACAGAAGCAAAATGAACTTTGACACCAAGTTCATCGCAGAATTCCTGGAATTGACTGCTGGAGAACTGGGAACCATTGTCTGTGATGATACGACTGGGTACACCAAATCGCGTGATCACATTTTTCAGGAGAAATCTCTTAGCGGCCTCAGTTGTTATTTTAACGACTGGCTCGGCTTCAATCCATTTTGTAAACGTGTCAATCATGACGAAAAGGAATTCGAAGCCCCCGGGTGCTCTTGGGAAAGGTCCCAGAATGTCCAGTCCCCAGGTTGCAAAAGGCCAAGAAAGAGGAATTGTTTGTAAGGCTTGTGCTGGCTGGTGTACTTGTCGGCTATGAAACTGACATTGTACACACTTCATCACAAGCTCTTTTGCATCATGAAGGGCGGTTAGGCAAGAATAGCCTTTAGGAAGGCTTTACCGACCGAGTTCTCAGAGGAATGGTGTGCTCCACGACACCTTCATGGATTTCGTTAGCAATCTAATGCCATCCGCTTGAGATATGCATCTCATCAACACTCCATGAGATCCTCGTTTATACAAGGTACTTTCGATTAGAGTGTATGATTTGGCTTTTCGTGCTATACGATCGGCCTCTACATCATCTTCTGGAATTGTGTCATGTCAAGATAATTGTAGATCGATGTCATCCGATCTCTACCTTGATCGTGATAAGCGCCAACCGTCAACGACTGTGGAGCATCCATGTTCCCTTGATTAGTTTGTTCAACTTGCAAAGAATCATGTATGTTCTCGGAAGGCTCAACTACCGAGGGTGAATTGAGTTGCTCGAGAAAAACTCCGGCGGGACGGTCGACCTCGTGGAGGCCATCCGTGCTAACCGGAGTGCGCGAAAGTTTTCCTTTCTAGGAATATGTTGGATCCGAAACCGAAGAAGTGCTTTTCGAGTTTTCGTACTTCCGCCAGATAAGATGACATCTTGGTACTAGAGCATTGATACTCTTTCCCCACTTGATTCGCTACTAGTTGAGAATCGCTTTCACTAGTATTCTGCGAATCCCGAGCTTAACGAGTCGCCGAGTCCCGCCAATAAACCTTCATATTCTCGCCACATTATTGGTGGCGTGAAAATTTCTTGGATGGCGACTTGATGTGTTCGCCAAGGGGATATCAAGACCACTCCAATCCCGATCCTTGTAACATCAAGGAACCGTCGAATACATTGTCCACTCGTCGTGGTGTTCGTACTCGGGTCCTTGGGTGGGTTCAGGTTTGTCCATTCGCAATGAATTTCGCTATTGCACGGAACTTTATTGTTGTTCGTGAAATGAAATGGAGATCGAACGCCCTAGCTCGACCGCCCATTTGGCTATTCGTCCCGATGATTCCTGTTTCCAAGGACTTGACCAAGGGATATCCGGTAGGTACGACCACTTTGTGGGCTCGAAAGTAGTGCCTTAGCTTCCTTGAAGACATAAGGAGGCCATAGAGCAACTTTTGTACTGTGGGTATCTTTCCTTTGGTCCATGTAAGACTTCGCCACGTAATAGACCGGTCGTTGGATATTATCCTTTTCTACAACCAAGACACCGCTAATCATCGTGGTGTTGCCGCCACGTAAATTAGCAATGTTTCTCCGGTCTCGGAGAAACTAAAACCGGTACTTGTAAGGTACTTTTTAAGTTCCTCAAAGGCATCGTTTGCCTCTTTAGTCTACTCAAAACTCCCATGTTTCCAAGAAGTTTAAAGAAAGGTAATCCTTTTTCCCTAACCTTGCTATGAACGACTTAACGCCATACACCGGTTAGTTTTAGACTTCCTTCTTCGTGGTCTGAGGGCGATCCGGTCGATGGCGCAATTTTGCCGGATTTGCTTCAATACCTCTAGCGAAACTAGGAAACCGAAAGCGGTTTTCAACAGAAACTCCGAACACACACTTTTCCGGATTTAACTTGAGGTTATGTCTTCTCAAGTTATTAAAAGTTTCTTGTAAGTCAGGAATGTGGTCGCCGGCGTTGGAGGTCTTTACGACCAGATCGTCAACATAAGCTTCTAGATTCCGACCGATTTGTGGACTAAAAGTTTTTTGCATCAACCTTTGAAAAGTTGCACCAGCATTTTTGAGACCAAATGGCATCTTAATATAACAGTAAGTACCATATGGGGTGATGAAGGAAGTTTTCTCCTCATCTTCTTTACACATACTAATCTGGTGGTACCTCGAATACGCATCTAAAAACTTAGTAACTCGCACCCGTAAGTAGAGTCTACTAGTTGATCAATGCGGGAAGGGAAAGTCATCATTCGGACAAGCTTTATTAAGATCGTAAAGTCGATACACATTCGCCATTTCCCATTATTTTTCCTAACCATTACAGATTAGCAAGCCCTTGTGGGTGGTCGACTTCACGAATAAATCCTCGCCGAGAAGCTTGTCAATCTCCGATCGATTGCTTCCTTCCGATCGGGTGCAAAACGTCGTAGTTTCGCTTGATCGGTTTTTATCGCCGAGAGCAAGCCTGTGCTCGATCACCTCCCGGGGGACTCCAGGCATATCGGACGCTTGCCAAGCAAACACGTCTTGATTTGCTCGGAGGAAGGAGACGAGCGACTCTTCCTATTTAGGGTCGAGTCTTGCCCCGACTAGAATCTTGCGGGCGGTTGGATCTGGTTGTCCTGACCCATGTGACGACTTGACGCTGTCCGGAGAAGCGCTTTTGTCGAGTAGTACCTCCTTGGTCTGGTCGGATGGTTTGGGCGTCATCTTTGGCTTCGAGTGCTTGACCGCATGGGAGACGATTAACCTTTCTCGGTCGGAAGTTCATCAACCAAAGGCAAAGGATTTCCGATCGCACACGTAAGCCATTTTCGATCTCCTCGAATTGTGATGACTCCTTCGCCCCTGAGATTTTCAAACTTTGATAACCGTAATGCGTGGCTATCAAGAATTTTGCTAATCTTTGGTCGATCGAGGATTCCGTTGCGCGGATTCAAGTTTACTACATCAAACGGGATCTTCTCTGCTCGAAATTGTCGTTTTCCAAACGCCACCGTAAGGAAACTTGTCCTATCGGTTTAGCGGTAGAACCGGAACTATGCCATGAAAAGCATATTTCATGTGTTTCACCTTTGACATGGGGACTGCATTTCTTCTAAAGCTCCTACAAATAATATATTCAAGGAACTACCCCCATCCACTAAGACCCGATTAACCCGACAATTATTAATAGTTGGTTCAACGACGATGGGGAACCTACCGGTCGAGCCGATGGGATGGTGCGATCGTTTGTCAAGGAAATTGCGGTGTCCGACCACTTCGAGTGCTTGATTACGCTTGGAGATTCGACGAGGTTGACCTCCGCCCATGGCCTTGAGATAACGTCTCGACTCGTATGAAGAAGATCCTCCAAAAATCATGTTGGTGTGTGTTGGGGATCCTGGTACTCCATCTCCTCGCCGCCATCCTTGTCCTTTTGGAGCTCGTTTCTCCATGTTCTGTAGATTGCCGAAATGGTCCTTACGTATAATAATCCTCCGTTTCTTACGCCAGACACGCACAAAGCGCAGATCATGCCCTCGTCTGGTGAAGTGGACACCACTTCTTATTCGTCAGAATCCTTGGTCGGAACTTTTGCTTTGCTTCGACGGCATAGTCCTTCTTGCCCTTCCCGATCTTGTCCGAACGGCGAGGACTTCTTTGTCGTCGGGTCTGCGGTTCTTTTTCTTCTTGAGAGACTTCTTGTTCTTTTTCTCCTGTTTGTCCAGACCGGGCTGGGGAATCTTGTCTTTCCGATCGATGGCTTCACACCACTCGATTGCTTCACTAGCAGTGGCATATTTGTCCGCCATATCAAAAAGCTCAACGGTTGTTCTTGGAGGGTTCATTGCTATGTCCTCCGTAAACCGCCGATTCCTTAGACCTGTTTTAAAAGCCTGAATAACAGAGGACTCTGCGACTTCGGGTATAGAGTTACGAACCTGGCTGAACCTCTTGATATATTGACGTAAAGTCTCATCGATCCTCGCGGATTACGTGGAGATCGTCCTCCTTCCCGGGGTGGTGGTCGACGCACTCGAAGTTGGCAATCAGAAGATCCCGGAGTTGTCCCAAGTATATATGGATCCGACCCGGTAAGTTTAACAACCACGACCGGGCAGACCCTTCGAGCACGGTGGGTAAATAGTTGGCCATTACATTCTCATCGCCACCAGCAGCCCTGATAGCGGTGGTATATATTTGGAGAAATTCCAATGGGTTTTGAGTTCCATTGAATTTGTCCAAGTTGGCGATCGGGAAGCTAGGCTAACGCATGCCTTGGAGCCCGCAGAGAAGGCTCGACAACTGTGATTAATTCATGGCGTCTTCTCACGGGAAGGTGCGGATTGTGTCGATCGGAGACCGATCCCTAAGATTGGAACGCTGGAACTCCGGTAGCCGATCCGTCGTGGACATTGATATGATGTCCACGATCACCACTTGGTTCAAACGATGTCGGAGATCGTTAGGTCCTAGTGGTGGTTCTTCTCGACGCAGATGGGGAGTATCCTCTTGAAATAGCCTTCTCCCTCGTGACTCCTTGGTCGGAATCGCCGAGGAGGTCTTGGTATCGACTGCTCTCTGGTATGACCGTGCTGTCCCCTACTGAGGGAGGAGCATTGGGACGAAGTCCTAGTCGACTTCTGAACCCTCTGTTCTCGTCACGCCTGTTATTTGCATGGTCTGTTGGAGAATTTCGGATACCGACCCACGAGTTGTACAAAATTAGGCGTTCTGCTAGAGCAGATCGAATTATTTAACATGTTTTGAATACGCCGCAAGTTTTAGCGATTCATCAAGGTCTCGTGGTTCATATTGGTCGAGGTGTACGCTGTCTGAACCTTCCCGACCTTCGGATTTGTTCTGTCGGTCACCTACGGGTGGGGCGATGCAAAGCGAGTTAAGCGATTGACGTCGATTAGTTCCGTTGCCTCCGGAAGTTGGTGCTTGACGGCCCGGATCATCTCTAACAACATGTGATGGCGTGGTAGAGAGTGTAGGACCGCAGGCATCTTGATCTTCATCTCCGATCGCGTTGACCTCGTGCTTCCAAAGATTGATCTTCCGATGAGCTTCCATCGTAACTAATGGAGAGCTTGTCGATGCTTCGCGTAATTTTCCACGATGGAGATCGGTCGGAGATGAGCACTTCTGAGGTCTTCTCACCGATCCGATGAACCGCCGATCGTATCTTCGAGTGTGATCATCCCCACATGGCCTACGACCGCTGGAGGTTTTATCGACACCGCTATCAGTGACGGTTGACTCTGGAATTGCCGGTCAAGGAGAGTATCTTTCAGCCATGATTTCATCAATGGTATAGAGTTTTCCGGGTGATGGAGCTGAAATTTCTTCACCTGTTTCGCCGATCGAGAAGACCGGGCTTGAAGAGATCCTCTGGCATTCCGAACTGGTCGGAACGGCCGGTTCTCCTGGTTGCGCCACCGTAGTGGCGGCGCATTTTCATCCATCCGTCGACCTCGCTAACGCGTCGGCGACGCGGCGAGCCGGCGGAGGAGGATGAGGAGGATGACCTGCCATTTTCTTCCATGACACGGATACATCCTTCCATGTCGAGGTTGGCGTAGTCCGCCAAATCGAACCAGTTTTCCTCATCCCAAACTCCGGGCATAGTCGCATGAGCGATCGCAGAGTTTTTGGGCGAGGATTTTCTTGAGCGAAAAGAAAAAAATTTCTTCAGGAAACTTACACCTTCCACCCCACGGACGGCGCCAGCTGTCGACGATCGAATCGCCGATCTTACGAAAATAAACGAGGAAAATGACGTGGAATATCCTGGAATGGAATGGGGTCGCTCTTTATTGATATGAACTGGATTTACAAGATGTGGCTAAGTACTACCTGGATTACCTTGAATGGAGGAATGCTTAACCGCAATCGGACTTAGAATATGAGTCTAAGGTCGATTATCTAGCTTCTAATTCCACCGCTTAGACTTCGTGCATATCTTTGCCTTGGCCTTGTTTTGAGTGTCGCCTATCGTCTCCTTCTTGTCTCTCTTTTTGTCTCTGTTTACATCTCTGTTTGTGTCTTTGTTTGTCCTTTCGTCTTCGTGCTTCATCTTTAAATAACTTCCAAGATGTGGCGCTTACTCTGGAGAAGACGTCCTGGTGAAGCGTTACGTTGGTCGGAACGGTAGAAGCGATTAGCAATGTGCTAACTTCCTTGCGGTTGCTTGTGAAAAGCTTAACCGTAGGGTGGTTAATAGTCAATGTCTCAGGGTTGTACCATCGCATGGTTTGGAACGTATAACACGTGTTCCATTCATCATACGATAAGAAAATACCAGTTCAGTAATTTTACGAGCGGTTATCTGGTCGGGGATTAGGCACAAAGCCTCATCCGACCAGGGTACCCATTAAGTAACCTCTGAATACTAACGATTAGGGAGGTCGTTAGTCTTAGGGGTTACGACCATGAAGACGTATGGTCTTTTATTATGCATTAAAAATAATACATAGAGGTTTTAATCCTCGTCAATTATCTCTAAAGATAATATAGCATATATTAGAGATAAAATTATCTCTAACTATTGCAGGCGTCCTTAACGCACTTGGTGCATACATGTAGAACTAAATTTATAGTGGACACATAAATGTTATGTGGGTGTATGCGTTGCGTCAGTTGGTACGCCGTACGCGTGTTAGGTGCACACATTTAGCACTAAATTTATAGTGGGCACACATACATGTTTTGTGGTACATGCGTTGCGTCTGTGGCGGGTACGCGTGTTAGGTGCATCCTCGTCGTGTACTCCGTAAATAAAAAGAAAAAAAGGGCTTAATTGTCTACACGGCATCGATTACGAAGCTCCAAGGGTGATGAACCCGTCCGTCGTCTGTGACAAAATTTGCAAGCTGACGACATAATCGCCACTAGTGGAAGGAGTGTCTCGGCCTCCCATGGCGCTGCGACTCGTCTTCATCCTGCTCTGCTTCTTCTCCGCTCTGCCACGCTGCTCCCGCCTCGTCTCCGCCGCGGCCCCGACGCAGGTCCGCAGCATCCCGGGCTTCGACGGCGCCCTCCCTTCCCGCCTAGAGACCGGGTGCGTCTGTCCATTACATTTCTCTGGCTCATCATGCCATTGCAGTCTTTGCCCAGATCGATCACTCAAGAGATGTGTGTATGTTTCTGCGTTCTTGTTTAGGTACGTGAGCGTTGACGAGGAGAATGGGGCGGAGCTGTTCTACTACTTCATCGAGTCGGAGGGCGACCCCGGTCGCGACCCCGTCCTCCTCTGGCTCACCGGCGGCGACCGCTGCAGCGTGCTCAGCGCGCTGCTGTTCGAGATCGGTTAGTAATTCCATGCTCAAATTGTCTCGTCTCTCAGTGACTTGCAGACGTACTGACATGAACCTCTGTTTCTTCGTTGTACTATGCAATTGCAGGCCCGCTGAAACTCATCGTAGAGCCCTACAACGGCAGCCTACCACGTCTGCGGTACCATGCGTACTCCTGGACCAAGGTTGCAAACGTCCTGTTCGTCGATTCGCCGGTCGGCGCCGGGTTTTCCTTCTCCCGGAACCCCAAAGGCTATGGTGTTGGGGACGTATCCGCTTCGATGCAGCTCAAGAATTTTCTCACCAAGGTAATGTGGAAGCAAAACTTCCTGCTTCTTTGTGACTAGATGCGTTTTTCTTGATTTGATTGTCGGGACATGGTTAGTTAGTACTTTTGTTTTGATCGTTTGGTTCAGTGGTTCACTGAGCATCCGGATTACCTCGCAAATCCTTTCTACCTCGGAGGAGACTCCTTGGCTGGAAAGATCGTTCCATTCCTCGCGCAGAAGATCTCAGAAGGTATAAATACGGCAACACTTGTCGAGTTTTGTACTTTTATTCAACAATCATTTCACGAAAAAGTTTTAGCTATTTATCAAAGATGGATAATCTATTCATACTTCAAACACTACTCTGTTTTCAGATATCGAAGCTAGACTGAGGCCGACTCTTAATCTGAAGGTACTCTAATGTTTGCACAATATCAATGTAGTTATAGGTATTGATATTAATAACAACTTAAGTACCACAATATCAATCTGTCATCTACATCTAATTGTAGTTGCTGTATGATCGAAACATGAATGTTCATTAATTTGTATTCGGGATAATGAACAGGGATATCTGGTAGGTAACCTGAGTACAGGTGAAAGCATTGATGATGAATCGAGAGTGCCATATGCTCATGGAGTCGGAATCATTTCAGATCAATTGTACGAGGTGGTTAATTAAACACGCCTCCAACACTTGCTCAATCACCTGCTACTAATAACTTGTAAAGATTCCCATCGTGTGAGGTTAGTTAATTCATTCTCCATGTGCTTGCATGTGATCGATCTTAAGACGATAATGGAGCACTGCCAAGGGGAGGATTATAGCAACCCCAAGAATGCGATTTGTGCTCAAGCATTGGACAGGTTCAACAGAGTAAGGAGACAAGTACTCTGAAGCTAGGTCCTGTATGCGGTCGGGATTCCGCAAGAATTTTGAAGGAACAACTATATTTCTTACAAATTTCCTATGTCCCGAACCATAATTGATGTTTCAATGCAGCTGCTTGATGAAAGTTCAAGGGCACACATTTTGTATAACACGTGCATTTATGTGTCTCCCGGACCAAACGATGGGACTACAGACAGAAAGATCCTGAAGGAGGAAAATGGAGTACTAAAACGTTCACCACCTCGTCCTCCAATGGATTGTGTTGTAAGCCGATCTTAATTAACTCCATTGTATTTGTAGCACTACATACCATTTTCTTAGTGAGGATAATTTGATAATGTTGTCATTTTAGAAATGAAAGATTCTATATTATTCTTTATTTCTAATCCACCTTTTGATTTATAAGGTAATATTTTCACCGAGCCGAAAGACTAAAGAGGTAACTAGACAAAAAGAAAACAACAAAGTAAAATGAATCCAATATACCCATTGTACATATTTTAGAAGTCTTGGGAACATGTTGGACCGAGGAGCCACATGATCGCACAGAACAAAAGATAACTTCTAGCGTGAAAGCAAAAGAGAAAAAATATCGATTAATTTGCATGACACCTTATATTTTGAAACAAGATTGACAGCATAGTATACCTTGTATTTTGAGAACTTCCAAGTACAGATAAAGCAGCTTAGTACGATCTTGCTGCATCATCAAAAGTTGTGTCTAAATCTGGTTCACATTTCTTCCATATACAGACCTATGGCAACTATCTGTCATATTTTTGGGCTAACAGCAACATAACACGAGAAACTCTTGGGATCAAGAAGGTAAATTAATATTTTCTCTCTTCGCAAGGTAATTTTTGTCTTCTAATGTACAAGGAAAGTTTAACCCTGCTCTTATGCCTTTATATGGTAATAACTCAGGGGAGCGTGGACGAGTGGGTGAGATGCCATGACGGGGATCTTCCTTATTCCAGGGACATCAAAAGTAGCATAAAGTACCATCGTGATCTTACATCAAAAGGTTATCGTGCCTTGGTATACAGGTTACTATTAATACCTTATATGTTATAATAAATATTTACTTTTATATATGGCAATGTGTAGTTACTTATACAAGTAAGACTATTTAAGTTAATTTTGCTAGAATGTACAGAAAAAATAAATAAATGTGCCTATGACTGAGCATAGTTTATTAAAATAACATCAGTATTGCCTCACAGAGGGGAATTGCGATAGTACCTTATATGCTCTAACCTAATTGCAATGCTGCCGGTGACTCTTCACCGTATGGTAATATGACTGCAAAACCGGAGGTATTCATGCCCTTGTTTAAATGGTAATACTGGGGCCAAATGTTAAAGAAATTACATATGTAATCATTACACAATAATTATAATCATTGTGTAACAACAGAAATAATAATACTTTCGATTTAACTGATGATTATTATGATTTAGTAGTACCCCCTATATATTTCAAAATACAAATTGGTTGTGCAAAATGATTAATATAACCTAAGTTTTAGGGATCTAAGTAGCACTTACCTACAAATTTACCAAGTTAATTTCAACTTTAGATACTCAAATGTCACCCCACTGGTACTTCGGTAATTATTTTATGATTTAACTGCTTACGGCGTCTATTTTATCTTTCGCGACTAATGACATGTAATTTCTCCATTACGACTAGTGACTGACGTTGCCATTTGAATATGGAAACTGACGATAGTTGTTGATAGTATTATCATTTGGCCGAAGAATAGCGTACTCCAATGTTGTTCTAGAACAGTAATCTGTTTTTTCTTTTAGTTTTCTAACTTATCACCTCTCTTCATATTCCTGCGCACATATAGTGGAGACCACGATGCTATTGTACCATTTTTGGGTACGCAGGCCTGGGTGAGATCACTCAACCTCCCCATTGTGGATGACTGGAGGGCTTGGCATCTTGATGGCCAGTCTGCGGGGTGAGATTTTATATAAAAAAAAAAACTAGTCATATAGTTCCATTATTTTTATATAACAAACGATGTGACTTATGAATATGTGAGTATATAAACTGCTTTAAATAACTACACTGATATTTTGAAATATAATCGATCTGCAGATTTACCATAGCATATGCAAACAACTTGACCTTCGCGACCGTAAAGGTAACATTGCATATATGCTTCTTTTCGTTTGCTTTTTGTTCATAGTTGATCCCGACGATCTCAAATTCCAGCGTCATACGAATCCCAAGTGGTAACATGGATTTGTGATGCTTTTGGGTTTTGTAGATATTTGATGCTACTTTGAAGGTAGGTTCTAGTGCCATTTTCAGTCCGAGACAGTGAAATTTTAGAAACATAAAAAATACTTTTAACTGAAAGCAACTCCAAAATTACCAATTTCCCCATCATAGAGATTTGGGATTGTTCTGGAATTGTTCAACTGAACCCTTTTTACTTCACAGCTGATGTGAACACACGCTCAACAGTTTGATTATGCATTATATAATTGCAAATAACAACATATTGTTTCATTTAACCCCAGGGTGGTGGACACACTGCACCCGAGTACCAGCCGGAGAGATGCTTCGCCATGTTCAACCGTTGGATTTCCAATGAACCACTTTGATTAATGATTATGGTAGTCACACACATGATGTTGGAGAAAAACATTTCATGAGGATGTGGATTCTGGTGTTATAACTTGCATGGACAATGTAATGGTTGTGGAGTCCATGTCACTTTGTGTAAAAAGGTACTACAGAAATCCATTAAATTTGTTGAAATTCTGGTTACATGGTTCAGGTTGTTGATACCAACCCACAACCAGGGCCCAAAACTAGATGGGGACCGGTTCCGATTTCTCACTGAAAACTGACCTTTTGGGGCATTTTGAAATTATGAATGAAGAATGTTTGTTTGTTTCATATTTAAATTCCAATTTTTTGTTTGTAAAACCCTCATTTGCAATCAACTTCTATGCAAACTAGGGATTTAAGGGTGAACCGGGACAACCAAAACTGGGGTTCCAAAAACCTAAACCCGGCAAGTTCCGGTTTCTCGGCTGATAGCTGGGCTATTCCAAGAGATATTAATTTGGAAGCCTGTTCATAACCACCGCACCAAGGGCCCCAATCATGGCATTGTTATCCTATGAATATAATGAAATTGCTTGTGGAAATTAGGGGAATAATTATGTGTAGTCTCATAGGACTCCCACGCCCTTTATTTATAGCTCAAAGATCCAATCTGACTCTAATACAACTCTTTATTAGACTTTAATACTGCCTCATCAGCACTCCTCATCAAGATGGGCCGAAGATATCAACCATATCTATCTTGTTACATATTGTAACACTATCACTAGGAGCTAACCTTTTAGTGAAAGAGTCAGCCAACTATTCACATGACTTGACATACTTCAACTTCAGCATCCTGTCATCGAGCTTCTCCTTGATGAAAAACCTATCAATCTCAATGTGCTTAGTACGATCATGTTGTACTGGATTGTTAGTAATGTTGATTGCAGATTTATTGTCACAATGCAACATCAAGAGATTATTCCTCCATACCCAAAGTTCAGACAATAAACCCTTTATCCATATCATTTCACTCACACTCAACGCCATTGCTTTGTACTCTACCTCTGCAGTAGACCGAGCCACAAACCCAGACAATAAATCTCTACACTTGATCATATAGATATAGCCCTTCACATCGCAAGGACAACACTTCCTAGGAGGGTAGCACCTCATCGGATGTGTCGACAAGATCGTCATCGTTGTGTGCCATGAAGTACATGTCAGTGATGCCCTTGGTCTTGCCCTTGTTCGTTTCTTGAGGGATCTCGACCTGCTTGTCTTCCTCACTCCTGGAATCCACTTCACTCATGGAATGTTCTTCAAAAGCAGCAAGGACCCGATGAGCAGCCTTTAGGAGCTTGGAGGTGATAACTTGGCCTTGTGTTCTTGAGACTCCTTCCATGAGTCTTTCTCCTCCTTGTAGTTGCCATTGCCACCCCCGCCCCCTGGCTTGGGACAGTTAGCCTGAATGTGGTATAGCTCACAACACTCGTACCAAGTCACAGACTACCCCCTCTTCTTACTTGTAATATTGTTATAGGCCCGGGTGAATTTTTTTGGCAAAGATGGCTAACTTTGGCTCGAGAATAGACTTAAGCTCCTCCTCATTGATTCCAGAAAGACAAGCAAAGATAATCTTGAAGACTTAGAAGAACCACCATCATGAGATTTCCTAGAGGCATTAGCAACTAATGCCATGTTTTCCTTCTTGGGCTGGTCAACTATTTTAATCTCATGAGTCTTAAGCTTGCTAAACAACAACTCCAAGGTGAGATCGTTCAAGTTGACGTTCTCCTCAATGGCGGTAACTTTTCATCTCCCATTCATTTGTGTTTATGGCAGTCAAGAGATGAGTGGCATTCTCATACTAAGAATACTCAATATCAATAGCTCTCAAATGATTGAGCACCATGATGAAGTGAGTAAACACGTCATCGATGCTCTCTCTTGGAAGCATCTTAAATTTGTTGTGCTCTCGCTTGTAGACTATTTGACACACTTGTTTGATTTGGGAAGAGCCATCATGATAGGTCTCAAGAGTGTGCTAAATTTCATTCGTGATCTCAAGAGAAAAAAATCCTGTCATACTCCTATCTACCAAGCCCTTTATATAGGATATTCTTTGCCTTATGGTTGTTAGCCCAAGCGGCCGTTGAAGCTAGCGTAGCAACCTCGAGTAGAACGAAGGGATCCTAAATGATCTTCCATATAGCTTGACCTTTGCTCTGATGGTAGACACACATCCTATTCTTCTAATAGTCATAGTCGAGCTCATCGAAGACATGAGGCTTGGTGGAGTACTTTTTAGTTGCCATGTTCATCATCTGGTTAAGATCAAGTATGATCTAACTGGTCTCTAATACCACTTATAGGACCGAAAAAGCGAGTAGAGGGGGTGAGTAGGAGCACACTCCTTTTTATCACTCTAATAGCTATAAGAAGTTATAAAGATCAAGGTCTCAATATCACAGTAGAAGATTTGAGTTGAAATCGAGAAAATCAAACCTCCACCTCCTAGTCGGTCTGACCACCAAGGCACAGCCGGTCTGACCACTCCCCTCTGCTAACTGAAAACATCACAACAAAGGATCCACAAAATGACTTAACTTTTGATCTAGGGATCCAAATCACCTGAGATTTCAAAAATTGATCAACAAAAAGGTCAGAAACCTATTCCAATCGAAGATCAAGATGATTATAGGCAAGGTTTCACGAATTTCTCAATTAAGGGTAAGGAGGCTCAAAACCGGGAAAAAACCTAAACTTGATCTAAAAGCTTGCTTGTCGATGAAAGATGGTCAAGATGATCTTAGATCAGATCCCACAAGTCCTATGTAATACCCCAAAAGTATTCAAAAGAATATTCGGGAGAGAACAATTAAATTAGGAGAAGGGCTAAATAGAAAATAGTTATTTAAGAAGTTAAAGAGTGGGTTTACAGCGAAATTTGGACAACCTGGGCCGGGGCCTCAGGCCCATTGATATTTGGCCCAAAGGTGGGAGGTGGTGGCCGGCCATAAGGGGGGAATTTAACCAAAGTGGCCTATGGCCCATGAGGAAAGCAGCCACCAACAAAAGGAGGAGGGGGAAAACCCTAGGGTTTGCTACAGTAATCCGTGCTACAGCACCGCCGCCATACTGTAGCACTGTAGCACGCCCTCCCCATTGATGCCGCCTCCCCCTCCTTGCCGTCCTCCTTGGCCAAGCCATGTCGCGCCTTGCTGCCGGCCAAGGAAGAAGGGAAGAGAAAGGAAGAGAAAGAAGGAGAGAAGGGAGAAGAGAAGGAAGGGGAGACCACCAGCGAGTGTTCGTGATCTTCGGAAGCCCGTCGTAGGCAACCTTCGTTCCCCATGGATTAGATGTTTAAATAGTTGTTTAGCATTGTCGGTTGTTTAGATCCCATTCTGTCCAGTATATTGAACGGTGGTTTTGATGTCTTTAGAAGCAACATCTGTGGATCCCATCTCTTAGAGATAGTTGGGTTATGTCCTTAGCTTTCCGTGGCCACCAAGAACGCCCAAATCCGATTAACGGTGAGCGAGATATGATTTTTCTAGTGTCGCGGTCCTGCTAATCTGTCAGCATTCTGATAGTTTGTAGAAAACTGGGTTAAGCCTTTAGTTAAATAAGGAATTAGAGGATCTTGATATAACAAAAAATGTAGGTAATTTCCATACCTTTCCAGAAATCTAAAGAACGCAAGATTTGGACGCTCGTAGTAAAAGTTATAGTATTTTTAGTGTACTGTCCAGAGAACCCGATGTGAAATTGATGTCTTTTAAATTGGCTTGGTAGGGGTATTAGATGGCCAATTCAGAAGTGCTCTTCAACTAGTTTTAGTTGGGTAATTTAATTACCTTTCCAGAAAGTCTAAGAACACCTTATTTGGACTCCTGAGAAGAAAGTTATGTATTTTAGAAGTTGACTGTCTGTAGTGAACACCAAATCGATCGGTAGAAATTGGAAGATTGGAAACGCTTGGGAGTTTAGCGAGTTCAATTGTGTTCTTATTTATGCTTTTGGTCCAGTATGCTTGTCTTAGTTTGGGTTATCATTATGTTCAGGTGGGAGCGTGATCCCAGGGGCAGCGCCCTCTTCGCGTCCACCGTTCTCGCACGGTTGAGGCAAGTATAATGATGGTTATAATTTTTATTGTTGAATGGCAATGTTGGGTATATGTTATGAGAAATTGTGTGCTCCTGAGATGTGATGACGGCATAGCCAGTATTGTGCATTATTGCTGGAGATATGAGTTATGTGTTAGATTTGGTTGTTCATTAGTTGTGATGACTTTGTTTATGAGCTTCTAGTAGGAAAAGGATTTTCATATGCATTATTGTTGCGAATGCATGTTTGTTAATTGAAGAAATTCATACATATGCATCATGTTGGCTTATTGAAGACTTGGTCATGTGGTGACCAAGCAACTCTTGAGGTCCCCGTCATGTTAATGACGGGCTAAAGGTCCCTATGCTTGAAGAGCATGGGCTTAGGTCCCCATACACGTGGAGTATGGGCAATGGTCCCTGTACCAGATGGTACAAGCATGGGTGTGCATCGACGGATGCGCACTTTGCATTACCGGTAAAATGCAAAAGGGAAAGAGAAGGAAGAGGATCATCTTTTGAGCATATTGCATAGCATGCGTGTGTAAGATGGTTGATATGTGGGTTTGAGAGGTTTAATTGCTGATTTACATGTTTGTATGTTGTTGATGCCATTTATTATATTTGCTGAGTCTCTGGGCTCACCTCTTGTTTTTGCTGTGTTTTTAGGTACCATTTGCAAGAATGGCATGCATGGGAGGGAGTAGGATTGCTAAGGATGCACTCAGTACCACACACTCTTTTAAAGATGATTATCATTAGTTCATACCTTAATAATAAGCAAACTGCTTAGGGATTAATCTTGGTTATGCTTGAATGCATTTGATTATTTGTAATAAAGAGAGCGGTAAATTTTGATTATGCTTGCTTATATTTTAGCTGAATTGATTGTTTATGAATGCTTTGATGAACTTTGGATGTTGAGATATTGCTAATAATATATGCATCTGTTGGAACCTCCGGTATACTTAGTTATACAAAGGATGTTCTGCCGAATTTTTGTAAGATGTTTTAGTTTGAATATGTTTAAATTTACTTAATTTAGTAGCATTCCAGGCCCTTGTTTGGCTGGGGTGTTACAGTTGGTATCAAAGCGGGCTGTAGGTCCGTGGAGAATGGATTAATTAAATTTGCTAATGGTTAATCAACTTAAAATTTTGACACACTAGTGCACAGTAGGATGGGAGTGGGCAAAGCATTGCATTTACTTTTCCGCTATATCATATTGATGATTGCTGATATGAATTGAGTATGATTGCTCATTAATTTATTATATGACTATTATGGGTGGGGATAACCCATGTTGAGAGGTTGAGGTCGTGGTTGTGGCCCTGGGCTGTACCAGGTTACACCACCGTTCGCGGTATGAGAATAGGGAAGTGGTTACCTCAGATATCCTAGTACAGGTATTGATAGTGAATATCCTTAGGAGAGTTGTTATCTTCCTTGAAATTTGAAATTGGTCAACTCTTGTCTAGTTGTGGCTAATGAACTTCTGTTGGATTAGTAGTCCATTCCAGTTGATGGGATTCTTTGAGGAATGTTGCTGTGTTCCCATTGGTTTAAGTTGCCCTGTAAAGCAATCAATATTTTCATAACCGATGAGTTACTCTTGCGGCTGGTGATCTTGGTTTGATTGTTAAGTTTGACCTTTATAATGGAGTTTTGTCTTTCCCATTGGAAAACCATGACCCGCTTATTCGCATGATGTTTTTGGTTAATGAAAGCTTCCTTTTGCAAGTCCTTTAGTACGTGGAGGTTTTGACTCAATGTATCTCTCTTGGGTATTTTGAGTGTTGAAGATTAATGGTTCTCTTTTATGAAAGAAGATGTTAAACACTTTAGCGATGTTTTGCCTTGGTCAAGAATATATTTATTTATTGACGTTAGTGATTGAGTATGTTTGAATCTTGGTTAATTAGTTAGGGTATTGCAAATGGGCATATTGTGGTTGTGTAACTAGATTGGATTGGTGTGGATTAGAGAAGGTCTAAGATTGGTGAAATAAATCGCCTTAGGGCGGTTACTTGATTAGTGATGAATGTTGACATTAATAACTGAGGTTATTGTTGAGCTGTGTAAAAATTTTAGTCATCGGATCTGAGGGTTACCTATCAATTATACCGGAATTCATTGTAGGAGTCTTGGAAGTTGAATTTGGGGCTTTGCATTTTTATGCTAAGACCCTGGAGACCCAATATTATGTGTAGAGGAAGATGAACAAAAGCGAATTTTGATCAGTGTGTTCATTGTTGATAGCATACTTTGGGTAAAGTACATGAGTATGTGTGCTGAGAATTTGAAGTTGATTATCTTTAATAGAATGAGATGATGTTGTTGTCGGCGAAAAATCTTTATTGAGGTATTGGAAATCATTTGTCAAAATAAATTTCCTTTGGTATAGGAGTGGACTAGAGAATCCTTTTGTGGATTAGTAGAGTCCCTCTAAATAAGTATGGTTACTCTTTCGGTATGAGGATTGTTTTGGGATTGTCGGTTAAGAGGGAGGAGTTAGTGTGATAATTCTGGACACCCATGAAAAGGGAAAGGGATTATTTATTAAAAGAACATCTCGATTCTTGTTTGAGCTGAGTTTTATGACAGAGATCGGGTACAATTTGAGTTGACTATGTGGACAAGGTGGTTCTATCCGGTTTAGAAAAATAAATGAAGTATTTGATTTGGACATTCAAGCGAATTCTCTTTTTTGGCTTATGTGGTGTTTAGTTGCAAACTGCCTAATTGGAGTGCGAAAAGGTTTTCATGAGGAATCTTCGATTTTGGATTTGAGTGTTTTGGAGAAAAATTGGTATTGCATTGTGAATCATTTGTTTTCAGATGAATCTGAATATTAAAGTTTGATTAAAATAAGTTGTGTTTCGCGTCCCTGCTTAACGAAGACCCTCCTGGTTAGGATGAAGAGATTGACTGAAGATAGAACGAGCATTCCATATTCTTGTGCACAAATTCTGTGGTTTGGTACTAAGGGAAAGGATAGCCCAAGGTATATTGGGTTGTTTCTGGAGGTTGTTGGGATGTTTGAAGTTAGCAATTCGCTAGAACCGTCTCGAATCTTGGAACGGGTTATATAATGTTTTGGATGAACCGGTGTTGAGAGAATGCTTGAGGTATTTGGAGTGTGAGGTTTTGTAAGAGCCGTTGACCAGCGAGCATTTCTGCATCATCGAGTCCTGTCCGTTGAGTGGATCTGGTTAGGATGGTACGAGTGACGAGGCGTAGTACATCAGCTGCCTCAAAGTACGGTGGTCCCATAAGTCCGAGAGGAGAATGACTTCAGAGTTGAAATCTTGCTTGCGCGAGCATACTCCGAAGTTGTTCACATTGAGTACGTGTTCGTTGTTGGATACCTTCTGTTGCGGTTGTTCTTTGAGTAGAACGACAAGGAGAATTCGGGGTCGAATTCTATTTAAGGGGGTAGAATGTAATACCCCAAAAGACGAGGATTAAAACCTCTATGTATTATTTTAAATGCATAATAAAAGACCATACGTCTTCATGGTCGTAACCCCTAAGACTAACGACCTCCCTGGTCGTTAGTATTCAGAGGTTACTTAATGGGTACCCTGGTCGGATGAGGCTTTGTGCCTAATCCCCGACCAGATAACTGCTCGTAAAATTACTGAACTGGTATTTCTTATTATATGATGAATGGAACACGTGTTATACGTTCCAAACCATGCGATGGTACAACCCTGAGACATTGACTATTAACCACCCTACGGTTAAGCTTTTCACAAGCAACCGCAAGGAAGTTAGCACATTGCTAATCGCTCTACCGTTCGACCTACCATAACGCTTCACCGAGGACGCCTTCTCCAGAGTAATGCGCCACCTCTTGGAAGTTATTTAAAGGTGAAGCATGAAGGCTAAAAGGAAAAAAAAGACAGAGACAAGAAGGAGACGATAGGCGACACACAAAACAAGGCCAAGGCAAAGATATGCATGAAGCCTAAGCGGTGGAATTAGAAGCTAGATAATCAGCCTTAGACTCATATTCTAAGTCCGATTGGGTTACATTCCTCCATTCAAGTGTAATTCAGGTAGTACTTAGCCACATCTTGTAAATCCAGTTCATATCAATAAAGAGCGACCCCCATTCCATTCCAGGATATTCCACGTCATTTTCCTCGTTTATTTTCGTAAGATCGGCGATTCGATCGTCGACAGCTGGCGCCGTCCGTGGGGAAGAAGGCGTAAGTTTCCTGAAGAAATTTTTTTTTCGCTCAAGAAAATCCTCGCCCAAAAACTCTGCAATCGCTCATGCGACTATGCCCGGAGTTTGGGATGAGGAAAACTGGTTCGATTTGGCGGACTACGCCAACCTCGACATGGAAGGATGTATCCGCGCCATGGAAGAAAATGGCAGGTCATCCTCCTCATCCTCCTCCGCCGGCTCGCACGTCGCCGACGTTAGCGAGGTCGATCGGATGGATGAAGATGCGCCGCCACTACCGGTGGCGCAACCAGGAGAACCGGCCGTTCCGACCAGTTCGGAATGCCAGAGGATCTCTCCAAGCCCGGCCTTTTCGACCGGCGAAACAGGTGAAGAAGTTTCAGCCTCATCACCCGGAAAACTATATACCATTGATGAAATCATGGCTGAAAGATACTCTCCTTCGGCTTCTGGCAATTCCAGGAGTCAACCGTCACCTGGTAACGGTGTCGATAAAACCTCCACTGGTCGTAGGCCATGTGGGGATGATCACACTCCATACGATCGGCAGTTCATCGGATCAGGCTGAGAAGACCTCAGGAAGTGCTCATCTCCGACCGATCTCCATCATGGAAAATTTCGCGTAAATCGACAAGCTCTCCATTAGTTACGATGGAAGCTCATCGGAAGATCAATGCTGGAAGCACGAGGTCAACGCGATCGGAGATGAAGATCAAGATGCCCTGCACGATCCTACACTCTCTACCACGCCATCACGTGTTGTTAGAGATGATCCGGGCCGTCAAGCACCAACTTCCGGAGGCAACGGAACTAATCGACGTCAATCAGTTAACTCGCTTCGCATCGCCCACCCAGAGTGACTGACAGGACCGAACAAATCCGAAGGTCAGGGGAAGGTTCAGACAGGCGTACACCTACGACCAGTATGAACCACCTGAGACCTTCGGTAACTGTACAAAACTTGCGACGTATTCAAAACATGTTAAATAATTCCGATCCTGCTCTAGCAGGAACGCCTAGTTTTGTACAACTCGTAGGTCAGGTATCCGAAATTCTCCAACAGACCATGCGTGAGCAAGCGACGAGAACAGAGGGGTTCAGGAAGTCAGACTAGGACTTCGTCCCAACGCTCCTCCCTCAGTAGGGGACAGCATGGTCATACCAGAGAGCAGTCGATACCAAGACCTCCTCGACGATTCCGACCAAGGAGTCACGAGGGGAGAAGGCTATTTCAAGAGGATACTCCCCCACTGCGTCGAGAAGAACCACCACTAGGACCTAACGATCTCCGACATCGTTTGAACCAAGTGGGCGGTCGTGGACATCATATCAATGTCCACGACCGGATCGGTACACCGGAGTTCCAGCGTTCCAATCCTAGGGATCGGTCTCCGACCGATTACAATCCGGCACCTTCCCAGAGAAGACGCCATGAATCAATCACAGGTTGTCGAGCCTTCTCTGCCGGGCTCCAAGCTGTGCGTTGGCCTAGCTTGTTCCGGCCAAGCCAACTTGGACAAATTCAATGGAACTCAAAACCCATTGGAATTTCTCCAAATATATACCACCGCTATCAGGGCTGCTGGTGGCGATGAGAATGTAATGGCCAACTATTTACCCACCGTGCTCGAAGGGTCTGCCCGGTCGTGGTTGTTAAACTTACCGGTCGGATCCATATATACTTGGGAACAACTCTGTGATCTTCTGATTGCCAACTTCCAGGGTACGTACAACCACCCTGAGAAGGAGGACGATCTCCACAGAATCCGGCAGGGATCTGATGAGACTTTACGTCAATATATCAAGAGGTTCAGCCAGGTTCGTAACTCTATACCCGACCAAGGAGGTACTACTCGACAAAAGCGCTTCTCCGGACAGCGTCAAGTCGTCACATGGGTCAGGACAACCAGATCCAACCGCCCGCAAGATTCTGGTCGGGGCAAGACTCGACCCTAAATAGGAAGAGTCGCTCGTCTCCTTCCTCCGAGCAAATCAAGACGTGTTTGCTTGGCAAGCGTCCGATATGCCGAGTCCCCGGAGGTGATCGAGCACGTGCTTGCTCTCGGCGATAAAAACCGATCAAGCGAAACTACGACGTTTTGCACCCGATCGGAAGGAAGCAATCGATCGGAGATTGACAAGCTTCTCGAGCAGGATTTATTCGTGAAGTCGACCACCCACGGTGGCTTGCTAATCTGTAATGGTTAGGAAAAATAATGGGAAATGGCGAATGTGTATCGACTTCTGAGATCTTAATAAAGCTTGTCAGAAGGATGACTTTCCCTTCCCCGCATTGATCAACTAGTAGACTCTACTTCAGGTGCGAGTTACTAAGTTTTTAGATGCGTATTCGTGGTACCACCAGATTAGTATGTGTAAAGAAGATGAGGAGAAAACTTCCTTCATCACCCCATATGGTACTTACTGTTATATTAAGATGCCATTTGGTCTCAAAAATGCTGGTGCAACTTTTCAAAGGTTGATGCAAAAAACTTTTAGTCCACAAATCGGTCGGAATCTAGAAGCTTATGTTGACGATCTGGTCGTAAAGACCACCATCTGGCGACCACATTCCTGACTTACAAGAAACCTTTAACAACTTGAGAAGACATAACCTCAAGTTAAATCCGGAAAAGTGTGTGTTCGAGTTTCTGTTTGGAAAAGCGCTTGGTTTCCTAGTTTCGCTAGAGGTATTGAAGCTAATCCGGAAAAATTGCGCCATCGACGGATCGCCCTCGACCACGAAGAAGGAAGTCCAAAACTAAGCGGGTCAGTATGGCGGTGTTAAGCCGTTCATAGCAAGATTAGGGGAAAAGGATTACCTTTCTTTAAACTTCTTCGAAACATGGGAGTTTCGAGTGGACTAAAGAGGCAAGCGATGCCTTTGAGGAACTCAAAAGTACCTTACGAGTACCCGGTCTTAGTTTCTCCGAGATCGGAGAAACATTGCTAATTTACGTGGCGGCAACACCACGCGTTAGCGGTGTCTTGGTTGTAGAAAGGAATAATATCCAACGACCGGTCTATTACGTGGCGAAGTCTTACATGGACCAAAGGAAAGATACCCACAGTACAAAAGTTGCTCTATGGCCTCCTTATGTCTTCAAGGAAGCTAAGGCACTACTTTCGAGCCCACAAAGTGGTCGCATTACCTACCGGATATCCCTTGGTCAAGTCCTTGAAATAGGGAATCATCGGGACGAATAGCCAAATGGGCGGTCGAGCTAGGGCGTTCGATCTCCATTTTATTTCACTAACGACAATAAAGTCCCAAGCAATAGCGTAATTCATTGCGAATGGACAAACCTCGAACCCACCCAAGGACCCGAGTACGAACACCACGACAGTGGACAATGTATTCGACGGTTCCTTGATGTTACAAGGATCGGGGTGGAGTGGTCTTGATATCCCCTACTAGCGAACACATCAAGTACGCCATCCAGTTAAATTTTCCTGCCACCAATAATGTGGCAGAATATGAAGGTTTACTGGCAGGACTCCGAGCAGCTCGTTCACTCGGGATTCGCAGATTACTAGTGAAAGGCGATTCTCAACTAGTAGCGAATCAAGTGGGGAAAGAGTATCAATGCTCTAGTACCAAAATGTCATCTTATCTGGCGGAAGTACGAAAACTCGAAAAGCACTTCTTCGGTTTTCAGATCCAACATATTCCTAGAAAGGAAAACTTTACGCGCACCGGTTAGCACGGATGGCCTCCACGAGGTCGGCCAGTCCGCTTGGGAGTTTTTCTCGAGCAACTCAATTCACCCTCGGTAGTTGAGCCTTCCGAGAACATACATGATTCTTTGCAAGTTGAACAAACTAATCAAGGAACATGGATGCTCCACAGTCGTTGACGGTTGGTATTTATCACGATCAAGGTAGAGGCGGATGACATCGATCTACAATTATCTTGACATGACACAATTCGAGAAGATGATGTAGAGGCCGATCGTATAGCACGAAAAGCCAAATCATACACTCTAATCGAAAGTACCTTGTATAAGCGAGGATCTCATGGAGTGTTGATGAGATGCATATCTCAAGCGGATGGCATTAGATTGCTAACGAAATCCATGAAGGTGTCGTGGAGCACACCATTCCTCTGAGAACCACAGTCGGTAAAGCCTTCCGGCAAGGCTATTCTTGCCAAGCGCCCTTCATGATGCAAAAGGGCTTGTGATGAAGTGTGTACAATGTCAGTTTCATAGTCGACAAGTACACCAGCCAGCACAAGCCTTACAAACAATTCCTCTTTCTTGGCCTTTTGCAACCTGGGGACTGGATATTCTGGGACCTTTCCCAAGAGCACCCGGGGGCTTCGAATTCCTTTTCGTCATGATTGACACGTTTACAAAATAGATTGAAGCCGAGCCAGTCGTTAAAATAACAACTGAGGCCGCTAAGAGATTTCTCCTGAAAAATGTGATCACGCAATTTGGTGTACCCAGTCGTATCATCACAGACAATGGTTCCCAGTTGTCCAGCAGTCAATTCCAGGAGTTCTGCGATGAACTTAGTGTCAAAATTCATTTTGCTTCTGTTGCACATCCGCAGAGCAATGGAGCAGTTGAGCGGGCTAATGGTATCCTTATGCAGGGGATCAAACGCCGAGTATTCGACCAGTTAATCAAACGGTCAGGCGCTTGGGTTAAAGAACTTCCCTCTATGTTATGGGCCGTTCGAACCACGACCAGTCGTGCGACCGGTGAAACTCCATTCTTTTTGGTTTATGGTGCTGAAGCTATGCTTCCTCCAGAACTCAAAATTGGCTCTGCTCGAACTGATCGTTTTGACGAAAATGATCGAATGAGCGACGACTTCGGCGGCGTCGATTTCCTTGAAGAACGAGCGAAACCAAGCCCTTATACGATCGGCGGTCTACCAACAAGCCATGCGAAGGTACCATAGTCGTATGGTGCGCCTCATGACCTTGTCAGAGGTGATCCGTTCTCGAGAAAAATTCAGAGCCAAACAAATCGCAATAAACTTTCTCCTAAATGGGAAGGTCCTTACTGCGTGGTCGAAGTAACCCGACCGTGTTCCGTCTGTTGGCTATGTCTGATGGGCAAATTTTGTCAAATTCTTGCAACATCGATCAATTGCGTAAGTTCTATGTTTAATTTTCATTCTTTCATTTCTTTCAATTTCAATTTCATTAAATTCATTAATTAATAAAGAAGTGCAACCTTGCTTATATATATACACCTACATTCTGGTCGTTTATTATTGTTAGTCTGGTCGGAGAAGACATTTTTCTCTCCGATATCCTTTTTAAGGATCTCTGATACTCTATGGTCCTAGTCGTGAGCATTTTTCTTCAAATGATTCCCACGCGCGACTACACTCTTTTCTCAAAGAAAATGAGTAATCAGAGCGCCACACAACTAACTATCTCATGAATGATATGCTTACGATTCTGAAGATTATGCTTCATTATTTTAAGATTCTGGTCTATTCTTGTCTGTTCCTGGTCGGGACACGGAAAGCCTCCTAGTCGAAGTCTCTCCTTTTTCGCACGTGGTCCTGCCCACTGGAAGGAGCTTCCTAGCGACGGTTCTTTTCTTACG
This sequence comes from Phyllostachys edulis, assembly GCA_036346405.1. NCBI lineage: Eukaryota > Viridiplantae > Streptophyta > Magnoliopsida > Poales > Poaceae > Phyllostachys > Phyllostachys edulis. Next base: position 33,449,016 of record CM070565.1, on the reverse strand, counting down.
ATCCTCGCTACCAGTCGGATACAGAATTTGAACACGTTTCAAGAAATGTGTCGTATGCCTTCAGGTCTTAGCATTAGTTCCGACCAGATTATGGGACAATAGATATAAACAAAGTTCACTTATAATTTGTTGCATACATATTTGCATTTCTTCTTATGTCAAGTTTGACAAAGTCTTTTTTCTAACCATATATAGTGTTTTTGATTGGTATTTCCATTATGACAAACAAAGATCTATAACTAGTCGAAATCATCTGTTAGTCGACCACATTTGATTTCCTAATCTTCAAGAACGATCGCTTTTGTCTTACATGTCCAAACATACCTTCAAAAACTCACATACATGGTTATGACCTCTTTTATTCTCTTTCTTGGCTCTTTGCTTGCGATGCGTTCTTCTACTATAAAGCGATCGGGGCTAGGAAATATCTGAGAATTTTAAAAAAGTCAAGCAGGATAAACAAAAGCTTTGTCAATGACATAAAAGGTAAGTTTTCATAGATATTCAAATATTTTTACACTTGTAGGAACCTACTCTAAGAAATATTCAGCCTAACTCTTGTTTGTCGGAGATTAGACCTCCATCTCCTCTACAACTATATCTCAAAGTGGCCCGAGTTCTTCCAAGAACTTGGTGGCCTCCTCAGTGGGCGATTGAAGTCATCTTTAACAGCTTGGAGATCTATGGAGGGTCGGAAGCTTTCAGTTTTGCCAAAGCAAAACTAACTCCACTTGCAACGCTTGTTTTTAGGACACAGGCATAATTCGTCCAGAGTAGTTTTGAGCGAACTTTAAGGTCCTCTAGAAGTTGACCCAAATAGTTCATTTTCTCTATTGGATCTCCTAAGGAAGGCGGGCTTGATCTGATCCCATATCAAAGATCATCTTGTTCAAAGCATGAATCTTTTCATCAATATTTTGAGCAAGAGCCGCCTCCTTATCTGCTCAAATTTGAGTTTTCTTTACTCTGTCAAGCATTTGCATTTGCTCTGCAAAAACAAATCGATTAACGAACACAAGCATAAGTGAAGGAAAAATCAAGCTTACGACATATTACCTTCATTTGTTTTGCTAAGTGTTTCATATTTGGTCGTTGCTTGACGATCAACCGGTCTTTAGTGAACTTGCTTGACAAATGATGATCTTTAGCTTTATTTCTTCTTCAAGAAGAGCTGTCTTGGCTTTCTCCACAACCTCCTCTTTTATTTTCTCCAGATCTATCGAATACGATAAGGGAGAATAATTGTAGAGGAGCAAAGTATTGAAGAAGAAACAAAAGTTCAAAAGGGAAAAGTTCTTACTTTCCAACTCGGAGTGCTTTTGCTCCAAGTCCTTAATTCGCTGGGTCAGTCCTCCGATCACAGCAAAGTTCTCGACCAAATGCTACACAAATAGCGTTCTCTTTCTTAAGTTTCTTATAAACTTTTTAAAGAAGAGCTATGAAACTGGTCGTAGAATACTTACCCGAATTGCCTGGTCATTATAACCAGCAAAAATCAAATCAGGGTGCATCTTGAGTTGAGTATCCGATACTTTCTGCCACGCCTCATCAAGCTCCTTATCCTCGATAAATCGGGGACGAAAAGGGAACTTGTTAGGTTGAGAAGGGTTATCAACAGTGATCGGAACCTGTTGAGACCTCTCAGAGGCATCTACCTCCACAGAAGGGGTTTCAATCACCAAAGGATCCAACTCAACCGTTGCCCTTGTCACCTGCTCGGGGGCTTCTTCGACCACTATTTCCTCAGGAACTTTGTCCTGAGAAGTGCTCTGGTCGGGAACTTCCACAGTGCAGTCCTCGGGAAGAACACAGTGGAAGCAGCCGGAACACCAGAAGACCTATGCAAACCGAAGATGGGAAGTTCAAAGTATCAAATCATCAAGGAATTATTAGAGGTACATACTTATCGACCACTTTCATTTGTACATACCTTGTTAATCTCTGGGATTTGACTCAAAGCGCGAAGAGAGAAATCTGTGCCGCTAGCCTTCCTTTTCTTCTCCTCCAATTTTCTTTGGTTACGGACCGGCAAGGTTTGTTGGAACCTCACATCCTCCAACAAGATGTCGGAAGCTATGTCCTCGACCAGTTCATCAAGGACCGCATTCGACTATCCGGTGGGAGGAGTGGTTTCATCAATCTCGGATCGATTGTTTCAATAACAACCGTAAGGTCGTGCCACGACCACTCTGGAGTCCTGACCTCTGCGATTACATTCTCGGGCCCTCGGGCTTATCCACCTAAATCAAAGAAAAAATTTGATTGGGTGAAGAAATCCTTTTATCTAAAAAAATTCGTATATATATGATTCCGAAATGTTCTTTTACCTCGAGGGATTCATCTCCTTCAAGTGCCTCAGGGCACGATTCGGTCGGAACTAAGGTGGGACGTTGATCCTCACCAGATTGTATGATTCGCAATCCGACCGATCGCAAAAAGTAGAAACACGATTGGAAATCTGGTGGAATATATGTATACACATGGTAAAAGGAATTTTTGATTAAATTACCTTAAGCCTTGCCGATCTCCCTTCAATAGGAGTTCTGGCTAAGATCTTGGGGCATTCAACCTTTTCTCCGAGCTCCCCTTACAGATCATCTGATTCGTTCTCTAATTTCTCCAGGGAAAGAGCTTTAATGAAGGAAGAATAGACAGATTTTAAGGTAATACATTAATCAAATCAAAATACCGATCGAATTTATCTCAAAGACTTACCACCTTACGAGGTAGCTTCATCACGATCAAGGCACAGAGCGAGGAATGAGTCAGGAGCTTCAATGGGCTAATCGGCGAAAGGTGAAATCCTTCACCACATGCCACGAAGTCGGGCCCTCGACAAGCAAGTCATAGATGGCATCCGCCCATCTTTTGACTATCCCTGTCTTCTTCTGGTCTCCTTCCATTTGGGGTTTTCACTTGCTCTAGTTCCGCCAAGTAGAGGCCATCGTCTTCGTAATCGTCATGTAAAACCAATACTTTTTCCATGCGACCACGAAGATTTCGCGTACATGAGGATGTACTCATCGGCCTTCCGTCATGAAGGCGCAATGTGCATTCCCAGAGCCGCTTGATTTTTGCAGATTTTCCCATCACCATGCGGTAGAAATAACTAAAGAGCTTCAAGTTCGGTTGTATTCCCAGGTATGCCTCGCACAAATATGCGAAAATACTGATATTTGCGATCGAATTTGGGGCCAAATTCACTAATTCCACCCCGTAATGTTCAAGAACGCGGAGGAGGAATTTGTGTACCGGTAATCTCAGCCCACATTCGATGTAGGCGAGAAAAACAGGGATTTCCTCATCTTCACGGCTCGGAAAATGCTCTCCAGTCGCCGGTCTCCAATTAATCAGATTTCTATCTGGGAGCATTCCCATCTTCGCCAAAGCCTCAAGCTTTTTCTTGCCCAATTCCGAAGGCAACCACTTCGTAATTTGCTCCGACATGGCGAAAATCCTCAAGGATGAGTAGTGGAAGTTGAAGACTTTGTGGTCGGAAGAACAGGAAAAGGCTCTGGAGGATTTCTTGGCGAGAAGCTAAAGAAAGGGGATTTTGGAAGCATAAAAATTCTAAGAGCCCAGCGAGAGAAGATTTTATAAACTTCCGATACTTTCGAAGGATTCCCACAAAAGTCCAACTGACAAAAAGCTTCTTTTTGTTCAAACGGACAGAGGAGCTCTTCGTTTCCCAAGGCAAGTTCTCAACTTTAAAGTGAACACAGACCACTTCGTATACCACGACATTAAATGGGGTCTGCCCGATACGATTTCATCGGAAAAAGGTATATGCACGACCAGTTCATTTAAAGTTCGGGGCTAGGTAGCGAGGATTAAAACCTCTATGTATTATTTTAAATGCATAATAAAAACCATACGTCTTCATGGTCGTAACCCTAAGACTAACGACCTCCACGGTCGTTAGTATTCAGAGGTTACTTAATGGGTACCACAGTGGGATGAGGCTTTGTGCCTAATCCCGACCGGATAACCGCTTCGTAAAATTCTCGAATCGGTATTTCTTATCGTATGATGAATGGAACACGTGTTATCGTTCCAAACCATGCGATGGTACAACCACGAGACATTGACTATTAACCACCCTACGGTTAAGCTTTTCACAAGCAACGCAAGGAAGTTAGCACATTGCTAATCTGCTCTACCGTTCGACGGTCGTAACGCTTCACGAGGACGCCTTCTCCAGAGTAAGCGCCACCTCTTCGGAAGTTATTTAAAGGTGAAGCACTGAGAAGGCGAAAAGGAAAAAAAAGCGAGAGACAAGAAGGGAGGCGATAGGCGACACACAAAACAAGGCCAAGGCAAAGATATGCACTGAAGCCTAAGCGGTGGAATTAGAAGCTAGATAATCACCTTAGACTCATATTCTAAGTCGATTGCGGTTAAACATTCCTCCATTCGATGTAATTCAGGTAGTACTTAGCCACATCTTGTAAATCCAGTTCATATCAATAAAAAGCGACCCCATTCCATTCCGGGATATTCCACGTCATTTTCCTCGTTTATTTTAAGTAAGATCGGCGATTCGATCGTCGACAGATACCTTCTGTTGCGATTGTTCTTTGAGTAGAACGACAAGGAGAATTCGGGGTCGAATTCTATTTAAGGGGGGTAGAATGTAATACCCCAAAAGTATTCAAAAGAATATTCGGGAGAGAATAATTAAATTAGGAGAAGGGCTAAATAGAAAATAGTTATTTAAGCAGTTAAAGAGGGGTTCTGTTGAAATTTGGACAACTTTGGTGGGGCCTCGGGCCCATTGATATTTGGCCCAAAGGTGGGAGGTGGTGGCCGCCATAAGGGGGAATTTAACCAAAGTGGCCTATGGCCCATGAGGAAAGCAGACTACCAACAAAAGGAGGATCAGAGCTTCAGCACGCCCTCCTCATTGATCTTGGCTCCCCTCCTTGCCGTCCTCCTTGGCCAAGCCATGTCGCCTTCTTTGCACGGCCAAGGAAGAAGGGAAGAGAAAGGAAGAGAAAGAAGGAGAGAAGGGAGAAGAGAAGGAAGGGGAGACCACCAGCGGGTGTTCGTGATCTTCGGAAGCCCGTCGTAGGCAACTTTCGTTCCCCATGGATTAGATGTTTAATTAGTTGTTTAGCATTGTCGGTTGTTTAGATCCCATTCTGTCCAGTAGATTGAACGGTGGTTTTGATGTCTTTAGAGGCAAAATCTGTGGATCCCATCTCTTAGAGATAGTTGTGTTATGTCCTTAGTTTTCTGGGGCCACCAAGAACGCCCAAATCCGATTAACGATTACGAGATATGATTTTTCTAGTGTCGCTGTCCTGCTAATCTGTCAGCATTCTGACAGTTTGTAGAAAACTGGGTTAAGCCTTTAGTTAAAGAAGGAATTAGAGTATCTTGATATAACAAAAAATGTAGGTAATTTCCATACATTTCCAGAAAGCTAAAGAACGCAAGATTTGGACGCTCGTAGTAAAAGTTATAGTATTTTTAGTGTACTGTCCAGAGAACCCGACGTGAAATTGATGTCTTTTAAATTGGCTTGGTAGGGGTATTAGATGGCCAATTCAGAAGTGATCTTCAAGTAGGTTTAGTTGGGTAATTTAATTACCTTTCCAGAAAGTCTAAGAACACCTTATTTGGACTCCTGAGAAGAAAGTTATGTATTTTAGAAGTTGACTGTCTACAGTGAACACCAAATCGATCGGTAGAAATTGGAAGACCGGAAACGCTTGGGAGTTTAGCGAGTTCAATTGTGTTCTTATTTATGCTTTTGGTCCAGTATGCTTGTCTTAGTTTGGGTTATCATTATGTTCAGGTGGGAGCGTGATCCCAGGGGCAGCGCCCTCTTCGCGTCCACTGTTCTCGCACGGTTGAGGCAAGTATAATGATGGTTATAATTTTTATTTTTGAATGGCAATGTTGGGTATATGTTATGAGAAATTGTGTGCTCCTGAGATGTGATGACGGCATAGCCAGTATTGTGCATTATTGCTGGAGATATGAGTTATGTGTTAGATTTGGTTGTTCATTAGTTGTGATGACTTTGTTTATGAGCTTCTAGTATGAAAAGGATTTTCATATGCATTATTGTTGCGAACGCATGTTTGTTAATTGGAGAAATTCATACATATGCATCATGTTGGCTTATTGAAGACTTGGTCATGTGGTGACCAAGCAACTCTTGAGGTCCCCGTCATGTTAATGACGGGCTAAAGGTCCCCATGCTTGAAGAGCATGGGCTTAGGTCCCCATACACGTGGAGTATAGGCAATGGTCCCTGTACCAGATGGTACAAGCATGGGTGTGTATCGACGGATGCGCACTTTGCATTACCGGTAAAATGCAAAAGGGAAAGAGAAGGAAGAGGATCATCTTTTGAGCATATTGCATAGCATGCGTGTGTAAGATGGTTGATATGTGGGTTTGAGAGGTTTAATTGCTGATTTACATGTGTGTATGTTGTTGATGCCATTTATTATATTTGCTGAGTCTCTGGGCTCACCTCTTGTTTTTGCTGTGTTTTTAGGTACCATTTGCAAGAACGGCATGCATGGGAGGGAGTAGGATTGCTAAGGATGCACTCATTACCACACACTCTTTTAAAGATGATTATCATTAGTTCATACCTTAATAATAAGCAAACTGCTTAAGGATTAATCTTGGTTATGCTTGAATGCATTTGATTATTTGTAATAAAGAGAGAGGTAAATTTTGATTATGCTTGCTTATATTTTAGCTGAATTGATTGTTTATGAATGCTTTGATGAACTTTGGATGTTGAGATATTGCTAATAATATATGCATCTGTTGGAACCTCCGGTATACTTAGTTATACAAAGGATGTTCTGCCGAATTTTTGTAAGATGTTTTACTTTGAATATGTTTAAATTTACTTAATTTAGTAGCATTCCAGGCCCTTGTTTGGCTAGGGTGTTACAGTTGGTATCAGAGCGGGCTGTAGGTCCGTGGAGAATGGATTAATTAAATTTGCTAATGGTTAATCAACTTAAAATTTTGACACACTGGTGCACAGTAGGATGGGAGTGGGCAAAGCATTGCATTTACGTTTCCGCTATATCATATTGATGATTGCTGATATGAATTGAGTATGATTGCTCATTAATTTATTATATGACTATTATGGGTGGGGATAACCCATGTTGAGAGGTTGAGGTCGTGGTTGTGGCCCTGAGCTGTACCAGGTTACACTACCGTTCGCGGTATGAGAATAGGGAAGTGGTTACCTCAAATATCCTAGTACAGGTATTGATAGTGAATATCCTTAGGAGAGTTGTTATCATCCTTGAAATTTGAAATTGGTCAACTCTTGTCTAGTTCTGGCTAATGAACTTCTCTTGGATTAGTAGTCCATTCCAGTTGATGGGATTCTTTGAGGAATGTTGCTGTGTTCCCATTGGTTTAAGTTGCCCTGTAAAGCAATCAATGTTTTCCCAACCGATGAGTTACTCTTGCGGCTGGTGATCTTGGTTGATTGTTAAGTTTGACCTTTATAATGGAGTTTTATCTTTCCCATTGGAAAACCATGACCCGCTTATTCGCGTGATGTTTTTGGTTAATGAAAGCTTCCTTTTGCAAGTCCTTTAGTACGTGGAGGTTTTGACTCAATGTATCTCTCTTGGGTATTTTGAGTGTTGAAGATTAATGGTTCTCTTTTATGAAAGAAGATGTTAAACACTTTAGCGATGTTTTGCCTTGGTCAAGAATATATTTATTTATTGACGTTAGTGATTGAGTATGTTTGAATCTTGGTTAATTAGTTAGGGTATTACGAATGGGCATATTGTGGTTGTGTAACTAGATTGGATTGGTGTGGATTAGACAAGGTCTAAGATTGGTGAAATAAATCGCCTTAGGGTGGTTACTTGATTAGTGATAAATGTTGACATTAATAACTGAGGTTATTGTTGAGCTGTGTAAAAATTTTAGTCATCGGATCTGAGGGTTACCTATCAATTATACCGGAATTCATTGTAGGAGTCTTGGAAGTTGAATTTGGGGCTTTGCATTTTTATGCTAAGACCCTGGAGACCCAATATTATGTGTAGAGGAAGATGAACAAAAGCGAATTTTGATCAGTGTGTTGATCGTTGATAGCATACTTTGGGTAAAGTAAATGAGTATGTGTGCTGAGAATTTGAAGTTGATTATCTTTAACAGAATGAGATGATGTGGTTGTCGGCGAAAAATCTTTATTGAGGTATTGGAAATCATTTGTCAAAATAAATTTCCTTTGGTATAGGAGTGGACTAGAGAATCCTTTTGTGGATTAGTAGAGTCCCTCTAAATAAGTATGGTTGCTCTTTCGGTATGAGGATCGTTTTGGGATTGTCGGTTAAGAGGGAGGAGTTAGTGTGATAATTCTAGACACCCATGAAAAGGGAAAGGGATTATTTATTAAAAGAACATCTCGATTCTTGTTTGAGCTGAGTTTTATGACAGAGATCGGGTACAATTTGAGTTGACTATGTGGACAAGGTGGTTCTATCCGGTTTGGGAAAATAAATGAAGTATTTGATTTGGACATTCGAGCGAATTCTCTTTTGGCTTATGTGGTGTTTAGTTGCAAACTGCCTAGTTGGAGTGCGAAAAGGTTTTCATGAGGAATCTTCGATTTTGGATTTGAGTGTTTTGGCGAAAAATTGGTATTGTATTGTGAATCATTTGTTTTCAGATGAATCTGAATATTAAAGTTTGATTAAAATAAGTTGTGTTTCGCGTCCCTGCTTAACGAAGACCCTCCTGGTTAGGATGAAGAGATTGACTGAAGATAGAACGAGCATTCCATATTCTTGTGCACAAATTCTGTGGTTTGGTACCAAGGGGAAGGATAGCCCAAGGTATATTGGGTTGTTTCTGGAGGTTGTGGGGATGTTTGAAGTTAGCAATTCGCTAGAACCGTCTCGAATCTTGGAACGGGTTATATAATGTTTTGGATGAACCGGTGTTGAGAGAATGCTTGAGGTATTTGGAGTGTGAGGTTTTGTAAGAGCCGTTGACCAATGTGAGCATTTACGCATCATCGAGTCTGTCCGTTGAGTGGATCTGGTTAGGATGGTACGATGACGAGGCGAGTACATCATTTGCCTCAAAATACGGTGGTCCCATAAGTCCGAGAGGAGAATGACTTGAGTTGAAATCTTACTTGCGCGAGCATACTCAAGTTGTTCACATTGAGTACGTGTTAGTTGTTGGATACCTTCATTGCGGTTGTTCTTTGAGTAGAGCGACAAGGAGAATTCGGTCGAATTCTATTTAAGGGGTAGAATGTAATACCCCAAAAGTATTCAAAAGAATATTCGGGAGAGAATAATTAAATTAGGAGAAGGGCTAAATAGAAAATAGTTATTTAAGGAGTTAAAGAGGGGGTTTACAGCAAAATTTGGACAACCTGGGCTGGGGCCTCAGGCCCATTGATATTTGGCCCAAAGGTGGGAGGTGGTGGCCGGCCATAAGGGTGGAATTTAACCAAAGTGGCCTCTGGCCCATGAGGAAAGCAGCCACCAACAAAAGGAGGAGGGGGAAAACCCTCCGGTATACTTAGTTATACAAAGGAGGTTCTGCCGAATTTTTGTAAGATGTTTTAGTTTGAATATGTTTAAATTTACTTAATTTAGTAGCATTCCAGGCCCTTGTTTGGCTGGGGTGTTACAGTAATTAAAAATTTGGACCATTTCTCGATTTGTGCGTGTCATCCTTGCGCAGGGGCCATGCTAATCTTCTCTGTATCGTTCCAATTTTCTCCTTGTTAAGATGAAGAAATCGGTTGAGAAATAGGACAAGTGTTCCGTGTGTGTTCTGCTTGTTGCGTGCGTTTTGACGATTATGGGATTAGGAAGTTAGCGATCGCTCGACCGTCTCGGTCCATCTGTGAATTATGCAGCGTTTGGTATGTTACGGTCTTTGAGTGAGTACCGAGAGGTCCATGGCTTGGGATTACGTTAAAGCCGTTGGTCAACGAGTAAGATCCTAGCTTTGAGTCCGTGTGTTGAGAGTACCTGTAAAGGTCAAGACTAGTGTTGAGGTGTAAGACGTTGGAATCCGTTAAGGGATGTGATCCCATAAGATCGAGAAAGAGGCCACCAGGAATTTGAGTCTCAGATCGTGAGCAACATCGAGCTATTCACAACAAAGTTAAGTAGTAATGTTAGTAAATCTTTTAGCGGTGGTTATTCTTTGGTGTTGAGCATGAATAGAATCTGGGGATCCACCCTCTTAAATGTAATACCTCGGCCTACTCGTATGTGGCCCATGTGGCCCATGAGGAGTTGTGTGGTGGGATTAGTCCCACATTGCTTGTCTAAAGTGAGTTGTACTAGTATATAATGCCTGTTGGGTCCAAATATAGCACCTCCGGGTTAACCCTTTTACACGAAGCGAGGGCGAAAGTGTAAGTGGGGTGCTATGTGTCTTGTGAGTCCGCCCACGGTGGGGTGGGTATTGAGCGGATTTTGGGCCAAGGTGTTCAGATGGTATCGAGCATCAACCTTGCAGCACGCGTCTTGGGGACAGGGGGCGGGCATATGGCGCGTGTGGTCCCTGAGTGGACACACGGCATGGCATATGTGCCGGCACTGGACGCACGGACGTGTACCGAGGGGTGGTTCTAGGCATTTGCCGCGTATGCGGTGTGCTGCCGAGGGCGTCAGCCCTTAAGGGGGGTGAATGTAATACCTCGGCCTACTCGTATGTGGCCCATGTGGCCCATGAGGAGTTGTGTGGTGGGATTAGTCCCACATTGCTTGTCTAAAGTGAGTTGTACTAGTATATAATGCCTGTTGGGTCCAAATATAGCACCTCCGGGTTAACCCTTTTACACGAAGCGAGGACGAAAGTGTAAGTGGGGTGTTATGTGTGCGCGGGTCCGCCCCACGGTGGGCTGGGCATTGAGCGAATTTTGGGCCAAGGTGTTACATCCTAGCAAGCTAGATCACAACAAAATATCAAGACAAAACCTCTAGAACACAAAAACCCCAAAATTACCAAAGAGAGGAAAAGAATAAGAGATAACAAATCTTGGCACAAACTTCATTGGATTGATATGATGAATTGTAGGTTTACAGTGTCAGGACCCAAATGCACAAATCTGGACCCTCTGTGTATATTACACTAGTCTAGGATCACGCTAGTGCACATAATGGAACTATCGAAGGAATATCATTCCATATGCAAAGATAACTAAGAAATCGACAATTAAAAATAATTATAAAAGTAAAGACCTTAAGGTTAAAACTTACAGTAAATGCCTCAAAAGGCGAATACCTCAAAGAAGTTGCAGCGGAAGGAAACAGAATGACTTGAGTGAAGCCTGTCCATATGCCCACAGGATATCGACTAGGGTAGCACGACCTAGTTCTTCATGATCCTTGAAGTAGACCTTGTTCACCAATGATGAACCGATGTAGCCGTCTTGTCAGAACCCGGATTTACACATCTGAAACCCTCTGTATATTCTGAACTAGTCCTAGATCAATAGCTAGTTCACATAGGAAACATCGATGAAATACCATTAATTTCTCGATTTAACTAAAAAGATCTCAAAATAATAAATAGTAATAGTAACTGAACCTTAAGGTTACTGTTTACTTAACTTGCCACGAAGGGCTAAAGAAATAAATAAACTCTTGCAGCGGAACGGAAAAGCATGGAAAGGCCAATCAACATGCCCATAGGCAATCGAGTGGAGAACGCATCATAATTCGCAAAGCCTTCACAAAGCTCCTGTTTGTAGAACTCTTGAGCAACTTGATATTCTTCAACTGAGCAGCAAAATTTGAAGCTATGAGCACACAAAGTACTCAATAAGTCATAGAAAAACAATATGCATTTAATATTAATGCAAGGCTCGAGCAAAGGATTAGATGCATGGTTCTTTTGTAGAAAGCAGTATTGATGATAAATACGGTAAATAGATTGAAATGTGTAATTTAAAAGAAAATAAATAAATAAAGCAAACAATTTCTTTGAAATTAACCAGTAAACTTCCCAAGCAAACCACCAAGTGAATTCCTCATTCACCAACTGACACAAACCACCAAGTGAATTACCCATTCACTAAATGAACATTATATTCATCAAGTGAACTTCTCATTCACACTCCAACACATTTTATAAAGAAACTGTACCTCTCATGTGAAATCCTCGAGCATATCCATGAGCACAGATGCAGCTATTCAAATATATTAATTAACACTCTGCAGAGATTGTACCATTTACCCACAAGCTGCAATCAACTTGTACGGAACTAGTTACAACAAAACTTTTCAGAAATTTCATCTCAATAATTAACTCTCCCGATGTGCATACTGTCGACCCCAACCTCACCGTTGGCCTGATGCACACCGTTGGACCTAGAAGTGGCGAACCGTCCATAGATGTGAATTTTACAATAGTCCACACCTCCACCTACTACTAAACCTACTACCTGAGTAGTCAATGTAAAAACTCCACAACTTACTAAATTAGATCCATCCCATCAGGCATGTGGTTGTACATTTGTGGCTTCGTTTGATGGCACACAAGATTAAGTCCTTAACAAGTTACTTAGGCAAGTCTAGCACAAACTCACAACATGCTAACTGCACCCCTTTACTTCACAATCTCTCGCCTGAGCAGAAATCATTTTGTTCAACCAAGACCAATGACATACCCTATCATGGTACACAGATTTTAACAATAGTGGCTAACAACCACAATTCCATATCTCATTAAGTCAAATTTAACATTATTATACATGTGATCATGAGCCCATCGTAACTAAGCATCTCTACGATACCCATGCTGGTTATACAAATAGGTCCAACTAATATGAACCAACCTATGGTGACAAGTGATTCATGGTATTCAAATGTTCAATGACAAATAGGTGATTAACTACTCCCAAAAGCAGTTGATATAATGATACCGTGAAATTTGATATAAAACAAGATACTTTTGAAATCATTGGTTCAATATGATCAAAGAACTACAACTTGTCTTGGCTTTGGCTCTACTCAGTTACCACACTATCTTGAAAGTTTGCTTCTGCTCCTACTTTGTGAAACAAATTGTCTAATAAGAGAGAAAACAACAAGCGAAGTACAAATAAATTCAAATAAGACCCAAAACAGTAAAACCAAATCTAAAAGAAAGAGCTCGAGTTTAGATGAATTTAGGAATTTGAATGGACTTAATCGGAGTTCGAACGAAGGAGAATGGACTCTCGAAAGATTTGCTGTGAAGGAAAAGGAGAGTGTAATACCCCGGCAACTCGTAGTGTGGCCCATAAGGAGTCATGTGGTGGGATTAGTCTCATATTACTTGTCTAAAGTGAGTTGTAGTAGTATATAATGCCTATTGGGTCCAAACTTAGCACCTCCGGGTTAACCTTTTTACACGAAGCAAGGACGAAAGTGTCAGTGGGGTGCTATGTGTGCGTGGGTCTGCCCCACGGTGGGCTGGGCATTGAGCGGATTTTGGGCCATGGTGCTAGATGGTATCAAAGCGGACTTTAGGTCCGTGGTGAATAGATTAACAACTTAGGTAAACTTAATTTGCTAAAATTTGCTTTAGAACTAGTAAAATAAACTAAAATTTACTAATGGTTAATTAACTTAAAATTTGACACACTGGTGTACAGTAGGATGGGAATGGGCAAAGTATTACATTTGCGTTTCCGTTATGTCGTATTATTTATTTATGTTATGAGATGATTTTGTATGCTTATGATTTGATGACATGATTGGTATGTGCAAGGATAGTCGATGTTGAGGGGTGGAGATATTGGCTTTGGCCATGGGTATGGTCAGGTTGAACACTGTTCATGGTATGGGAATAGTGAAGGGTTTTCTTCAGGTAACTTAGTTACAAAGGTTGGGGATGATTTTATTTGGGAATGTTGTTGTTTTCCTTGAGTTGCATTTGGTTATTCTGATTACTCGCTGGTTTTATGAACTTTCTTTGGATAGTGGTTGCAATACAATTTTCATTGATCTTTATTGGTTCCATAAAGTGATTATTTGTTTTACCGACGGTTGATCCGTTGTTGTTTCTTATGAACGTCATTAATTTGCAATATTGTTATTTTCACGAGAATTCTACCTTTCTTGTTGGGAATCATGATTCCTTTATTTCGCTTGGTATTTTCAATAATGGAAATAATCAATTGCAAGTTGTTTGTCATGTGGAACGTTGATCTTACGTAGCTCTTTTGGAGTAATTTGAGCGTTGAAGTTAATGCCTCTTTTTTATGAAAGAAAATGTTAAAAACCTTGTTATGATTAGGTGAGATGTTACAATCATAGAAAATTAATTGATAAGGTATTGGTTATCAAGCTGGCTTTGTAGCGTGGCAAATAATTAATCTTTACTGGTATCCTTGAAAGTGTAGTTGATTAATTTGATATTGTTTTATAGTAGTTCTTGATGAACTGTGACTATGAGTATGTCTATACCTAATTGGAGTCAAAGGAGTTATTAACAAAAGTGGAACATTGATGAACTGGTTTGACCATTAAAGTTGTTTAGATTGCTAAACTTACTGGATTATTTGGTCACAATGGATGAAATTAACTGTGTGGGAAGGGGAAAGTTGAAGAGATGCTAGATTAGAGGTGGAACAGTTGAATATGTGTTTGTAAATGATCTTGTGATTTAGAAAGGAAAGAAGGTAGCAACTAGACTTCATAAAGAAGCTAGTTGATAACAATGATGGTTGGAGTGCAATTGTTGTGTGTTAAAGTTTGGTGTTTAACATCACTAAGAGCTGAACTGATGGGATATAATAAGTGACTTATGTTTACATGATGGTGAAATTGTCGGATAATAGTATGTCCTTGATGAAAGGGTTTTGGTAGGATCTTTTGATTTATGTAGTAGATCTCCGCTAGAATAAAGCGATTGTTGTAATCATGTTGTAAGGTTTTGGTGGACTCGCAATTTGAGGATGGCATGATAAAGTAGTATGGAACAATTTGGTGAGCCTTTGGGGGGCGTTATAATGGAGAAGTAGACGATGACGGTTCTTATTAAGATTGTATTATTCTTGATGTTAATAAGATTGTCAACAGTGGATTGTGAGTGTGTTGTTGATTCTCCTAAAAAAATAATTTGATAGTCTTTCATGGTATAGCTTAAATGAAATGTTTCGAGCTTTGCATTCACGAACTTTTGGAGTACATGATTTATGTAGTAACTAAAATTAGTCTGAGTGAGTGACCTATTGGAAAACTTTATTGGTTCTTAAGTGATTTATGTGTTTTGGTCTTAAGAGCTCTTCTTGTTTGCGTTGGCAAGGTGAGGTTTTAATCAAAGAAAATGGTTTTCTTTGTTAAATGAAAGAGTGCAGTAGAGGTATTTGATGTTAGAATCAAGTTTTATAACTTATAGCTTATTGAAGTGTGCTTAACCTTTAGGTTTTGCCGCATAAGAGTTCCTCGAGTTTTCAATCCCAATGCTTTATTCTTATTTGAGGTTTGTTATTCTCTTCTTGTGGGACATATGCCCACAACGGTGGTTTCCTCTTTTCCTTTCCGAGATCATTGCTATTTGACTATTTCTATTGGTCTTGTGCTCACTGCGAATGGTAAATGTTTTTGTTTGTGCTGAAAATTATTTTATTTGCCTCTTCTTTTGAGAAAGGAATAATCAATTTGTTTTACAAAACCTTATGGAGTGTATAGTAACAACTGGTTAGTAGTGGTCAAGTATATGATGTTGGAAAAACTTGGGTTGCAAGTTAATTGTGGAGCATCAGAGGATTAATTGATTTCGTGATATAAATCTTGTAGAGAATTGGATCTAAAAGGAATGATGATCCAAAACATTTGTTTAGGTTGGTGGAATATTGAAATTACCAAATAGTTACAGTATTGCAATTGTGTGTGTTTTTTTTTTGCAAGGTTGTGTAGGTGAAATCGAATGGTGTAGTTTAGTGAGGGTCCAAGAATGACAAAGTTAATCGTCTTTGGGCAGTTGATTGATTAGTGAGGATAGTTGATATTAATGATTAAGGATAATGTTTGGATTGTAGGAATTTTAGTCATCGAAACTGAGGATTTCCCTCTCATTTATACCAGAAGTTCATTGTAGGAGTCTTGGCTGTCGAAATTGGGCTTATTATTATTTTTATGTTAGAACCGTTGTTGCCCAATGATTATGTGTAGAAGTAGTAGAACAAAAGTGGATTCCAAAAGTGTGATGATCATTGATAGAATCCTTTTGATGTAGAAAATGAGAGTGTGTGATGTGAATTTCAAGTTGAGTATCCTTAAAAGAGTGAGGTGATGTGATTGCAGGTGAAAAATCTTTATTGAGGTGTTGGGAATCATTTGTCAAAATAATTCCTTTGGTAGAGGAGTGGACCAGAGTATCTTATTGTGGGTTAGTGGAGTCCCTCAAGATGAGTGTGGTTGTTGCTCTCAGGTTGAGTATCACTTTGAGTTTGCCGGTTGAGAGGAAGGAGTCAGTGTGATGATTTGGAATCTCATGATTTAAGAGAAAGTTTTTTTTCCTAAAAGAAAAAAAGATAAAAGAATGTTTTCTCGGGTAGTGAAATGCTCTCTTGATTTTTTGTTTGAGCTGTGTGTTTATAACGGAGATCATTAATAATTTGAGTTGGCTTTATGATGGTATGTGTGGTTCTTTCTAATTCAAAAAGAGAAAGGAAATGTGTAATTTGGTTATTCGAGTGATTTTGCATTTGGCTCATGTGGTGTTTTCTCATACTGCCTACTTGGAAAGTGTAAAAGTTTTCATGATGAGTCTTCCATTTTGGATTTGACTCTTTTGCAGCGAGGTTGGTAATACGTGGTTACGATGGAAGTCCTTTGTTTTTTTTGTTGGGTTCTTTTGTGAGAGGGATGGTTTAAGGTGAGTTGTTTGTGCGTCCCTAGTTAAAGGAGGTGATTGATAGAGAGAAGAGAACAAAAGTTCCATGTGTCATGTGCAGGTTGTGTGGTTTGGTACCAAAGAGAAAGTTGGTCCAAGGTATATCAGCTTGTTTCTGAAAGTTGCGGGGATTTTGCAAGATAGCGTATCGCTAGGACTGTCCCGAACCCTAGCGTAGGGTACATAATATTTTGTGTGACCTAGTGTTAAGGGAGTATCTGAGAAATCTGGAGTGTGAGGTTTCATTAGAACCATTGACCCATGAATAAGACTGTGCCTTCGAGTCCTATTTGTTGAGTGGCTCTGGAAAGGTCAGGGCGAGTAATAAGACGTAGTTCGTCAGTTACGTCATGTTGTTGTGGTCACATCAGGATGAGAGGGAAATGACTTGGAAGCTAGAGTCTTGTAGGAGTGAGCAGCATCCAGGGTTGTTCACGTCGAGTACATGTTAATGATAATTAATTTTAGCTTGTGGTTGTTCTTCGAGTAGAACGTGAGTGGAATTCGGGGTCGAACTCTGTTTAAGGGGAGTAGAATGTAATACCCTGAAACGCTTTGGAGAGAGAATGAAAAGGATTATTGGGGTTTTTTGAAAATAATAATGAAAGTAACCCTCGTGAGAACCTTTGCGTATTTTGATAGAAGGGGATACATGAAAACGAGTTGTTTTGGATTTTAGAGAGAGTTGTTTCTTGGAATGAGTCGTAGAGAGGAGTTAGATCTACCGTGGAAAGAGTGACCGTGGAGAGAGAAATCAGAAACTATAAACCCTACCACTACTTTGTTTTTTCCCAGTGCGCCGCCGCCTCGCTATGCTCGTGATCTTGCGTCTGTGCTCTACTACGTTTTTCCTTCGCCATCTGCTGCGTCGCCAGCATTAACTGCGCGCCAGCCGTCGCTGCCGCATGCACGTGTGCGCAAGCACCGCGCCACAAGCACCACGCTACAGTCGCCGCTTTGGCCCCCGCGCCAGCGCATTGGCTGCCCGCGCGTAGTCGACTCCTTGCCCGCTTTCTTGCCTGTGCGCTGCTGCCGTTAGCATGCGTGTGCTCTGTGCTGCCGCAGCACGTGTGCGTGTTGGGATGCCGCTGCTAGCTTCTTGCGTGCATGTGTAAGTGATGCTTCTACTAGTATTCACTACTAGCAGAGAGTCTAGGGGGAGAGAGAGAGAGAGAGAGAGAGAGGTGGTTGCATGCATACGTGCATGGTTGTGTGTGAATAGGAAGGCCAGATTTCTTGTTTGGTGCTGCTGCTGTTTGGATGCTACGTGAGGACAAGCAAGAAGAGAAGGTTGAAAAGGAGGAAGAGAGGAAAGTTAGGAGGAAGAAGTCGGGATCCGTGTTTTCGTCGTGTGGGTAACGATCTGGTTATTCCCTCTTTGTTTTGTTAATTTAATTAGATGTTAGAATCGAGATTAGAGAGGGTTTTAGAATTTCTAGTCGAGAGACCGATTAATAGATCTGTTTAGTCTGCTATTCTGTTGTACAATTAATTCGGGTACCTTAATGGCGAATTTTGAGAATTTCATCTACTAAAGAGTTGTAGAGATTTTTGATATCTTTCTGTAGAATATTTAATCATCCGATCGACATGATTAAATTTCAAGTTATGAATTTTGCAAGCCTGCTGTCTGGAGGAACTGTAGTCTTTTGGGCAGTACGTTTTACTATGTAGGTTAAAAATAGTAAATGAGATAATTAGTGTATTTGCTCTACATGAAAAGTGTAGGTATCGTCTTAAGGATTCCAGAAAGTATTCGTTTGCTAGATTTGGAGTTCGGATGAGTAAGTTAGAGATATTTTACTAGGACAGCGGGTAGTGCGTCCGGTACATTTGGATTAAATCAGTCGGTTTGACGTAATCATGCGAGATCGATTAGTGTGACAGGTTGGTGCTGTGATGATGTGATTTTGATGATGCTTTGGAGTGTGTGTTATTACTTGCTTGTTCAGGGACTGTGCCCTGATGCGCTGTGCCACAATTTCTTCATCCGGCTTTGAAGGGCTAAGAGGCAAGTATATGGTAAAGTGGTGAACAATGGGTTGTTCAGGGGTTATTTGCCACTGTCATTGATATTGCTTATCATGCTATTTGTTATAGTTTCGTTAAGCTTATTCTTATGCATGATAATGATGACATTGGGTGAATGAGATTATGATATTGAGTTCATGAGAATGAGATATTGAGTTAATGAGATGAATTATGTTAACGAATAATTAAAGATGTTGCATCATATACATTTATCATGATAGGAGTTGCACGAGCCAAGTCGGTGAGAAAGTCATGTAACTATTCCGATGAGGTCGGTGAGAAAGATACATGACTAGTCCAGAGTGCTCTAGATAAAATCCTACTTCGGTGGGGACTTCACGAGAGTGAAGGGTAGAGTGTGTCATCGATGGGTGAACACCTTGCTATACCGGTATCAGCTGATGAGATGCATATGAGCATGAGTATGATGGTGCATTCCCATATATGAGTAAATTGTTAAGATGTGCAACTTTACTTATATGGAATATGACTTGATTGTTTGAGTATGAGAATGGCATTAAATAGATAAATGATTATGATAACCTTGATTATGGTTGATAAACTGTTGTTTATGACTTTGTTATGTCTCTGTTGAGTCTTGGACTCATTCTTGCTCTATTGTTATTTTTAGGTGATCGTTGATGACGTTTCTTTTGTGAAGGGCTACCGCACTTAGAATCACAACCTACACTCAATTACTTGATTCTTTGGACGTGAGAAAACTTTCATTATAACCCGATGAATTGTATTTACAACATGATGGTGTTGAGTAACCTTAGATGATTGGTTGTAGTTGAATATTCAATCAATAGACTTTATTCGATTGGTTTTGTGTTGTTTGTGAATTAATATCTTGCTATGCTTCCTAGAAATCAATTATCTATGATTGTTATATCATTATACTTGTTTTCATGTGACCCATGGATGGGTTTTATCGTTGAGATGCTTGCTGTAATTTATTATAAAATAATGTTAAAATTGATAGTTAGTGTAGTTAGTGGCATTCTGGGCTCCATGTTGGGCCGGGGTGTTACAGTTGGTATCAAAACATCAAACTTCGCTGCACGGGCACGTGCGGGACAAGGGCGCGGGCATATGGCACATGGCACGTGTAGTCCCGGAGTGGACACACGGCATGGCATATATGCCAAGACCGACGACTGACGGTACCGAGGGGTGGTTCGGGCATTTTTGCGTTGCGATAAAGCTCTCGAGGCGCCACTTGAGAGGGGTGAATGTAATACCCCGGCCTACTCGTAGTGTGGCCCATGAGGAGTCATGTGGT
This sequence comes from Phyllostachys edulis, assembly GCA_036346405.1. Lineage (NCBI taxonomy): Eukaryota > Viridiplantae > Streptophyta > Magnoliopsida > Poales > Poaceae > Phyllostachys > Phyllostachys edulis. Next base: position 33,428,831 of record CM070565.1, on the reverse strand, counting down.
GGGATTAGGCTCATATTGCTTATCTAAAGTGAGTTGTAGTAGTATATAATGCTTGTTGGGTCCAAACTTAGCACCTCCGGGTTAACCCTTTTACACGAAGCGAGGACGAAAGTGTAAGTGGGGTGCTATGTGTGCGTGGGTCCACCCCACGGTGGGCTGGGCATTGAGCGGATTTTGGGCCATGGTGTTACAGAGAGAGAACACACTATTTTGGGTTTTAGAATTTTCTTTCAAAAGGACATTCTAGATTACTGCGTCAACATGACGTCAGTAGAGATAACAGACTTTCAATTGAAAAGAAAAAGAAATTGAGCTGACAAGTGGGGTCCACCTGTAAGTGAAAGAGAGAGAGAGGGAGGGAGAGATTGACAGGTGGGACCAAAGTGGAAGTGAGACAGAAAAATATAGAGAGGATGACAAGGATGGCCCACAAAGAGAGAGAGAGAGAGAGAAGGCCAAAGGAAGAAAACAGAGGAAGGTGCTGGCAGCGTCTTGCGCACGATGGAAACAACGAGTGGTGATGAGGGAGTTGATGGAGAGGGGAAAGCAGAATGCTGGGTTCTCGGGGTTTCCTTTGGTGGCGATGGTGATTCAACGACACCCGAAGGAAACAAAGAGGAGCACTGGTAAGGAGATGGCACGGGGATCACGATGGGAGGCTCGGGATGTCTGGAGGACAATGGGAGTGGCGACACAACAGTGGTTGAAAGCGAAGAAGAACAACGAAGAGGACAGAGCACCACGGCGGCGGAGAGACAACAAAGAGGGAGGGGATCGGACGAGGATGATGGTGGTCACGAGATGACACTCTTAGGTAGGCAAGGGACTCACTGGAGGAAGAGATCGACGGTGGTGGCGGCGGCAGGATTTGGGGATGAAAAAGTCGACGGTGAGGCGACAAGCTTCTGGAGATGGCAACAGGAGCAATACGTAGAACGCAGAAGGGCGAATCCAATGACGGTGACGATGCGGGCAGAGGAGCTTCAACAACGATGAGACCCAGCGGCGAAGACCTTCGGCGACGGCAACGTCTTTGATGAAATCTGGCGAAACGACGACGCGATTGGCGACAACACCTTCGGGATTCAGGAGTGGAGAACGAGGCACACGATTTGTGGAGGGAGGCGCACCTTATATATGGCTAGGATGGGAGGATTTGTGAAGAGCACGGCGGTGCAATGTGCTCGACTTGAACACAAACAAAGGTCACCCGATTGAAGAGGAAGCTGACATGACGGGGCCACATGGCAGTGAAAAAAAAGAAAGGATGCTAGCTGGGCTGGCTTGTGGCTCGGCTGGGCTTGCACGCAAGTGAAGGCAGGAGCGGGCTGGCGCATGGGAGAAAAGGTGGAAGCGGGCCAACAAAGGAAAAGAATGGGCTGAGAAAGAAGTTTAAGCCCAATTGAAAATCCGGAATTAAAAGACTTTCCAAATTTCAGAAAAAGGATTAAAGAGAATCGTGCTCAAAGAAATAGCAGATAAACTCCAAAAATTCATAGAAAATTCCAAAACATTCTTCGGAACTCAAGGAAAACAAATTAAACAACTTTTAATTTAATTGATGTTTATATTATTCACATTAAATTGTTTTGATTTCTAAAAATTCAAATTAAGCTTTAACTTAAACAAGAGAATCAAATGGTTCCTTTTATTTTTAAAATCTTCAAAAACACTCCAAAATTTGGGATGTTACTCATCTTCAACTGAACAACTATAGGACCGGAAAGGCGACTAGGGGGGACGGGTGAATAGGAGCACAATCACTTTTTCACCAAAATCGGATTCAACACAAATTTCACTCTAGTAGCTTTGGAAGCTATGAAGATCAATATTCAAGTACAGCGGAGGACTTATATTGAATCCAATCCAAAACCCCAAAGCAAGAGATCAAAAGCTCAAATCACAGAAGCTGAGCGGTCTGACCAATTTGTATATGGCGGTCTGACCGGAGCCTTGAGCGCTCTAACCACTACACAGGCGGTCGACTGCATTGACTGTAAACAAGACGACAAAAATCCAAAACGAAAATCGGTCTAACTTTTGATCTACACGATGAAACTTGACCGAACTTGAGACACACCTTCCTAAGGATATCAGGAACCTATTGCAATCAACGATCGTCCAGATCTATGCCAAAGTCCTGACCTTTTTCCATTTGAACGGAGGTGATATCGAAACCGAGCAAAAACGAAAACGAGATCTAGAAACTTGCTCATGGTTGAATGATGATCTAGATGATCCTAGATGTATTCCCACACGTCACAACAAGATAGATGAAGGCAAGAAACCAACCAAAGACCAAAAGATCAAAGATGAACTCAAAATCACAAAATAAGAAGGAAGAACACCAAGAGAACTCATCTTTGAGAAATCTTGCATAGATTGATTCGTGGTTGTTTCTGGATTACAGCTACTCCCTTGTGGAGGACAAAACTCAATCCATGAGCACTCAAATCAAATCAACTCTCTAAAACCCTAAGCCTCTCCTTTCCTCTCTAAGCCCTAAGACAAACTAGGGTTTTGCAAAATGAAGTGCTTGGGGGCTGAATGACAGCACCCCTTCCTATTTATAGTGAGGCTTGGCTTCTAGAAGAGTTAACCCTAATGGGCTCCCGTTAAGGCCCAACACAAACGGGACACACGCACGCATCTTAAAACACCGTCTTCATCTTCTCTTGACCTAAACCGCTTCTCCACGCACCGTCTTGCGCCGCGGTTTAGTCCAAGGTCACAAAGGCGGTATTTGATGAAATTACCAAAATACCCCTTCTTGATCTTTCTCCAAGACTAAGTCCAATCTTGGTGAAGCACTACCGCTTCACCACGTAGGTTGATTAATGGCTCTCATCGTGTCGGCAAGTCTCTCTGTCGGCCTCGCCGAATCCACCATGGCACTTGCAAACCCGCCGCTTGATCCAACCCGTCAGATCAATCGCCTGCTCGATCACTCTTGTCCATTCTACGCCATGCTTGAGTCTCCTGACCTCACCCGGCATTCTCGATCGTTCTGGACCTCAGCTCTCCTAGCTTAGTCCCGATCATCCTCGCTGTTGACCGTCATTGACCTGCAAGCCACCTGCACAGCAATAGACCAAGAAATCATTTTCGGGAACAAGTTCTTCACAATTTGACCGACGTTAGACAAAACATGCAATATGCAACACATATGCAATGAAATTCATGAACTTGACCTAACGAACACACATCGCGCCACACTAATGAGCGAAACAAGTCAAAACCGGTCAAACCGCCACCCTTGGCCGGTCTGACCGCCCACTTGGGATTTAGCCAAATTTCCAACCTGGAAACTCGTGAGCTCTCTGGAAATTTAAATCGAATAGAACTTTTGACTGGAAGCTCCAAAAATTATGAGACCAAGTGCAGAAGAACCCTCTCTCTTGCCTACACCCTCTATTTTTGACCTAGGTCAAAAATCCAAAGTCACCTTAAGGCCGGTCTGACGCTCAGCAGTAGCCGGTTAGACCGCTCCTCTGGCCAGTCTGACCGCCACTCTGGCCGGTCAGACCGTCAGCCCCCAAACCTGAAAATCAAATCGAGAAGGCCGGTCGATCGCCTAAAGTGGCGGTCAGATCGCCAAGGACTTGACACCTTTTGAAACTTTGTTAAAACGCATGATTTGACAAACCACAAAAGCCATTGCCAATTGTATCATCATCCTAAGACCATGCACATATCCCCATGATATCCACAATCTCCCCCTTGATGAACACATTGACAATTTCCCAAAAATGCAAAGTTTGAGGTTTGGAAAGTAAAATACTCGACGTTTTCGTACAAAGGCACAACTTGGTCCAAATGCAAAAGAAAGCAAGGGAAATGACCAAGCTGACTTCAGAATAGTATAGAGAAGTGAGATAAGGCAAAAGAAAGCACGAAAGCTTCAATTTCCAAAGAGGTGACAAAAATCTCACTTAAGGTCCATAAGAAAGAACAATTGTTCAATTTGACCTTTGATCATTGTGAGGAAACACGAATTGCAAATCAAATTTAGAAATGGCAATAAGATCGCAAAGATGCATATGAGATGCTCCCCCTCACTATGATCCTCATAACCTCATGTAAAATTCATTTTTACCATTTCTCCCCCTTTGACAATGGATTCATCAACGTGTATAAAGGAAGATAGAGCATGAATGACATGGAATGGCTGCAATTAATTCATTTTTAGCACAAGGAGCCATGAAAATTATCCATGAGGACTATACAAGTATTACACCAAGCCATATTATGTGAAGAAGCTACTTTCTATCATGGCAAAACATGTACAGCAAAGCTAAGGCCAAAATAGCAGTAATCTAAAATTAAATGAATGGTAAGCAGGGCAAGTTGCTTAAGACCATAGTTTAGCTAAAGGTATCCAAAAATGAGTCAAGCCATATCTATAAGCAAAATGGAGCCCAGAAACTAGAAAATGAATCAATTTTGAGCACTATGAGTTCAGTTATGAATCAATTTGTTCAAGCATTTGGAATTTAGCACATTGAGCATTTTGCTGAAAATTTTTGGTTTTATCTTAGTAAAGTAAGTCCTAGACTAGGAGCCATCCACAACTACCTCCTAAGCTTCAACCAAAAGACAATTTGTTTTCTTAGCATTGTGCTAGAACTCAAGCCTTGCCGCGACCATCTCAAGCAAGAAGCTTAAGAGAGTGGTCTAGGTCATCCAAAACTCCCTCTGAGTTCATGTCTAGTGCAATGGCAAGCTCTCTCATGAGAAAGAATTGGTGAGATCAGTTTTTTCACACAGAAAACTCATTTTTCATTTGCTTGACTTAAGAACTATCATAGCTCAATTTAAAGCTTACAGTAAGTTCAAGACTCAATTTAACCTATATGACATGACATGAATCATGAGAGAATCACTATGGCAAAACTAGTCACAAGATCCAACAAGTCATGTTTTGATTCAATTTCCTCACAAATAATAAAGCTAGCATGGCAAAAGCTAAACTATACATGAAAAGCCATAAAAGAAATCTAGCAAACTAGCATAAGACATGGTAGGGTATAAAATATGAAACCATGTCATACACGGATAATAATCAAAGCTCCACAAGATTATATTACAAATACAAGTTGCTGATTTTAAAATGCATTATGGTACAATGAATGCAAAAAGAGCAAACTCCCCCTCAAAACACGCCAAGAGGACTAAGAACCTCTAAATCTCCCCACAAAGAAGCAAAACGAGAAGAATCAAGAGCCTTAGTGAAAATATCCGCAACCTGCTGCTCAGACTCTATAAAGTGAAGAACAACATCACCCTTCTCTACATGGTCTCTAAGGAAATGATATCGAATGTCAATGTGCTTCGTCCTGGAGTGTTGCACTGGGTTTTGGCAACGTTGATGGCAGAAGTGTTGTCATAGAAAAGAGGAACACTACCTAGAGATAACCCATAGTCCCGCAGAGTAGACAAGATCCAGAGAACCTGAGAGCAGCTACTGGCTGCAGCTACATACCCGGCCTCGGTAGTGGATTGTGCAACAGAGGACTGTTTTCTAGACGACCAAGAGATAAGAGATGTGCCTAAGAAATAACAAGTGCCAGAAGTACTCTTCCTATCCACTCTACACCCCGCAAAATCAGCATCAGAAAAAGCTCGAATGGAGAGAGCAGAATCAGAAGAATACCAAAGTCCAAAGTCAAGAGTGTCCTAGAGGTACCTAAAAATGCGACACACTGCTTGACGATGAGAGGCACAAGGAGAAGCCTGAAATCGAGCGCACATACACACAGTGAATTGTATGTCCGGTCTCGACGCTGTGAGGTAGAGAAGAGAGCCAATCGTGCTGCGGTACTCCTTTTGGTCCACGGGCTCTCCATCCTCATCTGGGTCCAGTACGGTGGATGTAGCAATGGGAGTAGACATTGGCCTACTGCTTCCCATGTCGAAGCGCCGAAGAAGGTCCTTTGTGTACTTGCTTTGATGAATGAAGGTATCTTCTTTCAGTTGCTTGACTTGAAGACCAAGGAAGAAGGTCAGTTCGCCCATCATGCTCATCTCGAATTCCTTGCTCATAGAATTTGAAAATTTGGACACCAAAGCATGAGAGGAACCACCGAATATAATGTCATCCACATAAATCTGAACCAACAGAAAGTCACTGCCATGCTTGAGAGTGAACAAGGTTTTATCTACCATTCCCATTTTGAAAATATTTTTAAGCAGAAAACTCTTAAGCCTATCATACCAAGCTCTAGGAGCTTGTTTCAGTCCATACAAGGCTTTGGAGAGTTTAAAAACATGGTTTGGGAACTTGGGATTTTTAAAACCAGGAGGTTGTTTGACAAAGACCTCTTCTTCTATGAAGCCATTCAGGTAAGCACTTTTGACATCCATTTGAAATAGTTTGAAGCCCTTGGATGCCGCAAATGCTAGCAAAATACGAATGGCTTCTAATCTAGCTACAGGAGCAAAGGTCTCTTCAAAGTCTAAGCCTTCTACCTGAGAATAACCTTGATCTACAAGCCTAACCTTATTGCGAACTACCAACCCATCCTCACTTTGCTTATTTTTGAAAACCCATTTTGTTCGAATTACATTATGATTAGGTGGAGGTTCAACTAAGGTCCAGACTTTGTTTCTTTCAAAATTTTCAAGCTCTTCATGCATGGCATTGACCCAAGAGGAATCAGATAAAGCATGGGTGACATCTCGGGGTTCAAAAGACGCGACAAAAGTAGAATGTGCATGAGAATCTGGAGAGATAAACCTAGAGCGAGTGACTCGATCATGAAGATCCCCAATCGCCCGCTTCGGATGGATGTTGTCATTTGAATGTGAAGAGGAGGTCCTGGTGCAGAAGTGGCCTCTACCTCATGAACTGTGGAGGTAGGAGCAGAGCCACTCGGATCGTCGGTGAAGGTGGGAAGAGGCTGCTTATCAAAAGCTGGAGAAGTAGAAGCAGGCTCTCCAACCACCTCGAAGTGATCGGAGGATGGATTGGGTCCTCATCCTCGAGTCGCCATCGATTTAAGATGATTTCGTAAACCGTGTACCGCACCATCGGGTCTAGTACCAGGACTAGTCTCATCAAAAGTGACTTCGTAAGTCTCAACAATTTTGTTAGTATCCAAATTAAACACACGATAGCCACGAGAATGAGCAGGATATCCAAGAAAAATTCCATCAGAACATCTTGATTCAAATTTATCCAAGTTGCCATGTTTAAGAATGAAGCATTTGCAACCAAAAATCTTGAAATGAGAGACTTTAGGCCTATGATCAAATCTAAGCTCAAAAGAAGTCTTGCCAATCACAGATATCAAGAAAACCCTATTTGACACATAACAAGCAGTAGATATCGCCTCAGCCCAAAATCTCCTAGGAGTGCTATGCTCATCTAGCATGGTCCTTGCCATCTCTACAAGGGTCATGTTCTTCCTCTCTACAATATCATTCTGCTGGAGAACTCTAGGTGAAGAGAACTGGTGCTCAATTCCCCTATCAGTGCAGAAAGTGGCAAATGAAGAGTTCTTGAATTCTGTCCCATTATCACTCCTAATGGCTCTCAAAACTCCAGGAAGGTCAACAGCTAGTCTAAGGACCAATTCTCTAAAATAGCCAAAAGCCTTGTCCTTAGAAACCAGAAAATTAACCCATGAATACCTGGAGAAATCATCCACAATCACAAACACATACCATTTCCCACCTAAAGACTGGAACCAACTGTGTCTAACTGCAAGAGCTGACTTGGTCCATCAGTCATCACTAAAGTAAGAGGTGGATGAGAAGCAGAAACCATCTTTCCATGTCTACAGGGTGTGCAAACTAGGTCTCTAACAGCCTTCAGCCTAGGCAATCCTCTAATCAAATCCTTGCAACTGACTCTAGTCAAGTGGTCAAAACCTATGTGTCCAAGTCTACGATGCCACAAAACTAGATCATGAGAGTTAGAAGCTACAAGACATCTAGGACTGGAAGCAGAGGAAACACTGAAATCAGCACAAAAGATTCTCTCAAACCTGGAGATCTCAAAGACAAGCTCACCCGAGGAGTCTAGAACTCTACACTCACCACTCTTAAACCTCACCTCTAGACCCTCATCAAGAAGCTAAAAAACAGATAGCAAATTATACCTCAGCTTACTTACCAAAGTGACGTCCTTAAGCATGAACTTGTTGTTGACGCGCACTGTGCCCTTGGCTGTCATGGCCCTAGTAGAAGCATCCCCAAATGTGATCAATTCATTGCCGGATGCACGTGTGAGGGAGGAGAACCATCTAGAATCTCCAGTCATGTGTCGAGAACACCCGGAGTCAACAAGCCATATGTCCTCCTTCCTCACACGACGGACCTACATAGCACGAACAGGAAACATCTGTGCCTCAAGATCAAGTTAGTGATAAAAGACTTGGGAATCCAAAGATCGAGTCACACGATGCTTGGGCAAAGCAAGAGAAGCAAAGAAGAAATGGTTAGGAGCAAAATCATAAGAATACACACGAGAACCACCTAGACCTCTCCGAATCGACCTACCAAAAGGTCGGTACCCCCCTATCTAGATGCTATCTGTGGTCTCTCCTCACGATACCCTAAACCAAAATGCTGCCTAGAGCCACCAAAGGAATCAAAGAAGTCATCTACAAACTTAGGCCTATGTCTAGCAGGAAAGACAGGCTGCCTGGCTCTAGAGACTACAGCAGGTGAAGAAACTCCTCTAATGGACCTCATAGCACTCATCCTCTTCTTCCTCTCAATCTTGGCTCCACGGAAGCAGAACTCAATGATGTGGCCATCCTTCTTGTAGAAGGTGTAATGGTACTTGACCTTTTGAGGGGTCTGACCTAATAAAGTAGAAGCACCTGTCTTGCTTGAAGGGGTTTGGGCAAAACCTGCAGATCTAAAAACTATCTTAGATAGCTCAGAAGGTTCTACCTCAAACATACCATTCTCAACAGCTCTCACAACCTTAGGTGGATGGTTTTTGGAATGCTCTAGGGAATTAAATCCTAGGCCACTTTTCTTCACACTCACCTTAGATTGGTCGAGAATCATGTTGAGATTCTTCTTCCCACTAGAAAATCTCTCAAGGGTCTTTTTGAGGTATTCATTTTCTTTGGCTAGGTCCTTACAGGTGACACACTTATTTGACTTGATTGTCCTAGCAAGCTTTTCTTTAACAAGAGCTACCTCAACCCTTAAAGCCTCAGAAGACACACAAGAAGCATTCTCAATCCTACTCACTTGCTCTTTGAATTTGACTCTAAACGCCTTTTATATCTCATCTAATTTGTCCCAACTTTAGTACAAAAAGCACAAGAAGAAGAATCAACAACTTTCTTGGATGCAGTTATGGACATGGATTGTTCAATTTTAGCTTTCTCCTCTAGAGTCTTGTTTAGAGCTTCATTCTCCATTGTGAGTTTATGGCAATTTTCACATGATGCAGATTTAGAATGAAGAACCATTTCAGTCATTTCTTTCATTTTAATCTTATTATCCTCACAATGAGAGCAAGTGTGACTAGTATCAAATTTCAGCAATTCTTTTGTAGCGCTATCCAATTTTAATTCAAGCAAAGCACAATTTGAGCAAGGTAAAGGAATAGCATCTACAGTAATCACATCTAGAGCAACAACATCCATGCACACAGGACTAGACTTGAGAGGTTCTAGTTCATCAAGAGCATCTTTAAGTTGATTCGCAATAGAGGAATGAGCAGATTTCAGATTGATCAATTCATTATACAAGCTAGAGCAAGAATCACAAACATCAACATGATTAATGGATTTGAGTCTAACAACTTCTAGGTTCAAGTTATCAATCATGGTGTACTGTTTCTTAATCATTTTAGCTTGCTTCTTAAGTTTTTGTTCAGCAACGACCAAAGCACGTTTCGTATCATTGAGTGAGGGACATACCTCATTGGGATCGCTGAAAGGGTCGTCGTCGTTGGAGGAGTCGACGTCATGCAAGTCCTTGGCCATGAAGCACATGCCAGTGAAATCCTGGGTCTTCTTCTTGCCATGAGAATCATCACAGTCGTCCTCTGTCCTTGAGTCCACATCGCTCATATCAACACTCTCAAGAGCGGCAAGGACCCGGCGGACGAACTTGCGATAGTTGGGATTATTGGCTTTCACATCCTTAGCTTGAGAACGCCTCCGAGAGTCCTTCTCCACCTTGCCCTTCAGCTTGGGACACTTGGAGTGAATGTGGTTTGGCCCACCACACTCAAAGCAAGTGGCAGGGCCACCTCTCCTTCTGTTCCTCACCTTGTTGTAGACTCTCGAGAATTTTGTGGATAGGAGGGCTAAGTCATCCTCAGGTAGGTTCTCTAGCTGCTCATCGCTCAAAGAGTGTAAAGCGGACAATGAAAACCCAAATGAGCCAAAATCCAAAGAATCAGAAGAACTACCCTTATATGGGTCAGCCACTAAAGCCATCGATTCTGTCTTAGGGAGACGCGAGATGAAGTCAATCTCGTGCGTCTTCAACCTCGAGTAGAGCTTATCCATGGTAAGCTCACTTATGACAGTGTTGTCATTGATGGAAGTGATTTTCATCCCCCAGACCTTCGCATCAAGAGCACCCAAGAGCTGACGTGTATTTTCAGACTCAGTAAACACAAGATCCACAGCACGCAAGTCATGAAGGATTTTGGAAAACCTTCCCCACAACTCATCCAAAGATTCACCAGGCCTTTGTTCGATCTTTGAGTATTCTTTCTTAAGCTGGTTCTGTCTCACTTCCTTGATCGCAGTAGATCCCTCGTGGTAATCACAGAGGGTCTTCCAGATCTCATGAGCAGACCTCAAATGAGCGACACGCTCAAACTCAGATCAACTAAGCCCTTGAATCAAGAAGTTTCGATCCTTGCTATTTGCCTCCACATCTGGAGTGATCACATCGTCATTGGTTGGTACAACATAAGGATTTTTGACTTTAAGCCAAATTACGTGCCCTTGAGCCTCGATGTAGGCATGCATGCGAGCCTTCCAGTAAGCAAAATCGACTCCATCAAACACAAGTGGTTTCGTGGAATACTTGTCAGACGCCATGGCTCCTCAGACCGGTTAAGATCTATGAGAAGAGCTAACCGGGCTCTGATGCCACTTGTAGGACCGGAAAGGTGACTAGAGGGGGGTGAATAGGAGCACAATTACTTTTTCACCCAAATCGGATTCAACACAAATTTCACTACAGTAGCTACAGAAGCAATGAAGATCAATATTCAAGTACAGTGGAGGACTTCTATTGAATCCAATCTAAAACCCCAAAACAAGATCAAAAGTTCAAATCATAGAAGTTGAGCGGTGTGACCGATTTGTATACGGCGGTCTGACCAGAGCCTTGAGTGGTCTGACCACTACCACGGGTGGTCTGATCGGACCTGACCAGAAACAGTGCGATAACCTGAAATCCAAAACGAAAATCGGTCTAACTTTTGATCTACACGATGAAACTTGACCAAACTTGAGACACACCTTCCTAAGGATATCAGGAACCTATTGCAAGCAACAATCGTCCAGATCTATGCCCAAGTCCTGACCTTTTTCCATTTGAACGGAGGTGATATCGAAACCGGGAAAAAACGAAAACGAGATCTAGAAACTTGCTCACGGTTGAATGATGATCTAGATGATCCTAAATGTATTCCCACACGTCACAAGAAGATAGATGAAGGCAAGAAACCAACCAAAGACCAAAAGATCAAAGATGAACTCAAAATCACAAAATAAGGAGGAAGAACACCAAGACAACTCATCTTTGAGAAATCTTGCATAAATTGATTCGTGGTTGTTTCTGGATTACAGCCACTCCCTTGTGGAGGACAAAACTTAATCCATGAGCACTCAAATCAAATCAACTCTCTAAAACCCTAAGCCTCTCCTTTCCTCTCTAAGCCCTAAGACAAACTAGGGTTTTGCAAAATGAAGTGCTTGGGGGCTGAATGACAGCACCCCTTCCTATTTATAGTGAGGCTTAGCTTCTAGAAGAGTTAACCCTAATGGGGTCCCGTTAAGGCCCAACACAAACGGGACACATACACGCATCTTAAAGCACCGTCTTCATCTTCTCTTGACCTAAACCGCTTCTCCACGCACCGTCTTGCGCCGCGGTTTAGTCCAAGGTCACAAAGGCGGTATTTGGTGAAATTACCAAAACACCTTTTCTTGATCTTTCTCCGAAGACCAAGTCCAATCTTGGTGAAGCACTCGCCTGCTTCGCCACGTGTAGGTTGATCAACGGCTCTCATCAGGTCGGCAAGTCTCTCCCGTTCGGCTCCCGCCGAAACCACCATGGCACTTGCACTGACCCCCGCGCTGCTTGATCCAACCCGTCGCACCGAACTGCCTGTTCGATCACCCTTGTCCATTCTGCGCCATGCTTGAGTCTCCTAACCTCACCCGGCATCCTTGATCATTCTAGACCTCAGCTCTCCTAGCTTAGTCCCGATCATCCTCACCGTTGCCCGTCGTTGACCTGCAAGCCACCTGCATAACAATAGACCAAGAAATTGTTTTTGGGAACAAGTTCTTCACAACTTGACCCACGTTAGCCAAAACATGCAATATGCAACACATATGCAATGAAATCCATGAACTTGACCTAACGAACACACATCGCGCCACACTGACGAGCAAATCAAGTCAAAACTGGTCAAACCGCCACCCTTGGCCGGTCTGACCACCAACAAAAGGCCGGTCTGACCGCCCACTTGGGACTTAGCCAAATTTCCAACCTAGAAACCCGAGAGCTCTCTGGAAATTTAAATCGAATAGAACTTTTGACTGGAAGCTCCAAAAATTATGAAACCAAGTGCAGAAGAACCCTCTCTCTTGCCTACACCATCTATTTTTGACCCAGCTCAAAAATCCAAAGTCACCTTAAGGCCGGTCTGACCGCTCAGTAGTAGCTGGTTAGACCGCTCCTCTGGCCGGTCTGACCGCCACTCTGGCTGGTCAGACCGTCAGCCCCAAAACCTGAAAATCAAACCGGGGCAAGGCCGGTCTGATCGCCAAAGTGGCCGGTCAGACCGCCAGTGACCTTACAGCCTTTGAAACTTTGCCGAAAACGCATGATTTGACAAACCACAAAAGCCATTGCCAATTGTATCATCATCCTAAGATCATGCACGTATCCCCATGATATCCACAACAACATTATTTACAACAAGGTGAGTACATAGAGTACTCAGTAAGTTGCACCACATAATGCAATTATAGATAATGTCTTATTCTAAAGGATATGGCATCTATGGTTCTTTTGCATAAAAGCAACAGTTGTAGTTAAATAGGAATCATAGATTGAAAACATGATTGAAAACAAATAGTAATAATAATTTAACAATATTTCACAAAGCTCACGTAGCCTAATCAATTTCTTTCGCATAGCCATATCAGTTAAATCACATAATAGCCCCTCCCAATTATTTTATGAAAATCTACCCCTCATGTGAAATCCCCGAGTATGTCCATGACCGCGGATGTGGCTATTTGAATATATTGTTAACACTCTACAGAGGTTGTACACTTTTCCCACAAGATGCAATCAACTTGTATGGAAAAGATCACAACAAAACCTTTTCGAAACTTCATCTCGACAATTGACCCTCCCGATGTGCATATTGTCGCCCCCAACCTCACTCGTTGGTCCAACGCATACCGTTGTACCTGGAGACGGTGAACCGCCCATAAATGTGACCCTATAGAGTAGTCCACACATCCACTCATCACAGAGCACTTAACCTCCTACTTGAGTAGTCAATGTCGAGACTCTGTAACTTACTAAGTTAGGAACGTCCCATACTAGACATGTGGTCATACAATAAGGCTTAGTCCATTCACACACAAAGTTAAGTCCTTAATTGACCAAGGCGAGACTGCCAATACCAAACTAAGTCACCACAAATTCACATTTCCTAATCACAGAGCTCCACCATATCACAAATCCTTCCCACTCACCTCAGCCTCAATCTTTTCCCCATCCCGTTGATTAAATGTATCACATGCCATGAACAGGTGACAACATACAACAAACGACTTTTCACAAGATGTTCCATAATCACTTAGTCAAGTATAATATTAATATTTCAAAATGATATCAATGACCTATTGCATGGCTAAGCATACTAATTGTGTCTAACCAACCCACGTTGGTGCTATGATAATACCAACTAACAATTAATCAAGCAAGGGTGACAAATGATCATGGTAATACAATTATCAAGGTGGGAATAATCAAATAGGTGGCATAGCTAATCCCAAAGTAGTATAGAATTTAATAATTGAAATAACATGCAATATTTTGTATCAAAGTAATTTTTGGAAAATCGGGTGCAATATGATCAAATCACAACTTGCCTTGCTATAGCAATGATGTTTCTCTTTTATCCTCGATCTTATACTTCCTTGACCATGAGCTTCTTCAAACAATTCCGGAACATCAACGTCTAACGAGAGAGAAAGTGCAAAAACAAATAAAACTAAAAAATTCAAACCAAATAAACTCCAAATAGAAATTAAATGATACTAAAAGGTAGGGCTTGATTTTAGATGAATTTACAAACTTGAATGGGTTCAATCGGAGTTCGTATCAGGAAGAACGACCTCTTGGAAGTTTGATCGGACCAAAAAATGCTAAAAAGGAAAAGGGAGAGAGAAACTGACGAGTGGAGTCCACCAAATATTTCTAGAATATTTTATTTCGAAAATTATGGAAAACAACTAAGTGTATGACATGTGGGACCCACCGGAATAAAAGAATATTCTAGAATTAAAAGAACTATAATAGGATAAAGAGAGTGACATGTGGGCCACTAATCTATGGACTAGGTCGACAGAGGCATGCTGGTCCATGGTGGACCGAGCTCATGTGGCTAAGGTTGTCCAAATTTGACCTGACATGCGAGCCCACATGTAAGCGAGAGAAGATAGATTTAGGGTTTGGATTGGTGGATGACATGTGGGACCAAGCTGTCATGGAGAGGGAAAAGATGGATCTTAGAGTGGGACGTGGGCGATGATAAGGTGGCTTATGCTGAGGTGGCAAGGATATGGCATGAGGTGGCTTCCACGTGGCATGACGTGGCAAGGATAGCTAAGGTGGCACGAGGCTGACGCATGCTCGCGAGGCACTAACATAGCAAACACGGTGGTGGAGAAGCAAAGTGGTGGCTAACATTGGAAGTGGCGTGGCATGGTGAGGATGGTGGCGCTCGGCCAAGAGGAGGTCACTGGAGCTAGCGGCCACTGCAACGCGGGTGGAAGGGCAAAATGGAAAGAGAGCGACGAGGCGAAGGTGGTAACGCGAGTGCAGCAGCGAGGAACGGTGGCAATCGCTAGCAACGAGGGAAATAGCAGCGGCGGCGGCGGCTTCCTCAATGACAATGGCACTGTGGCATAGCTTCGTCAACGGCGAGGGAAGCACAATGTAGAATGGCGAACAATGAAGGTGATGGTGAGGTCAATGAGCGACAGAGCTCATCAGTCATGGCGAATTGAGGCGGCAAAGGGTGACGACTGGAGAGGGAGAAGAAGGCTTGGATCTCGGTGCACGGTGATCTAAACACGAAATAGAAAGATGGGATGGATAGATCGGGACGTGGAACACAAGGTGACGCGAATGGATTGTCAAGGAGCTCATCGGTGTGGTGAGGAATGTAGAGGAAAGATTTTGGCATCACGGGATGTCACCAGAGTTGAAAGCGATGAAGATGGTGCCGACAATCCAGAGCTCGGGAGCACTGGTGGGTGGGCAAAAACAGAGGAGGACGAGGAGGCGATTGAGATGACGTGGGTTTGGCTGCTTGAGAGGCTTCAATGGCGGAGAACGGGCACTGTCGGACTTGGGGAAGACAAGCTCGGGGCGGCGACACACTAAGGGTTCCGGTGATGGTGGCTAGGGCACTGAGGGCAACGAGTTGTGAGGCGCGCGATGCGCACAAGGGCGGTGGCCTTTATAGCGCGGGGAGTCGTGCGGGGCACGGACGCCTAAGGCGACAGCACGGTAGAGTCCAGGCGGCTCACGTGTGCGCGCATGCGCTACGGCGGTGGCGTGGCGGCCAGGTGGGGCCCGAGTAGAGGGAGGTGGTGGGTTGGACCGGCTGGCACGTAGTTAGGTTTTGGTAGCTGGGCCAAGTAGAGGTGGGCAGGGTTGATGGGGGAATGGCAGCTGGGCTGAAGAGAGGAAATAGAATGGGCTGAAGGGATTCGACCCACGAAGCAAAATGGAAAAGAAATTGATTTCTGAATTTAGAAAAAGACTGGAAATTCAGAAGAGGCAAAATAAATACCAAATAAACTCGAAAAAAACAAGAAAAGTCAAAAAAATTTCTCAAAACACAAGGAACCCATCTAATACTTGTTTGATTTAATTGAAGTTTACATTAATCAAAATAAATTGTTTTAATTTCGGAAAGTCCCATTTAAGCTTTACTAAATCAAAGAAACTTAATTAGTGAAGTTTTTCAGGGACCTAATCTACACAAAAGATTTTTGAAACCCAAATTTTTGGACGTTACAAACAACCACTATAACATCTCAAATATGGAATGTTTTTTAAGCTTTTAAAAATAAAAATAACCATTTGAATTTTCTTGGTTATGTTCAAGTTTAATTTGAATTTTTAGAAATCAAAACAATTTAATGTGATTAATTTAAACTTCAATTAAATTAAAAGTTGTTTTATTTGGGTTCCTTGAGTTCCAGAGAATTTTCTTGAATTTTTTAGGAATTTTGTGGAATTTATTCGCCATTTCATTGAGCTCGATTCCCTTTAACCTAATTTCTAAAATTCGAAAATCATTTTAAATTCCGGATTTTCCTTTGGGCTGATTTCTTTTTCTTTCAGCCCATTTCCCCTTTTTTTCCCTTTCCAGACCTTTTTCCTTTTTTTCTCCTCCAGCCTAGCCTGCTTCCTCCATTCCTTCCCATGCCAGCCACCTTTTCTCCTCTCTCTTTTCGACCATGGGCCCATACATCAACACGCCCACCTCCCTTTCCTTCTTCTTCCCATTTCGATTTCCGGCTCAGTCGCTTGACCGCCAGTGCTCCTTGCAATCACTCCCGTCCGGCCCTATAAAAGAGCAGCTACCTACATCATATTGCTCGCCTCGATCTCCTCTTCCAAAGCCCCCAAGTCTTTGTCCTTATTTCTTTGCCGTTTTACCGAATCAAGCTCGGACCACCGTCGGCCACCATGGTGCTTCTTCATGTGTTTCGAAGCTGTCAAAGCTCCCTCGACCATGTCATCTTCACATTCTCCATCGTGCTACAGCCACCATGCCCCGAAGATCCTTGGACCACCATGTCCACTTCCCTCTCCAAAGCCGGTTGCCACCTGAAGTTCAGTTCGTACATTACCTGGATGTCGTCGATAGGTGATTGGACATCGCTATGTTCAGAAAGTTGCTTGGTGTTCTTGTTGGGTTTAAAGACAATTACATGCTTGTAATTAATAACTTAAAGTTCAGTTCTACTGCTATTACTTCTGAGGCCATGGTTTAGGAGAATTCTACAAGCACTTGGAGGATAATTGGCATGAAGCAAATTGCACACTCCAGTGTATCAGGTTCGATGAAGTAGGCCATGGTTCACCTGCACGTTTAGGATGAACGCCCAAGGAGAGCTAGGTAGCTAAATTCGGGCCTCGAGTTAGCTAACAAGGGACTACGAACTACCAGTTTTAAAGGCATAAGCAACCACTGCTTGGAGATTTTATATAGAAGAGATCATCACAAACGGTTCCTTAGGACAAATCGTCTGTAATACATCAACTATCACAGATGGTTTCATCTAGAAACAGTTTGTGATACATCAGCTATTACAGACGGTTTCATCTACAAACCGTTTGTGATAGTCAACTATCACAAACGGTTCTGAGTTAATAACCGTCTATGATAGTCTTCATCACAGATGGTTCGAAAACCGTATGTAATGACCTCTTGTCATTACTGACCCATAAATTCAGACGGCTCACACAACCGTCTGTGATGATGTTTTTGAACCATATGTGATTACCTTTTCTGTAGTAGTGAACACCTCGAATTGCCCCCGTAAGGTTCTACATCAAAACTCGACGAACTAGGGCTTACAGAAATCTACCCTTCTCTTGGACCAGACGATCTACGAATCAAACAGAGACTAATCCATGATAATTCTAGTGACTATCAAACGTTACCCGCAAGTAAAACGTCATCGATCACGAAATCACGCACAAATCCCTTCTCTTCCTCTCTTCTTTCCTTCTTCTCCTTTCCTTCTCTTCCTTCTTCCTTCCTTCCTTCTTCCTTCCTTGCTGGTTGCAGAATTCTCCTTTGGCCCCCTCTCCCTTCTACTCTAGTCCTCTGCCATGGCAGCGAATGCCTTGCCGCGGCAGACTTTTTCCTTGCCATGGCAACGATCGACGGCAGCGGCAACCTGCCGCGGCAGCAAACACTCTCGCCACGGCAGCAGATGGCAGCAAGGGCTTGGCAGCAGCATGACCACAATAGCCTGCCACGGTTGCATAAATCCTTGTCGCCACGACGAATTACTCACCGCAGCAGCAGAAATCCCTGTCGTGGCAGTGAAATACTTGCCGCGGCATCAAATAGGGCTTGGAGCGGCGGCTACACAGGAGGTGAGAGCTAGGGTTTGATCAGCCCTGTTCTCTTTCTTAAGTGGTGGCTGGCACCCCATTGGGCCTTGGGTTGACCTTGCCCATAATCCTTCCCCAACATAAATTTATAAATTTTTAACTAATAAACAATAATTTCTTACTTCCTAATTATTGATGATTATGCGGGATATTATAAATAGATTTGAAGAGCTATTTTAGCATTGTTTCGAGGTCAAGCAGCAGTGAAAACTATTATGTTCGTGGTAAATTGTTGTGTAAGCTTCATTAGTGAGCTACTCACATATGTGTTGCCTTGTTCATTCCATTTAATGACATATAGTCTTCTTAATTAGTATGATTGCAATTAGGGGTGGAAAAAATGCATGTTAGTGGGGCTCGTTGGCTCAGTTCAAAATTGCTCCAATTACACTCGTTAATTAGTTAAACATTCAAATGAGTTGATTTCAAATGAAATTGGATTTCGCTCTAACTCGGCTCATTAGCTCGGTTCTAAAAATACTTCTAAACTATAAATAAAATGATACTAATCCAAATTGTGTTGATTTCGAGAAAAACTCGAAAAAACGAGTATCTAGCTCGATATCTACCCCTAATTGCAATGCAGTTTGTAGAGCATTCTTTGCTATCAGATAATACTCTTTTTCCACACCTCTACACCTTAGTTTTTGTCCAGGTTCGCCACTGGTGATGGCTCCCTGGCGCCTAGGGTCCTTCAGTTGCCACCGGAAGAAGCACCTCCAAAATGTATTTGTATTCTCGTGTCCCACTCTTGCAAGCAAATACAAGAGCAAGTGTATTGAAAAACCTGAAACCCGTTGACCAAACGGAGAAGCCAGCTTTTGGAGCAAGCTAAGCTCCCAGTCAGGCAGGCAGCATAAATCTAAGCGCCCTCCTGATAGGCGCTCTAACGAAAGCGTGCTTCCTTGTGCGAATCGATCACTTCGGCCTCCCATGGCCCTGCTCTTCCTCCTCTGCTTCTTCTCCGCTCTGTCACGCTGCTCCCACCTCGTCTCCGCGGCGGCCCCGACGGTAGTCGCCAGCCTCCCGGGCTTCGACGGCGCCCTCCCTTCCCGCCTCGAGACCGGGTGCGCGCGTCCGCCCATGCCATAGCTGCGTTTCTTGGATTACATCGGCGAGTGCATTCGCTTACCTGTATCTGGGCAGGTACGTGAGCGTGGACCAGGACAACGGGGCAGAGCTGTTCTACTACTTCATCGAGTCGGAGGGCGACCCTGGCCGCGACCCCGTCCTCCTCTGGCTCACCGGCGGCGACCGCTGCTCTGTGCTCAGCGGGATCTTATTCGAGATCGGTGAGTAATTCCATGTGTCTGAATGCCTTGCAGACCTACAGCCATCCCTAGAAGAACTGTTTCTTTGTACTGATTGCATGATATTGTGATGCAATTACAGGCCCGGTAAAATTTATTTTAGAGCCCTACAACGGCAGCCTACCACGGCTGCGGTACCATCCGTACTCCTGGACCAAGGTTGCAAACGTCCTGTTCGTCGATTCGCCGGTCGGCGCCGGGTTTTCCTTCTCCCGGAACCCCAAAGGCTATGGTGTTGGGGACGTATCCGCTTCGATGCAGCTCAAGAATTTTCTCACCAAGGTAATGTGGAAGCAAAACTCCATCATTCTGCGACGGGTGTAGATGGCATGCATGCCATTGATGTAATAATTGTTTGTCATTTGCTAATTAGTACTTGATCGTTCGGTTCAGTGGTTCACTGGGCATCCGGATTTCCTCGCAAATCCTTTCTACATAGGTGGGGACTCCTACGCCGGAAAGATAGTTCCATTTCTCGCGCAGAAGATCTCAGAAGGTATTGCTATGTTCTGATTGGACGAGGGGTAATTCCTTAGGAGGTTTTGAGATTTAGTTGAACTAGATCCTAAAACTTTCCAATGAAATACCCCTAAGCCAAAGACCCCTAAGTTGTTAAACAAATGTCGATAATCTTTTCATATTTCAACACTACTTGTTTTCAGATATTGAAGTTGGGCTAAGACCTACTATCAATCTGAAGGTACTGTAATCTTTGTACGTTATCCAATTAGTTATAAACATGTTTACTACCCGTTTCCACCGTGCCCGATTGACATGCAAGTTATTAAGTACGACCATCTCAATCTCTCATGTACGTGTAACTATAGTTGCTATATATCGTCAAAACATGCTCATTAATTTGTATTTGGGGTAATGATCAGGGCTATCTGGTAGGTAACCCAGCTACAGGTGAAAGCATTGATTTTGACTCGAGAGTGCCATATGCTCATGGATTCGGAATCATTTCAGATCAATTGTACGAGGTAATTAATTACACACGCTTGTCTAAAGATTCTATGCAATTAACTAATAAAGCTTGCCTCGTGTGAGGTTAACTACCTCTGCCTCCATGTGCATGCATGTGATCTTAAGATGATAATGAAGCACTGCCAAGGAGAGGATTATAACAACCCCAAGAATGCGATTTGTGCTCAAGCTTTGGATAGGTTCAACAAAGTAAGCAGACAAGCATTTGACTTTAGGCCCAGTTTGGGCGACGAATTCTTCGAGAATTCTGAAGGAACTACTTTATTCTCCACAAAATCCATATATTCCAAACATGCTATTTTCTTGTATTTCTCTAGTATATTTAATTGTTTAGATGATTCTGGGTCACACCGTAATTAGTTACCTGGCAATTGGATCGATTAGCTCTAGCTGATATTTCATTGCAGCTGCTTGGTGAAAGCTCGATGGGACAGATTTTGTTTAACAACTGCAGTTATGCGTCGACAAGACAAAATGATTGGATAGCGGACAGAGAGATCCAGAAGGAGGAAATTGGAGTACTAAAACGTCCACCACCTCGACCGCCGATGGATTGTATTGTAAGTCCATCTTAATTAACTCTATTGTGTATTACCCTTGGATAGCAAATATAAGTCATTCTCGAATCTGTGCCAGCCAAATATTTTTAACTTTGGCCATTAATATATAAAACATTACTTAGATTCACAACATACAATTGGTATTACTAGATTCATTGTAAGATATACATTCATAATGTATAAACAACATGCTCTATAGAAAGTGATGATCAAAGTGTCACATTAGAGACCGCGTTAATATCCAAAATGAGCTATATTTGCAATGGGAGGGAGTAGTACATTACTACATACCATTTTGGCTACTGTAGTCATCTTAGTAACGGAAGATTGTAGGAGCATATTGTTAACTTCTACTCCATCCTTTTAACTCACAAGTTCCATTTTGACTTGGCACAAAAGACTAGAGAGGCCATGAGACCACATAAAATGGCAAAGCAAATTAAAATGGATCCAACTTTCATCCTACATAAAGGATTCGGGACAAAAAAGAACATATTGGGTGAATAGCTACTCATAAATGCTAAAAATTAAGGACAAAAGATAGATGTAAGAAAAGAGAGAAAATGTTAATAAATTTGCATGCCGCATTATATTTTCAAACAAGATTGAAAACATTATATACCTTGTACATTGAAAACTTTGAAATACATATATAGCAGCTTTAGTGTGATATGATGTTTCATACCATCCAAAGCTGTGCCTGAATAAGGTTCGAATTTCTTCCAGCAACTGACATATGGCATCTATTTGTCATATTTTTGGGCTAACAGCAATATCACACGAGAGGCTCTTGGGATAAAGAAGGTAAGTTAATATTTTTTCTCTATGAGAATTAATGTTTTGTTTGCAATTTACATCAAATGTTTAACTCTATTCTTTTATTTCTTTGTGCTACAACTCAGGGAAGCGTGGACGAGTGGGTGAGGTGCCACGATGGGGATCTACCTTATTCTAGGGACATCAAGAGCAGCATAAAATATCATCATAACGTTACATCAAAAGGTTATCGTGCCTTGGTATACAGGTAACTCTATATATATCTGTGTGTGTGTAACGAACAGATATTTATCTTTATATATAGGAAAATGTGTGCTTACCTATATAAGCAACTATTTAGGAGGGCTTTATTAGAATAGACAAGAAGAAAAAAAGTTATAAAAGTTCATACCACAAATTAAGCCTAGTTTTCTAAAATAACATGAGTATTCCCGGGAAATGCAAATATGAATATTCTTGAAAAATGCAAGTTACTCTTCACCATGCATATGGCAATTCAAGCCTATATATATGACGTAACCAAATTATAAGACCAGAGGTATGCAATATTCGGATGACAATACGTGCGGCCAACATTACATAAAGTATGTGTGTAACCATTGCATAATTATTTGAATTATCTATCAACAAAAATTATATTTGATTCGCTATTACCGCCTATATGTTTCAAAATGCAAATTGGTTTCACCTGTGTGCAAAATGATTAATATAATGTATGTGTACAAGTATAACTTGCAAGTTTAGGGGCCTATGTAGCACTTACCTACACATTTACAAAGTTAATTCTGAACTTTAGAGACTAAAATGTTATCACACTAATTTTTTAATACTTATTTGATGGTTACAATGCTTACGACATATGTTTTCTCATTCACAACTAGCTACTGGCCTGATGTTGCCTTGAAAAGGGGAACTGGCCATAGTTGTTGATAGTATTTTGCCACTTGACCCAAGGATGGCTCCAGTATTGCCAAATAATTTCCTGAGATACTATTGCTGATTTAGTACTGTATACTGGATTTTATTGTTTTTAGAGAGTATATGAAGGACGTGCACTCACACCACATAGGGATATGCACATGCGCGCAAACACTACACATGCTAGAAAATTTGCGGAGGCTCATGGAAATCATAGAACACAGGCATAGGCTTTCCTATATATTGACACATACGTCTCTGTGTATTTTGATTAAATAAGGCATACGATGTCAATCCTAGGGATCAAAACCGAGTGAGTGGGAACGAATATCCTCACTCCCACCACTATTCCACTGGCCCATCCTTGTTGGAAAGTTTAATTTTCCATCCTCTCATCTCTTCATATGTATGATGCAGTGGAGACCATGATGCTATGGTACCATTTCTCGGTACACAATCATGGGTGAGATCACTGAACCTCCCCATCGTGGATGACTGGAGGGCTTGGCATCTTAATGGCCAATCGGCGGGGTGAGATTTTATATACATGTACAATTAATTAGTTCCATAGATAGTTTTGTAACACATAAAGTGACTCATAAATATTTTGAACAATACAAAAACTGCGTTCAATAGTTATACTTCTATTTTGCAATATATTTCCTCTGCAGATTCACCATATCATATACAAACAACTTGACCTTCGCTACCATAAAGGTAACAACGCATCTATCTATCTTTCACTTTGCTAAATTTTGGTCTTCGCTACCATACTTATTCTTTTTATATATAAAGCACAACTTTTGAATTTGGATTAGCGATCACTTCTTTTTTTTTCCCCACCAATAATATTTGTATCTAGCATTGATTTGCATGCTCTTAGCGATACTAGTGGTCTCTTACTACATAAAAGGTTATCACGGACGGTTCAAAAACGTCATCACAGACGGTTTCGTGAGCCATCTGAGTTTATGAGTCAATAATAACATGAGGTCATCATAGACGGTTTTCGAACCATCTATGATGCAAACTATCACAGACGGTTATTAACTCAGAACTGTCTTCGGTATGAAGCAAATCACATACTCCAGTGTGTCAGGTTCGATAAAGTATGTCGTGGTTCACCTGCACGTTTATAATGAATGGCCAAGGAGCGAGCTAGCTAGCTGAATTCAGGCCTTGAGTTAGCTAACAAGGGACTACGAGCTATATATATATACACACACAAAAGCAGCCACTGCTTGGAGATTTTATAGAGAAAAGATCAAGAATAGATCGGAGGCAGGCTCAGGGAGGGGGCGACATGTGCTCGAAGGAGGGGAGGAGGCGGGCTCGGGGAGGAGGCGTGGCGGGCTCGGAGGAGGGGCGGAGGCGGGCTCGGGGAGGAGGCGTGGCAGGCTCTGGGGAGGAGGGGCGCCACGTTCAGGGAAATAATTAATTGACCAAAATAACATATTAACTTGTAATTTCTGTAAGACAATTAACTAGGATAAAATGCTCAAAAGATAAGATAAGCAACCATATGAAAACAGCATATTGCTCAGTTTTGAATATTTATGATTGTTTTCAGATGTAGAGTTGCACAAGATATAATCTTGGCCTTCTCGATACTTGTCAATATCCTTTATCAATTAAATGTGATAATAATAAATCAGACTTTTGAGCTCAAATAATGCTTCAGTGTAATGCTTCACTGGAATGTGAATAAATAACTTATAAAACAACAGTTTTATATCTTCAGTCATCACAAGCTCATGCAACTAACAGTGTGCATAAATGCTCTATTTTCATATTAGCCAATTAGTAACCAGTTAAATGAAAACTAAATAGAATCACTAATATCAAATACTGGACATAATCACTAATCTCAATAAAATAGCCAATCTACTATCAGTAAACTAGCAAAAGTACAGAACACAAATTCTGTCCAGTTCAACTGAAAACAAAAAATATCAAAACTAGCTGCTTAGTACAAACTGACAACGAGAAGCAATCCAAATATCCCAAGTCTGATATTTCTATCACATCAATTTCATAATACGACAATTATCCTCACCAAGGAATTACCAGAGCCCAACACAATACCAAGTCTCCTAGTGCTAGTCAAGACAGATTGAAATAGAACTAGCATAGCAGACTTAGTAAAGTAAATCAATTCTGGAAAACATAAACAACTCACGAAGGGATGGCAAGAACCACCCAGGATGCACTGGCCGAGTGCACCTCAGAGCAAGAGAGGAGGCACGCTGGGCTGGAGGAGGAGGTGGCGGCACGTGCTCAGGGAGGAGGCAGTGGGCTCAGGGGAGGAGGCGCGTCGGGCTCGAGGAGGAGGCACAGTCGAGGAAGGCGGCGACGTCTCTCGGGGAGGGGTGGACACGCGTTAGGCTCGGGGGTGGAGGGGCGCTGGGTTCGGGGAGGCGGCGGCTCGTGCCCGGGGAGGAGGCGGCGGGTTCGGGGGAGGAGGTACGCCGGGCTCGAGGAGGAGGCAGTGTCGAAGAAGGCGGCCCCAGGCTCGGGAAGATGTGGGAGCCTGAACCCTAGC
The DNA here is from genome assembly GCA_036346405.1 of Phyllostachys edulis. Taxonomy (NCBI): domain Eukaryota; kingdom Viridiplantae; phylum Streptophyta; class Magnoliopsida; order Poales; family Poaceae; genus Phyllostachys; species Phyllostachys edulis. Next base: position 33,403,128 of record CM070565.1, on the reverse strand, counting down.
GTGCCGCGGTGAAACTTAATTGTTTGAGTGGGGAGCGTGGGCGAACCCTACATTTCGAATATAAATAGGGCTAAACATCACAGATAGTTCTAAAGTAGAACCATCTGTGATAAATACACATCGCAGATGGTTCCATAGGCTTAGCTTTGTGAGAGCTGCCAGGCAATTTAACTTGTAATGCTAAACCCTCCAATTGGTCCTAGCATTATAAATCAAATTTCCCTATTCTTGTTGTACTGTGCACCTCTCATGACAGTGGTACACATACACCATCTCAAAACATAGCATCAATTCCATACACATGGTATTACAATACCGAGTCTTCATAATTTACAATACAAAAGGCATTCAAAGTTCATATTACAAAAATAGGGCCGACCGGCCAAATGACAAGATAAAGAACTAAAGTCACAGCGGAAATGTAAGCCATAAGATGGCAATAAACAAAAGCCAACTAGCTGCTGTTACCCACAAGACAACCGACCGGAAACCCACCAAACTAGTCGTCGAAGTCGAAGTTAGTCTCACAATAGTTGACCCCTTGGGGATCAACCTCCTCTGCAGCAAGTAGACAATGCAATTGAGTACAAAATTGTACTCACAAGACTTACAAATAACAAACCTATACATAGCTACATGCAAGCTTGAATCAATGCGGAAGGCTATAGAGTTCATTTTTAGCACAAAGTAATATTTCATTTGCAATAGTGTAATAGATTGTATGGAAACTGACGAAATCTATTTTTATTTGTTTAAATAACAGGAAGGCAATATTTAGAGACATAGTAAACATCCTAGAAGTGACTACCCAATAGCCACCACAATATAGCACGAATTACCCATTCATACTACCCGATATCAAATTTTATCGAAAACATAGAGTCTAATTCTTGCATGACCTAACCAAGCGTGTCCATAACCAAGGACTTGGATATTTGAATAGATTAAACCCTGCAGGGGTGTATAACTTTACCCACATGTTAGACCACTCTTTCACCAAGCTATTTAGCACACTTTTGAAGGTATGCCAGCAGAGCTAAGTCATACGAGATGTTTTCCAATGGTGTGTATTAACCTAGAGCCACATATATGGGGGTTAACCCTCCATGAATCGCCTGTCCTAGGCTCCCACGGGGGACCCATACGTTGTGTCGGAGTCATCGGCAAAGTCTCAGCAACTACTGATGCTCCTTAGGCGAGGGAACCTTCCAGGAATCCACCCCGCACATTGCCAACAACAACAGAACAACAGAATTTTTTTCTCGTAACAGCTACCACCTGCGACTCAGAGCTAACACATCCCCAAAGTACTAAGTCAAGAGGGGCCCCATAATCCCCTCATTTGGATGCACGTAAAAGTGCTTGGATCAGTGATACAAGTAATTCGGTCCTTATTGACTTGGGCACAAACCATACACACCTGACAATCACACCATTCATAATATTTGCCCAAGTCTAAATATTTTTGTTTTTACTTTTAGTTTTTCCAAATACAATATATACATGAGTACCCTAACCCAAGTATTTAAAGTGTGGATAAAATAGCCATCACCGAAGCGATGATCCCCATACTACCTGTCGACGATCAAGTCGCCGATCTTACGAAAATGAACGAGGAAAATGACGTGGAATATCCTGGAATGGAATGGGGGTCGCTCTTTATTGATATGAACTGGGTTTTACAAGATGTGGCTAAGTACTACTCTAAATTACATTGAATGGGGAATGTCTAATCGGGTGTCAGACTTAGAATATGAGTCTAAGTCGATTATCTAACTTCTAATTCCACCGCTTAGGCTTCGTGTATTCTGTTGAACTGTCGTTGTTCTTGTCTTTGTTGGTCTTGGTCTTCTTGTATACGTCCTTCGCCGTCTTCTGCGCTTCACCTTTAAATAACTTCGAAGAGGTGGCGATTACTCTGGAGAAGGCGTCCTGGTGAAACGTTACGATCGGTTTGAACGGTGGAAGCGATTAACAACGTGCTAACTTCCTTGCGGTTGACTGTGAAGAGCTTAACCGTAGGGTGGTTAATAGTCAGTGCCTCAGGGTTGTACCATCGCATGGAATGGATCGTATAACATGTGTTCCATTCATCATACAATAAGAAATACCAGTTCGGTAATTTTACGAGCGGTTATCTGGTCGGGGATTAGGCACAAAGCCTCATCAGGCTGTGGTACCCATTAAGTAACCTTTAGAATACTAACGACCAGGGAGGTCGTTAGTCTTAGGGGTTACGACCATGAAGACGTATGGTCTTTTATTATGTATTAAAATAATACATAGAGGTTTTAATCCTCGTCAGCTAGCCCCCGAACTTTAAATGAACTGGTCGTGTATATACCTTTTTCAGATGAAATCGTATCGGGCAGACCCCATTTAATGTTGTGGTATACGAAGTGGTCTGTGTTCACTTTAAAGTTGAGAACTTGCCTTGGGAAACGAAGAGTTCCTCTGTTCATTTGAGCAAAAAGAGGCTTTTTGTCGGTTTGGACTCTTGTGGGAATCCTTCGAAAGTATCGGAAGTTTATAAAATCTCCTCTCATTTGGGATCTTAGAATTTTATGCTTCCAAAATCCCTTCGATTCCTTTAGCTTCTCACGAGAAATCCTCCGAGTTTTTCTGTTCTTCCGACCACGAAGTCTCCAACTTTCACTACTCATCCTTGAGGATTTTCGCCATGTCGAGCAGATTACAAAGTGGTTGCCTTGAATTGGGCAAGAAAAGCTTGAGGCTTTGGCGAAGATGGGAATGCTCCCAGATAGGAATCGATTAATTGGAGACCGGCGACTAGAGAGCATTTTCCGAGCCGTGAAGATGAGGAAATCCTGTTTTCTTGCCTACATCGAATGTGAAATTTGAGATTACCGTACACAAATTCCTTCTCCGCGTTCTTGAACATTACGGGTGGAATTAGTGAATTTGGCCCCAAATTCGATCGCAAATATCGATATTTTCGCATATTTATGCGAGGCATATCTGGAATACAACCGAACTTGAAGCTCTTTAGTTATTTCTACCGCATGGTGATGGGAAAATCTGCGGCAAAATCTGAAGCGACTCTGGGGAATGCACATTGCGTCTTCATGACGGGAAGGCCGATGAGTACATCCTCATGTCTGTGAAATCTTCGTGGTCGTCATGGAAAAGTCTTGGTTTTACATGACGATTACGAAGACGATGGCCTCTACTTGGCGGAACTAGAGCAAGTGAAAACCCCAAGTGGAAGGAGACCGAAGAAGAAGACGAGGATAGTCAAAAGATGGGCGGATGCCATCTATGACTTCTTGAGTCGGGGCCCGACCGTGGCATGTGGTGAGGATTTTACCTCTCGCCAGATTAGTCCATTGAAGCTCCGGACTCATTCCTGCTCTGGTGCCTTGATCGTGATGAAGTTGCTCGAAGGTGGTAAGTCTTTGAGATACATTCCGATCGGTATTTTGATTTGATTAATGTGTTACCTTAAAATTTGTCTATTCTTCCTACATTAAAGTTCTTTCCTATGGGGAAATTAGAGAACGAGTCGAGGCTAATCTGTCTTGGGGAGCTTGGAGAAAATTTGAATGCCCCAAGATCTTAGCCGCAACTCCTATTGAAGGAGGCGGCAAGGCTTAAGGTAATTTAATCAAAAATTCCTTTTACCACGTATATACATATATCCGACCAGATTTCCAATCGTGCTCTACATTTGCGATCGGTCGGTTTGCGAATCATACAATCTGGTGAGGATCAACATCCCACCTTGGTTCCGACCGAGTCGTGCCTCGAGGCACTTGAAGGAGATGAATCCTCGAGGTAATAGAACATTTGGAATCATATATGTACAATTTTTTGGATAAAGGATTTCTTCACCCAATCAAATTTGTTCTTTGATTTAGGTGGATAAGCACGAGGCCCTGAGAATGTAGCTGCGGAGGTAGACTCCAGAGTGGTCGTGCGACCTTACGGTTATTCTTGAAACAAGCGATCTGGAGGTTGATGAAACCACTCCCTCCGACCAGATAGTCAGGAATGCGGACCTTGATGAACTGGTCGAGGACATAGCTTCCGACATCTTGTTGGAGGATGTGAGGTTCAACAAACCTGTTTGGTCGAGAACCAAAGACAAAATTGGAGGAGAAGAAAAGGAAGGCTAACGGCACAGATTTCTCTCTGCTGCGTTTGAGTCAAATCGAGAGATTAACAAGGTATGTACAAATGAAAGTGGTCGTATAAGTATGTACCTTTAATAATTCCTTGATGATTTGATACTTTGAACTTCTCATCTTCGGTTTGCATAGGTCTTCTGGTGTTCCGGTCATTTCCGACTAGGTTCTTCCTGAGGACCTAGCACCTGTGGAAGTTCCCGAGCAGAGCACTTCTCAGAACAAAGTTCCCGAGGAAGTAGTGGTCGAAGAAGCCCCGGCGGTGACAAGGGCAACAGCGGTTGAGTTGGATCCTTTGGTGATTGAAACCCCTTCGTGGAGGTAGATGCCTCGAGAGGTCTCAACAGTTCGATCATCGTTGATAACCCTTCCCAACCTAACAAGTTCCTTTTAGTCCCCGATTTATCGAGGATAAGGAGCTTGATGAGGCGTGGCGAAAGTATCGGATACTCAACTCAAGATGCACCCCGATTCGATTTTTCTTTGGTTATAATGACCAAGCAATTGGGTAAGTATTCTCGACCAGTTCTTCTTTAAAAAGTTTATAAGAAACTTAAGAAAGAGAATGCTATTTGTGTAGCATTTGGTCGAGAACTTTCTTTGTGATCGGAGGTGACCCAATGAGTTAAGGACTTGGAGCAAAAGCACTCCGAGTTGGAAAGTAAAAGAACTTTTCCTTTTAAACTTTTGTTTCTTCTTCAATACTTTGCTCCTCTACAATTATTCTCCTTATCGTATTCGATAGATCCGGAGAAAATAAAAGAGGAGGTTGTGGTGAGAAAGCCAAGACGGCTCTTCTTGAAGAAGAAATAAAAGCTAAAGACGATCATTTGCTAAAGCAAGTTCACCAAAGACAGGTTGATCATTTGAAGCAACGACCAAATATGAAACACTTAGCAAAACAAATGAAGGTAATATGTCGCAAACTTGATTTTTCCTTCAATTATGCTTGTGTTCATTAAGCGATTTGTTTTTGCAGAGCAAGCGCAAATCTTGAGCAGAGTAAAAAAACTCGAAATTTGAGCAGGATAAGGAGGGCTCTTGCTCAAAATATTGATGAAAAGATTAGTGCTTTGAACAAGATGATCTTTGATATGGGATCGAGGATCAAGCCTGCCTTCCTTAGGAGATCCAATAGAAAATAAACTATTTGGGTCAACTTCTAGAGGACCTTAAAGTTACGCTCAAAACTACTCGGACGAATTATGCCGGGCCCTAAAAGCAGGCGTTGCAAGTGGAGTTAGTTTTGCTTTGGCAAACCGAAAGCTTCCGACCCTCCATAGATCTCCAAGCTGTTAAAAAGACTTCAAGCGCCCACGAGAAGGCGACCAAGTTCATGGAAGAACTCGGGCCACTCGGAGATATAGTTGTAGAGGAGATGGAGGTCGAATCTCCGACAAGCGATGAGTTAGGTGGGAATATTTCTTAGAGTAGGTTCTGCAAGTGTAAAAATATTTGAATATCTATGAAAACTTACCTTTTATGTCATTGACAAAGTTTTTGTTTATCTGTTTGACTTTTTAAAATTCTCGTATATTTCCTAGCCCCTAACGCTTTATAGTAGAAGAACATTCTTGTAGCAAGCGGTGAGCCAAGAAAGAGAATAAAAAGAGGTCATAACCATGTATGTGAGTTTTTGAAGGTATGTTTGGATATGTAAGACAAAAGCGATCGTTCTAAATACTAGGAAATCAAATGTGGTCAGGACCAGTGTACGATTTCGACTAGTTATAGACCGTTGTTTGTCATAATGGAAATACCAATCAAAAACACTATATATGGTCGGAAAAAAGACTTTGTCAAACTTTACATAAGAAGAAATGCAAATATGTATGCAACAGATTATAAGTGAACTTTGTTTATATCTATTGTCCCATAGTGCGGTGGAACTAATGCTAAGACACGAAGGCATCGACATACATTTTTGAAACGTGTTCAAATTCTATATCCGACTGGTAGCGAGGATCATAAGAAAAGAACCGTCGCTAGGAAGCTCCTTCCAGTGGGCAGGACCACGTGCGAAAAAGGAGAGACTTCGACTAGGAGGCTTTCCGTGTCCCGACCAGTAGCCAGACAAGAATAGACCAGAATCTTGAAATAATGAAGCATAATCTTCAGAATCGTAAGCATATCATTCATGAGATAGTTAGTTGTGTGGCGCTCTGATTACTCATTTTTCTTTAAGAAAAGAGTATAGTCGCGTGTGGGAATCATTTGAGAAAAATGCTCACGACGAGGACCATAGAGTATCAGAGATCCTTAAAAAGGATATCGGAGAGAAAAAATGTCTTCTCCGACCAGACTAACAATAATAAACGACCAGAATGTAGGTGTATATATATAAGCAAGGTTGCACTTCTTAGTTAATCAATAAATTTAGTGAAATTGAAATTGAAAGAAATGAAAGAATGAAAATTAAACATAGAACTTACGCAATTGATCGATGTTCCAAGAATTTGACAAAATTTGCCCATCAGACATAGCTAGTCGTACGGAACCTGGTCGGGTGACTTCGACCACAGTGTAAGGACCTTCCCATTTAGGAGAAAGTTTATTGCGATTTGTTTGGCTCTGAATTTTTCTGAGAACCAGATCACCTCTGACAAGAAGATCTGCGGTGCACCTTACGACTATGGTACCTTCGCATGGCTTGTTGGTAGGCGCGATCGTACAAGGGCTTGGTTTCGCGTTCTTCAAGGAAATCGGCGTCGTCGAAGTCGTCGTTTAATCGATCATTTTCGTCAAAAGCGATCGGTCGAAAGCGAGCCAATTTTGAGTTACGGAGGAAGCATGGCTTCAAACACCATAAACCAAAAAGAATGGAGTTTCACGGTCATACGGTCGTCGTGGTTCTAACGACCCATAACACGAGGGAAGTTCTTTAACCCAAGCTCGACCGTTTGATTAAGCGGTGAATACTCGGCGATGATCCTCGCATAAGGATACCATTAGCCGCTCAACTACTCCGTTGCTCGTGGATGAGCAACGAAGCAAAATGAACTTTGACACCAAGTTCATCGCGAAATTCTGGAATTGGCTGCCGGAGAAGCGGGAACCATTATGCGTAATGATCTGTTGGGTACACCAAATCGCGTGATCACATTTTTCAGAGAAATTTCTTAGCGGCCTCGGTTGTTATTTTAACGGTCGGCTCGGCTTCAATCCATTTTGTAAACGTGTCAATCATGACGAAAAGGAATTGAAGCCCCGGTGCTCTTGGGAAAGGTCCCGAATGTCCGATCCCAGGTTGCAAAAGGCCAAGAAAGAGGAATTGTTTGTAAGGCTTGTCTTTGGTGGTGTACTTGTCGGCTATAAACCGACATTGTACACACTTCATCACAAGCTCTTTTGCATCATGAAGGCGGTTGGCGATAATAGCCTTGCTAGAAGGCTTTACCGACCGTGGTTACAGTAGGAATGGTGTGCTCCTGAGCGCCTTCATGGATTTGATTAGCAATCTAATGCCATCCGTTTGAGATATGCATCTCATCAACACTCCATGAGATCCTCGTTTATACAAGATACGTTCGATTAGAGTGTATGATTTGGCTTTTCGTGCTATCGATCAGCCTCTACATCATCTTCTGGAATTGTGTCATCTTTGAAGATAATTGTAGATCGATGTCATCGATCTCTACCTTGATCGTGATGGCGCCAACCGTCAAGCGACTGTGGAGCATCCATGTTCCTTTGCTTAGTTTGTTCAACTTGCAAAGAATCATGTATGTTCTCGGAAGGCTCAACTACCGAGGGTGAATTGAGTTGCTCGAGAAAAACTCCGGCGGGACGGTCGACCTCGTGGAGGCCATCCGTGCCAATTGGTGCGCGAAAGTTTTCCTTTCTAGGAATATGTTGGATCTGAAAACCAAGTAGTGCTTTTCGAGTTTTCGTACTTCCGCCAGATAAGATGACATCTTGGTACTCAAGCATTGATACTCTTTCCCACTTGATTTGCTACTAGTTGAGAATCGCCTTTCACTAATGTCTGCGAATCCGGTTTAACGAATTTGCTCGAGTCTGCTAGTAAACCTTCATATTACGCCACATTATTGGTGGCGGGAAAATTCTTGGATGGCGTGCTTGATGTGTTCGCCATGAGGGATATCAAGACCACTCCGGCCCCGATCCTTGTAACATCAAGGAACCGTCGAAATACAATGTCCACTCGTCGTGGTGTTCGTACTCGGGTCCTTGGGTGGGTTCGAGGTTTGTCCATTCGGCAATGAATTACGCTATTGCACAGGACTTTATTGTTGTTAAGTGAAATAAAATGGAGATCGAACGCCCTAGCTCGACCGAATCCATTTGGCTATTAGATCCGATGATTCCTGTTTCCAAGGACTTGACCAAGAGGATATCCGGTAGGTACGACCACTTTGTGGGCACGAAAGTAGTGCCTTAGCTTTCTTGAAGACATAAGGAGGCCATAGAGCAACTTTTGTACTGTGGGTATCTTTCCTTTGGTCCATGTAAGACTTCGCCACGTAATAGACCGGTCGTTGGATATTATCCTTTCTACAACCGATTACACCGCTAAGCTATGCGTGGTGTTCTTTGCCACGTAAATTAGCAATGTTTCTCCCGATCTCGGAGAAACTAAAACCGGGTACTTGTAAGGTACTTTTAAGTTCCTCAAAGGCATCGTTTGCCTCTTTAGTCCACTCAAAACTCCCATGTTTCCAAAGAAGTTTAAAGAAAGGTAATCCTTTTCCCTAACCTTGCTATGAAACGACTTAACGCCATCTGACCGGTTAGTTTTGGACTTCCTTCTTCGTGGTCTGAGGGCGCATCTCGTCGATGGCGCAATTTTCTTGAATTTGCTTCAATACCTCTAGCGAAACTAGGAAACCGAAAGTTTTCGGTGAAACTCGAACACACACTTTTAGGATTTAGCTTGAGGTTATGTCTTCTCAAGTTATTAAAAGTTTCTTGTAATTCGTGAATGTGGTCGCTTGGTGTTGGTGGTCTTTACGACCGGATCGTCAACGTAAGCTTCTAGATTCCGACCGATTTGTGGACTAAAGGTTTTTGCATCAACCTTTGAAAAGTTGCACGGCGTTTTGAGACCAAATGGCATCTTAATATAACGATAAGTGCCATATGGGGTGATGAAGGAAGTTTCTCCTCATCTTCTTTACACATACTAATCTGGTGGTACCACGAATACGCATCTAAAAACTTAGTAACTTCGCGTAAGTAGAGTCTACCGGTTGATCAATGCGAGGAAGGAAAGTCATCCTTCGGACAAGCCTTATTAAGATCTGTAAAGTCGATACACATTCGCCATTTCCCATTGTTTTTCTAACCATTACGAGATTGGCAAGCCATTGTGGGTGGTCGACTTCACGAATAAATCCACTTTGAGAAGCTTGTCAATCTCCGATGGATTGCTTCCTTCCGTCAAAAGTAAGCGTCGTAGTTTACGCTTGATCGGTTTTTGTCGTGGAGAGCAAGCACGTGCTCGATCACCTCCGGGGACTCGGGCATATCGGACGCTTGCGAGCAAACCGTCTGATTCGCTCGGAGGAAGGAGACGAGCGACTCTTCCTATTTAGGGTCGAGTCTTGCCCCGACCGAGAATCTTTTGGCGGTTGGAGTGCGGATGTCCGACCCATGGGACGACTTGACGCTGTCCGGAGAAGCGCTTTTTGAGTGGTACCTCCTTTATGCGGTCGGATGGTTTGGGTGTCATCTTTGGCCTCGAGTGCTTGACACGCATGGGAGTCGGGTTAACCTCTCTGGTCGGAAGTTCATCAACCAGTGCAAAGGATTTCCGATCGCATACATAAGCCATTTTCTGATCTCCTCGAATAGTGATGACTCCCTTCGGCCCCGGCATTTTCAAACTTTGATAACCGTAATGCGTGGCTATCAAGAATTTTGCTAATGTTGGTCGACCGAGAATTCCGTTGTATGCGGATTCGAAGTTTACTACATCAAACAGAATCCTCTCTGTTCGGAAGTTGTCAGGCTTTCCGAACGTAACTGGTAAGGAAACTTGTCCTATCGGTTTAGCGGTAGAACCCGGAACTATGCCATGAAAAGCATATTTCACAGGTTTCACTTTTGACATGGGGACCTGCATTTCTTCTAAAGCTCCCACAAATAATATATTCAAAGAACTACCCCCATCTACTAGGACCCGATTAACCCGACAATTATTAATGGTTGGTTCAACAGCGATAGGGAACCTACCGGTCGAGTCGATGGGATGGGGCGATCGTCTTTCTTTGAAGAAATTGCGGTGTCCAGACCACTTGAGTGCTTGATTACGATCGGAGATTCGACTAGGTTGACCTCTCGCTCCATGGCCTTCAGATGGCGTCTGGACTCGTATGAAGAAGATCCTCTAAAAATCATGTTGACTGTGTGTTGGGGATCCTGGTACTCCATCTCTTCGTCGCCATTCTTGTCCTTTTTGGAGCTCGTTTCTCCATGTTCCTGTATTGCGGGAAATGGTCCTTTACCTGCATAATAATCCTCCAGTTTCTTTTGCCAAACACGACAGGTGCGCAGATCATGCCCTGCCTGCTGGTGAAGTGGACACCACTTCTTGCTCGTCTGGAATCCTTCGGTCGGAGCTTTTGCCTTGCTTCGGCAAGCATAGTCCTTCTTGCCCTTCTGAACTTTTTCGAGCGGCGAGGACTTCTTTTGTCGTCGGTCTGCGGTTCTTTTTCTTCTTGAGAGACTTCTTGTTCTTTTTTCTCCTGTTTGTCGAGGCCGTGGGGAATCTTGTCTTTCCGATCAATGGCTTCACACCACTCGATTGCTTCGCTAGCGGTGGCATACTTATCGCCATATCAAAAAGCTCAGCGGTTGTTCTTGGAGGGTTCATTGCTATGTCCTCCGTAAACCGCCGATTCCTCGATCTGTTTTAAAAGCTTTGAATAACGAGAGGATTCTGCGATTTCGGGTATAGAGTTACGAACTGGTGAACCTTTTGATATATTGGCGTAAAGTCTCATCGATCCTGCGGATTCGTGGAGATCGTCCTCCTTCCTGAGGCGGTCGTCGCACCCTCGAAGTTGGCAATCGAAGATCCTGAGTTGTTCCCAAGTATATATTGATCCGGCCGTAAGTTTAACAACCACGGTAGGCGGACCCTTCGAGCACGGTGGGTAAATAGTTGGCCATTACATTTCATCGCCACCAGCAGCCACGATGGCGGTGGTATATATTGGAGGAATTCCAATGGGTTTTGAGTTCCATTTAATTTGTCCAAGTTGGCGGTCGGAACCGGTTAGGCCAACGCACGACTTGGAGCCTGCAGAGAAGGCTCGACAACTGTGATTGATTCATAGCGTCTTCTGCAGGAAGGTGCGGATTATGTCGGCCGGAGACCGATCCCTAGGATTGGGACGCTGGAACTCCGGTGTACCGATCCGTCGTGGACACTTGATATGATGCCTCCGACCGCCCACTTGGTTCAAGCGATGTCGGAGATCGTTAGGTCCTAGTGGTGGTTCCTCTCGACTGATGATGGGGAGTAGCTTCTTGGAATAACCTTCTCCCTCGTGACTCCTTGGTCGGAATCGTCGAGGAGGTCTCGGTATCGATCGCTCTCTGGTATGACCGTGTTGTCCCTTCGAGGAGGAGGCGTTGGGATGAAGTCATAGTCGGACTTCTGAAACCCTCTGTTCCCGATATGCTTCCGTTCATTGCATGGTGCATTGGAGAATTTCGGATACGACCCACGAGTTGTACAAAACTAGGCGTTCTGCTAGAGCGGGATCGAATTATTTAACATGTTTTGAATACGCCGCAAGTTTTGTACGATTATCAGAAGGTCTCGGGGGTTCATCTTGGTCGTAGGTGTATGCTGTCGAACCTTCCCCGACCTTCGGATTTGTTCGATCCCATCGGTCACACTGGGTGGAGCGATGCGGCGAGTTAAGCGATTGGCGTCGATTAGTTCCGTTGCCTCCGGAAGTTGGTGCTTGACGGCTCGGATCATCTCTAACAACACGTGATGGCGTGGTAGAGAGTGTAGGACCGTCGCAGGCATCTTGATCTTCATCTCCGATCGCGTTGACCGTGCTTCGGCATTGATCTTCCGATGAGCTTCCATCATAACTAATGGAGAGCTTATCAGTGCTTCTGCCAGAATCTTCCACGATGGAGATCGGTCGGAGATGAGCACTCCCTGAGGTCTTTTCAGCCTGATCCGACGAACCGCCGATCGTATGCTGAGTGTGATCATCTCCACATGGCCTACGACCAGTGGAGGTTTCATCGACACCGCGTTTACGGTGACGGTTGACTCTGGAATTGCGAAGCAAGGAGAGTATCTTTCACCATGATTTCATCAATGGTATAGAGTTTTCGGGTGATGGGGCTGAAATTTCTTCACTGTTTATTTGGTCGAGAAGACCGGGCTTGAAGAGATCCTCGGCATTCAATCTGGTGGAACGGCGGTTCTCTGGTTGCGCCACCGATGAGTGGCGGCGCATCTTCATCCATCCGGTCGACCTCGCTAACGTCGGCGACGTGCGAGCCGCGGAGGAGGAAGAGGAGGATGACTGCCATTTTCTTCCATGGCGCGGATACATCCTTCCATGTCGAGGTCGGCGTAGTCCGCCAAATCGAACCAGTTTTCCTCATCCCAAACTACGGGGATAGTCGCATGAGCGATTGCAGAGATTTTGTGCGAGGATTTTCTTGAGCGAAGAATTTTCTTTGAAACTTCGCCTTCTTCCCCACGGACGGCGCCCATTGTCGGCGATCAAGTCGCCAATCTTACGAAAATGAGCGAGGAAAATGGCGTGGAATATCCCGGAATGGAATGGGGTCGCTCTTTATTGATATGTGGGTTTTACAAGATGTGGCTAAGTACTACCCTGAATTACACTTGAATGGGGAATGTCTAATCGGGTGTCGACTTAGAATATGAGTCTAAGTCGATTATCTAGCTTCTAATTCCACCGCTTAGGCTTCGTGTATTCTGTTGAACTATCGTTGTTCTTGTCTTTGTTGGTCTTGGTCTTCTTGTGTACGTCCCTTCGTCTTCTCAAGGCTTCACCTTTAAATAACTTCCGAAGAGGTGGCGCTATTACTCCTAGAAGGCGTCCTGGTGAAAGCGTTACGTTGGTCGGAACGGTGGAAGCGATTAACAGCGTGCTAACTTCCTTGCGGTTACTGTGAAGAGCTTAACCGTAGGGTGGTTAATAGTCGATGCCTCGTGGTTGTACCATCGCATGGAATGGATCATTATAACATGTGTTCCATTCATCATACAATAAGAAATACCGATTCGGTAATTTTACGGCGGTTATCGGTCGGGATTAGGCACAAAGCCTCATCACTGTGGTACCCATTAAGTAACCTTTAGAATACTAACGACTGTGGAGGTCGTTAGTCTTAGGGGTTACGACCATGAAGATGTATGGTCTTTTATTATGTATTAAAATAATACATAGAGGTTTTAATCCTCGTCACTACTGTTCTAAGCATTGATAAGCGATAGTAACTCGTATACTATATATAAATGATCAAAGCGTATCCATCGAGTTCTAAATTACTAGCAAGAATATATCTAGGGCTCAGTGGCAATGGGAAATGTTTACCTGTAGCTCATGCATCTATTCGGACAAACTACCTCTAATTGAGAAATTAATCATCAACATAGCATGTATACATACATTTGCAAACAAGATAACAACATTTGAACATAATAGGATCAACATGCATCAAAGGAGGGATTGCTTGCCTTGCTAGAGATTGTCAAGGTACTGCTGAGGATCACTCTCGTTTATATTCAAATCTTCGAAACCTACAGAACGAACATGAAAAGCAAATAAGAACGAATAAATGTCGAAAATAGCCGAAAATTCGAAATCATCCAAAATGCTTGAAATTTAGATAGTAGGTAGAGTATAATTTTAGATGAATTTAGAAACAAAAATTATTTCATTTTGAGTTTGCATGCAAGAGTTATGCCCTAATCATTTTCTGCCGGGAGAGAAAATTAGGAAAACAGTGTTTTGGTTAATGTAGCTCGAACTCAAACTTTCGCAAAAATTTCCAGAAAGGTGGTGAATATGAATTTTTTATGGAATACAGATCATGACATTCTAAGAACAACAAAAATTGAATAAATTCATTTGGAGTTTAAATGAATTTTCTATACATTTTCAAAGTCATGCCATTAGGGTATAAGTGTCGGACCCGGGAGTAAACCCCAAATCCTCTGTGCATTGAACTAGTCCCATGATCAGTAACTAGTTCACACAGTAAACATATATGGTAACATTCATAAATCGCACAACTTTATTAATAATCAACATAGTTTATTACAAGAAAGGCTTACAAGCCAACAATAAACAAACACAGCGGAAGACGAAAAAATAGTGGAGTCCAGCTGATCTGCCACACGCAATCGACTAGGGTAGCGGCCTAGTCGTCGAGATCCACATCTGTAGCGAAGTCCTTCTCCTCTAAAATTTATTTGCATCAAGCAAGAATGAGCACAACTTTCGTACTCGCAAGTTACACCCAATAACAGAGTTAATGCATGCAAGGATATCATCAAAGGAAGGCTTATAGGGTCATTTGTGCAAAAGCAATATTTGACATTTTAAATACAATACTAAGTTCAAAACCAGTTATACTATATCTAAAATCAAATTTCATTTTTATTCATTATTTCTCAAGTGTAGGATAAATCTCCGTACACAAGTGGTGAAAGACTAAGACTACCCCCCCCCCTTGCACCAGGCTTTCTGCCCAAATTTCTCACATGGAATAAACTTCCATGAAATCATCTTGTCAAACCATTTTCAAAACAAAATCATAGTCTAATCCACGAAAGGCTTTGCTCAGCATGTCTATAACCGTGGACATGGCTATTCGAATAGATTGACACTCTACAGAGGTTGTACAACTTTACCCATAAGACACGACTTCTCTAGTTTGTTTGGCATATATATATGCCACTGCTCACTTCCTTAGATAAGCAGTCTAGAGTACGTAACAAGGCCTTTACAATGCGTCATTCCAATGTAGTTATGCCTCGCTAAGGTTTCGTTATCGTAAGCTTCATGTCAAACGATAACCCTCTCTTGAGCCATGTGAGCATTAACAATAGGTCTTTGCAACACCCACACAACCGGGTGGCACAACCACATTGAAACATTGCAAATTAGTTAGCCAGATCCTCCCCACTCGGGACTTGTGGTAGTACGATTTTGGCTTTACAATCTGCAGCTCGTAGATCGGTCTTTAATTGACTGGGCGACTTCCAAAGCAATCCCTGGGCCTCAACCATTCCTGAGAAGAGCTCGTGCATAAACTTGCACCCACCAACTATCCATTTCGCCCAAGTCCAAACCAGTTTTTTATTTTATTTCATTTTCCAAAATCATTTGCAAACTTCTATGACATACGAGTGCCATGGACTTTTAAACAATAGTTGATCATTTGGCTAACAGTCTCAAAATCAAACATTTTTGGTCTAAGCATGACTAAGCATAAAGTTTTTCAAACAAAAGCATCTTGTCAATACTATTATATTAACCACAGTTTTATCTAGGGCGACAAGGTATGAGGGATTAATGTTCAAGAATTGTCAATTCCACGGTCAGTAGGTCAACCTCTAATATTGTATTCCTATAATCCAACTTCCATTAATCCGACATCCATAAATCACCTATCCCTATAATCCGACATGGACCATCCCTTCTCCAACAATATTCTATTTTTACAGTCCAACATCTGATAATAATATATTTCCATTATCCAACAATCATGTATACCTATTAACCAATAGTCATGTAAGGCTATAATCCAATAATCATTTAGTCCTATAGTTCAATATTCAACAACAATCTACTCATATAATCCAACATTAATATATTCTGATAATCCAATATAACCAATTCTTCCCACTAATTCCATAAGGTTTTATACATATTTCTTGATTTAACTAATCTACCGAATTTAACATCATGGTTTGTTAATCCTATCATCATGCATTCGTATAATCCAATATCTAATATTCATGTAATTCTATAATTCAATATCCATCCATAATGTATACCTACAATCCCCATGTTCATCAATTATGTACTCCTATAATTCCATCCTCGACAATCCGATCCCTAATAATATATTTCTATAATTCAATCTCAACAATAATTAAATTCTTTAATCTAATATCCCACAATCGTGTATTTCTATAATCCACATCCATCAATAGTCCAATATCAATAATTACCTATTTCTGTAATTCAACATTCATTAATCTGATATCCATCAACAATCTTCCTTTATTATCAAACATCTATTAATAGTCTACTTTTATGTAACGCCCTAGCTATTCGGAAGCCAAAATGTTACCTAAAGAAACTAGCATACAACAACAATGCGGAATAAGTTCATCAATATATCAAATAATATCGATTAAAGGTCAACATCTACTAGAACAACTATAGGAATTTAATATGAGTTCAACAACAAAGCACAAACTTTGAACATCCAAGCATACAGAATCAAATAAGATAATCCTATCAATAGACTATTCCAGGAACACATGCAGTTATTGAATCAACCAAAAACATAGTGAAGGATAATATCAACCATCATACTCCATTTATTACAATCCAAAATTTAACGAATGATCGGTAAGAACAAGATCATATTATTAAGAGTGAGTGACGTGGAGTGAATGCAGTGTCCGTGACTAATCCCTCCTAAGGATGCCGTCATCAGTGATCACCTAAAATAAATAAACAAAAGCAAGAATGAGTCCACGACTCAGCAAGTACAATAGGATCATAAGAACAATATTGAATATGAACACAATCATTGCATTATGGAATTTGAATATAGAATGACAAGAATGATATGAATGAATGAATGCAATCTTCTCTTCTGCTTATACCGGTATAACCAGTGACACACCCATCGGTGTTCACTTAGGCCTGTATTTAACAAAATGCAGGGATCCAAGGCCCGTATGAAGAACGTTTCATACAGGGATCCAAATCTGCCCACATTGGAATGGTGGGTCTTACGTGTCCATATTGGAATTGATGGGTCTTTTCATTCCACTCCCGTGGATGAAACATGAACAATGAACGAATGGAATGAATTATGAATAATGAAAGACATCATCTCATTAAACATGGAATAACGAACGTGAAAAGAACATGAAGCATTGAATCTGCTTATGGATCATAGAAATAACAGTGTGAACAACAAGCACTTAGCATTCACCAATAATAAGAATCACAAGGTACTTGCCCATGTTGGAATGATGGGACTTCACTACCCACTTCTGTGGTGAATATGAAAGAAAGAACGAATGAATATTTTGAATGTAAACATAGTATCAAAGAATCAAGGTATATCATTTATGAATGGAAATAAGAAATACCGAAATTACCCATTGCATAATCATCAATCAAGTGGAACAATCAACAAACAAGACAATTCAATTGTACTTGCCTCAACCGTGAGACGGAAGACAACGATGGAACACTCTAGCCCCAGGGTTCACCACCACCTGGCAGCTGTAAAACAATATACTAAGTACACCAACCAACAGTGTACAGCATTGCAATAGAACAAAACGAGAACAAGCGTCCCTAATCGCAATCCGAACATTTAACCAAAACACTCTCAAATTCCCAAATCTGTCAAAACAGATAGCTATTAAGGAAAAATTCATAACTTTTGAGTCAAAACTCCAAAAGCCATGAATCCAATTTTCATAGAACCTAGACAAGCCTAGATACAACTTCTCAGGTGATTGAAAGATCAAACTAGTTCATCTAAGCCTTCATTTTTAATCCCGAATACCGATTTGTCATCTTCGGTAGTACTAACTTGTGAATTTCATAACTTTTGTTCGGCACAACCAAACACAGTGTTCTAATAATATCTGGAAACTACAGGAAACAAGCTATCTCGATAAAATTATCACAAATATTTCTACTATGCAATCCAAGGTCGCAAACAGCCAAGTAAAACTCTTCTGTCCACAACCGAGAGACAGATTTCAGCCTTAGCTTCTAAAATTCATATCTTTTGATCTAAAAATCCAAAAATTATGAAATTTAACTTTATAGAAACAAAATGAAAATACCTACAAATCTCACGGAAACCAACTGACCCAATTCGGCCGTATCCAAGATCAAAATTACAGGTTTATGTTCACTGCACAAGTCTTGAGACTGATTTAGCACCCAGTCTTGCGAAATTCATAACTAATTAACCATTTATCCAAAAATTATGAATTAACACTTTATGGAAATCTAACGAAATTCCCCATCTATTTCCAGTAAACCCTAACTTCTGAATCCGCATGAAACTAATTCAATCTGACAAATTAACCGAACTACAGAACACCGATCTAGATCTGCAGGATAACAATCTGACTATCGGTGACAATTCACACATGAAAGAATTACAATAATTAATAGAGAATATGAATATACCTACGAAATTCCCCTCTGAGATCAACCCCTTCTTCTAGCCTTCATCCCTTTCCTCCTTTCCTCCTCTTCTTCCCTTTGATCTCTTGACAGCAGCAGGAAGGAGGCGTAAGGGAGGGGAAAGGAGGTGGGGCTAATCGAGAGGGAAGGGGTGCTCTGATCGTGCTACTGATAGCATGGCTGCCCCCCTCCACTTTGATCACTTTCGCCCAACTAACATGCGCACTAGCTACTAGAGTGTACAAGGAGCATACCGGAGCTGAGAGGGAGGACGGAGCTGAACGGAATTGCACCGGCAGCGAGTCTAGCGGCGGCAATGTGGGAGACAACGTGGAGATGATGGCCTGAGCAAAGAGAAAAGGAAATGAAGGTTTGGGAAGCTCAAGTGGGGTCGAAGGATCGAGCTAGAGCGAGGAATTTGAGAATGTGGCACGTCACCGGAGTTGGGGACGATGAAGACTGTTTGCGGCCAAAGTGAAGAAAAATCCAATCTCAATGATTCCTATGCATGAACACCAAAATTAGATGTGGGGAATTGATGATGGTGATCTGGAATGTAAAGTGACATGGATAGAGGAAGGATAGCGACACTGGAATGGCCAGGACACTGCAGTGGTGTGGCAGCTGCGTCTCGGTCGAGAACTTGGAGTTCATGTTCTTCCTCGGTCTGAGCTCAGAAAAAGAAGGAAGAAGTGGAGAGGAGTGGCTCGGTGGCGAAAAGAGAGGAAGGAGCTCCAAGGGGGATTTAAATAGGTCAGGGCGGAGGACCGCACGAAGAAGCCGCGCACGGCGACGGTGCTCTCGGCACATGGACGACCACGATTGATAGCAAGGGGATGGTGAGGTGATGGGGGGCATGGGTGAGTGCGGGAGATGTGGGGAAACCATGGGCGTGCATCAAAATCAGGGGCGAAGCAATTGGTGACCGTTTGACCAAGGCTGCTTACTGGGCAGCGTCTTGGTGTGTTTGTGGAGGCAGCCACTTGGAGATGTTGACCTGCGGGTGGGGCCTACAGGTCAGAGAGAAAAAGATAAGTGGCTCGGTCGGTTGGATGTTTGGCTTGGTCGAGTCAGACTGAGTCAACTCGATCGATTTGACTGAGTTGAAAACAAAAAGGCTGAGGGATTTTAGGAATTTTTAGATCAAGAAGTTTAGCTCCAAAATTTATGAAATTTTTATGGGAGGTTCCTGACCCTGTTGATCTTATTGTGTAATTTTTCTAGAGTTGTTCATGCAATGAATGTTTCCCTAAAAGTATTTTAATCTTCTATTTTTCCTATTTGACTTTTGATTAACTGTTTTGACTAGCAGTTTTAAAATAGCACATAAAATCTAAAAATTATGAAATTTTTTAGGTGAGTCATTTAGATGTTCTAGAACCTACGAAAAATATTTATAGGAACTTTTTACATGATTTGTTTGGTATCCCTTTTAGGGTTATGATTTGTTGGAATTAACTCATTAGGTTTTCAAAATGCACTAAACCTTTGAATGAAAACCCAGACAATTCAAATGACATCAAGATGCATCAAAAGTTTTTAGAAGTTTATGTTTTTAGACATTTTAAACACAAATAATGTTGGGATGTTACAAACCGTCTGTGATAATTTACAAAAATGCAAATTCAGAATATATATATGACACATTCACATATTAGTAAAGCTTGAGTTCAAAGTCTAATTTGCAGTTGTCATATTTAATTAGTAAAGAATATTGACAAAAAATGGTGAGGAATTATATCTGAATATTTGCTAAAACTATGCTAAAACCGCTAATTTTACGACAAGTAGTTCAATTACACATGTGCAAAGAACTTGGTGTACTCGTGCCTAATCCTATAGTCATCGCTGCAGAAGACGACATAGTCGTCCCACCCTATATTCACGCCGTAGCCAGTGCTCTTGCAACGGTGGTCGTCCTTCGGCACCGCCAACACCCGGCCTTGCAGCCCGGCCATCTTCCACATCACATTACTAACTGCGTCCACAGTGAGCCTCCGACACCGCCTGCACTTCCAGTTGGTCCTCTTGGCCGTCTCACACCCGCCACTGACAGGCTAGCCCTCGACCTGGCTGATGTAGTGCTTCCCAATGTCGGGCGCCTCGTCAGCCATGTAGAGGAGGAGGCCAAGCATTTAGGCCCCGGCCTTGTGGCCGGTGACGGCCGCTCGATCGAGGCACACGAGGCTGCGCTGCATGTTCTGTTGCACGAAGACGAGCGTGAGGCCAACGATGAAGCCGGCCTTCGGGTTGCTGGTGTCGGCCAGGTGGTTGACGACGGCGAGGTAGCGCTCGTTGTCTAGCCACTTCATCGCCTCCTCCTGCTCCAGTGCCACACGCCTCCCCACGGTGCGCTCCTTGGACGCCTTGTACATGGCCTTGCACGTGGCTCGTAGGCTATAGAGGTCAGCCATGGGCTGAGGAGAGCTCATGGCCACGTAGTCGACGATGTCGACGACAACTTCGTGAGGAAGAGCGACGGTGATCGCCGACCTCCTCGCCTTGGTCCTCACTGTCATGCTTCGCGTGCTCACCATGGTGCACGATCGACGGTACTATAGCTAGCTGTGTACATATTGATCAATATCGTATGTCCTCACCATGGTGCACGATGATCATTCTTATAAAACGAGTAACGCCGGCGTGCGAGACGAACAAACACGATCGCAAGACGCATGGTAACATCGGCGCGTGAGACGAAGAGACGCATCGTAACATCGGCGTGTGAGACGTAGAGACGCATCGCGCGGGAGTTGAAGCATTGAATTATCATAGACAAATATATTTAAAAACCGTCTATGACGTCTGTAATCATAGATGGTTCTTATTGTAAATCATCTGTGATGAGGCCTCCTGAAAAGACAGTGATGCTTTGGTTACCAACGATTTATTAGGAGCAGATTCTAATAAATCCTATCTATTGGACTTCCGTCTTTATTCATTTAATTTTACCACAAGTTGTTAATTGGCCTATATAAATAACCATCAGAAGGGTAGAACTAAGAAAAAATCACTCACAAACTTCCCATCTTTTCTTACTTCCATTTCTTCTTGAAGTTCTCATCTCTATACCCTTCTAGTAAGACAAAATTCACAGAACAACCTGACTTCCGATCAAGTGAAGTACTTCTGCTTTCTTCTATTGATCGGAAGATACAAATAAAAGATAGTGAAGTTACACATGTGGAACAAGGTGCCTACCGGATTACATATCTTCTGCTTTCGTCTGTTGGAGATCAAGTTCGACCTCTTTAAAAGATCAATCCCGAGGAACTAGCCATCAGAATCGAGGAACCAATCGTTTCTCATTATAGACGGTTCCAATAAGTATCACATATGGTTTTTTAACACGAACCGTCTGTGATATTACCTCTTCATATATGGTTTTTAGCATAGCCAGTAACACAGACGATCACTAAACCAAAACCGTCTGTGATTGTATTTAATACTAACGGTTCTGATAAACCATCTATGATGAGGCGTCCAGTATTAGCCTTTTTGTGATAGTGGGTCCATCAACCACATATCTTAAAAATCCAACGGCCACAAGGAACTGGATTCACTTGTCCTCCCTAGCACTAATTCCAACCACCACACCACCCATAACAGTCTAACTGTCTACCACCCCTCACTATGCTTCGCAGGACCTCTGTATTGAAGAACATAGTAGTCGCAGGAATTCAATCAACCAATCACCATACAATAGATAATCGATAGAGAGACAAACAATAGAGACACAATATGGGGAACCTCTTTATTAATAGATTGATTTTTTTAGTACAATGAGGTCCTATTTAAAGACTAAAACCCACTAGGGGCAGTTTTGGTATTACGTCCATCAACCCTTAAATTAGGGTTTCTCAACACTCCACCTTCGGCGAATACCATGCCACGCACATGTCTCATTAAAAACCCCTTCCAAAAACCCAGTGGAAAAAAGGGATTAGAGAAAAGAGTACATTACATCCGCAAGCTATATTACATCATTGCCTCGTTAAAATCCTTTATGTGAGAAATATTCAGGAAAAACTCACTAAGGGAAAAAAAGTGTGCAATCCCTTAACTTTCTGGGTTAATCTTCGGGATTAAGGTAAAATTTCAAGACCTTAAGTGGATTATGATTCAGGGGATTCTCCCCTTGATCCCCGCAACTCTCCAAGCTGCTTCATTCTAATACCACGAACGCATAATTGGAAACTAGACGTAGGCAAATATTTAGTGAATAAATCAGCCAGATTTTCACAAGATCTAGTTTATAGGATCTTCACCTCATCGTTCTCCTAGAGTTCATGAGGATAGAATAATTTGGGAGCAATATGTGCTTTATGATATTACTTTTAACATAACTCATTTGCATTTGTGCAACACAAGCAACATTATCTTCATAGATAATTCCGGGGATATCGACAGTGTTAATGCCACATGACTTCTGGATATGGCTAATCACACGTGTGAGCCAAACACATTCACGTGAGGCTTCATATAGTGCAATAATTTCTGAGTAGTTGATAGAAGTAGCTACCAAGGTCTACTTAAGTGACTGCCAAGAGATGGATGCACCACCACATAGAAATACAAACCCAGTCTAAGATTTGGCACTGTGGGGATTAGACAGATAGTTAGCATCTGTATATCCCACCATGGTCAAGTCTTGGTTCTTCCGAAAAAACAAGCCAAGATTGTGTGTACCTTGGAGGTATCTCAGAAGAGTCTTAACACCAACCCACTGCATCCTGGTTGGAGCTGCACTGTGTCTAGCCAATAAGTTGACTACAAGTGCAATATCAGGCTTGGTACAATTCACAAGGTACATCAGTTCTCCTATGGCGCTTAAGTATGGAACTTCTGGTCCTAAAAGTTCCTCATTTTCCATCCTCGGTCTGAAAGGGTCTTTATCCACATCTAATGATCTTACTAACATGGGGGTCTCTAATACCTTCTTGGTATAGGTAGACTGCTGCACTAGGATTCCTTCAGAGAAGTACTCAAGCTGTAGGCCGAAGCAATACTTGGTTTTACCCAAATCTTTAATCTCAAACTCCGACACAAGGTAAGAACTTGCTTCATTTATGTCCATTCTGGGACTTCTTTATAAATGCACAGGGACAATATCATGATTATTTGAGTAACCCTTATTCAGGAGAAAGTCACTTAGTCGGTTGTACCACATTCTTCCCGATTGTTTCAATACATACAGCGACCTCTATAGTTTGACGCTATACGTGTTGCGATTAGTATTACTAGGATCCGAAGTTTTGATTCCTTCGGGGACCCTCATATAGATATCTGTATCCAATGACCCATATAAATATGCGGTCACTGCATCCAACAACTACATTATTAAATTCATGCAAGCTGCCATTGATATTAAGTATTAGAACATGGTTCCACTCATCAACGGTGAGTAGGTTTCATCGTAACCAATGACGGGTCTCTACGTGAATCCTTGTGCTACAAGCCTCACTTTATATCTTACTACCTAGCTATTCTCATTTCTCTTCGGGATAAAAACCTATTTGGATCTAACAGGGAACACTTTAGGAGGTGTTCAGGCAACACGACCAAATACTTTCATTTTATTTAGCGAGTGCAATTCTACCTTAATTGCTTCTTTCCATTTGACCCAATCTGAGCACTTCTGGCACTCTGCCACTTTGGTTTTGGATCCAGTTCAAGAGTTTTAGTAATTTAGAGGCAAAGTATATGTCGACAACTGTAGTCTTTCTTTTATATGACTCTCCTGAGTCCATATAATTTGTGGAGATATCTTCATTTCTTTCTTCCAGCTTCTCGTGATTTCCCACAACGATGGAGTCAGGGTGTTCCAATCTCCTAGCGTCAGATTGTGCACGCAAATTTTCACCGGGGTTACCATCCTTAGGATGGATCACTTCAAGGATTTTCTCCACATCAGGTTGAGGTTCTTCAGGTGTCTTATGGAGTGATTTGTCTTCTTCGGTCCTTTGTTTCTATGGACGTCTCTGCGGAATTAAGTCCCGTGCCTCCGAAGGTCTCCCCCTCTTCTTTGCATGAGGGGATGAGTGGGTTCAGTATCCTTCTGGGGTACTTCCACTCTCTGCGGTGCATTTACTATAGGTATTTGTGATTTTTTTCACTCCCTTAATATTAGTGAAGGCATCTGATAGATTATTAGCTATTTGTTGCAAATCAATTATTCTCCAAACTTCCAGTTCTAAGTCTTTAGTGTGTGGATCTAAGGACTGAATCCCAGTGACATTTCAATCTATTTATTGGTATTCTTTAGAGTAGTACCTTCCTCCCCTTAATGTCGAGAAATTGTTCTTGTCAAAAATACAATCAGCGTATCGAGCCGTATGCAGATCCCCTGTCATCGGCTATAGGTATTTAATAATTGATGGCGAATCAAAACCTACATAGGTCCCCAACTTCCGATGAAGGCCCATGGTTGTACACTACGGTGGTGAAATCAGCACGTATAGAACACAGCTGTATTTTCATAGATGGGAAATACATGGCTCTTTTCTACGCACTAATTGCAAGGGGGACATTGGATGATATGTAGTTGGTCTGAGTTGGATTAAAGCAGCAGCGTGCAGCACTACGTAACCCCAACAGCTGGTGGGCAGCCTACAATTCTATAAGAGTGGCCTAGCAATAAGTTTTATTCTTTTAATTAATGACTCTGCGAGGCTAATTAGCATTTAACAGAACTAAACAAATACAAGCAGATTAATCTACCAGATTAATTCATAGCAAAACTAGATATTGAAAGATGAAATTCTGACGACATACCGATTCGGCCGTGTAGAGCTAGTCGTGTTGATAATGTGTCGAAGAATGTAGTAGTCACAAGAATTCATCAACCAATCACCACATAATAGACAATTGATAGAGATACGAACAATGAAGATGCAATATGGGGAACATCTTTATTAATATATTGATCTATTTCTGAGTACAATGAGGTCAAATAGACTAAAACCCACCGGAGACAGTTTCGGTATTACGTCCATCAACCTTTAAATCAGGATTTCTCAACATTCTAGACCTCTGGTGTAGTGGAGATTTTTTTTTTTGGCTTTGGTTCCTCTCTCTAATTAACGGAAAGGTACTTATAGTACCATCTACTACTATACTACATAACATGTGTGCATTTATAGTTGAGATATTTTTTAAGCAAAATCAGAGCAGAATGTTTGAAGGAAAATCAGCCCATAAGAGAATAGAACTATCGCATTATCTGGTTGATACAAAAGTTGAGTACATTTTCCACTATATTACAAAAAAGAACTCTGGAAAAAGAAAAAAAAATACAAGTAGCTAGACCCATGGATTCTTCTATGTTTGCATGCCTCACCGGGGAGGTTGAAGAAGGTCTTGATGATGCATCGAAGCTAGGTGAGATTGTAGCCGGTGGGTGGCATAGACGTCTCTACGCCTGCCATGCTTCCCCCAGAGTCTTGAGAGGAGGGCGCCATCTCCCTCATTTTGACCAATATTGGGAGGCGTAATTGATATTGAGGGCCTCCAAGATGGAGTTTTAAGGGTGTCGCGGCCGGTGAAGAACCTCACTAGTGGCATCAGGATAACGCAATAGAAGGTGATTGAGGTAGTTGGGGATCCCTCCCTCCCAATTTAGAGATAACTAGTCAGGTGCCTGTGCGTTGCAACGAAATCATTTTGTAGTGACATTAGCACCTCCATAGACTCCTTCGTCTCTTACCATGCAATTACTAATGTTGTTCACAAGATATGATTTGGTCATAACAATCGCAATGTCAATAATTCATAGTGTGTTTATGGCTAACAGGGAAAGAGCATAAAGGCTAAAATCCAAAAAAATTAACTTGTACAGAGTTCAACAATGAAGAGATCTTATTATGGAGCATGCTCCTTGGTGATCTTCCCATCCTTTGCAGCAGTGACTTTTTTTTATACCTCCCACCATGTACAATGCTTGCTCAGAAAATTCATCTTCCCGCAAAACACCCTGCAAAGTACCTAGACCCTTCAGCAAAGCACGCACAATACACAAAAGTTTTCTATATTACTCAGCTGGACAAGAAGAACAGACATGCAAAAGCATCATTACAAAAAAGTAGACGGCTCATTGCATGTTAAAAAGCATCAAATAATTTGGAATTCACACTAATTTGATTATGATTCATCTACTAAGTAACAAGTATCAATAAATGTAAATAAGCTCCAGCAGTACATACATAGTCACACAATTTCTACTAAATCTGACCAATAGGTATCAGTGAACTAAAAATAAGTTTAAGGGATGTGGTAAGCCAAGCTTAGACGAGGCACAAACACAAAATATGATTGAGCTTCAGTGGCAATGCACATTATGCAATGAAGGTGAGTAATTATTTTATAATGACGCACATGTCAGATGATAAACAGTAATAAACACCAAGAATAGCAAAGGAAAACAAAAAGGGCAATGTAGAACATCTCATTAACACACGTCTTCAAGTCGAAGAACAACCATATTTCAAAAATTAATTATACATTCAAGAACACCAAGAAAAAAATAGAGAGATTTCTACCTTATCTTCTGATTTCAAGCTAAAAAATCAGGTGTTATTCTAAAGAGTAGAGTTACGATCCGAAATTGTTGTAACCTTAACGAGAGAATAGAAAGCGATATAACTTGACTATAGAAATGATTAACAGACTTCATTTGACAAAATAGACCGGTTGTTACTTGGCTGATGAGTAGAGTCAAACACTATCCCCTTCACTTTACATAGGTGATCCATGCATTGCAACTGATTTCTGCACCTGGTCATAATCAGTTGCTCACGACATCGGGAGAGAATGACAATAGCATGAGCGATTATATATATATAAGCGAGCGACATTAGTCAATTGACCACCAAAAAGAAAAAGAGAATGGGCAATTCTTTGCTTTTGTGTATAATCCATTAGAAGAAAATGCATGAATACGAGTCTATATGCGAATATATTACTAATTAGACTTTTAATTAACTATTTGTTTGATTGTGAATTTATTAAATTTTCTTTACGAAGCTTCAAGAAGTGCCATGAGACCAACGGTTGCAATCAATTAAATGGTGACACATGGTGAAAATAAATATTCCTTACCGGTTTCTATATATAAAGAAACAAAGGGAAATTAGTAGCCTTATTTCACCCCAGATCTATAGCAATAAGCAATCATATATTGCTAGAAAGTTAGAAAAAATTACTATGTGCATCAATACATATGCAAAAAACAGAGTGAAATGTTGAATTTTTAAAAGATCAAATTTGCAAATTATATTGCAACACTCCATAAAGTCATCATAGATCACTTCACCTTTCTATTGTCCTAATTCACATTAGCATTCCTCAAACTCAACTCAATTTACCTCACCTTTCACCTGCAAATTTATCCCTAAATGAGATAGAGCATCAGAGTTCAGTTATCTAATTCGCTTCAATGAAAAAAACAGATAACCCACAAACACGTTTGAATAAATTCACCTTCAAACTATTGGCGAAGATCTGATTATGCTACCTGCTTGAGCTTGCACAGACATAGACCATGACTGACTCTCCTTCCCCCTCGATCGATGATCATGGCTAGATGGAGCCTTCGACGTGGCAGTGCTTGTAGTTAGTCTGTCGTTGCCTTGGTCTACCATCATCTCTGCCTGGATCCAACCCTGAACTACCGCCCTCAGACCACACCACCAAGTTCCAGCCCCACCACTGGCCGTGTAACCTCAAAACGATGTCTGCCGCCTCCCTTACTCTCCCTTGTTGATTCGCTGCGACACACAGTGGTGGGCACATGGACGTGAGAGCCGGGACATTGAGCACGAGGGTGATGGAGCAGGCACATGGTGGAGGAACAACATAGATTTTTGCATTGCACACTTATCTTATATCACTAAGAGCCCTTCTTGACTACTTAGGAAGCATGAAGCAAACACTGAAAAGCATCAACAGAGCACAATGTGAGGTCACGTAAAACCACCAAAGCATCACAAACATTTCATCAAACACATGGAGTGCGGTCAGCATCACCTCACCATATCATGGTGGAGCTAGTCAAACACTACGGGATGGTAAGGTGGGAGCGTAGGGTGTCCACATCGAGTCTCCCCCACGCGCAGACTCCTAGAGGAGGAGTAGCACGACATGACCCACAGCCGGAGGTCCACACCACTGCGGGCCTGATTACCGACACAAGACGACAGATCAGCAGTGGTTGCATGACGCAAGACAATCTAGGGTCCAGGTCAAGGCCGGGGACGATTGTGTCACAGAAGGTGGAGACCACAGGCTGGAAGAGGCTCAACGCAGCACCAACGTCGTTGTGGAGGAAAGAGAAAGAGAGGCCATCCCCTTGTTCGGGCTTCGGTGTGGGGAAGGAGGATGGTGACAAAGGCGATGACATTGAGGTTAGAGAGGAAGACGACGGTGGCAGCACACCCAGGGAAAGGCCGGATTCGGTGGCGCCACACCCGGGGATGGCCGTATCCCGTAGTGCCAAGCCCGAGGATGGCCAAAGAGGATGACGACGGTGGCGGGGTGCCCAGGCAAAGGCTGGATTCAGCGACGCCGTGCCCGGGGATGGCCGGATTCCCTCACGCCATCGCCCCCGTGCAAGTAAGAGAAAGGTTCTTCTAGCGAATAAGGGCCAGATCGGCGAAGCATGTAGTAGCGAATGACATATGGACACGGGATCTCACCAGCACCCGACTGCGAGCCTCGATCGACGCCTCGCTAAGGACCTGATGGTCTAGTTGACAGCCCAACCGGAGCCCTCCAAGCGAAGAACGACGGCGGTGGCGACGGTAGCGCTGTGGAGGGAGCGCGGCACCAACGCGAGAGGCTGGGGGAGGGGGCAGCGACGGCGAAAGATTTGGGGACGGAACGGGTGGCGGTTTCAGGGGAGGTGAGAGTTAGGAGGGCGCAAATGAGAGAGGAAGGAGGATTTGAAGAAGTGGGGGGCGGTGGCGATTCTTGTTCTTGGACATATCTGGACTGTTAGATGGGTCGTTTTGGATCCAACAGATGTTAAGGAGTGGAGGATGGATGACCACCTCTAACTCCAATATTTAAGTAGTAGAGAAATGGTGAAGAGAAGAAATTGTTGGGAAACTATGGGCCTGGCCCAGAAGCCGGCCCATGTATGGGCTCCCCATCCCAAACCCTAGCAGGGTCTCTAGCCTATAAATAGGGGGTGCTATTCACTGTAAACGATTGATCGATTGATGAAGGAATAAAGAGAAGCAAGAAGCCCCCTATGTCTCTGTGTTCAATCTACTATTCTGTTCTTGTATTCTTGTATTGTTCTAAGCGATTTTACGCTTGTCTATGAGATAATCGTTCGGACTGGACTCGCCAGCGATGGTTACTCAACACGTTATCAGCACGATCGACTCCGGCCTACTTCTAAGCCTACTTTACTCAGATCGAAAGGTAACTGTCGATGAACGACACTCGTAGATTGAATTGTCTTCTTTCTAGATCGCTTCAATTATGCAAATTCGCTTTCTAGATTGATTTTCTACGGTGCAAATCCATTCTAATCTACCGTGAGCCGACACAATGTCGATAGGTAGATTGCACGAAAGATTGGATGTCGATTGTACCGTAGATTGAAAGTTGCAAATCCGTTCTAATCTACCGTGAGCCGACTTGAAGTCGCATACACAATGTCGATGGGTAGATTGCACGCAAGAACCGATGTTGATTGCACTGTATTGTATTGTATCACATTACATTACATCGCATAAACAGTAATTGCATGAAAAATATTTTGCGGCCCGAAGCCATGCTGTTGGCCTAGAGCCCGTGCGTGCCGCCTGGAGCCATGCACGCCGCCGCTAGAAACCCGTCGTGCCGTGGCCGGAGCTCGTCGCAGTAGCCACTACCGCGCCGCTGAAGCGCCATCACTCTCGGATCGAGCCGCCGCCCGCTCCGTGCGTGCCTCCCACCGACCCTCCTCATTGCCGAGACGAGACGCCGCCCAGCGCGCTTATAGCCGCCGCATATATAGCGCCGCCCCGACGCTGTCGCACCGCGGCGAGCAGCGCCGCGCGCCAGCCCCCGCGCCGCCCCGCGCTGCTTACTGCCCGCCGCCGCCGCCAGCACCAGCCCGCTTGCCTCGAAGGGCCGCCGCCACCGCGCCGCCTCGAAAACGCCGCTCGCCCGTGCCATCGCCGCCTCCCCATGCAAGGCGCCGCCGCCACTTGTCCCCAGACCATGTGGAACCCTCGCTCCATTGCTGCCTTGCGCGCCGGCGCCATCGACCAGCAGGGCCCTCGCTCACGGCTTCCACGCCCACATGCGCTGCGCCGCCGCCACCAGGGCCGGGTAGGGAACCCTACCGTCGTTCCTAAACCGTGCGGTGGGCCATTTGCCGGATGGGGCGGCGGATATGGGCCGTGAAAGGCCGGCCAAGATGAAAAAAAACAGCGGTGGAAAATCCGGTTTTGCGAATAGGCCCTCCGAAAATTGAAAATTACATGAAATGTTTCTCTGAACTGAAATATTTCGCGTTTTAACCCCTGGAATTGCAGAATTCGCCGAAAATTCATTTTCGAGCAGAAAAGGGCCTCGGGAATTCAATTTTTGAATCAATTTTTGCATTTGAAGCATGTTTAATTTTGTTATTGTTATTTATATGCAATTTATTTATTGTATTTACTGTTTTGATTTATTTGTGATTGCTTATATTGCTTTTAATCACTAAAAATAGCAGTAAATCATGAAAATGCATAGAAAAATACGGAATCACGAACCGAGAGTTCGACGAGCATTATGAGAATTTTACAACCATTTTATGTAAATTACTAGCAGTAATCTTATGAACTATTTGCATGAATATGAAGATGACTAGCATCACGATCTAGGAGTTCGAAGAACTGACCTAACATGGCCAGAATTTGTACAAGTCTTCAACTCTGTGATAATGTAATCACGGATAAGCAGAAGATAGAGAATACTCTCTCTACCTTTCACCCAAATGCGGTGCAATCCGCACGCAACTATCGTCAAGACGGCTACACGGAGTATGCCGCATTAATTGACACCATGCAAGTTGTAGAAGCTTAAGATAATGTTCTAAGGAAGAAATGCATCTCATAGCCACCTAGTAGCAACGTTGGCCATAAAGCCAATGCTAGCAGCTACAAGGTGATAAAGCCTCTTACAAAGGAGAGGAGTAAGAAGGGTAAGGTCGTGAGTCGCACGTTATTGATGCTTTCCAGTCTAAGAAGAAGGGCATAGGACAACATGAGGCACACCTCGCTATTGTAGGCATGGAAGATCCACATCCATTAGTTTCACTTATGGATATGGACAGCCTAGTAGCAGCCCCCATCATCCCTCCTTTGGACATCACAATGACGCATGATAGTAGTTGCCCAAGAGGAGAAGATCTCCATGGGCGATTGAGGCGAAGTTTACGAATACTTGATTCGATCTAGTGCACTGATTGCACTTGGATCTTTTATAGTAACTTGCAGTTTGTAATTGAAGCAGAACATTCAATTATTTTTGAATAATGGTTGTAAGCTCTAGTAGAGCAAAGCATTAAATTCTTATAACGAGTCCTGTAAGACTAATTCCCGTATTTATAATAACAAGTTATGTTCTGATATCTGAAGTATTTTATTTATATGTTGCTTGCTTTCTGCTACATATTAATAAAGTACATTATATTAGAACGTGTGTGGCGCCCTATTGGAGGCAGTGTGCTTAGCAGGTAGCAGCACAATAAATACCATCTTGAGAGAGAAGAAAATCTTTCGGTCGATCAGCAAGAATGCTGGTGGTCTTACGACAATCGCAGGTAGCGATACTTGTATAATAGGCTCAGGAAGGGCATCAATTATACCCCTAATGGGCACAACTTTGGTCATTAAAGAAGCCTCGTTGTACCCAGAATCGAATAGAACTCTCAAGGATATTCGCGCAAACGGTTTCCACATAGAGACTGAAGAAGAGTATGGTAAGAAATACCTGCTCATTATAAAGCGTAAAGAAAGTAGAAAAATGATATCAGAACGACTTCCTTCATTTGAAACTGGGCTATACTACAC
This sequence comes from Phyllostachys edulis, assembly GCA_036346405.1. Lineage (NCBI taxonomy): Eukaryota > Viridiplantae > Streptophyta > Magnoliopsida > Poales > Poaceae > Phyllostachys > Phyllostachys edulis. The sequence goes on along the minus strand of CM070565.1, from coordinate 33,370,500 downwards.
TAATATTAAGGCATCTGCAGCCTATACTATCCTGAAAACCGTATTTAGAAGCTCTGAACCTTTTCTATCTCTGGCATGATAGACAATGCCACCCAGGTCTTAGAATGATGAGAAATATAATTAACAATTCACATGGACATAATGTCAATGTAAAGAATTTTTCGAATCAGGAAGATTTTGTGTGCCCTGCAGGTGCCACCGGGAATTTAATTACTAAACATTTTGCTCTGAAAGCGAAGGATGAAGTCCCTACATTCATGGACCGTATCCAGGGAGACTTTTTGCGGTCCTATACAGCCCCTATAAGGGCTATTTAGGTATTTTATGGTGCTCATCAATGCATCATCGAAATGGTCGCATGTATATTTATTGTCTACGAGAAATCAGGCTTTTGCAAAGCTAAATCTCGCAAATAATTAAAATTAAAAATAATTTCCCTGATCATCATGTGAAGTCCACCAGAATGGACAACATTAGAGAATTTACTTCAAGACATTTGATGATTATTGTATGGCAATGGGAATTAAAGTTGAGCATTCTGTACCGCATGTCCACACCCAGAATGGACTAGTAGAGGCATTAATTACAAGGATTAAATTTATTGCCCGACCACCTTTGAAGAATTGTAATTTACCAACTGCATGTTGGGGACACATGATCTGCTTTCATGACAACTTTCATCAATTTTAGACCACCGGCATATAACATCCATTCACCTATGCAACTAGTGCAAGGGGAATTGACCTGAAAACTTCTCATCTTTGAAGGTTTGGTTGCAAGGTTTATATACCTATACCATTACCACAATGACGCAAAGGGCCTTCTCCGAAAGTCGAGATATCTGTTGGTTATGTGGCGACATCCATAATCAGGTATTTGGAACCTATGATGAGAGATTTGCATACTGCCCAATTCGCTGATAGTATATTAGATGAGGCTAGTTTCGTATCATTAGTGGGAGGAAATCAACCCCTTGATGAAAATGTCGGGAAATAGAAAAGTCCAGAAGATAATTGAAATCCATGTACATGACCCACGCACTAGTAAAGCAAATAGAGAAGTCCAGAAGATAATTGAAGTCTAGAAGACAATTGAAGTCTAGAAGATAATTGATTTGCAAGCATTAGCGAATCAACTGCCTAACCACTTTAGTGATTTGAAGAGCGTGACCAAGTCGCATATGCCTGTACGCAATGCACCGGAGAGGGTTGAAATACCGATGAAGGTATCCCTAATCCCGTCCTAAGGCCTCTGAAAGGACGAGAACTCCGGCCCCTCGAATCCCATGTAACTGGGGACGCTTGAAGAAAAAGGATAAAAAGGACTTGACACAGCTGATCACCGAAGTTCCCCAGAACCAGAAAGGGAGCCAATTGAGACCTGGCACCAGTATGGAACCTTCAGAAAAGGCATACTAGAATTGAACATCCCCATGAAGGGAGACATTAGCATGGATGTGTGCGCACACATCGGAGTTGAAACACTACAGGGACTTACCCCCGTAATTGAAAGCAACAGTGAGCAAGTAGAAGCATTAGAAGAATCGCCCCTTGAAGAAATAGCTAAAAACTTTGTGATCTCGGGAGAATCTATGAATAAGACAACAGCCAATGTCGACATTGATTTTACAAAGAAAATTACCACAATCATCGGTCTTGATCCAGAGTCTGTATCGCTCGCTGAATGAAAGAAAAGATCAGATTGGAAAGATTGAAAGAAGGCAATAGAAGAAGAATTATTATCTCTAAATAAAAGAAAAGTGTGTGAGCCTGTAAGCCGTTCGCCTCCCCATGTGCACCCCGTAGGGTATAAGTGGGTATTTGTTCGAAAGAGAAATGAAAATAATGAAGTAAAGCAAGGCTTGTTGCACAAGGTTTCACTCAATATCCAGGAGTTGTTTATGAAGAAACCTATTCCCCGGTCATGGGCGGAACCACCCTTTAGATATTTAATCTCAATGGTAGTAAACTTGAAGTTAAAAGTGAAATTGATGGATGTGGTAACAGCATATCTTTATGAAATATTGGATTCGGACATTTATATGAAGATACCTGAATGTATCCCTATCCCGAACCAAGACAGATCAAATAGAAATCGTATAGTGTGAAACTTCGAGAAAGTCCTTTATCTGAGGCGTAAGCAATTAGGTAGGATGTGGCATAATCGCTTGAAGCGACTTTCTATGCAAGAAAGGCTACACGAACAATGAGAATAATCCCTGTGTATTTATACGATGATCCCAGGATAGATTTTGTATATTCTCAGTGTATGAAGATGATCTGAATATCATTGGAACCCTGAAAAGTATTAAGAAAGCAAGCTCTTACTTGGAGTCAGAGTTCGAAGAATTGGGTAAAACCAAATATTGCCTAGGCTTGTAGCTTGAGCATACCCCTGAAGGGATTTTAGTACAGCCCTGAAGGGATTTCAGTACATCAGTCAACCTACACTCAGAAGATGTTAGAAAGGTTTGATTTTGAAAAGCATACCCTTTGAAATTGCCAATGGTCGGGAGATCTTTGCAGCAAGACAAAGACCCGTACAGACCTAAAGAAGAGGGGGAGGAAGTCCTGGGACTGGAATTCCTATACTTAAGTGCGATGGGAGCACTCATGTATTTAGCAAATTGTACTAGATGGGCTATTGCATTTGCCGTGAACCTATTAGCAAGGTGTAGTGTAGAACCTACCAAAGGCATTGGTAGGGAATGAAGGACATCTTCCAATACCTCCAAGGAAACAATGACCTTGGTCTGTTCTACAGAAAGAACCAAGACCTGAATATGAATAGCTATGCAGATACCAGGTACCTATAGAACCCACATACAGTTAAGTCGCAAACAGACTATGTATTTCTATGTGGTGGAACTGCAATTCCATAGAAATCGTCTAAGTAGAGTCTTGTATCGACTTCGACGAACCACTCAAACATAATAGTACTGTACGAGGCCTCATGAGAATATGTTTGGCTTCGGCGGATGATTCACCACATCCAGCAACCATGTGGATCGAATACCGCGCAAACCCCCACTATTATCTATGAAGATAATACAGCTTGTGTTGCACAAGTGTAGATAGGTTATGTGAAGAGTCATCTCACAAAGCATTTCAACCCCAAGTTCTTCTATGCTCATGAATTGCAAAAGATGGACAAAATTAAAGTACTGCATACTAAGTCATGTGAAAATCTTGTAGATTTATCAACTAAGTTACTTCCAGCATCTAGCTTTGAAAGATGCATACGTGGAATTGTAATGACAAGACTTAGAGAAGTGCATAATTCAGGGGGAGAATCTTCACGAACTCATCATTGAAACTTAATTACGAAGATCGAGTACCCAAAGAGTAAATCTTGGAGATTAAATGAAATTGGGTGGATTGTACTCTTTTTCCCTTGACGAGTTTTCCTGAAGTTTCTCGGCTAAGGTTTTTAATGAGGCAATTCGTGCAACGCAGCAGAACTTGCATCATGTGCTCTTTCTCCAAATTTTTCCACTGGGTTTTTATAGAGTTTTGATGAGGCACGAACATGTGAGGATGGGTGCCCAAGGGGGAGTGTTGGGAAACTATGGGCCTGGCCCAGAAGCCGGCCCATGTATGGGCTCCCCATCCCAAACCCTAGCAAGGTCTCTAGCCTATAAATAGGGGGTGCTATTCACTGTAAACGATTGATCGATTGATGAAGGAATAAAGAGAAGCAAGAAGCCCCTATATCTTTGTGTTCAATCTATTATTCTGTTCTTGTGTTCTTGTATTGTTCTAAGCGATTTTACGCTTGTCTACGAGGTAATCGTTCGGACTGGACTCGCCAGCGATGGTTACTCAACAAAAATAAAAAGAAGAATACCATATCCAGAGCCCCAGATGTGACAACTACTAACCTGGTCGGCAGATCACCGTTTCCCAACCACTAATCCTGCGGGATACGGAGCAAACGGCGACGGAGAGGTGTTAGAGTTTAATCTTTGTTTCTTGTCATATCCAAGTCCGCTTCAACCAAGTCCATGTCCAACTCGAAGTCGAGTACGTGTCTTAGTCGGGAGGAAATAGGACTATATAATCTATGTCGGATCCGGATTTTCTAATCCCGAATCCTCTGTGAAAATATTGTGCTATTTCCTGGATTAGTAGATAGCACTCACAGACACATTACTGAATCATTTCATATATGCGTAAAACCATACCATTTATTAATTTAACATATTAGAGTTTACATAGATTGCATGGGGTCAACTTTTACAATAAAGGCCAAAAATGCCAAACTGATTACATTGCCAAAGTAGCGGAAGCAACAACGGAAGCAAAAGGGTGAGAGCACATCTCTCCACAAGCAAGAGACTGGGAAAACCCATGTGTGTCCGATATTACCCGAAAGCTCAGATAACTTTTCATTATCACCTGGTTCTCCAACTTCTGGATCCTCGTAGTAGTCGTAATCTTCAAGATTTTCTGCTTTTGAGGGTTTTAGGGGAGAGCGCGAGAATGAGCACAACCTCCGTGCTCGCGAGCCAACACACAAGTAATATACATGTAAGGTTGAGCAAGAATGGATCGGGGTCTTTTATTTGCTAAAGCAACATTTTCAATTATCATAATTATAAATTCCTATCACTTAGCATTTTAACCAAATTGCATTTTATTAAAAAGAGTAATTGTGCAATAATTATTTCAGTAGAGGCCCCCTCCGTCGGAACCTATACCATATGCTTCTTTTGATTGGAGCTACCTCCACTCAATAACACCACTGAGTTCAAAAACCTAGGAAAATCCAATCTCAGGGCAAGGTGAGCCCACCACATTTTTCATACCACCCACAAAGATTTTTGAAATAGAACTAACTCTAGTAAGGTTCCCATGTCCGCCTTTGACCGTAGGCACGGCTGTTCGAACAGTTTATTACTCTGCAGAGACTCTACACTTTACCCACAAGAGATAATCGTCTTGATATGTACAAACGCTTCCTTAGACATGTGAATCAAGGATGCCTCCCTCAGTATTAGTTACACCCGCTAAGGTTTCGCCCGCTAAGGTTTCGCCTGATAAGGGTTACGTTCTTGTAGACTCATTAACCCTTACCGAGACCCCCTTTTGCGCCATCATAACGACTTACGTCGTGCACCTCGACCCCCTTCACCATGAAGGCTTACGGCGTCGCAGGTCATCTACCAGGTGCAACTCGTACTGGTGGATACAAATTATTCAGCTAGGTTGTACTTTACAGACTTGTGGTTGCACTATTTTACAATGGGAGGTCATCACAAGATTAAGTCCTTAAGGTCATCTGGACAGTTCATTCCACATACCATACATTCCTTGGGCTACATTAGCACCCATCAACATACCATCCATCCTACCATCTGCCCAGACGGTAATAGCAAGTTATTAGGGTTCTTGGGGAGTAAAATACATCAACTCAACCATCTCAGTCATTTACCCACAATAACTTCCTAAAACCACTTTCATGTTTAAAATATGATGATTAGGACATTTTAATGCCCTGGTACTTAAGCAAGACTAGCATGTCGCTTAAGTACAACCTATAACTAGTAATTACCATATAGTTACTAGGGTGATTTGGAATAATGGATTCAATTGCCAAGGATGGCATAATAATTAATTAATGATCAAATGGGTATTTAACTACCTTAAGCTTTAACATACATTTGATTAAAGAATTAAAGCATGCAATTTTAGTAATTTAAATGAATATAATTTACATAAAATGTAGGATCAATATGATCAAAGCATTGACTCGCCTGGGTTATAGGTAAGAGAGTCTTGATAATCTTCTGCTTGATCAAGTTGAAGATTTCCTACGTCTTCGAATCCTAATCGGACGAATGTATCGGAAAAAGGAACAACAAGCAAAAGAAAACAAATAAATACATAAGAAATAACAAATGAACTCCAAATAACAGATGTGGAGGTGCAGGGGTGGGTGAGCGCTGTGGGCGACGACTTGCACGGCTTGGCGATAGGACGATGCGGAGGCAACGTCATGGCGCGACTTGGAGGGCCGGGCAGGTGGTGGAGGGGACGGAGCAGCAGGGAGCGGGCGGGAACATGGAGGTGGCAGGGGCACTCATGCGCGGCAGTGAGCATGAGGGCGCGTAGTGGGCACAAGCGGTGTGGCTGTGGCACAGGGAGCAGGCGGGCGCTCGAGGTGGCAAGGAGCTCGTGGGTGCTGATAGGGGCGCATGGGCAGCAGGGAGATGATGGCAGTGGCGCTCACGCGTGGTTGGCTTAACTGGCTCAGCTAGGGGAGGAAGAAGGGCAGGGGGAGAGAAGGAAGGAAGCCGGGCCAATTGGGCTGAAGAAAAGGCCAGGAGGTGCCGGGCCGGGTCCAAGATAGAAAACGGGCCGGCCCAAAGGACGTGTCGGGCTGAGCCCAAGGGAAAAAGGGGCAAGGAGAAAGGGCCCAAAATCCGAAAAGAGAGAGTTCAAACTTAAATTTGAATTCCAGAATTGCGAAGATGTTTGAAACACAAACCCGAGCTTAGCTAGAAGCTAAAAGATTTTGAAATTATTTGATAATTTGACATACGGATGAAAACTGAAAACCAAAAACCAAAAGTAAATACTATTCCCACTTTTGAAAATGGGACATTACAATCTGGATGCATGTACCCCTGTTTGGACGTGAGAAAGAAAACGAAGGTGCTAATAGTGTCGCATCGGAAATTTTTCTCGTGTTTGTGTTTCTTCTTCTTCTACGTGTGTTGATCCTGATTGAAAGATAACAATTGGTATCGAGCTATGGTGAAGAATGGGGAACTAAGCAGTTCGAAGGAGAGTTTCGTTTCGCTATAATATCTGACGCTCACAAAGATCAATTATGTGATATGAGCTATCAAGATGAAGGTCTATTTGAAGGCGCATGGTGCATGGGATGTGATCGAATCGAAGGTGGCGGTCGGCATACGTGGGGATCAGATGGCATTAGCGGCCATCTATCAAGGCATCAGCGCGTACACCCTCTTTCTGCTTGCCGAGAAGGAGATGACGAAGGAGGCCTAGGAGACGCTCAAGACCATGCACATCGATGCAAAGCGTGTCATGGAGGCATGAATTCAAACCCTCGAATATCGAGGGGCTATGGATGAAGGAAGCAGAGTCAGTCGACGACTTTGCTGTGTGGTTGACAAAAGTGGTCAACAAGATCTGTACACTTGGTGAGAAGATGGAGGAGACGTACATCGTCAAGAAATTCCTTCATGTTGCCCCTGCTAAATTCCTTCCGATCGTGTCTACCATTGAGCAATTTGTCGATCTTAAAACCATGACCGTGGATGAGTTGATTGGAAGGCTTAAGGTATACGAGGATCGTCTCACAAGCTATGATGACACCAGGGAGGAACATGTGCTACTTCACCTGTGCCGAGTGGAAGGCCATTAAGGTGAAGGCTGACAGACGCAACAGGAAGTTCGACAAGACAAAGGTGTGATGCTACAATTGTCAGGACTACGGACACTTCGCTTCCGAATGTCGTAAGCTGAGGAAGGAGAGAGCGGAGGCGCAATTAATTGAAGCAGATGCTGAAGACCAACCAGCACTGCTCTGATGCCGAATTGAGTCTGGGATTTTGAGGAGATGTGTTCGCCATCGTGAGTCAAGTACGAGTTAGGCAAGTCGAAGTTGAGACTGACTGCCTCAATAAGTAAGAGTGCAATACTTGTTCGAGTTGTGCCACCATCTCTGGCTGATTGTGCGTTAGCCAAGTTGAAGTCGAGTCCAACTTGCCGCTCAGTTCCTAGTCCAAGTAAGTGTCTGTGTGTCTTGGAGATGCGATAGAAAATTGGATTACACGAAAAGAAGAACAAACAACAAAAATAAGGGAGTGAATGTTAGAGTTTAATCTTTGTTTAGTTTTGTTTTTGCTTGCGGTATCCAAGTCCACTTCGCACGAGTCTGTATCCAACTTTAAGTTGAGTACGTGTCTTAGTCTGAGGGCACTAAGCCATTATAATCTGGATGCTTGTACCTCTGTTTATGACGTGAGAAATAAAACGAAGGTGCTAGTTGTGCCACACCGGAAATTTTTCTCATGTTCGCGTTTCTTCTTCTCCTAAGTTTGTGTTAATTCTGGTTGAAATCTAACAAGAGGAAGACTAGGGAAGCAACCTATCTCGCGTAGGTCAACATAGGGAAATTTTGGAACTAATTTGCATATATGACAGAGGGGATAGATGGCCCTCCCCTCTCGCTGCCAGTGAGGTCACCGGCGACCGGAGTTCGGGATGGGGGAACGCATCTAACAAGAGAAGAGGCGGGGACCAATAGCCCAAGCACTCGAAGCGGGTTATGGCGAGTTTGATCCCATTGCTTGAGATTAGGGTGGTTCGTTCCGGATATTATCATGGGAATGCTCAAGAGGAATCGATCTCCTGTTTCATAGGAAGCTGCTAAAATTTCCCCGTTCTAGATAGGGCTTATCTCTATTTAAGTTCATGTTTAGATACATATAATGCTAGCTAATACCATGACGTGCATATCACGAGCTGCTTACAAGTTTGAATATATTCATCAGATATAATTCCGTGTCACAAATTTTTTTTATCGGAATTCCAATTCACAGTTTGTTGCTTACTTTGTTCAACTTTATGTAATTGCAGGGCGCGAGTCACACTGCGCCAGAGTTCGAGCCAGAGAGATGCCTTGCCATGTTCACGCGGTGGATGTCCAACGAGCAACTTTGATAAATAATTATGATAGTGGCGTGCAAGCTACGCTGCTGGATCCTAAAACAAAGAGAGATAGTAGCCACATTGATGTCGGTGGACATCGTACATGAGTAATCATTACTCATGTGCCACAAAAGGTGTGGTATACAATAAATTTTACGTGTTAGATTTCGAGCTCAAACTGGTATCTAAATTAGATACTAGAGTACTATCTCTCCTCATTAACTATAGTGCCGCATCATCGATTTGCCTACATGGCATGCTTAAGATACTAGCTAAGGTGGAGCATTAGGAGCAGCCTTATTTATATTGGTCTATGGCTTACTATACACGCAACCAAAGAAAAACTATAAGAAATATTTAATGAGAAATGACCATACATATTTCTATTAAATGATATACCAAAAATACAATAACTATACTCTAAAGTTTCTGAAAAAGCAAATATATTGAAACTACACTCTAAGGCATTATGGCCAACTAATTAAACAAGCAGACGAACACACGTGTTTCTTGTTTGATTGACGTACAACACATGCAGATTCCAATTCTATAAGTTTCGACAGTGAACCGCTTAAAACTGCAAACTTCCATCGGCTCTTCACCTCAGTCGTCACCGATAGTGCAGCCTCTTCTGCTGCTCCATTGGTAGCAGTACCATCACCCGTTGCCAGTGGAGGGAGTAGAGCAGAGGAACGAGTAGGGCAGGAGTGAGCAGAGCACCTACCTGGAATCGGTGCCAGAGCCGCGACGCACACGAGAAGCGACGCCGCAGCCTCACGGCAGCACAGCCGTGCCCTAGTTCCCAAGCGCCATCACGCACCAAGCACCACGTCCGCGTGCGCCCCTAGCACACGCGGGGCCCTGAGTCCCATCACAACATGGAGAGGAGCGACGCAAAGGGCAGGAAGGCGGTGGTGGTGACTTGCGGCGGTGGCGGATGCGACGCGTGGTAGTGGCTGGAGGTGGCGATGTGAGCGTTGGCAGTTGTGGCAGCCTGAGACGGCATAGCGGCGATCAGATTTGGGCCGCGTCTGTAACATCTCAAAATCTGAATTTTAGGAATATGTATTATAAATGAATTAGTTAAATATTTTGATCATTTGCATATGAAATTATACCCATGTTTGAATTTGACTTCTATTTAAAAGCAAATCAAGAAATACTAAAAAACATGTACTCAAAAGAAGTAAGACAAAGCAAAGTAAAAATATTTAATGGGAGAATTATTTCAGGCATAATATCCCAGGAATAATTCACCAAATCATTTGTATGAAAACTTGTTTAGAAAAATAAATACAAAAGTATAAGTACAGAAACTTACACAAATTTTAGAGAAATTCATAGAAGGTTCTCGTACTTGGTTACTTCGGTGGGAATACGAAGACATTTCTTCAGTTACCAGATATGAAAGGTATCATGTACCGCTGAAAGGGAGGTGGGCAACTCCAATTGATACACCACAACTCCTCGTTTTGCAAAGATTTGGAATGGTCCAATATAACGAGGTGTTAACTTTCCCTTCACTTGAAATCGGTGTGTTCCCTTCAAAGGTGTGACTTTAAGGTAAACAAGATCATTCACCTCAAAGCTCAACTCACGACGACGACAGTCAGCAAAGCTCTTTTGACGAGACTGCGACGTTCGCAAGCAGTCTCGGATCAACCGAACTTGCTCTTTTGCATCCTTGACCAAGTTCGGGACATAGAATAGTCTCTCCCTAGGCTTGGACCAGTTCAACGGTGTCCGACAAGCTCGCCCATACAGTGCTTCAAAAGGTGACATCTGTATGCTTGATTGGGAACTATTGTTGTAGAAGAATTCCGCATACGACAAGCACTTCTCCCAATTCTTGTTGTAGGACAACACACAGGCTCGAAGAAGATCTTCCAATACTTGGTTCACTCTCTTAGTTTGCCCTCCTGTTTGTGGGTGGTAAGCAGTCCTAAAGGATAGGTTGGTTCCCATTGCTCTGTGTAGGCATCTCCAGAAGTATGAGGTAAACTGAGAACCTCGATATGAAACAATGACCTTTGGTACACCGTGGAGACAGATGATTCTAGAAATATAAAGCTCCGCTAACTTGTTCCCCAAGAAGGTAATTTTGATAGGAATGACATGGGCAACCTTCGTTAATCGGTCCATGATCACCCAAATGGCATCGGATCCATTCTGAGTCTTGGGAAGACCGGTAACGAAATCCATACCAACTTCCTCTCACTTCCACTGGGGAACACGCAGCGGTTGGAGTGTACCTACTGGCTTCAATTCGTTAGCTTTCACCCGTTGACATATGTCATATTCGGCAACGAACCATGCGATCTCCCTTTTCATCCGAATCCACCACAATTTTTGCTTCAAGTCTTGATACTTCTTTGTGCTTCCTGGATGAATGGAGAAAGAATAATCATGGGCTTCAAGAAGGATCAATCTCCTAAGCTTCGTGTCTTTTGTCACAACCAATCGTTTCCCGAACCACAAGACATCGTTGTTGTCTTCGGAGAAACACTTGGCTTTGCCGGTCTTTACTTTCTCCTTGATTTTCTCCACACCTTTGTCACCTTTCTGGGCCATCTTGATCTGGTCCACTAATATGGGTTGAGATTTTCTGCTCAACACGTTGCCCACTATGTTGGCTTTCCCAGGGTGATAATGGAGTCCCACATCATAGTCCTTGATCAGCTCAAGCCACATTCTTTGCCTCAGGTTATGGTCGGCTTGAGTGAAAGTATATTTGAGGCTCTTATGATCAGGGTAGATCTCGTAATGATTACCGATGAGGTAATATCGCCAAATCTTTAAAGCATGGACTACTTCTACTAACTCCAAGTCGTGTGTAGGATAATTCACCTCGTGGGGTCTCAATTTCCTTAACACATATGCCACCACTCGGCCCTCTTACATAAGCACACAACCGAGCCCGAGATGAGAGGTGTCACAGTAAATATCGAAACTCTTGTCAATATCCGGCAGAGTGAGCACATGAGCTTTGGTCAGGAGTTCTCTTAGAATCTAAAAGCTTTCTTCACACTTGGCTGACCATTCAAACTTCTTATCCTTCTTTAATAGCTGGGTCAAGGCCTTGCAATTCTGGAGAAATTTTCAATGAACCGGTGGTAGTAGCCCACTAGTCCAAGAAAACTTCTAATGTTGGTGACGCTTTTGGGCTGACCCCAATTCAGTACATCTTGTACCTTGCTTGAATCAATGGCGACACCACCTTCTGATAGTACATGACCCAAAAAGCTAACTTCTTTATGCCAAAATTCGTATTTGCTGAATTTTGCATAAAGTTGATGCTTGCGCAGTGTTTCCAACACAAGTCTCAAGTGCTTCTCATGTTCTTCATTAGATTTGAAATAAATGAGAATGTCATCGATAAACACGATGAAGAATTTGTCCAGATACTCCATGAAAACCGAATTCATGAGGTTCATGAAATATGCCGGTGCATTTGTCAAGCCGAAGGACATGACAGTGTACTCATACAAACTGTAACAAGTAGAGAATGCTATCTTCAGAACGTCCTCTGTTCTAACTTTGATCTAATGATAGCCTAGTTGCAAGTCAATCTTGGAGAATACTTGGGCTCCAGTCAATTGGTCAGATAAATCATCAATACGGGGAAGAGGATATTTGTTTTTATTATGACTTCAGTTAATGGACGGTAGTCCACATACATCCGTAAAGTCTTGTCTTTCTTCTTAACAAATATTGTCGGGCATCCCCAAGGTAAGGAGCTCGGTTAGATAAATCCCTTATCTTGCAATTCCCCGAGTTGTTTCTTCAATTCCACTAACTCATTGGGTGGCATCCAATACGACCGCTTTGATATGGGCGTAGTACCGGGTGCTAGTTCGATCACGGACTCCACTTCGCGATCTGGGGTCATGCCTAAAAGTTCCTCGGGAAATATATCTAGATACTCACAAACCACAGGTACCATTTCCAAGTTGGGAGTGGTACCAGCTTCCAAGGCATAAAGATGAGAACCAATAGTCTTAGATTCGAAAATGACTTGTTCGCCGTTCTCGCTTGTGACAGAAATTGATCGTTGAGTACATTTAATTTTCCCCTAATTTTTGGACAGCTAATCCATTCCCAAGATGACATCCATCCCTTCTGAATCTATCATTATCAAATTTGCCAAAAATTCTACCCCTTGAATTTCTACCATCACGTTCTGACAAATTTGATTGGTTTGCAAAACCGGTCCCGATAACTGAATAAGGTGTGGTGACTAAAGTGTAAGCATGAAAAATTGATGATGTGAAGTGAAGAGCTTCTTGATAAAAGAATGGGATGCTTTAGAATTGAATAAAACAACAACTGGACTGGAATTAACAAGAAACATACCCAGGACGACGTCCGGTGCGTCGATCGCCTCCTCGGCGGTGACGTGGTTCACTCGATCACGTGCTTGAGCTGGAGCAGGCTTCACCACTAGCCTAGGGGGTGGTTCCATATGCACAGGTGCTGGTGATGGGTAGATGCTAGGCAGACCACATGCTTTTGCCAAACACTGATTGGCAAAGTGCTCAAGATAGTCGTAGTGAAAACATGTCACATTTGTGTTGAAAGTACTACGGACAGGGGGCTGATTTCCACCAACTCTTGGCTGCCAATTCGGTGGTGGTGGGCGAGGTACAAATATTGGTGGCCTCGGTGGAGTTGGAGCTTGGAAACGTGGCAGGTTGGGCTGCCATGTGTGTGGTCTCGGAAAACTGCCACTTGCTGAAATTTGCAATACTCTTCTTCACTTGCGCGACTCCTCCAAGGCTTGGCTCTTGCCTTCCACAACTATGGCCTTATTGAAAAGGTCCTGGAAGTTGTGGAGATCATGAACGACGAGCGCCAATTGCATCTCCTCAGTCAGGCCATTCATGAATCGACTCCGTCGGCGGGTGTTAGTGGCAACATCATCTAGAACATAACAAGCTAAGAAGTTAAACTCGTGAAGATACTGCGTCACACTCTTTCACCCTTGGTTGAGAGCGAGAAATTGTTGTTGCTTGATCATCATAACTCCCTCCAGAATGTGTGCTTCACAGAAGGTCTCCATGAACTCATCCCAAGTCGGGACGTGTCTAGTAGGCTGGATAGCGTAGAAGTTGTCCCACGAAGCACTCGCTGCTCCATCCAGCTGATAGCTGGCAAAAAGGACTTTCTCCATCTCAGAACATTGGGCAATCAACATCTTGTTCTCTATAGCCCGAAGCCAGTCTTCTGCCTCCATTGGATCCTCGGAGTTGGAGAACACTAGAGGGTTGGTCCACTAAAAATCAGCAAGACTGCCATGATTCCGATGAACTCCTGCTTCACTAGATGGTCCTAGAGCAGTGGAGGTATTGCGTGAAATTTGTTCGAGGATGCGCATTTGGTCCATCTGGTTCCTCTCTATCTGAGCCAACACATCAGCCATTGTGGGCGGCGAAGGAAGCATCTCCTCCTGCCGATCACCTCGCTGATCTTGTCGGCCGAGGTGTTCCACATGCTCTTCTCATGCATGAGGATCACGGGCAGCAGCAAAGCGGGATCTCGAAGGTGGTGATCATTGTCCCTGCTGAGCTCTTGAACGAGTAGTAGCTCCCGCCATCCTGTCTTACAATGATGTTGATTATGGCCCGGTACTCTTCCATTCCTGTCCCTCGGTCGTGGCGATAGATGGCATATTTCGGCTGATAGGTGAAGTTGGCTCTCCACATCATATCCCGCAGTAGTGCTGGATATCCATCAACGTCCTCAGCCCGGGTCTCCTTCACCAAAAACCAATGGCTCATCTAACAAAAGAAAGACAAGGTAAGTGAAAGAGATAGTTTACAAAAACCAACTGAAAATTGGGGTAAGAAATGACCCTAGGATGGATGAGGAATAAAAGATCTTCATAACTTGAGGTTTTAGAAATTATTTTTCTAATTTGAAATAATTAGATTGAAAACTTTTTGAAGCTAACGACCATGCTATTTCTAACCTATAGTCAGTGTGGCTCTAATACCAACGCTAGGGGGACCCCGGGTTAATTTCATATGACCTATATCCTCCAAGTCATACGAAATGAACTCTGAGTCTCCAAGATCTGAAATTCAATTTAATTCAAGTTAAGTAGAGGACCCGACTAACAATGAAGTAATCGACCCACATACCGCTTGAAGGCATATGCATCAAGTCGATTCTCATCAGCCAAGTCTACACTTAAATGAATAAAAGAGTATTGAAGAAATTGGGATATTTGTCTCGTGTTAGCTCCCAAGATCAATGGCTAACATGCACATATCTTTTATCAACAAGGTACACAGTCATACACATATATTACAAGACATCCATACTAGGACTTATGTCCACAGTTACACAAACGGTCGACTGGCAAATTTAAACATCAACATAATGTACACAACGGAAGAACAAGTATCATAACCAAAAATTCCAGCCAAGTGTGCCCAAACCCAGAGGCAACTGAGTGGAGTTAGAAACAACACTATTCATTAGGTCGCCAAAATCGGCGCTAACGAATTGATCAATAGCGTATTCTTCCTCACCTAAAACAAGTGATCAATTCGGTTGAGTACAAAAGATACTCGCAAGTCTTATAGAAAAATAAAATAAGATATGTGTGTTAGAGACTGTTCAAAGGATATGAGAGTATACATGTTAGTAGCTGTCTAAAGGAACATTGTATTGACATAATTTTTGCATAAAAGCAATAAGTTTCATTCCTACACACTCTAGTTTGCAAAGGCCATTTAGTAAACAAAATTTGGACAACAGAAAAATATGAGCTATTGACATAAACATAGATCAACAATAATCAAAGTGGCAGCCCACTTTAATAAACTATTTCGCATGACATTCCGGTCATGCCGATACTGAGTTGTTGCCCAAGTCAATTTTAATTTAGAGTCTAGAATGGTGACAATCAAAACCAAGTGTCATCCGTAACCATAGACACAGCTATTCAAATAGTTTAAACACCCTGCAGGGGGTACATCTTTACCCACACGACTTGATCAGCCCGTAAGCTCCAGATAATGACACACTTCCTTTGGTATGCCGGCCCGGGAACTCAAGACTCATTATTTTTCAGCAAGATGATCTTATTGAGTTGAATCATCCTTGCGAGATAAACCCCCAACTCAGTACAAGCTATATATAGAACTTTCTAAGTGGGCATGCAAGTTGTATTGGGAATGCCGATGCAATAAATAGAAATAAAAATAGTGCTCCCTTGCACATTATAAATTGCAATTAGATCCCTACGAACACATGATCACAGACATGATGCCCTCACACCACTTGTGTTCCAACCCAATAAAACCCTCCCCTTACTTAACCAAATGGTGCCCATACACCGCATATGGAAGTACGAGTGGTAATTGGAGTGACCGCCAAGCTTCGGTCCTTAACGATCCGGACAAGTCTTACCACAGTACCCGATTCTCGTGCATAAAGGCACCCACACTACTAGCCACTTGTCCAGATCAAAATCAGTTTTAAAAGGACAAATTTTAGACTCAAGCATCAGATTCAAGATCTAAACCAAAAGCGTAAGCATAACTTGTTTAGTGTTTCCCACGATCGACGAGATAATCTCGTCAACCAAAACTACTGAATCTACTAACTTGTATGGCTAAGCTTTAATAGAAAGAATAAATACCATCACCTGACAACTAACTTTAGCATAGCTGTATGGAAATATCCAGGATAACCTGCAAGAGTTAGGACATAGCTAAGTAGACTCACAAATTATCAATAGATCAAAATAGCATGCAAGCAATTATCATTGTGATTTAAAATACTAAATCACAAAATCTGGGATCAAGAGATGCAAGAGGATGCTTGCCATGTTGAATGTCCACTTGCTCAACCTTAGGGATCTTAGTCACGTACTCACTCGCGTCGGGCAATTCAGAATCTAGAAAGAACGATATCAAATAAACACCGAGAAAAACCGAGAAAATTCAAAATGCTAAAAAATGCATGATAATTACAAAGTAGTGAGATTATGATTTTATATGAATTTTGGTGAAAATTTAAGTTCAATTGGAGTTCATATTAATTTTCTTTGCATTTTTCAAAGTTAATGTCATTAGTGTACAAATAATTCAATTATCAAAATTTTCTGTAATAGCAACAAGTTTAAAACCTATTCCAAGTTAAAGTAAAGTAATAATTAAAACTAACAAAATTAATTCCACTCAATTTGGACTTAAAATGAATTACTTATGAATTTTTGAAGTTTAAGCCATTTTCAGTACAAATGTAATTCATTTCGGAATTTATAAACGTGTTAAATTCTTTTCATACCCAGGTTAATCTAGCCTCTGTCGCTTACATGTGGGGTCCAATGCACAGTGTTTTTCTTTTTCATTTAAATCCCGATTAAAACCTTCTAACATGTGGGGTCCACATGTGAGAGGCTAGGCTCATGGAATAGCTCATGGACCAAAGGTCCATGCGCCTGGTCCACTGGTCCATGGACCATGGTGTAGTTTACTGTGCACTTAACTGCACTAGGCCCGCACATCAGTGACTCAACACAAAACTAGATTTAATAACTCTCTCATTTTCTCTTCATGGGACCCACTCATCAGCGGAACATTACGCAATGATTAGCCCACAGTTAATAACTTCTTGACCTAATCTGACACTGATTTGGGTTAATGATTGAGCTACAGTGTTGTTAGGAGTTCCAATAATAGATTAGCTTACAATTATGAGCTTGCCTAGCGGCTCGCTGGCGCTATGGTCCATGGCGGCATGGACTGAGGGCAAAAATGGAATCCACATAGCCTTGCAATTCTACTAGTGGCCGAAGCATGGCCGACGGTGAACCCTAGCGGTAGCAAAACGGCGAGGTAGCTACGGCTACATGCCAATTCCAAATCTGACAATGCATTAAGCTAACTAACAAGCACAAAAGCATCTAGGAGTCAAAGTAAACCTGCTGGAAGGATGGAGAGATCCGGAGAGTCACGGTGGCTAGCCGGTGACGTGAGCCTGAAGCGGCGGTGATGAGCACAATGTGGACACGATGGCTTAAGCACACCAAAAGGAAATGAGAAGTTGTTCTAGCTTCAGCATGACTAGGGGATGGTGTAACCGAAAAGAATCGACAAATAACTCAGTACACTAGAGATGAGGAAGAAAGAGGCGTTTTCGGTCAGAGATGAGCAAAAACCAAAATCCCGATGATATTGTGAACCAAAAGATGAATTGATTGAGGGGAATGAATCCTTATACCTAAAGGCATGTGCTAACGCACATAAGACAAGATAGAGCTCACCGGACATGAAGGTGACATGGTGGAGGCGTTCAGGGCGCGCTTTGGAGCTGAGAAAGACACTACGGTGTTATAAGAGCTATGCGCAGAGACAAGGGGTCATATTAGCAAATTGAACACAGCATGGAGCGAGGAGAATAGTGGCGTAAGAATGAGAAGCTAGACCTCAGTGAAGAGGGAGAAAGGGTGGCCTCATCTACTCAGCCGAGAGGAGAAAGGTGGTGTTTTAATGGCCTTCCACGACGGAAAAAAGCTACGGAGTTGCAATGTGGTGACTCTAGATTGAATGGTGTTGGCGGTGGCAAAACGGCGTTGCCTTGCATGGACGGAAACACCTAGTGCAACGACACCTCGGTGCCACCTCGGACTGGCGCTCGGAGCTTGGTGCATCGGGGTCTGGTGCGTGCGAGCAGACTGGGTTGAGTCAAGTCGATTGGGTTTAGGTTCGGTCGCAATGGTGCTAGACCCCAATAGTTTGACTAAGTTTGAAATCCAAATCTCCTACTTTGGCCGATCGTAAAAAAAAATAGCAAATAAATTTATAAAATTCTAAAAATTTTCATAGAGGTTACTGGGATGATGTAGAACCCATATACTTTTTCCTAAACACACTGTTCATAATTTATTTGCTTATTTTAAAATCCTATACAGAAGATGCTTGTATAACGAACATGGATTTTTCTTCAAGGTCAAGTTGAACCCTAAAAATTTCATAAAAACATATTTATTCATGGTAATTATTCTAGTATTTAAATAAATTATTTTCTAGAGATGTTCATAAGCATTTATCACTATTTTGCTTTGGAGATTCAATTTGGGTTATTTGTTTTACTTTGATTTGAATGTTTCAAATGCAATAATTTAGGCATATGCTCCAAAAATAACATGCATGCTCATGAGATGCATCTAAATTCCATATACCAGAAATAGGGATGTAACACAAAGACCCCAAGACCAAGGTACCAGTCTATTATGAAAACAAAACATTTTTAGTTTCTGCTTCCCATGGCTTTGTTAAGCAAATAGAAAAGGAGAACTGAAAAAGTTTTATGTCTTTTGTGAAGGCTACCTCTACACCAGCAGAGTTCGTGGTCGAGCTGAGCGTTGTCCCTCAGCTGGTCGAAGCAAATTCTAACCTATGACCAGACATGGTCACAGAGGTTCCAATTCCTCAATAAGACATTTGACTAGGCGTGGTCAAAGAAGCCCTGGCCTCTCCAACTCATGGCATTGAAAGCCTTCCGGAGGCTGAAGGTGCCACAAGAATTGAGACGATCGAAGACGAGAAGAAGATGAAAAAGAAGTCTTGTTTGGGGAAGGTTTCTTCTAGATTCAAGATTGTATCCAGAAAGCCAAGGTATGTAAAACTAAAAGCTTAAAAATAGCATTTACCTTTTAGTTCTACAATTTGACATGTTTTTCACTTTTCTTGTGGTTTTAGTCCTGCTTCTCCAGCTCCTAGGGATGCTTCTGTTGAGAGGCTCGCAATTGCCTCACATACAGCCTCGGGAGTAATGGTTTCTCCTACGGTTGTAGAGATGGCAGCGGAGGTAGTCGTAGAATCGACTCCTATCTCTATAGTGGTGATGGAGGAGGTTATTGCCATTGGTGATATGCCCTATCCGGGTTTTTAACGAATTAGTGATTTAAATAATTTAGTAAATTCATTTAGGCTTTAGAAAATAGCAAATAAAGTCCAAAAATTATGAAAAAATTCACATAAATTCCCTGAGTTATTTTGGACTTGAATAAAATAATTCCAACTTAAAATTCGCTTTTATTTTTATACAATTATTATTATTATTTTCTAGAAAATAGGAAAAACCTTTTAAATACCGAGAAAATTCAAGAAATTAAATAAAAAAATTTCACTTTATATCCAAGAAAATCCGAGAAAACTTAATAAATTTTCTTTTTGACTTAAAACCAAAGAAATTAAATAATTGATTTTATTTATATTTATATTATTTTTTTTAACTAAGAAAACTCTTTTTAACTTACAAAAATCGAGAAAATTCTTTGTGACGGAAAATCCAATAAAATAATATCTTTATTAATTTTATTTTTTGTAACAGAAGTTTGAGATGTTATAGACCCACCCCCTTTTTATCTTTCTTTTTTATTTCTTTCTTTGCCGAAAATCACTAGCGTATGACAGGTGGGCCCTCGGGATTTTATTTTCTTTTCTAATTAAATTTCTAAAAGAAATCCTTTGACCCAGCTGTCAATGATACGGTCCACCAAACAGTGCGTGTGGACCAGAGCCCACAGCATAGTTCACGTGGTGGTTCACCGTGCCATTACTGAGGTGGAACCCGTCCGTTAGTGTCTCGGTTCGGAAACCTGGGTCATTAACTCCATTGATTTCCATTTGTGACCCCAGACGGCAGCAACTTAAAGCAGTAGTTAAACCCAGATTTGTTCAGCAATCAATGCTAAGACAGAGATTTGGTTTAATTAATACGCTACAGTACAGTCGATTTTTCTAACAACATAAAGAAGCTCCTGGGTGTGGGATTCTTCGGCTAATCGCCGACGATTGCGAGGACGGTGGCACGGTTGGATGATGAAAATGGGACACTTGAGTTCTTGCGCAGCTGACGGTGCCAGCGGCGTTGGCCGGAGTGGCTGGTAGCGGCGACGCGGTGGGGATGGGCGGCGATGAGCTACGGGCTACATGCCAACTCGCAACTTGGTGGCACTCTAAGCAAAATGGTGCACGCACTAGCTGCTATAGGGCAGTAGGAACTTACCGGTACAGGGGATGGCTATTGTGGTGGCCTGAGGAGCTCCTACGGTAGAGACCAGCGACGGCGAGGGGGGAGCTATGTGTGGAGGAGATAATCTAGAAGAAGAGAGGAAGCGTGAGTGATCAGGGAGATACAAGTGACTTAAGAGGGTGCTTAAAGTGAGGGGAATTTGGATAGAACTCACCTAGCGAGATGCGGTGGTGGAAATAGGGTTGTTAACCGGAGTTGGGGAAGAACCTTGCGTCGGTGGCTCCTATGGGACAAATGCAAAATTAAGTTAGGGGAAGTATCAAGGGTGCTCAGGAGCATAACATGACGTAGATAAGGGAGAGGGAGCTCCACTGGAACTCTGGCAGCGAGGTGGCAGTGCCTCGACCGTAAATGACTTGAGCTCCTCCTCTCGGTTTCACTGGGCGAGGGTGAGAGTGAGAGAGGGAAGGGCTTGAGATGTCGAAGAAAGGCTCAGTGAGGCCCTTGGGTGGCTATTTAAAGGCCATGGGTGGAGAAACCGCGAGGAGGCCATCATGGGCAATAGTGCGCTCGGCGCACGGGCATGGGCCGAAGTGATGGCGAGGTGACACTAAGCGGTGGGTGATGTGACCGGCAGTTAATGTGTGCGGACATGCGGTCGGAGCCGAGGAAAATTAGTGGGCGTAGCTGAGAACTGGCGATGCGCTCAGAGGTGCTGGTGTGGCGAGCACTGGAGTGGCATGGTGCGGCGTGCGCTGGTGCTCGGGCATGTGCCGTGTGGAGAAGAACGACTGGCCAGTAGGCCCTACTAGTCAGTGAGGTGAGGAGGTGAGTGCTGCGTTGGCTTGGTCCGATCGCAACGTGGCTCGGCCGGAGGACACGGTGCGATGGCAACCTGGCTCGGCCCAAGGGACAGCAGGCCTGATGGGTGGGGTCCACCCGTCAGTGAGAGGAGGTAGGTTAGGGTTTAGACTTTCCTGATTTTTATTTATTTCAAACTGACTAAGAGCTTCTAGGATTTATTAGACATAGTAATCTAACTCCAAACATTCTGAAAATTTTAGGGAAGGCTTATGTCACAGTGTAGATCATTGTATAAATTTTCAAGGATTTTTCAATTATTATATTTTTCCCTTATATTTCTTTGAGCTTTCTGATTACTTGCACTTTCATTAATTGATTTGAGGAGAATGTTTGCAAAAGATGATTAAGTTATTTCTCATTTTTATATTCAGTGCAACATGCTAAGTTTGGATTTAATTATCCACTTTCAATTAGTTTGTTTTAATTGACCCAAGAGCTTGTGTTTTCCGTAAAATGATGTTTTAGGTTTTAAAATCAACAAAACCCTTATTTGAAACCCAAATAGATTGAATGACCAAGAGATGCAGCAAAAGTTTTAAAATGATCACATTAATATACATTTGAAACACAAACCTAAATTTGGGATGTTATATCACGCCGCCGACATTGTGGAGAACACATGCCCGTACTACCATATGCTGCCTCTAAATAGCTCAAAATCCATCTGTGTAGTACGCATCACACATACCCTGAGAGCAACGACGAACATGGTGGTTTGAAGCTGTCGGAACAGGTCAAGTATTCATGCACGTGAACCCATGGACACACGTCACACAAGCACCTGGATACACACACCCCCAAATTTACGGTGGAATAGAATAAAAACACACATACACTAGAAGGAAGAAGACCACAAGAGAATTTTTTGGTGCTTCGCTACAACTTCGTAGCAAGAGCTTTTCTGCCTTCTCTATTCTCACATCAAACACATCTAATTACACGTCCTTTTAAGGACTGCCAAAAGAACTTGCTAACCAAGCCAACAACTAAACATTGAAAGCCTAACAAAGGAAACAGCTAATTTGATCCGGTGTTGATTGTGTCAGGATCCTAATGCCCTATTACTTGGCAAGTCTATATTACTTTTCAACAATCTCCCCCTAATCCAAACTTGCCTTCTCCTAGTTGATGACTTTAGACTCAATGCATGATCAGAACTACCAGCTACGCCTCTGAAGGGATACGGGTAGGTTACGCTAGCTGACAATTCAAAAAAAAAACTACCATGTAAACCAGGATGCCATGCAAGCAAGAGATCATAGATCGTTACCACCAGACACGCAGTGCAGCGGAAGAAGAGTTGGAGCAGCCTGGTCCAACGAAGAGCGCGTCGATGAAGTGGTCGTAGACGATCGTCCAGTGTCCTCGCAAGTCAATTGTCTCCTCTAGCAACCTCTGTAGTTCCTCATGAAGATTGTGGATAGTCTTCAAGCGCAACAGCAACTGTAGTAGTGCCTCCACGGTATCCACACGTCAAGGGAAGGAACACCGTACGCTCGTGTGCTAGCACCAAGTCACACGAAAGGCTCTCTCAAGAAGATGGCGGCTAGGATTTCGGTGGAACAACTCACGTGTATCCTCTATCTTTCCAATAGCCTCAAGCATCTCCTTATATAGTGCCCGTGACGGATCCTATCCGAACACGTTTGATGAATCATATCCGTACTGGTTTGTCCCAACCCGTTAAGTGTGTGACCCATTAGGTTCATGCGTAATCGATTGTGACTTGGAAACTCCTTTTCGATCACGAGTCATTAGTGGCTCCTAGCAGAACATAACGATTTCTGAATAGACACGAATTATATCGGACGAACCTTAAAGCAGTATGATCTACGGCCAGGTCCATATCACTAACAACCAACTCATATCTCTATACGGCCAGTTCATATTTAGTCTCGACCAGTTCGTAACTCCTTACGACTAGGTTTTGACCACTTAGTGATCGTGTTCGACTAGCCTACGACTAGCTCGTATCTCCATACGACTAGTCCGTATCTGATCGAAATAAAGACCTTCTCGTGTATTCTCCCTTTGCCTCATGATATCTGGTTGAACTCCAGGTGAGATGTTGTGTCATCTATGGACTGTTCAATACTTTCTCGATCAAGTGTCGGATAACTTTACGTTGTCGAATAGTTCGACCACTAGTGGCATGGCTATGCACTTTTTTTATCCGACCACATCGAGGGGTCTAGAGATATCTCTCATGTTATGTTAGGAGGGGCAAATCTCATATCCGACCAGTCACATTCCTCCGCATGTTTCACAACATACCTGAAAGCTACCTTTACAACTACCCAATTACGGAGTAGCGTTTGTTAACCCCAAATTGTAGTCTTACGTATGTAGGAAACCATGCTGATCGTAGGTCTAAGGATTATACATCATCATTGCTTGAGACTAACTGATGACACATAAAATCATAACAATCTCAACAGTGTCTCAAGGTGGGTCAATCCAATCCCATGTTCTCTAACATGTGTTCACATTATTAATTCGATATCCCTATATTCATGACCGGTGAAACATGGTCATCAATCAATACATGTAATATTTATAGAGTCACTAGTGTTCCGACCAGTGATTCATTTAGAACAGCATCATATAAGTTAAAAAAGTTTCACCAAGAAGTCACATACTTGTTAATCTTTATAACCAATTATTCATTCAAGGAACAGAATAACACTTATTCAATAAAACATAAACATAGATGTGATATCATCATCTCCATGATTCCCTATAGGGCATATCACCAACAGTCTCCCACTTGAACTAGAGTCAATCAGATAGGTATCTTATACCCATTGCTCTTGTGTGCGCCTCATGCTTAGGCTGCAGGAGAGACTTTGTCAACGGATCAGAAATATTTA
Organism: Phyllostachys edulis; assembly: GCA_036346405.1. NCBI lineage: Eukaryota > Viridiplantae > Streptophyta > Magnoliopsida > Poales > Poaceae > Phyllostachys > Phyllostachys edulis. The sequence goes on along the minus strand of CM070565.1, from coordinate 33,346,088 downwards.
AATCCGTGTGCACTTTGCATATCTTCACATCACCTCTCTCAACGATATCACGAATGATGTGATATCATCAAAGTATGTGCTTGGACTTTTTATGCGATTTAGGCTCCTTAGCTTGTGCAATGGCTCCATTATTATCACAATAGAGATCCATTGGACTGGAAGCACTAGAGACCACACCTAGTTCATAAATGAACTTCCTAATCCATACGGCCTCTTTTCCAGCTTCCGAAGCCACAATGTATTCAGCCTCTATTATAGAATCAGCAACCGTTCCCTACTTAGAACTCTTCCAGCTTACTGCTCCTCCATTCAAACAAAACACAAACCTTGATTGTAATCTAAAATCATCCTTGTCAGTTTGGAAGCTAGCATCGGTGTAACCATTTATGACCAGCTCTTCCTCACTTCCATAAGCAAGGAATGCATCCTTAGTCCTTCTCAAGTACTTAAGGATATTCTTGACTGCTATCCAGTGACCTTCACCTGGATCTGACTGATATTTGCTCGTAATACTTAGAGCATATGACACATCTGGTCGTGTACATAGCATGGCATACAGGATAGATCCTATAGCCAAAGCATATGAGATTCTACTCATTTTGTCTTACTCATCAGTGGTCGTAGGACACTAACTCTTGCTAAGATTAATGCCATCTGCCATGGGCAAGAAACCTTTCTTGGAATCTTGCATGTTGAACTGTTTCAACACCTTGTCTATGTACATATCTTGGCTTAATCCAATTAGTCTTTTAGATCTATCTCTATAGATCCTTATACCAAAAATATATGCTGCATCTCCTAAATCTTTCATTGAGAAACTATTTCTTATTCAAGTTTTAACAGATTCAAGCATTAGAATATCATTTCCGATTAGTAGTATGTCATCCACATACAAGATCAAAAACACAAGCTTGTTCCCACTAACCTTCTTGTAAACACAAGGTTCTTCTTTATTCTTGATGAAGTCAAACTCTTTGACCACTTCATCAAAACGAATGTTCCAACTCCGAGATACTTGCTTCAATTTTTATCGACAAAACCCTCGGGCTGTGTCATGTACACATCCTCACTTAGGTTTCCATTTAAGAAAGCCGTTTTGACATCCATTTGCCATATCTCATAGTCGAAATATACAGCAATAGCTAGAATAATCCGGATAGACTTAAGTATCGTGACAGGAGAGAAGGTTTCATCATTGACGAGGATTAAAACATCTATGTATTATTTTAATATATAATAAAAGACCATACGTCTTCATGGTCGTAACCCCTAAGACTAACGACCTCCCTGGTCGTTAGTATTCAGAGGTTACTTAATGGGTACCCTGGTCGGATGAGGCTTTGTGCCTAATCCCGACCGGATAAGCGCTCGTAAAATTCTGAAGCGGTATTTCTTATCGTATGATGAATGGAACACGTGTTATCGTTCCAAACCATGCGATGGTACAACCTCGAGACATCGACTATTAACCACCCTACGGTTAAGCTTTTCACAAGCAACGCAAGGAAGTTAGCACATTGCTAACTTCTCTACCGTTCCGACCAGTCGTAACGCTTCACCAGGGACGTCTTCTCCAGGAGTAACTGCCACCTCTTCGGAAGTTATTTAAAGGTGAAGCACAAGAGACAAGAAGAGACAAGAAGAAGAGACAAGAAGGGAGACGATAGGCGACACACAAAACAAGGCCAAGGCAAAGATATGCACAGAAGCCTAAGCGGTGGAATTAGAAGCTAGATAATCAGCCTTAGACTCATATTCTAAGTCCGATTGTCTTAAACATTCCTCCATTCAATGTAATTCAGGGTAGTACTTAGCCACATCTTGTAAATCCAGTTCATATAAATAAAGAGCGACCCCCATTCCATTCCAGGATATTCCACGTCATTTTCCTCGTTTATTTTCATAAGATCGGCGATTCGATCATCGACAGCTGGCGCCGTCCGTGGGGAAGAAGGCGTAAGTTTCCTGAAGAATTTTTTCTTTTTTCGCTCAAGAAAATCCTCGCCCAAAAACTCGCAATCGCTCATGCGACTATGCCCGAGTTTGGGATGAGGAAAGCGGATTCGATTTGGCGGACTACGCCAACCTCGACATGGAAGGATGTATCGCGCCATGGAAGAAAATGGCGAGTCATCCTCCTCATCCTCCTCCGCCGGCTCGCCGCCGGCGTTAGCGAGGTCGTCGGATGGATGAAGATGCGCCGCCACTACCGGTGGCGCAACCCGGAGAACCGCCGTTCCACCGATTCGAATGCGGAGGATCTCTCAAGCCCGGCCTTTTCGGCCGTGAAAGCAGAAGAAGTTTGACCTCATCACCGGAAAACTATATACCATTGATGAAATCATGGGTGAAAGATACTCTCCTTCGCTTCGGCAATTCCAGAGTCAACCGTCACTGATAGCGGTGTCGATAAAACCTCCACTGGTCGTAGGCCATGTGGGGATGATCACACTCAGCATACAATCGGCAGTTCATCGGATCAGGCTAAGAAGACCTCAGGAAGTGCTCATCTCCGACCGATCTCCATCATGGAAAATTCTGGCAGAAGCACTGACAAGCTCTCCATTAGTTACGATGGAAGCTCATCGGAAGATCAATGCTGGAAGCACGAGGTCAACGCGATCGGAGATGAAGATCAAGATGCCCTGCACGGTCCTACACTCTCTACCACGCCATCACGTGTTGTTAGAGATGATCCGGGCCGTCAAGCACCAACCGGAGGCAAGCGGAACTAATCGGCGTCAATCGGTTAACTCGCTTTGCATCGCCCACCCAGTGGTAGCGGGATCGAACAAATCCGAAGGTCAGGGGAAGGTTCAGACAGGCGTACACCTACGACCAGTATGAACCACCTGAGACCTTCGGTAACTGTACAAAACTTGCGACGTATTCAAAACATGTTAAATAATTCCGATCCTGCTCTAGCAGGAACGCCTAGTTTTGTACAACTCGTAGGTCAGGTATCCGAAATTCTCCAACAGACCATGCAGCGAACGGAAGCGTATCGAGAACAGAGGGGTTCAGGAAGTCAGACTAGGACTTCGTCCCAACGCTCCTCCCTCAGTAGGGGACAGCATGGTCATACCAGAGAGCAGTCGATACCAAGACCTCCTCGACGATTCCGACCAAGGAGTCACGAGGGGAGAAGGCTATTTCAAGAGGATACTCCCCCACTGCGTCGAGAAGAACCACCACTAGGACCTAACGATCTCCGACATCGTTTGAACCAAGTGGGCGGTCGTGGACATCATATCAATGTCCACGACCGGATCGGTACACCGGAGTTCAGCGTTCAATCTTAGGGATCGGTCTCCGACCGATTACAATCCGGCACCTTCCCGAGAAGGCGCCATGAATCAATCACAGGTTGTCGAGCCTTCTCTGCTGGGCTCCAAGGCGTGCGTTTGCCTAGCCGGTTTCGGACCGGCCAACTTGGACAAATTCAATGGAACTCAAAACCCATTGGAATTTCTCCAAATATATACCACCGCTATCGTGGTGCTTTGGTGGCGATGAGAATGTAATGGCCAACTATTTACCCACCGTGCTCGAAGGGTGCCTTGGTCGTGGTTGTTAAACTTAAGTCGGATCCATATATACTTGGGAACAACTCTGTGATCTTCGATTGCCAACTTCTAGGTGCGTCGACATACAGGAAGGAGGGCGATCTCCACGAATCCGGCGAGGATCGATGAGACTTTACGTCAATATATCAAGAGGTTCACCGAGTTCGTAACTCTATACCCAAAGTCGCAGAGTCCTCTGTTATTCAAGGCTTTTAAAAGCGAGTCTAAGGAATCGGCGGTTTACGGAGGACATAGCAATGAACCCTCCAAGAACAACCGTTGAGCTTTTTGATATGGCGGACAAATATGCCATTGCTAGTGAAGCAATCGAGTGGTGTGAAGCCATCGATCGGAAAGACAAGATTCCCGGCCGATGCGGACAAAGCAGGAGAAAAAGAACAAGAAGTCTCTCAAGAAGAAAAAGAACCGCAGACCGAGCGACAAAGAAGTCCTCGCCGTTCGAGACAAGATCGGGAAGGGCAAGAAGGACTATGCCGGTCGAAGCAAAGCAAAAGTTCGACCAGAAGGATTCTGCAGACGAATAAGAAGTGGTGTCCACTTCACGGTGAGCGAGGGCATGATCTGCGACTGTCGTGTCTGGCGAAGAAAGCGGAGGATTATTATGCGGGTAAGGACCATTTCAAAGAATACGGAACATGGAGAAGCGAGCTCCAAAAGGACAAGGATGGCGGCGAGAAGATGGAGTACAGGGATCCCCAACACACGATCAACATGATTTTTGGAGGATCTTCTTCATACGAGTCGAGCGTCATCGAAGACCATGGGGCGGAGGTCAACCTCGTCGAATCTCCAAGCGTAATCAAGCACTCGAAGTGGTCGGACACCGTAATTTCCTTGAAAAAAGACGATCGCCCCATCCCATCGACTCGTAGGGTAGGTTCCCCATCGTCGTTGAACCAACTATTAATAATTGTCGGGTTAATCGGGTCTTAGTGGATGGGGGTAGTTCCTTGAATATATTATTTGTAGGAGCTTTAGAAGAAATGCAGTCCCCATGTCAAAGGTGAAACACATGAAATATGCTTTTCATGGCATAGTTAGGGTTCTACCGCTAAACCGATAGGACAAGTTTCCTTACCGGTGGCGTTTGGAAAACTCGACAATTTCGAGCAGAGAAGATCCCGTTTGATGTAGTAAACTTGAATCAAGATACAAGCGGAATCCTCGATCGACCGGATTAGCAAAATTCTTGATAGCCACGCATTACGGTTATCAAAGTTTGAAAATCGGGGCGAAGGAGTCATCACAATTCGAGGAGATCGAAAATGGCTTACGATGCGATCGAAATCCTTTGCCTTTGGTTGATGAACTTCCGACCGAGAGAGGTTAATCCGTCTCCCATCTGAGTCAAGCACTCGAAGCCAAAGATGGCGCCCAAACCATCCGACCGGACCAAGGAGGTACTACTCGACAAAAGCGCTTCTCGGACGGCGTCAAGTCGTCACATGGGTCAGACAACCAGATCAACCGCCGCAAGATTACGGTGGGGCAAGACTCGACCCTAAATAGGAAGAGTCGCTCGTCTCCTTCCTCCGAGCAAATCAAGGCGTGTTTGCTTGGCAAGCGTCCGATATGCTCGAGTCCCGGGAGGTGATCGAGCACGAGCTTGCTCTCGGCGATAAAAACCGATCAGCGAAACTACGACGTTTGCACGATCGGAAGGAAGCAATCGATCGGAGATTGACAAGCTTCTCGGGCGGGATTTATTCGTGAAGTCAACCACCCGGTGGCTTGCTAATCTGTAATGGTTAGGAAAAATAATGGGAAATGGCGAATGTGTATCGACTTTACAGATCTTAATAAAGCTTGTCAGAAGGATGACTTTCCCCTTCCGCATTGATCAACTAGTAGACTCTACTTACAGGTGCGAGTTACTAAGTTTTTTAGATGCGTATTCGTGGTACCACCAGATTAGTATGTGTAAAGAAGATGAGGAGAAAACTTCCTTCATCACCCCATATGGTACTTCTTGTTATATTAAGATGCCATTTGGTCTCAAAAATCTTTGGTGCAACTTTTCAAAGGTTGATGCAAAAACTTTTAGTCCACAAATCGGATTGGAATCTAGAAGCTTATGTTGACGATCCGTCGTAAAGACCTGTATTTGGCGACCACATTCCCGACTTACAAGAAACCTTTAACAACTTGAGAAGACATAACCTCAAGTTAAATCCAGGAAAAGTGTGTGTTGGAGTTTCTTTGAAAACCGCTTGGTTTCCTAGTTTCGCTAGAGGTATTGAAGCTAATCCGGCAAAAATTGCGCCATCGACGGATCGCCCTCCGACCACGAAGAAGGAAGTCCAAAACTAAGCGGTGTATGGCGGCGTTAAGCCGTTCATAGCAAGATTAGGGAAAAAGGATTACCTTTCTTTAAACTTCTTCGAAACATGGGAGTTTCGAGTGGACTAAAGAGGCAAGCGATGCCTTTGAGGAACTCAAAAGTACCTTACGAGTACCCGGTCTTAGTTTCTCGAGATCGGGAGAAACATTGCTAATTTCGTGGCGGCAACACCACGCATTAGCGGTGTCTTGGTTGTAGAAAGGAATAATATCCAACGACCGGTCTATTACGTGGCGAAGTCTTACATGGACCAAAGGAAAGATACCCACAGTACAAAAGTTGCTCTATGGCCTCCTTATGTCTTCAAGGAAGCTAAGGCACTACTTCGAGCCCACAAAGTGGTCGTACCTACCGGATATCCCTTGGTCAAGTCCTTGAAAGCAGGAATCATCAGACGAATAGCCAAATGGGCGGTCGAGCTAGAGGCGTTCGATCTCCATTTTATTTCACGAACAACAATAAAGTCGGTGCAATAGCGTAATTCATTGCGAATGGACAAACCTGAACCCACCCAAGGACCCAAGTACGAACACCACGACGAGTGGAGAATGTATTCAGCGGTTCCTTGATGTTACAAGGATCGAGTGGAGTGGTCTTGATATCCTCTTGGCGAACACATCAAATACGCCATCGAGTTAAATTTTCCCGCCACCAATAATGTGGCGAGAATATGAAGGTTTCTTGGCGGGACTCGAAGCGGCTCGTTCGCTCGGGATTATGCATTACTAGTGAAAGCGATTCTCAACTAGTAGCGAATCAAGTGGGGAAAGAGTATCAATGCTCTAGTACCAAGATGTCATCTTATCTGGCGGAATACGAAAACTTGAAAAGCACTTCTTGGTTTTCGGATCCAACATATTCCTAGAAAGGAAAACTTTCGGCGAACCGGTTAGCACGGATGGCCTCCACGAGGTCGGCCGTCCCGGAGTTTTTCTTGAGCAACTCAATTCACCCTCGGTAGTTGAGCCTTCCGAGAACATACATGATTCTTTGCAAGTTGAACAAACTAATCAAGGAAACATGGATGCTCCACGTGTCGTTGACGATTGGTACGCCACGATCACGGTAGAGAGCTGGATGACATCGATCTACAATTATCTTGACATGACACAATTCGAGAAGATGATGTAGAGGCCGATCGTATAGCACGAAAAGCCAAATCATACACTCTAATCGAGCGTATCTTGTATAAGCGAGGATCTCATGGAGTGTTGATGAGATGCATATCTCAAGCGGATGGCATTAGATTGCTAACCGAAATCCATGAAGGTGTCGTGGAGCACACCATTCCTACTAACCACAGTCGGTAAAGCCTTAAGCAAGGCTATTCTTCGCCAAGCGCCCTTCATGATGCAAAAGAGCTTGTGATGAAGTGTGTACAATGTCAGTTTCATAGCCGACAAGTACACCAGCCAGCACAAGCCTTACAAATAATTCCTCTTTCTTGGCCTTTTGCAACCTGGGGACTGGACATTCTGGGACCTTTCCCAAGAGCACCCGGGGGCTTCGAATTCCTTTTTGTCATGATTGACACGTTTACAAAATGGATTGAAGCCGAGCCAGTTGTTAAAATAACAACTGAGGCCGCTAAGAGATTTCTCTTGAAAAATGTGATCACGCGATTTGGTGTACCCAGTCGTATCATCACAGACAATGGTTCCCAGTTCTCCAGCAGTCAATTCCAGGAGTTCTGCGATGAACTTAGTGTCAAAATTCATTTTGCTCTATTGCACATCCGCATGAAACAACGGAGCAGTTGAGCGGGCTAATGGTATCCTTATGCAGGGGATCAAACGCCGAGTATTCGACCAGTTAATCAAACGGTCAGGCGCTTGGGTTAAAGAACTTCCCTCTGTGTTATGGGCCGTTCGAACCACGACCAGTCGTGCGACCGGTGAAACTCCATTCTTTTTGGTTTATGGTGCTGAAGCCATGCTTCCTCCAGAACTCAAAATTGGCTCTGCTCGAACTGATCGTTTTGACGAAAATGATCGAGAATGAGCAACGACTTCGGCAGCGTCGATTTCCTTGAAGAACAGCGAAACCAAGCCCTTATACGATCAAGAGTCTACCAACAAGCCATGCGAAGGTACCATAGTCGTAAGGTGCGACCTCGCTGACCTTGTCAGTAGGTGATCCGTTCTCGAGAAAAATTGAGCCAAACAAATCGCAATAAACTTTCTCCTAAATGGGAAGGTCCTTACCGTGGTCGAAGTAACCCGACCGAGTTCGTCTGTTGGCTATGTGTCGATGGGCAAATTTTGTCAAATTCTTGGAACATCGATCAATTGCGTAAGTTCTATGTTTAATTTTCATTCTTTCATTTCTTTCAATTTCAATTTCATTAAATTCATTAATTAATTAAGAAGTGCAACCTTGCTTATATATATACACCTACATTACAGTCGTTTATTATTGTTAGTGCAGTGGAGAAGACATTTTTCTCTCCGATATCCTTTATAAGGATCTCTGATACTCTATGGTCCTAGTCGTGAGCATTTTTTTCAAATGATTCCCACGCGCGACTACACTCTTTTTTTTTTTAAGAAAATGAGTAATCAGAGCACCACACAACTACCTATCTCATGAATGATATGCTTACGATTTTGAAGATTATGCTTCATTATTTCACGATTCGGTCTATTCTTGTCTGGCTCTTGGTGGGACACGGAAAGCCTCCTAGTCGAAGTCTCTCCTTTTTCGCACGTGGTCCTGCCCACTGGAAGGAGCTTCCTAGCGACGGTTCTTTTCTTACGATCCTCGCTACTAGTCGGATACAGAATTTGAACACGTTTCAAGAAATGTGTCGTATGCCTTCAGGTCTTAGCATTAGTTCCGACCAGATTATGGGACAATAGATATAAACAAAGTTCACTTATAATTTGTTGCATACATATTTGCATTTCTTCTTATGTCAAGTTTGACAAAGTCTTTTTCCGACCATATATAGTGTTTTTGATTGGTATTTCCATTATGACAAACAAAGATCTATAACTAGTCGAAATCATCTGTAGTCGACCACATTTGATTTCCTAATCTTGCAACGATCAGCTTTTGTCTTACATGTCCAAACATACCTTCAAAACTCACATACATGGTTATGACCTCTTTTTATTCTCTTTCTTGGCTCACCGCTTGTATGCAAGAACATTCTTCTACTATAAAGCGTTCGGGGCTAGGAAATATACGAGAATTTAAAAAAAAAAGTCAAACAGGATAAACAAAAGCTTTGTCAATAACATAAAAGGTAAGTTTTCATAGATATTTAAATATTTTTACACTTGCAGGAACCTACTCTAAGAAATATTCCCAGCCTAACTAATGGTTGTCCGAGAATTCGACCTCCATCTCCTCACAACCTTATCCTCCGAGTGGCCGGAGTTCTTCCATGAACTTGGTTGCCTCCTCAGTGGGCAGTTGAAGTCATCTTTAACAGCTTGGAGATCTATGGAGGGTCGGAAGCTTTCAGTTTTGCCAAAGCAAAACTAACTCCACTTGCAACACTTTGTTTTTAGGGCACAGGCATAATTCGTCCGAGTAGTTTTGAGCAGAACTTTAAGGTCCTCTAGAAGTTGACCCAAATAGTTCATTTTCTCTATTGGATCTCTTAAGATAGGCACGCTTGATCCTGATCCCAAATCAAAGATCATCTTGTTCAAAGCATGAATCTTTTCATCAATATTTTGAGCAAGAGCGCCTCCTTATCTGCTCAAATTTGAGTTTTCTTTACTCATCAAGATTTGCGCTTGCTCGCAAAAACAAATCGCTTAATGAACACAAGCATAAGTGAAGGAAAAATCAAGCTTACGACATATTACCTTCATTTGTTTTGCTAAGTGTTTCATATTTGGTCGTTGCTTCAACGATCAACCGGTCTTTTATTGAACTTGCTTCAAACAAATGAGTGATCTTTAGCTTTATTTCTTCTTCAAGAAGAGCTGTCTTGGCTTTCTCACCACAACCTCCTCTTTTATTTTCTCCGGATCTATCGAATACGATAAGGAGAATAATTGTAGAGGAGCAAAGTATTGAAGAAGAAAGAAAAGTTCAAAAGGAAAAGTTCTTACTTTCCAACTCGAGTGCTTTTGCTCCAAGTCCTTAACTCATTTGGGTCATCCTCGATCACAAACAAAGTTCTCGACCAAATGCTACACAAATAGCGTTCTCTTTCTTAAGTTTCTTATAAACTTTTTAAAGAAGAGCTATGAAGCTGGTCGTAGAATACTTACTCGAATTGCCTGGTCATTATAACCAGCAAAAATCAAATCAGGGTGCATCTTGAGTTGAGTATCCGATACTTTCTGCCACGCCTCATCAAGCTCCTTATCCTCGATAAATCGGGGACGAAAAGGGAACTTGTTAGGTTGGGAAGGGTTATCAACAGTGATCGGAACCTGTTGAGACCTCTCAGAGGCATCTACCTCCACAGAAGGGGTTTCAATCACCAAAGGATCCAACTCAACCGTTACCCTTGTCACCTGCTCGGGGGCTTCTTCGACCACTATTTCCTCAGGAACTTTGTCCTGAGAAGTGCTCTGGTCGGGAACTTCCACAGTGCAGTCCTCGGGAAGAACACAGTGGAAATGACGGAACACGGAAGACCTATGCAAACCGAAGATGGGAAGTTCAAAATATCAAATCATCAAGGAATTATTAAAGATACATACTTATACGATCACTTTCATTTGTACATACCTTGTTAATTTCGAGATTTGACTCAAACGCGCAGAGAGAAATCTATGCCGCTAGCCTTCCTTTTCTTCTCTTCCAATTTTCTTTGGTTACGGACGGCGGGGTTTGTTGGAACCCTCACATCCTCCAACAAGATGTCGGAAGCTATGTCCTCGACCCGGTTCGTCAAGGTCCACATTCCCGACTATACGGTGGGAGGAGTGGTTTCTTCAATCTCGGATCGCTTGTTTCAATTAATAACCGTAAGGTCGTGCACGACCACTCTGGAGTTCTCTGACCTCCGCAGATTACATTCTGCGGGCCTTGAGCTTATCCACCTAAATCAAAGAACAAATTTGATTAGGTGAAGAAATCCTTTATCTAAAAAAATTTTCGTACATATATGACTCCAAAATGTTCTATTACCTCGAGGATTCATCTCCTTCAAGTGCCTCGAGGCACGACTCGGTCGGAACCAAGGTGGGACGTTGATCCTCACCAGATTGTATGATTCATAATCCGACCGATCGCAAATATAGAACACGATTGGAGATCTGGTCGAATATATGTATATACATGGTAAAAGGAATTTAATAAATTACCTTAAGCCTTGCAGTCTCCTTCAATAGGAGTTGCGGCTAAGATCTTGGGGCATTGGCCTTTTCTCCGAGCTCCCCAGACAGATCGGCTGACTCGTTCTCTAACTTCCCAGGTAAGAACTTTAATGAAGGAAGAATAGACAGATTTTAAGGTAATACATTTATCAAATCAAAATACCGATCGAATTTATCTCAAAGACTTACCACCTTCTAAGGTAGCTTCATCACGATCAAGGCACCAGGCAGGAATGAGTCCGAGCTTCAATGGGCTAATCTGGCGAAGGTAAAATCCTTCACCACATGCCACGAAGTCAAGCCTCGACTCGCAAGTCGAGATGGCATCCGCCCATCTCTTGACTATCCTGTCTTCTTTATTTCCTTCCACTTGGAGTTTTCACTTGCTCTAGTTCCGCCAAGTAGAGGCCATCGTCTTCAGAATCGTCATGTAAAACCAAGACTTTTTCCATGACGACCACGAAGATTTCGGCGTACATGAAGATGTACTCATCGGCCTTCCGTCATGAAGACGCAATGTGCATTCCCAGAGTGCCTCAGATTTTGCCGCAGATTTTCCCATCACCATGCGGTAGAAATAACTAAAGAGCTTCAAGTTCGGTTGTATTCCGTGTATGCCTCGCACAAATATGCTAAAATACTAATATTTGCGATCGAATTTGGGGCCAAATTCACCAATTCCACCCGTAATGTTCAAGAACGCGGAGGAGGAATTTGTGTACCGATAATCTCGGCCCACATTCGATGTAGACAAGAAAACAGGATTTCGCCATCTTCACGGCTCGGAAAATGCTCTCCGATCGCGGTCTCCAATTAATCGATTCCTATCTGGGAGCATTCCCATCTTCTTCAAGGCCTCGAGTTTTTCTTGCCCAATTCAAGGCAACCACTTTGTAATCTGCTCCGACATGGCGAAAATCCTCAAGAATGAGTAGCAAAAGTTGGAGACTTTGTGGTCGGAAGAACAGAAAAGACTCGGAGGATTTCTTGGCGAGAAGCTAAAGGGGATCGAAGGGGATTCGGAAGCATAAAAATTCTAAGAGCCCAATGAGAGGAGATCTTATAACCTTCCGATACTTTCAAGGATTTCTACAAAAGTCCAACCGACAAAAAGCTTCTTTTTGTTCAAACGACAGAGGAACTCTTCGCTTCCCAAGGCAAGTTCTCAACTTTAAAGTGAACACAGACCTTCAGTATACCACGACATTAAATGGGGTCCGCGCGATACGATTTCATCAGGAAAAGGTATATACACGACCAGTTCATTTAAAGTTCGGGGGCTAGCTGACGAGGATTAAAACATCTATGTATTATTTTAATATATAATAAAAGACCATACGTCTTCATGGTCGTAACCCCTAAGACTAACGACCTCCCTGGTCGTTAGTATTCAGAGGTTACTTAATGGGTACCCTGGTCGGATGAGGCTTTGTGCCTAATCCCGACCGGATAACCGCTTCGTAAAATTCTTGAATCTGGTATTTCTTATCGTATGATGAATGGAACACGTGTTATCGTTCCAAACCATGCGATGGTACAAACCTGAGACATCGACTATTAACCACCCTACGGTTAAGCTTTTCACAAACAATCGCAAGGAAGTTAGCACATTGCTAACTTCTCTACCGTTCGAAACCGTAACGCTTCACCGAGGATGTCTTCTCCAGAGTAATGCGCCACCTCTTCGGAAGTTATTTAAAGGTGAAGCACAAGAGACAAGAAGAGACAAGAAGAAGAGACAAGAAGGGAGACGATAGGCGACACACAAAACAAGGCCAAGGCAAAGATATGCACAGAAGCCTAAGCGGTGGAATTAGAAGCTAGATAATCACCTTAGACTCATATTCTAAGTCGATTGTCTTGTTAACATTCCTCCATTCAAAGGTAATTCAGGGTAGTACTTAGCCACATCTTGTAAATCCAGTTCATATAAATAAAGAGCGACCCCCATTCCATTCCAGGATATTCCACGTCATTTTCCTCGTTTATTTTCATAAGATCGGCGATTCGATCGTCGACAATCATAATCAACACCTTGAATTTATCTGAAACCCTTCACAACCAATCGTGTCTTATGAATGTGAACATTTCCATCCATATCTATCTTTTTCTTAAAAATCCACTTGCACTCAATGGTCTTAACACCATCAAGTGCATCAACCAAGTTCCAAACTTGATTATCAAGTATGGATTTTATTTCGGATCTCATGGCTTCAAGCCATGACTCAGAGTCTAGGTCCACCATCGCTTCCGCATAAGTTTTAGGCTCATTATTATCCAACAATAAAACGACATGCCCATACCTTATAGGCAATTGATGTGGCTTTTTTATCTACGTGGGGCTGATGCCTCATCTACATGCTTAACAATATTTTGTTCATCCTGTAGAGGTTTAGTAGGAGTTGAAACATTTTCAGATGGTTCCCAAATTTCTTCGAGTTGCACCTTGCTCCCACTGAATCCTTTGGAAAGAAACTATTTCTCCAAAAAGACACCATTACAGGCAACATACACTTTGTTATCAACCCGATTATAAAAATAATATCCTTTAGTTTCCTTAGGATACCCCACAAAGAAGCACTTATCGGCCTTGGGTGTGAGCTTGTTAGATGTCAAACGTTTCACATATGCTTCACAACCCCATATCCTGAGAAAAGACAATCTAGGACTCTTCTCGGTCCATATCTCATATAGTGCCTTCTCTACAGTTTTTGATGGAACCCTATTTAAAGTGAAAGCCGCTGTTTCTAGAGCGTATCCTCATATTTGTAATGGAAGATCATATTTGCTCATCATAGACCGAACCATATCCGACAATGTTCGGTTCCGTCGTTCTGACACTCTATTCCATTGAGGTGTCCCTGGCGGAGTAAGCTATGGAACAATTCCACACTTCTTTAGATGATCACGAAACTCATGGCTCAAATATTCACCTCCACGATCAGATCATAGACATTTAATTTTCTTGCCAAGTTGATTATGTACTTCATTCTGAAATTCTTTGAACTTTTCAAAGGATTCGGACTTATGCCTCATCAAATAGACATAGCCATATGTACTGAAATCATCAGTAAAAGTTACGAAGTACTGAAAACCACCTTTGGTCGGAGTGCTCATTGGTCCACATACATCCGAATGTATTACGACCAGTAGATCACTTGCCCTCTCACCTCTAGTCGTGAAGGGCACCTTTGTCATCTTGCCAAGTAAACAAGATTCACATATTTCAAATGATTCAAAAATCAAATGAGTTTAGAAGACCATCTTTATGGAGCCTCATCATGCGCTTCTCATTTATATGACCAAGATGACAATGCCAAATGAAAGTGGGATTCACATTATTAGGTCGAAATCTTTTAGCATTAATGTTATAGATGGGCTCATCCTCAAGATTCAAAACATACAATCCATTCACCAATGGAGCATAACCATAAAGCATATCTTCAAAATAAATCGAACAACAATTGTTCTTTATTCTGAACTCATAACCTTCTACTCCAAAACAAGAAGCAGAAATAATGTTTTCTTAAGGCTGGAACATAATAACAATTATTTAGTTCCATAACTAATCCTGATGGTAAAGCTAATGGCAAAGTGCCAATAGCTAATGCAGCAACTCTTGCTCCATTGCCCACACGAAGATCAACATCTCTTCTTGCCAAGCATCTACTCCTTATCAGTCTCTGCATCAAATTATAAATATAAGCAACCGATCCGGTATCAAATACCCAAGAACTGGTCGGAGAAGTGGCAAGATTAATTTGTATAACATTTATACCTGAACTGGAAGTCTTACTTCCTTTGTTCTTTTTTATTTCTGCTAAGTACTTCTTGCAGTTTCTCTTCCAATGCTCAGTCTCATGACAATGGTAGCATTCTGTGTCAGGCTTAGGACCCAACTTGAGCTTCTTAAGCTTAGCCTTAAGACTCTTGATCTCATCTTGAGTCTTTCCTTTGCCCTTTCCCGATTTACCCTTCTTCTTGAAGGTTGTAGTCTTTTGAACCATTATCACATGATTGGAACTTTCCTTGATGCTCTCCTCACCTTTAGCATGCCATGCAACTCGGTCAATGACTTCTCCATGCCATTCATATGAAAATTCAATATGACAGGCTCAAAGCTCGTAGAAAGCGATTGGAGAATCACATCAGTAGCTAACTCTTGGCTAAGGGGAAAACCAAGCTTTTTCAAGCTCTCAATGTGACCAATCATCTTGATCACATGAGGATTGACCGGGTTGCCCTCCGATAGCCTACAAGAAAATAATGCCTTAGAGGTATTAAACCTCTCTACCCTTGCTTGATCCAGAAACATACCCTTCAAACCCACAATCATATTGTAAGCGTCTGTGGTATCATATTGCTTCTAAAGCTCAGAGTTCGTGGTTGCAAGCATAAGGCAGTGCACATCGATTGTGTCATTGCAATGCTTCTCATAAGCATTCTTTTCAATTCGAGTAGCATCAGCATTCAGTTCCTCAGGATAGGGACTCTCTCCTTCTTTTCTTGTTTGAGAACAATTCTCAAATTACGAAACTAGTCAATGAAGTTTGAACCATTCAACTTTTCTCTCTCAAGAATGAATCGCAAATTAAAGGTAGGTGCAGAAGAAGTAGTAGGCACCATGATCTATAACAAAATATGCAAAAATTCAACACTATGTTTATGTAAGATCTTCTATTAGACACTTATGTTGGTGGTTATGTTCGACCAGTCTACAACTAGCTTGTATCACCATATGACTAGTCTTTACCTAGTCGTATCCCCATACGACTAGTCTGAACCTAGTCGTATCACCATACGACTAGTTCATACCTGGTCGAACTTAATCATCAACAGTCAATAAAAGATACTCCCACTATATGTTCTAAACCATGTTTCCCTCAAACAACATATAGTGAGTTCAAGATCCATAAATCATTAAGTCCTAGTGAGCTTTGGCATCACTGCTAGAAACTTAGTGATTTCAGGTAAGCAACCCTTTGCTAATCATATCACATATGACTCTTGTTTGATCGGTGACATCTCCATGCACTTCCAACCAACACTATGCCCCAAGGCCCAAAACCCTTTTGATAGCCTTGTCTAGTTAAACCAACACTATGCATGTGGGTATCTCACATCGACCCTATCTTATTTAGATAGTTAATGGTACCCTACTTTGGTAGACCTACCAATTAACGATCAAAATCGTGATGGTCGCAGCAATTGGAAAGGCATCAAATTAACTTATTTTTTCTTGAGGGATACTATTCTACCATGTTAAAACATCTAATGATAAAACATGATTAATAGCGTGACAGGAATAAACATTCACAGATAATCAAATTAAACTGTGAAATAGTATGGCCCTTAACAAGATGATCTCCATCACCATGCTTCCTGTCCTCCGACCAACATGCTTGTCTCCGACCGCATTCATCTTCTAAGCAATTACTCCTAAAAGCTAGTAATGAATTACATAGGATAAGATCAAGCATCACAAGTCGGTACGCAGACCGTTATACAATAATATGTAGCTCAATGGCTTATCACACAGCATGACACGCAGGCCATGTGAAATCCATTCATGCATCACATACTCAATGGGCCATACTATTCACATCAATCCCTGCAAAAACAAGTTATGCATAGAATCCAATTCTATCGGGTGACATGAACACATACTACTACATAACGCGGTTACGACTACAGCGGTCTGATCTGATCACATAACCGAGCCTCGGAAATCATCGAATTAATCATATTAGCCCTATTCCGAACCAATCTGATCACTATCTTGATACAACCATGCACTGCGACATACTCCGATGACATAATTTTGACCAGTAGGAGTATCATGCAAGGCAGTCGAAAACAAGTCAAGTAAATCATCTAGTGCTCTTAACATGTACCTCTTCGCAAAAACCCCTCTACTACCACCAAACACCAATCGATCTCATCGACCAATGCCTAGATCGTTCCATCCATATGAACCGATCTAGGTTACCAGACCAAACCAGTAAAAGATCCAATCTACTACTACCACATATCCAGTATATATGACTGATCTAGATAAAAAAAAACTATGCAGGATGGCTCTGATACCACTAAAGAGATACAGGTAAGCTATGCTAGCAAACAATTAAAAAAACTACCACGTAAACCAGGATGTTGTAACAGCCCAAAATTTCAATTTCAGAGAAAATTTAAAACTATTTATTTTTGTGGAAATTCTGAAATTTTTAAAACTTTTTCCTAATTAGTTAAGGCTAAAATAAATTTAACTACAAAATTTATTATCAAGTTTAAGTTGGAAATAATTTTATTAAGTATAAAATGTCTCTAATAATTTATGAGAATTTTTCTAGAATTTTTGGAATTATTTTGCTATATTCTAAAGTGAAATGAATTAAACTGAATATTTAAAATAGAAAATGAAAAGAAAATCGGAAAACAGCAATTGGGCGAAACTTGGCTCGCCCATTTACTCACACGCAGCGCTTGTGACCCAAGACGGCCCGCTCTCCACGCGCTTTCCTCTTCACGCACCGTTGGATTTCAACCAACGGTCCACACACGCACACGCCACCGTCATTTCGTGCCGCTCGATCAAGATCTAGCGCCCACACCTTTTCTTCCTTCTCGCTCTCTTCTACCTCGCGGGCGCCACCGATGCCGCCATAGCCGCCTGCTCGAGCTTCACCTTCTCCACGATTCCTCCTCTCTTTACTCGCGTTTGTGCGCATTTAATTTATTTAACTCGCCACGCCCGTTCGCCCACTCTTCACCTCCCTCGCACACGATCTCGCCAGAATGCCAAGACTACCTTAAAACGCCGCCGCCGCCGTGTGTCGATCCTCCTCTCCTCCACCCCGACCCTTATATAAGGGAGCATCGGAAGCCCTTCTCACGCCAAGCCGACACCACCACTCACATCTCCTTCCTCCTCTGTGAAGCCCCGATTTTAGAGTTCTTCGCCGCGGAAGATTTGGGTTTTCTTCAATTCGGCGAGGTCAAACCCGCTCCGCCCCGCCATCCACGTCTTCGAATCGCCAGATCACCGCGACACCGGCGCACTACCACCTTGCCAGAGACCCTCGGGAGCATCCTCGCTCGTCGCAAGCTCACCGCCGCCGATTTTTTACTCGCCGATCATTCCGCGCCCCTTGCACTACCACGGTGAGCACCGTGCTCGTCACATTCCTCTTCCTCCTCGTGTTCTCATGGGAGATCAATTCACCGTCGTCACGGCGAGCCTAGGGCCCAGGCGCGCCTTCCGTCCGGCCACCACCGTGGCGCCACCTCATCTCCACGCAACCGCCACGCCACCACATGTGCCCACGTGGCCGCTTAGTCGGCAAGGCAAGGGTACGGTTCACCAATTTCCGATCCATTGGTTGGGTAGAATTGGTCTACCGTGGACCGAGCCTATGACACCGGGCCCCACTTGTCGAAATTATTCTAATTCATTTAAATCCGAAAAATTATCGCTGACGTCATCATGCAATATTTAGAATTTCCTTTAGGAGAATAATTCGGGAAATTGATTTAAATAATGATTTAGGGTTAAAATTTGTAAAATTCATAACTTTTGCATTATAATTCCAAATTAGATGATTCAAGTTGCTAAAATTTTAGAAAATTATTGTCTAACTAAATAAAATATAATAATTCAATTTAGAGTTCATTTTAGTTCTGTTTTAGAATTTAGAATTCTTTTAAATATCAAATTTAGGTTAAAATTTATAAAACTCATAATAATTGAATCCTAACTCCAAATTTAGTGAAACAAATTTCTAAAATTTTATAATTTGATTATCTAGCTCAATAAAATAAAATTTTTATATTTAGACTTGGTTTATTTTGTATTTTTGAATTTTGTTTGAATTTTATTTGATTTGCCTTATTTTCACGTTTAGACTTTGACGATTCCTGGGAATTAGATACTTCTCAAGACGAGATTTTCCAGATCGCAACGAAGGCAAGTTATACTTTGACCATTTTGCCCTATTATTTTAAAGTTAATTAAATTCAGTTTTTAAATTATTAAATGCATGCATAATTTTATTCAAGTATTTCAAATTCTGCTTAAATAATTAGTTATTCCTATTATCCTTGTATGCCAAATTTTGATGTTGCCTTGACATTCCTTTGTCACCTTAGATAAATTATTATGTTTAATAATCAAATGCTTCGCAAATACTTAGACCATGATTTATGTTTTTGGGAGAATTTTAGCCAACTCAATAAAATTTGTTGAAAATTAAAACTATGGTATTGTTTTACCATAGAGAATTTGTAAAGATGGTTTTATAGAAATAAAATCAAAAGGGTTTGGACTTGGGCTAAAAGGATGAATGGTGGGTGCGAGTTTATGCACGGGCTTAGTCTGGTTAAGATTAAGACCTGTGGTTTAAATTGAATGACGCCCAAGTCAATTGAGGACCGGTCTTTGAGCGCATTTTGTTATGCCTTATCGACAACCACATGTCCTGTATGGGCAGGACTGCTTAATAATTTGTAATACCTTTTAGTTATTTGTGCTATGTTGTATGTATGGGTGTCGGGCAGACAGCTTTTCCCATCTGGCGCAAGAGGGGTTTTTGAGGACTGGTCACCCAATGGAAGCTTAAACCTTAGCGGGCACAAGTACTTTAAGGTAGAACATTGTAACGGCCTTGTGATGTTTGCTCTCACACGCCTTAGGAAGCGTGGATTGGCCGACACAAAGAGTATAATATCTCGTGTGGGTAAAGTTGTACAAACTCGCAGAGTGTAAAACTATTCAATAGCGCGCCCACGGTCATGGACATGCTAGCAAAGCCACTCGAGTTAGTTTTGTTTTTGGTTTTAAAATGATTTCAACAGATAATTTCGGGATGGATAGTCTGTGGGAAAATTAGGCGGGTAGCCATTGTGATTGGAGGATATCCATCATCTTTTATGGAGGTTATCCACAATAAACTATTGTTATTTAAAATGGTGATTTAGATTATTGTATAAAATGGCTTTGTAATCTAATATGATTATTTAAATTAAAAGCCGCCGCTTTACATAAAATAACCTTGCCAAGATCCTTTGTCTACCTTATGCATGCATATCAATTCCATATTGGTGTAACTTGCGAGCACGGTAGTAGTGCTCACTCTTGTGAATAATCTTTATTCAGAGAAGATATCTATCAAGACGGTGAGGATCTTGACGCTTAGGTTGCGCCTGCATTTATTGCCTCGTGGTGAATCGTTGGGTCTACTACTATTATTTCGCTCATTGTGTTTTACTTTATTTGGCCTCGTGCCCTTTGTAATAAACTCAATAAATATTAATAAAATGCGTGATATGTTTTGATTATCACTTTTGTTTGATTGTGTACATTAGCTATCCCGACTAATGTATGAACACAGAGAATTCGGGATCCTTCGCCCCGGGTTCGACAAAAGTGGTATCGAGCCATATCGATCGTAGGTCGTGGCTTTAGAATTTTCTTAAGGATTTATTTTTCAAAAACTAAACATATTTTGAGTCTATTCAAGAGTCTTCTCAACACTTCTTTTTAAAATGGTTATCAACTTATCTTATTCTCTAAATTGTAGATGGTGAACAACCAACCCGGATTTCCCATGGAATTTTCACGACACCGGGTCGCACTTCTATGGAAGATGATGCAACACTTAGGTTACAACCAGAGACCAACTTATCAAGGGTACATGTATAAAGTGGGGAACCAAGAGCGTTGGAGACTTGAAGTAATCCTCACGCCAACCTTCAACCAAACACAAACCACCACATCTTCGACGCCTTGGTGAGACGTGATAATTTCGTTGATGGACTTCAGGATGCAGCCAGAGAGGCAACACGTCGCCTACGCCATATTTACAACAATTATTTTGAGGACTCCGAGTTTCACTACCACCCCATGCACATTCCGACTAAATACCGATAGCACCTTTCGTCTCGCTGAGTATGAGGACTCTCTGAGCTTACTCACCAAGTGGACTGTCTAAGGCAATGGATTATGCCTACGGAACACTCGATGAATCTGCGTAATACTCGTAACAATACCGCTAGATGCAGAAGAAAGGCTGAAAGCAGCAGAAGAAGAGCTGGCTATATACAAGGCAGGAGAGGGTAGTACTTGCGAGCCAGATTATACCCCTCTTACACCTTAGTCAGATCTCATATGATCGTTAGATGCTAATTATGAGCTATCAATGTCTCTTGTGATAGCCATAATCAAACAATAAAATAAAATAATAAAAGGACTATTTTTGGCAAAATTTGGTTCTTTTGTCTTGTGCTTGTTAGTTCTTGGGCTGTTAAAAATATTATTCCTTAGAACTTTATTTATATACTCTATTCTCGAGTCTTTAGAAGATTCCACAGATGGTTACCACACGCACATTGTGGTAGCGCCAAGGCCAAGGAAATCCAAACGATTACACAGAAAACCCCGCCCAAAGAACCACCTCCTCCACTGCCAGAAGGGCTCGATTGGCGCCAGATGATGGCCAATCGACACATCCGATAGACACTGTTAGCTCACCATTAACATCAACCAAGCAAAGACCACCAAGCACCACCACCACCTCCACCGCACAAAGATTGACCATGGCGTAATTTATGCGATAAGGCCCACCGACCTTCTCCAAAGAAAGACAGAGCCAATGGATGCCGATGATCGGATCCGTGCTATCGGAAGAAGCCGGATATCACTCAATGTATCGATCGTGAGAGAGTCCTGTTTGCCTCTCATCACCACCGGTCCCGCATCGTAATGGTGGGATAACTATAACATCTCCCATGCCGATGCGCAGACTATCTCTTGGGAGGAGTTTGTGCGGGCTTTTCGCCATGCACATATTCCCGAGGATAATGACCCTAAAGAAGAAAGAGTTCCACGCGCCAAACAAGGCAACCGCGACAAGGGGGAATACTGCACAAATTCAACCACTTGCTCGCTATGCCCCAAAGCAGATGTGGCTAGTGATGAAGAAAGGCAGAAAGGTTCATGGATGGTTTAAACGATGAGATCTCATCGGTGGTCTCCAATGACTACACCGACTTCCAGCAGCTTAGTGAATAAAGCTTTTCGCCAGAGGCCAAACATCTGCAGATGGAGAACTGCAAGCTTAAGGATGGCCGCCGAAGTACAATGTCGAGGACAACCCAAGCCTCGCGTTACATGACCTCACCACCACAACGTGGAGGATTTCGATCTTCCACCCTCGAGCTCCAAGACCAACGCAGGCGCCCCAATACTTTAGGCTTCCAGAGCAACTCAACTGGAGGTCGGCCTCAGCAGAAGAATCTGATTTCATCAAGAATCGGAGTGACTTGTTTCCATCAGAACGAGACGGGCATTATGCTAACAGATGCCCTAAGAAGTCGCAAGGTGCACCACCGCTAGGCCAAGACCAGAGTTCCAACCACCGGTGGCAATCAAAAGCCTAAATTCAAAGATATTTAAGGACGTGTGAACCACGTTATCGCAGAGGAAGCTCAAGCAAAGACCGGATGTCGCCCTTGGTACGCTTCCAATCAATTCAAGACAAAGATTAGTTCTATTTGATTCCTGAGCATCGCACTCTTTTGTTTCCAATAAATTTGTGGGAAAACATGGGTTACCTATCTCCTTTAGATAATCCTATGATAATTCACTCCCTGCTCGTAAATGAGAACTAGTTATCTTTGCCCAAACCTTACCCTTGAAATATCCGGAGTAACCTTCCTAGCAGATTTGATAGTTTTGCATTCTCAAGGTTTGATGTGATTCTTGGAATGGATTGGCTAGCCAAGAATCAAGGACAAATAAATTGTGCCAATAGGTCTATTGCTCTTACCAATAAGCAAGGAATCTCAAGGAATTCAAGCCCAAGACTAGTACCGAGGAAGATCGGTTCTAACCAACTTGAAAGAGTTAAAGCTTGAAGATATACCAAAGGGTACAAGAATTTCCTGATGTTTTTCCCGATGAACTACTCCTAAGATGCCACCCGACAGGACGTAGTATTTATAATTGACTTAGTCCTGTGGACCGCCCCAATCTCAAAGCGACCCTATTGAATGCCGGCCAATGAGTTGGCAGAGATGAAGAAACAGATAATGGAACTAAAATGTAAAGGTTATATACGCCAAGCTCATCACCTTGGGGAGCACCAGATTATTTGTCAAGAAAAAGACAATAGTATGAGAATGTGTGTGGATTACGATCACTTAATGAAGTGACAATCAAGAATAAGTACCGCTACCTAGGATCGATGATCCGCTTGATCAATTAAAGGAGCAAGTGTATTTTCAAGATTGACTTGAGATCCGCTATCACCAATCAAGATCGCACGAAGATATCCCAAGACCGCATTCACAACTAGATATGGATCTGTATGAATTCACAAAGTGATGTCGTTCGGTTTGACAAACGCCTCGCTTATTTCATGAATATGATGAACAAAGTGTTCATGGAATTCTGGATAAGTTTGTGGTTGTGTTCATCGATGACATTCTCATTTATTCAAAGAATGAAGAAGAACACGAGGATCATCTCAGAATAATTTTGGGAAAACTCAGAGAAAATCAGCTTTATGCCAAATTTAGCAAGTGCGAATTTTGGCTAAGTCAAGTGGCATTCCTTGGACATATTGTGTCAGCAGGAGGAGTTGCAGAGATCCACCAAAGTTGAAGTCAGAATGGATTGGAAACAACCCAAGTCTGCTCTCAGAGGTGAGAAGTTTCTTGGATTAGCGGGTATTACCGCAGATTTATTGAAGGGTTCTCCAAGATAGCAAGACCCATGACTCAACTTCTGAAAAAGGAGAAAAAGTTTGAATGGACAGAGGCCCGTGAAAAGAGTTTACAAGAACTGAAGAAGAGATTAGTGTCTGCACCAGTGTTAATACTGCCTGATATTCATAAGGATTTTGAAATCTTCTGTGATGCATCCCGTCAAGGACTTGGATGTGTACTTATGCAAGAAGGTAAAGTAGTGGCTTATGCATCTCGCCGATTAAGACCACACGAAGGAAATTATCCGACTCATGATCTCGAGTTAGCAAAGAATTGTGCATGCTCTAAAAATCAAGCGGCATTATCTTATTGGTAATCATTTGTGAGATTTTCACGGATCATAAGAGTCTGAAATACATTTTACTCAATGTAACTCAACCTCGGACAACGAAGATGGCTAGAGTCGATAAAAGATTACGACCTTGGAATTCATTATCATCCGGGTAAAGCAAATGTAGTTGCAGATGCCCCGAGTAGAAAGGCGATTGCAATACCATCCTCGTTCGGAAGAATCACCGAGAATTGTATGAAGAATCAAGCATCTAAACTCGAGATTGTCAACCAAGGATGTGTCAATGCTTTGGAAGTTCAACCCACTCTTCAGAGTCGATTAGAGAAAAACAGTTAGAAGACGAAGACATCAAAGAAATCAAAAGAATATGAGAAGAGGCAAAGCCCGAGATTCTCTCGAGGATGAGCAAGGAACAAGATGGTTTGGAAATCGCGATCTGTGTGCCTAATCGCAGGAATTAAAACAATCAATTCTAAAAGAAGCTCATGAATCACCCTACTCCATTCATCCCTAAGTACCAAAATGTACCAGATCTCAAGGAGAAATATTGGTGGGTCAAGATGAAGCGAGAAATCACGAGTTAAATGACATTGCGATATATGTCAACGAGTTAAGGCAGAGCACCAAAGACCATGGGTTTGTTGCAACCACTACCGATTCTGAATGGAAGTGGGAAGAAATTGGTATGGATTTCATTATCGACTTCCTAGGACCCAAACAGATGTGACTCCATTTGGGTGATAATTGACCGATTGACCAAAGTGGCCCATTTCATTCCAAATCAAGACCACCTATCGAGTAGCAAACTAGCCAAATATATGTGGCCAAGATTGTTTGTTTACATGGTGTACCCAAGAAGATTGTCTCGATAGAGGTTCTCGGTTCACATCCCGATTTTGGAAGAGTCTTCATGAAGCTTTAGGAACCAGACTCAACTTCAAGATAAACAGATCACCCTCAGACGGATGGTCAAGCAGTAACGTCAACTAAGTTCTTGAGGACATGCTTCGAGCCTGTGCCTTAGATTATGGAAAAAGTTGGGACAAGAATCTACCCTTTGCGTAATTCTCGACAACAATAGCTATCAAGCTAGCTTACGATGTCTCCATTTGAAGCTTTATATGGCGTAAAATGCGAACTCCGCTCCTTTGGGATGAAGTAGGAGAGCACCAATTCTTGGACTGAATTGATCAAAGACGCTGAAAGCAAGGTTAAAGCAATAAGAGAACGTCGAAAGTAGCTCAAACCCGACGTAAAAGTTATGCCGACAATCAAGAAGAGAATTGACATTTGAAATAGGAGATTTTGTTTATCTCGAGTTACTCCACTTAGGGAGTAAGAAGGTTTCAACTAAAGGAAAACTCGCACCTGATTTGTGGGTCCTTACAAAATTTTGGCAAAGAGAGGTGAAGTCGCTTATCGCTTGAATTGCCAACCTCCTTGTCTGCGAGACACTAACGCCTTTCATGTGTCACAACTAAAGAAGTGCCTTCGAGTGCCAGAGGATCGACTCCTTTAGAGAGTATCGATCTACAAGAAGACCTCACTTATGTTGAACAACCAATCAAGATTCTAGACGTCGCATGAGCGTGTTACTGTGAGCAAGATCATCCGATCATATAAAGTTCAATGGAGCCACCACCGTAAAGTGAAGCCACCGGGAGCGAGAGGAAGATCTTAAGGCGAGTATCCCCATCTTCTTGGTTAAATCAATCTCTGGTCGAGATTCCTTTAAGGGGAAGGTTTGTAACAGCCCAAAATTTCAATTTCAGAGAAAATTTAAAACTATTTATTTTTGTGGAAATTCAAATTTTTAAAACTTTTTCCTAATTAGTTAAGGCTAAAATAAATTTAACTACAAAATTTATTATCAAGTTTAAGTTGGAAATAATTTTATTAAGTATAAAATGTCTCTAATAATTTATGAGAATTTTTCTAGAATTTTTGGAATTATTTTGCTATATTCTAAAGTGAAATGAATTAAACTGAATATTTAAAATAGAAAATGAAAAGAAAATCGAAAAACAGCAATTGGGCAAACTTGGCTCGCCCATTTACTCACACGCCAGCATGCAGCCCAAGACGGCCCGCTCCACCGCGCTTTCCTCTTCTCAAGCACCGCTGGATTTCAATCCAACGGTCCACACACGCACACGCCACCGTCATTTCGTGCCGTTCGATCAAGATCTAGCTGCCCACACCTTTTCTTCCTTCTCGCTCTCTTCTACCTCGCGTGGACGCGCCCGATGCCGCCATAGCCGCCTGCTCGAGCTTCACCTTCTCCACGATTCCTCTCTCTCTTTACTCGCGTTTGTGCGATTTAATTTATTTAACTCCGCCTACCACATTCCCACTCTTCACCTCCCTCGCACACGATCTCGCCAGAATGCCAAGACTACCTTAAAACGCCGCCACAGTGCCCGATCCTCCTCTCCTCCACTCGACCCTTATATAAGGGAGCATCGGAAGCCCTTCTCACGCCAAGCCGACACCACCACTCACATCTCCTTCCTCCTCTGTGAAGCCCCGATTTTAGAGTTCTTCACGGCGGGAAGATTTGGGTTTTCTTCAATTCCGCGAGGTCAAACCCGCCCGCCCCGTCATCCACGTCTTCGAATCGCCAGATCACCGCGACACCGGCGCACTACCACCTTGCCGAGACCCGGAGCATCCTCGCTGTCGCGAAGCTCACCGCCGCCGCAAGATTTTTTACTCGCCGATCATTCCGTCTGCCCCTTGCACTACCACGGTGAGCACCGTGCTCGTCACATTCCTCTTCCTCCTCGTGCTCTCGCCGAGATCAATTCACCGTCGTCACGGCGAGCCTAGGGCCCAAGGCGCCGCTTCGTCCGGCCACCACCGTGGCGCCACCTCATCTCCACGCAACCGCCACGCCACCACATGTGCCCACGTGGCGCTTAGTCGGCCAGGCGTGGCACTGTTCACCAATTTCCCGATCCATTGGTTGGGTAGAATTGGTCTACCGTGGACCGAGCCTATGACACTGGGCCCCACTTGTCGTGAAATTATTCTAATTCATTTAAATCCGAAAAATTATCGCTGACGCGTCATCATGCTAATATTTAGAATTTCCTTTAGGAGAATAATTCGGGAAATTGATTTAAATAATGATTTAGGGTTAAAATTTGTAAAATTCATAACTTTTGCATTATAATTCCAAATTAGATGATTCAAGTTGCTAAAATTTTAGAAAATTATTGTCTAACTAAATAAAATATAATAATTCAATTTAGAGTTCATTTTAGTTCTGTTTTAGAATTTAGAATTCTTTTAAATATCAAATTTAGGTTAAAATTTATAAAACTCATAATAATTGAATCCTAACTCCAAATTTAGTGAAACAAATTTCTAAAATTTTATAATTTGATTATCTAGCTCAATAAAATAAAATTTTTATATTTAGACTTGGTTTATTTTGTATTTTTGAATTTTGTTTGAATTTTATTTGATTTGCCTTATTTTCACGCTTAGACTTTGACGATTCCGGGAATTAGATACTTCTCAAGACGAGATTTTCCGATCGCAACGAAGGCAAGTTATACTTTGACCATTTTGCCCTATTATTTTAAAGTTAATTAAATTCAGTTTTTAAATTATTAAATGCATGCATAATTTTATTCAAGTATTTCAAATTCTGCTTAAATAATTAGTTATTCCTATTATCCTTGTATGCCAAATTTTGATGTTGCCTTGACATTCCTTTGTCACCTTAGATAAATTATTATGTTTAATAATCAAATGCTTCGCAAATACTTAGACCATGATTTATGTTTTTGGGAGAATTTTAGCCAACTCAATAAAATTTGTTGAAAATTAAAACTATGGTATTGTTTTACCATAGAGAATTTGTAAAGATGGTTTTATAGAAATAAAATCAAAAGGGTTTGGACTTGGGCGAAAAGGATGAATGGTGGGTGCAGTTTATGCGGGCTTAGTCCGTTAAGATTAAGACCTGTGGTTTAAATTGAATGACGCCCAAGTCAATTGAGGACCGGTCTTTGAGCGCATTTTGTTATGCCTTATCAGACAACCACATGTCCTGTATGGGCAGGACTCGCTTAATAATTTGTAATACCTTTTAGTTATTTGTGCTATGTTGTATGTATGGGTGTCTGCAGACAGCTTTTCCCATCTGGCGCAAGAGGGGTTTTTGAGGACAGTCGGTCAATGGAAGCGAAACCTTAGCGGGCACAAGTACTTTAAGGTAGAACATTGTAACCTTGTGATGTTTGCTTCACACACGCCTTAGGAAGCGTGGATTGGCCGACACAAAGAGTATAATATCTCGTGTGGGTAAAGTTGTACAAACTCGCAGAGTGTAAAACTATTCAATAGCGCGCCCACGGTCATGGACATGCTAGCAAAGCCACTCGAGTTAGTTTTGTTTTTGGTTTTAAAATGATTTCAACAGATAATTTCAGGATGGATAGTCCCGTGGGAAAATTAGGCGGGTAGCCATTGTGATTGGAGGATATCCATCATCTTTTATGGAGGTTATCCACAATAAACTATTGTTATTTAAAATGGTGATTTAGATTATTGTATAAAATGGCTTTGTAATCTAATATGATTATTTAAAATTAAAACCGCCGCTTTACATAAAATAACCTTGCCAAGATCCTTTGTCTACCTTATGCATGCATATCAATTCCATATTGGTGTAACTTGCGAGCACGGTAGTAGTGCTCACTCTTCTTGAATAATCTTTATTCAGAGAAGATATCTATCAAGACGGTGAGGATCTTGACGCCTAGGTGCGCCCCTGCGATTACTCGTGGTGAATCGTTGGGTCTACTACTATTATTCGCTCATTGTGTTTTACTTTATTTGGCCTCGTGCCCTTTGTAATAAACTCAATAAATATTAATAAAATGCGTGATATGTTTTGATTATCACTTTTGTTTGATGTGTACATTAGCTATCCCGACTAATGTATGAACACAGAGAATTCGGGATCCTTCGCTCCCGGGTTCGACAGATGTCATACAAGCAGGAGATCATAGATCGTTACCACCAGACATGTAGTGTAGCGGAAGAAGAGTTAGAGCAGCCTGGTCCAACGAAGAGCGCATCGATGAATTGGTCGTAGACAATCGTCCAGTGTCCTCGCAAGTCGATCGTCTCCTCCAGCAACCTCTGCAGTTCCTCATGAAGATTGCACATCATCCTCAAGCGCAACAGCAACTGTAGTAGTGCCTCTACGGTATCCACATGTCCAGAGAAGGAACACTGTATGTCAGTGTGCTAGCACCAAGTCGCACAGAAGGCTTTCTCAAGAAGATGGCGGCTAGGATTTCGGTGGAACAACTCACGTGTATCCTCTATCTTTCTAACAACCTCAAGCATCTCCTTATATAGTGCCTGTGACGGATCCTATCCGAACACGTTTGACGAATCGTATCCGTATTGGTTTGTTACAACCCGTTAAGTGTGTGACCCGTTAGGTTCATACGTAATCGGTTGTGATTCGGAAACTCCTTTCCGATCACGAGTCGTCAGCAGCTCTTAGCAGAACATAACGATTCCCAAATACACACGAATTATATTGAACGAACCTTAATGCAATATGATCTACGACCAGGTCCATATCACTAATGACCAACTCGTATCTCTATATGGCCAGTTCATATTTAGTCTCGACCAGTTCGTAACTCCTTACGACTAGGTTTTGACCACTTAGTGATCATGTTCGACCAGCCTACGATTAGCTCATATCTCCATACGACTAGTCTGTATCTGATCGAACTAAAAGACCTTCTAGTGTATTTTCCCTTTACCTCACGATATCTGGTTGAACTCTAGGTGAGATGTTGTGTCATCCATGGACTATTCAATACTTTCTCGATCGAGTGTCGGATAACTTCACGTGGTCGAACACTTCGACCACTAGTGGCATGGCCATGCACTTTCTTTTTCTGACCACATCGAGGGGCCCAGAGATATCTCTCCTGTTATGTTAGGAGGGGCAAATCCCATATCCGACCAGTCACATTCCTCCGCATATTTCACAGCATACTTGAAAGCTACCTTTAAAACTACCCAGTTACAGAGTAGCATTTGATAACCCCAAAATGTACTCTTACGTATGTAGGAAACCATGTTGATCTTAGTTCTAAGGATTATATATCATCATTGCTTGAGACCAACTAACAACACATAAAATCATAACAATCTCAACAGTGTCTCAAGGTGGGTCAATTCAACCCCATGTTCTATAACATGTGTTCACATTATTGATTCGATATCCCTATATCCATGACCGGTGAAACATGGTCATCAATCAATACATGTGCTCGTCGATAGAGTCACTAGTGTTCCGACCAGTGACATTTGACTAGGGATTCATTTAGAACGACATCATATAAGTTAAAAGACTTTCACAAATAAGTCACATACTTATTAATCTTCATAACCAATGATTCATTCAAGGAACAGAATAACACTTATTCAATAACACAAACGTAGATGTGATATCATCATCTCCATGATTGCCTCTAGGGCATATCACCAACAACCTCCACATGAAGCGGTCTACAAGCAAAAAACTAAACGCACATAGCTATGTGCAGGAACTCAATTGAATTAGTACTTGTCCATCTACATGAAGGGACTCTAACTCGACTAGCATGCAAAAAAACACTAAGACGATAACCCCTTAATCTTATTGTTGTTACTTCAACATCGGAGCACCACTGATTCATCTTTAGCATCTGCCTCAATTAAATGCACCTCCGCTTTCTCCTTCCCCAACTTATGGCATCCGAAAGCGAAGTTCTCGTATTGATAAGCAAATAATGGTTTTGACCTTATGATCGAGTTTACACTTATTCAGCCACACATGGCTTAGGCAAATAAAGAGAAATAGCAGCAACAAAATGATAAGCAAGTTTAGTGAAACCCATCACTTGCCACAGACAACCAACTGGGAACAAGATCTAACGATCAACTTCGTCGAAGAATTCCTCCTCCGAAGCAAAAGTTGACTCCTCCAATCCTTCCTCTGAATGATGATTGTAGCAAAAGTGAGCACATAGAGTACTCAGCATGTTGTACCATAGAATGCAACTATAGATGATGGCTTATTCCAAAATAAATAGCTTCTATGGTTCTTTTGTGAAAAGCAACAACTGAAATTGAATATGAATAATAGATAGAAAGTGTAAGCTAAAATAATAATAATAATAATAGATATCAAGAGTTTCCACAAAGTTCACAAAGCTTAAATAAATTCTTTCACACAGCTTCCCTTCCACATTGTTTTATAAAATTTACCCTTCTGGTAAATCACCGAGCATGTCCATGACTAAGGACGCGGCTATTCGAATAGGTCATTAACACTCTGTAGAGGTTATACAACTTTATCCATAATATATAACCAGTGTGGCCAACACTAATTATAACAAAACCTTTCAGAAACTTTATCTCAATAGTTGACCCTCCCGATGTGCATACAGCCAGCAACAAACTACACTCAGCTCAATGGTCCGACGTACACCATTGGACACATAAACGGCGAACCGTCCATAGATGCGACCCAAACAAAGTAGTCCACACCTTCACCCATCACAAAGCACTTAACCTACCTCCTAAGTTGTCAATGTTGAGACTCTATAACTTACTAAACTAGACCTATCCCATACCAGGCTTGTGTTAGTACAATATGGCTCAGTTCAATAACACACAAAGTTAAGTCCTTAATTGACCAGGGCGAGATTGCCAAAGTATACTAAGTCACAAAGATTCACACAGCACCCTCACAAAGTCCACCAATTCACAAAGTACTTCCCAGTCACCCCAATCTAAATCTTTTCCCACCCTGTGGATTAAGTGCAACACATGCCATCAATAGGTGACAACATACAATACACAATTTTTTCACAAAGATGTTCCATAGTCACTTAGTCAAGTATGAGTTTAACATTTCAAAATGATATCAAAACCCATTGCAAGGCTAAGCACACTAATTGTGTCTAACCAACCCATGTTGGTGCTATGACAATAATAACTAGTAATCTAATCAAGCTAGTGTGACAAATGATCATTGTAATACAATTCACAAGGTGGGTATAAATCAAATAGGTTGCATAACTAATCGCATTATAAGTAAAGCAATTGATAATTGAATTAGCATACAATAATTTAAATCAAAGTAGTTTTGCAAAACCAATTGAAACATGATCAAAGCACAACTTGCCTTGGTACAACTCTTGGTCTTGTCCATGGCCTTGATCTTGAGCAAATCCCCCTTCCTCGAATGCCCCCGAAGTATCGACATCTAAGACAACGAGCGATAAGAAACACAAATAATGAAAAACAGAACAAAAACAACTCCAAAAAATATAATAAAATACTAGAAGGTGGGGATCGATTTTAGATGAATTTAGAAACTTGAATGAGCTCAATTGGACATCGTATGAAGAAGAACGGGCTCTTGAAAGTTGGTCGGCTAAGAAATTTGAGGAAAATAAAAAGGGAGATAGAAACTGACTAGTGGGACCCACTGGAGAAATAATTTACATAAATTAAAATAATTCCTTAAATTGGATAAGGTACTAACAGGTGGGACCCACGGTCTATGGCTCGGGTTCACAGGTCTATGGTGGACTTGGTCTGCAGAATAGTACTAACATGTGGGATCCACACGTTAGAGGCTCGGTGCACCGCGGAATGAGTCCACATGGGATAGTTCTAGGGCTAGGGGTACAGGTGGTGGCTGACTCAACGTCGAGGCTAGCGTGGCACACACGTGGTGCTGAGGTGGCGTCAAAGTCGATGGTTAACCAGGATAGATCGACAGCAACGGCGGATTTGTGACAACAACGACGACCGGCAGCGACCGACAGCGAACGACAGGCATCTTCGGCATCACCGCGCCTCGTCGAACACATCCAATGACTCGGATAGGACTGGATCTGGTGGCTCAGATGAACAATGCGATGGTGACGAGGGCCTCCTCCGATGGCTTGGAGGTGCGCGTTGGGATCCTCATGTTTTGGCAATGCGGGTGGGCGGCGCACAAGGACTAATAGTCGTCGGCAGTGACCAGGGGATGGTGGCGACAATGAAGAAGAGCGACGGCGAGGGCTCGATAGTGCTAGGCTGCTATGGTGCTTCTCCGACGAAGATAGCGTGAGCACGAAGTAGAACACGGCGAGGCGGTTCCGACGGGGTAGACAACAGAGACGAGGGCTCATCGATAGCAATGGAATAGGAAAAACATGACGACGGTGACGCTTGGGCTTGAGTGACGAATCTGGCTCAACGGCAGCGACTTAAGGGCTCTGGGCCTTTGAGAACTGGTGGCTAGGGTTTTGGTGATGGTAGTGATGTGGATCTCGAGGGCTTTTATAGCCGAGTACGATCAAGCGGCGACAGTTGTCCGTGTCCAGCACGAAGGTGGAGTCTGGGTTGCGCACGGGATAGAGCCCAACACAGATACGAAGAATAGTGCCGGCATGCCCACATGTCAGTGGCAACGACGGCACAGGGACATGTGGCAAACGCGGAGGCGACGCGGGCATGGGGTTAGGCTGGGATCCACGCGAAAATGTGCTGGGAGAGAGAAAGGGAATGGGCCACGGAAAAATATTCAACCCACTAGCCTTCCAATGATTTTAAATAGCTTTTCCTTTTAAAAAATACCAGAAAATAGAAAATACCAAGAAAAATAGCAGACGAACTTCAAAAAATTACAGAAAAATCTATAAAAAATATTTCCAAGCACAAGGAACTCAAACAAAATAATTTTTGATTTAATTGATGTTTGGATTATTCATATTACATCATTTTGACTTCTTAAATTGTCATTTAAGCTTTTTAAATTCAAATAAATTGGTGAAATTTTCCAAAGGTCTAAACTACTCAAAAGGATTTTTGAAACTAAAAAATTAGGATGTTACAGCATCCCTGCAACATGGAAGGCTAGGAGACAACAGAAAGCACACCGGGTGTTGCAGCGATGAAGAAACCCTACGTGAAGCCTTGGGACGCCTGCTGTGGCAAACCATGCGACATGGGTGGCAAGTCTTGGGGAAGGTCATGTGGTAGGGAAATGCCCAAGAGGCAAAAGCCAAGAATCCCAGGAACTGTGGGCCAAATTTCGATGGCGCTCATCCAGGGATTGTAGTTCGATGGCACCGATCCAGGGATTGTAGTACGATGGCACCTATGGTGACGATGAGCCGCCATAGCCCTAGCTGTAGAGATATGGATAGGTTACACTAGCGGGTAATTCAAAAATTCTACCACGTAAACCAGGAAGCCATACAAGCAAGAGATCATAGATCATTACCACTAGACACGCAGTGCAGCAGATGAAAAGTTGGAGCAGCCTGATCCAATGTCGAGCGCATCGATGAAGTGGTTGTAGTCGATAGTCCAACGTCCTTAGCACCGATCGTTTCCTCTAGTATCCTATGACGTTCCTTGCATAGGTCGTGGATCGTCCTCGATCAGGGCAGTAGTAACCGCAGTAGTGCCTCTACGGTATCCACACGTCTAGGAGTAGAACACCGTACGCCGGTGTGCTAGCACCAACACGCACAGTAGGGTCTTTGGGAAGATAGCGGCTAGGGTTTCGGTGGAGCAACTCATGTACATCCTAACAACCCCATGCATCCCCTTATAAAGAGCCCATAACGAACCCTATCCGAACTCGTTTGTTCCAATCCATTAAGTGTGCGACCCTATAGGTTCATGCGTAATCGGTTGTGACTTAGAAACTCCTTTCCGACCATGAGTCGTTAGCGGTTCCTAACAGGACATAACGATTTCCAAATACACATAAATATTATATTGGACGAACCTTATGCAATATGATCTGCGACCAGTTCCTTATCACTCATGACCAGCTCGTATCTCCATACAACCAGTTCATATTTAGTTACAACCAATTCGTAACTCCTTATGACCAGTTAGTGATCATGTCCGACCAGTTTATGACCAATCCATATTTCCATACAACCAGTTCGTATCTGGTCAGACTGAACGACCTGCTTGTGTATTCTCTCTTTGCCTCTCGATATCTGGTTGAACTCTAGGTGAGATATTTTGCTATCCATGGACTGTTCAATACTTTCTGGATCAAGTGACGGATAACTTCATGTGGTCGACTCTTCAATCACGAGTGGCACAACCATGCACTTTTTTTATCCGATCACATCAAGGGGCCTAGAGATATCTCTCCTATTATGTTAGGAGGGTTAAATCCTATATCCGACCAGTTACATTCCTCTACATGTTTCATAGTATACCCGAAAGCTACCTTTATAACTATCGAGTTACGAAGTAGCGTTTAGCAACCCCTAAGTGTACTATTACACATGTAGAAAACCATGCTAATATCAGGTGTAAGGATCATACAACATTATTGCTTGAGATAAATGCTGTCTCAAGGTGGGTCAATCCAACACCATGTTCTCTAATACTTGTTCACATTATTGATTCAATAGCCTCATATCTATGACCGGTGAAACATGGTCATCAATCAATACATGTGCTGGTTGATAAGTCGCTAGTGTTCCGACTAGTGACATCCGACCAGGGATACATTTAGAATGTCATCATATAAGTTAAAGAGTTTCACCAACAAGTCACATACTTGTTAATCTTTATAAATAATAATTCATTCAAGGAAGATAATAATATTATTCTATAACTTATAAATATAGACATGATACAATCATCTTTATGATCTCCTCTAGGGCATATCACCAACACTAGCCACCTTATTTGCCCTTGTTGTCGCCCTTGCTAGTGCCGCGGTGGTGTTGTGCGGCAGAGGAGTAGTTATTGGTGGGGGCAGTATGGGGTAGTTGTGCCAAGCTGTTTGTACACCGCCATGGTTGAACGATGAGTTGGCGATGAGGGCAGTGGCATTGGAGATATGCGTAGTGTAAGAAACCTTGGTTTCCTCAAGGATGAGGTAGGATCAAGCCGGGATAAAGCTCAGGAAGGGGTTGATCATGGGCAAAAGTGTAGCCAAACTACTGTACTTCGGGTTCATGCCTCTCATCATGGTTAGTACCAAGGTGGCATCAGAGACGGCTTGGCCGACGTCATTAAGAGCATCAGCCAAGGTCTTGAGTTTGTGACAATATATAGTCTATAGTAGACATGTCACCTTGAATCACCGTGCGGAATTCTGCTTTGAGATAGATGGCCCCGGATTCTTTGCTATCTAGGAACAAATTCTCAATCTTGGTCCAGACTTCAGCGGTAGTAGTGGTGAGGATACATGGCGATGTTCAAGATGCTAGGAGCAATGGAGTTGTACAACCAGGAGAGGACAGTACAATCCATGCACCTCTACTCGACGTCAGCAAGTTTGGCATCCTTGTCGGTGACGTGATGATTGAGGGCAAATTTGTCCACGAACACCATGAACAACATGCGCCAAGAGTAGTTGGTGCGCTAGAAGTCGAGGACGATGGACACTAACGTTTTGATGTGCACGTTGTTGGCCTACGCCCTGAGTTGAGCGATGGCGGTAGAATCAGAACGTTCCCCCACGGCTGGCGTGGAGAAGTGGCACAGGCAAGGAAGAGGAAGAGAAAGATTGTGGAAGAGAGGGTGGAAAGATCGGGATCGTTTCCAATACGATACCATGTAAGTTTGGAAGAAAGTCCACACATTGTGGTATTCCACTCATTGATATTTATACAAGTAATGTGTACAAGATAATATTAACAACTAAAGGAAAGATTACATTAGGAAGGTCAAACAAACCAATCAAATCAATGAATATATCTACAACCCATTGCATGAATAAATCCTTACCGTGCATGGCAAGATGCATGCGCTAACACATATATGGTCTTCCACCCGCCGCGCGCTGCTGCATGGGAAGGTCAACACCGATGCTGCCATGTGTTGACATCAAAAAATCAACACACGAGGTCACAAATAACCAGATTGCTTCACTTTTATAGAAGCGTATGACTAGTTTTCGAGCAAACTAGCAAAGGGAATAATTCTTCAATTACGACGAAGAACCGGCTGCTTTACAAGCAAGAACAGCAAAGGATAGCTACTCCAATCTCGCAGGAGTATGCGGCTAGTTTACAGGCAAACTAGCAAAGTATAGCTACTTTACTCTAGACCTAGATGCAAAAAGTAGATGAAAAGGAAAAGAACCATTCTGTAGATTGATTTGTCTCTGTTGTGAATCGGCCTTAACCCTCTCTATTTAAAGAGCAGCAGGTCTTAGCCGTAAGACATCAGGACTCCTAAAACCGAACAAGATTCACAGACATGATTCGGTTATGCCATCTGATCTCTAAACCTCCTATAACTGATAAATCTTTCCTATTCGAAGGCGTAAGTTTTCTTGAAGAAGTCTTCGTGGAAGGTCCTAAGGCCTTCGCGGAAAGTCCTGATGAAGCCGCGTGGGATCTCCGGAAGAAGTCTTGAACGACCCTGATGAAACCGCGCAACACTCCGGAAAAGGTCCTGAGCGGTCCTAATGAAGCCGCGTAGTGCTCCTGAGGAGATCCTGGGCGGCTCTAATGAAGCCATGTGAGCGCCCGTGAGGAGGTCCTGGGCGACCCTGATGAAGCCACGTAGCGCTCCTGAGGATGTCCTGAGCGGCCCTGATGAAGGCGCGCGAGCGCTCCTGAGGAGATCCTGAGCGGCCCTGATGAAGCCACGTGAGTACTCCCGGGGAGGTCTTGGGCGGTCCTAAAGAAGCCACGTGAACGCCCTTGAGGAGGTTCTGGACGGCTCTGATGAAGGCGCGTGAGTATTCCTGGGGAGGTCTTGTGCGGCCCTGATGAAGCCACGTGAGCGCCCTCGAGGAGGTCTTGGGCGGCTCTGATGAAGGTGCGCGAGTTTTCCTGGGGAGGTCTTGTGCGGCCCTGATGAAACCACGTGAGCGCCCTTGAGGAGGTCTTGGGCGGCTCTGATGAAGCCACGCAGTACTCCGGAGGAGGTCTTGAGCGGCCCTGATGAAGGCGCGCGAGCGCCCTTGAGTGGCCCCGATGAGACCACGTAGCGCTCCTGGGGAGATCTTGGCCAGTCCTGATGAGGCCACGTGAATGCTTCTGGGATGTCTTAGGTGCGCTTTTCCTTGTCCTCACGACCTTCTGTTTTGCAAAGACCACCTCTTGGACGTTTTTGCAAGGACCACCTTTTTGAACCAAGACCTCCTGTTTTACGAAGACCACCCTTTTGGTCGTTTTACAAATGCCACCCTCCAGGTCCTCCTATGAGGTCTTTGCAGATGTTTTCCAAGACTACCCAGGACGTCCTCTAGGGTCTTCAAGGAGGTCTTTTGAAGAGGTCGTTCAGGACCTCCCGGGCTGTTCACCGAAGTACTGTAGCGAGGATGTCTTCCGAAGTACCGTAGCTCCAAGTACTGTTCACCGAGGTATCAGAGCTAAGAGGTTTTCAAGATCTTGTGGCAAGGAGGTCTTCCAAGATCAGAAGCGAGGTGGTCTTCCAAGATCAGAGCGAGGTGGTCGCCCAGCATTGTAGTGAGGTGGTCTTCCAGCACTGTAGCAAAGAGGTCTTCCGAGTCTTGAAGATGTCGTTTTTGAAGCCAAGACCTCCCAGGAGGTCTTCGAAGGTCATCCAGGACCTTAGGAGGTCTTTGAGGTCAATCTACCTTCCAGTTCAAAACCGAAATTAGTTGAATCAACGGTAGCTTTAAATTCCTTGTCGTCGTACCTAATCAACATTGCAATGACTATTATAGCTGCCAAATCTTATCATCAACACCGTGCCACAGTTTCCGCCGGAGGTTAGTTGTGGCGTGGCCCATCGGAGCTGCTGCAGGAGGTCCACCATCGCCACTGGCCACAAGTGTTCGCAGCGCATCGGGACACAAGCAGATAGCAGCAGCCAGCAGTTTATGGCGGGATGATCCATCGACAGTCCAAAGCCGGGCGCATGACATATCCGAATGTCAAGCTAGCAAATTGGGCTTTCCCAACAGATGTCCAAGAGCCGAACGTATCCAATCCAACTAAATCCATATCAAGAAAGCCGAATAGGCTGAGTTAAAAAAGAGCCGAATAGGCTTATGGGCCACCGTGTAGATCCAGTCCGACCTCTATGTGAAAAGTACACCTTCCTTCCATCCTGTTTTTGTATGGCCTTCTTTATGCTCAAGAGTCAGACTAAGGAAGCAAGAGGACGAGTAAGCATCAACAGGCAAAGTATGGGCAATATATCACTCCCCTTCTTTCATATATATTTCCTGTCCTAGAAAGACACCCGAGTGCTCAATAGTAAATCCTCGGTAAGATATGGAACTCTAGAAGGTGGCTTATTGGGTTGCAGTGTTCCTTATAATAACTAATTCCTCGAGTCATGACCACTGACAGGTCTAGCAATGCTATTGTCATGCTAATGATTCCAAATTAAGTACTCCCTCCATTCACAGAGGTATGACGTTCTAGTTCTAAAAAACGTGCAAAAAAACGTGCTGTCAAACTTTTCTAATTTATTGTCGGTGTTTTAGAACCGAACTTACGTAAAGATTGTTTGATTTGAGGGTTCCCTTAGGCACAAATCACGCAGAGAGAGACAACACGGGGATTTTTATACAGGTTCGGGCCTTCTTCTAGGGAGAATAACAACCCTACTCCTGTGTGTATGTATTGAGTATGCTGGATTACAATATCAAGAGAAAGACTAGAATGATGCGCCTTGTGCTCTTGATCCCCCCTTTCTTTTTTGATCCTTCTGATGATTCTGCCTTTTATAGTACTCAGAGTGTGCTGTTGTTTTTCCAGTCCAAAGGGCGCCTTAATGCTTTAGATTATGGAGCAGTTACTGGAGATTATTGTGGGAGTAGTAACATTCCCACGTCACGAGGCAATTATCACCATGACAGGGAGTTAAAGAGAATAACAGCGTAGTTTACTGCCTATATCTTTAAATATGGTGCGGAAGATTCCCTAGTCGATTAGACCCACATGTCTGTAAGACATATCGACTAGAGACTGGTCGTAAAAGAGCTCACGACTAAGGGGTGGTCGTAGAATAGCTTACGACCATAAACTGATTGTAGAAGAGCTTACGATCAAAACATAGTAGTAAAAACACTTACGACTATGGGATAGTCGTAGAAGGACTTACGACTATGGGGTGGTCGTAGAAGAACTTACGACCTCCAACTTCTCCCTTATGAATATTAAGGGGTATACTTAAGAACCATATGACATTATTATTATCTATAATATGAATTACAGATAAATAATTAAATGATGATTATTATATCCTCGTCACTTATACTAACAATATAAGAAAAACTATTTAGATTTCTCATGAGATAATAGTAGTATTAGATTTGTCATGATAAATATTTTCGTAATATAACAATTTTGTAATTTTTACTAACATAATTATATGAAAAATAATGGTTAAAGTTGGACATCGAAGACATTTTGAACAGAAGAAGTAATAAACAAAACCCTTTGTTTTGCACACTCACCCCACCATCATCGTCCATGTAAATCATTCTAGCAAATGACAGTGTCAAAACCCATCATGGGTAAAGAAAATTCGATCACCTTTTCATCAGATAAGAGAAAAAAAAAAGGCCAGAGCAACCAGATCCAGAAGAACACACAGTAGCAACTAAAGAAATCTTAAAATTCTAAGGCCATTAATTAGTCCTCCACCCACTCCTCGTCAACGAGAGTGAATGTTGCCTAGTAGCTAGGGTTCAGTTGCCAACGGAAGAAGCTGTTAAGAAACTAGGCCCAGACCATAGAGTCCTAGTCTAAGTGGACTCCTCATCCATCCACTAGCCTATAAATAGGGGTGCTATTCATTGTAAGTGATTGATTGATTGATGAAGGAATAAAGAGAAGCAAGAAGCCCCCTATATCTCTGTGTTCAATCCATTATTTTGTTCTTGCATTGTTCTTACGATTATGAGTTTGTCTACGGGGTAATCACTCGGACTGGACTTGCCAGTGACGGTTCCTCAACACGTTATCAGCACGATCGACTCTCCTTGGATCGAAAGGTAACCGTCGAAGAACGACACTCGTAAATTGAATCGTATTTTCTATGTCGCTTTCAATTCTACAAATTCGCTTTCTAGATTAGTTTTCTATGGTGAAAATCCATTCTAATCTACCGCGAGCTGACTTGAAGTTGCTGGCACAATGTCGATCGGTAGATTGCATAAAAGATTGGATGTCGATTGTACTGTAGATTGCAAATTGCAAATTCGTTCTAATCTACTACGAGCCGACTTGAAGTCGCTGGCCAAGCCAATCGGTAATTGCATGAACGTCAATGGCATCGCATGAACAGTAAGCACGCGTGAACAGTGTTTTCGCATGAACAATACACAGAAAAAAAAATCGCATGGAGCAATCGGCCTGAAGCCGCCGGACACCTGCGGCGGCCTGGAGACACGCACACGGCCACGGTGCCGCCAGCTTGAAGCCGCCGCCGTATGCGCACGGCACCACCCCCGACCCATACGCACGGCGCCACCCGCCACCTCCCGCAAGGCAATGGCGCCGCGCTCCTCCGCGCCACATGGGCGCCGCCACACGGAGCGCCTTAGCCGGCCCGCTGATGTCAATGGGCGTCACCGTGACGGAGCGCCGCCTCGCCCGGCCTTTGGTGCCGATGGAGCGCCGCCGCCTGTGCCCTCCCTATGGCATGAAGCCGCCGCCGCTCGGGGACGACATGAAACCCTTGCGCCCGCCGCCGCTGGGAACGACACAAGCCACCGCCGCCCGCTCGCTTGAGCTTGGGCGCGACACTTCCGCCGGCATTGCCGTATCAGAGGCTTCTCCCACGCGCGGCCACCGCCCGCACGCCTTTTCTCCTGCTGGCACCGGCCGCCACCCGCACGTGGCTCTCTAGTGCCCGACCGCCTCCTCCAAATCCATGGAGCCGGCGCCGCCTCCCATAAAGCGCTGGGGTAGGGAAACCCTACCCCGTGAAGCTCTTTTGAAGATGGCTACATGGGCCCTTTTTGGGCCGAGGGAAAAGCTGCATGGGCCTCGAAATAAGGCCTGACTAGAAAAAAGGGTTTTCCATATGAAGAAAAAAAAAGGGAAGGGTGCGGTGGAAAATCCTGAGAATTTACAATTAAACCCTCAGAAATGCTGAAAATTGCGCGCAAATTTTCTCAGAACTAAAATTTCGCGTTTTAACCCCTGAAAATTGCATAATTCGCCGAGAATTGATTTTCCAGCAGAAAAGGGCCTCGAGAATTCAAATTTTGAATCAATTTTTGCATTTGAAGCATGTTTAACTTTGTTATTGTTATTTCTATGCAATTTATGTATTGTATTTACTGTTTTGATTATCTGTGATTGTTTATATTACTTTTAATCACTGAAAATAGCAGTAAATCATGAAAATACATATAAAAATACGGGATCACGAACCGGGAGTTCGAAGAACATTATGAGATTTTTTGCAACCATTTTTATGCAAATTACCAGTAGTAATATTATGAACTCTTTGCATGAATATGAAGATGATTGGCATCACAAATTAGGAATTCGAAGAACTAACCCAACATGGCCATAATTTGTACAGAATTTGTATAAGTCTTTAATTCTGTGATAATGTAATCATGGATGAGCAGAAGATTGAGAAGACTCTCTACCTTTCACTCAAATGCGGTGTAATCCGCACGCAACTATCATCAAGACGGCTACAAGGAGTTTGCCGCATTAACTAACACCATGCAAGTTGCGAAAGCTCAAGATGATGTTCTACGGAAGAATTACATCTCACAGCCACCTAGTAGCAATGTTGGCCATGAAGCCAATGCTAGCAGCTACAAGGTGATAAAGCCTCTCACGAATGAGAGCGGCAAGAAGGGTAAGGTCGTGAGTCACACGTTATCGATGCTTTCCAGTCTAAGAAGAAGAGTAAAGGACAGCATAAGACACACCTCGCCATTGCAGGCATAGAGGAACCACATCCATTAGTGGCACTCATGGATGTGGACAGCCTAGTAGCAATCCCCATCATCCCTCCTTTGGACATCGCAGCGGCCCCAGCCGTAGTTGCCAAAGAGGAGAAGATCGCCATGTAGCAGATTAAGGTAGAAGTTTAAGAATACTTCGCTGACTCAATCTAGTGCACGTATTGCACTTGGATCTTTTATAATAACTTGCAGTTTGTAATTGAAGCAGAATATTGAATTATTTTATTCTTTGAATAATGGTTGTAAGCTCTACGAGAGTAAAGCATTAAATTCTTATGATGAGTCCTACAAGACTTATTTTCGTATTTATAATAGCAAGTTATGTTCTGATATCTGAAGTATTTTATTTATGTGTTGCTTGCTTTTTGCTACATATTAATAAAGTACATTATATTAGAATACGTGTGGCGCCCTATGGAGGGAGTGTGCTTAGCAAGTAATGGCACAATGAATACCATCTTGAGAGAGATGAAGCTTCTTCAGTTGATCAACAAGAATGCTGATAGTCTTACGACAATCGCAGGAAGCAATACATGTATAATAGGCTCAAGAAGAGCCACAATTATGCTCCCAATGGGCACAACATTGGTCATTAAAGAAGCCTTGTTGTACCCAGAATCGACTAGAACACTCAAGAATATTCATGCTAACGGTTTCCACTTAGATACTAAAGAAGAGTATGGTAAGGAATACCTACTCATTACAAAGCGTGAAGAAAGTAGAAAAATAATATTAGAACGGTAATATCCCATTTAATTAATTAATAATTGAGGGATTAGAAGAGGTATTTAAGAGTGAAATTTCAGAATTTAGTGAGTTGAGGAGAGTAGTGGGCCGCTGGCCCATAGCCCAAGTGGGGGAGCCCAACTTAAGAGGGAGGGGGAGACAAAACCCTAGCACTGCTACAGTACCTCCACCCTAGCACTGTAGCGCCACCGCACTGTAGCAACCGAGGTACTGTAGCAATCTTCCCTGTGCTGCTATGCCAAGAGGAGAAAGAAAGGAGAGGAAGGAAGAAGAAGAAAGGAAGAGAAGGGGAAGTGGAATCGCGTGCTAGTTCATCATCTTCCTGTGTTCTTCAAGGGTAACGAAGAGTCTCCCTCGCTGTATGTTTCGTATTAGACGCGATTATGATTTCGTTTAGTGGATCGATTATCAACTACTGCTAGACCATGTTCTGTCCAGAAACTTGCGTGGCTGTTTTCAGTCATCTATATTCCGAATCTGTGGATTCCGTCTCTTAGAGATAGTTGGGAATTGTTCTTAGCTTTTCGTAGCCGCCAAGAACACCCTATTCCGAATTACGGTCTGCGAGATATGAATTTTATAGCGAGACTGTCATGCCAATCTGTCGGTATCCTGACAGCTGTTAGTAATCTGAATTAAGCCATTAGTTAAAGAAGAAATTAGAGGATCTTGATATAACTAAAAATTTAGGTAATTTCTATACCTTTCCATAAAGCTAAAGAACACAAGATTTGGACACACGTAGCAAAAGTTATGGTGATTTTAGCGTACTGTCCAGAGAACCCGATGTGAAATTGATGTCTTTTAATTTGGCTTGGTAGGGGTATTAGATAGCCGATTCAGAAGGGCCCCTCCACTAAGTTTAGTTGGGGAATTTAACTACCTTTCCAGAAAGTCCTAGATCACCTTATTTGAACCCCTGTAGTGAAAGTTATGGATTTTAGAAGTTGGCTGTCCACAGAGGGGACAGA
This sequence comes from Phyllostachys edulis, assembly GCA_036346405.1. Lineage (NCBI taxonomy): Eukaryota > Viridiplantae > Streptophyta > Magnoliopsida > Poales > Poaceae > Phyllostachys > Phyllostachys edulis. The sequence continues at coordinate 33,301,169 of CM070565.1, read as the reverse complement.
TCGATTGTTAGGAGTTGGAAGTTTGGAAGGCGTTTGAGAGTTTAGCAAATTCGTTTGTGCTATTAAATATATCTTTGGTCCAGTATGTTTGTCTTAGCTTGGGTTATAATTATATTCAGGTGGGGGAGTGGTCCCAGGGGCAGCGTCCTCCTCGCATCCACCGTTTCTGCACAGTTGAGGCAAGTATCCTGATTGTAACATAAGTACGATTGTTTGATGTGATTGCTTGCGTTTTACTCATACTAGCCATACATGGATGATTGTGTGATGAGTATGAATAAAGATTGGTGAATGCATGTTTATGGCTAAAGATTACCTTTGTATGTTGTTAATGCCTTACATGTTATTTGAGATCTGAGATTTTGGTATGTACTTGTTGATTCATATGTATGAAAGATAGAGTCATAGTACATACGCATATTGGAAGCATACCTGAGACTTGGTCACATGGTGACCAAGTATATCTGATTGAGGTCCCGTCATGTAAATAGCGGGCTTGTAATCCCTACATTCGTGGAATGTGGGCATTGAATAGAGGTCCCCATCATGAAGATGATGGGCAATAGTCCCTATACTCATGGAGTATAGGCTCTTGGTCCCTGTGCTAGAGGGCACAGGCAAGGGTATACATCGACGGTTGTATACCCTGCATTACCGGTAAAATGCGAAAAAAGATATAGATAAAATGATGCATTGCATGTTCGCATTACATAAGCATAAGAGTTGTCTTAGTGTAATGTTTCTTATGGTATGATGATGCTATAACTGTGAGTTATTGTTTCTTTATTGATACTTCTTTGAGTCTTTGGGCTCACTCTTGCTTTCTTTGTGTTTTTAAGTACCACTTGCAAGAACGACATGCATGGGAGGGAGTAGGGTTGCTTGGATGCACTCACTACCACACACTTTAAATGCTGAATATCATTTAGATCATACTCTAATAATAGCAAACTGTTGAGGATTAATTCATGGCTATGGTTGAATGTTTTGGAATATTTGTAATAATGAGAGTAGTAAAATTTGATCATGCTTGATAATGCTTAAGCTGAGTAGATTATCTTGAATGCTTGAATGTATTTTGAATGTTAAGATATGGATTGGGTTATATGCAAATGTTGGAATCTCCAGTATACTTAGTTATGCAAAGGAGGTTCTGTCGAAATTTAGAACTATGCTCTGTGTTTAAATTGTTTTTAAATTTAATTTAGTAGCATTCTAGGCTTTTGTTTGCCTGGGGTGTTACAAGAACGACTTCCTTCATTTGAAACTGGGCTATACTACACTAATTTGAAGGCATCTGCAGCCTATATTGCCCTGAAAACCGTGTTTAGAAGCTCTAAAATTTTCTATCTCTAGCATGATAGATTATGCCGCCTAGGTCTTAGGATGATGAGAAATATAATTAATAATTCACAGGGACATAATATCGATGTAAAGAATTTCCTAAGTTAGGAAGATTTTGTGTGCCCCGTATGTGCCACCAGGAAATTAATTACTAGACCTTCTGCTCTGAAAGAGAAGGATGAAGTCCCTGCATTCCTGGATCGTATCCAGAGAAACATTTGCGGTCCTATACAGCCCATGCCAGGGTCATTTAGGTATTTTACAGTTCTCTTCTATGCTTCCCCGAAATGGTCGCACGTATGTTTATTGTCTACTAGAAACTACGCTTTTGCAGAGCTAATCTCACAGATAATTAAAATTAGAATAATTTCCCTGATCATCATGTGAAGTCCACCAGAATAGACAATGCTAGAGAATTTATTTCAAAGGCATTTGATGATTATTGTATGGCAATTGGAATTAAAGTTGAGTATTCCGTACCGCATGTCCACATCCAAAATGGACTAGTAGAGATATTAATTAAAATGATTAAATTTTTACTTGACCACTTTGAAGATTTGTAATTTAAAAACTACATGTTGGGGACACGCAGTCTGCTCGCAGCAACTCTCATTAATTTTAGACCATCAGCATATAACATCTATTCACATATGCAACTAGCACAAGGGTCAGCACAGAAAATTTCTCATCTTAGAAGATTTGGTTGCAAGGTTTATATACCTATACCATCACCACAACGAACTGCAATGAGCCTTCTCTGAAAGTTTGGGATCTACGCTGGTTATGAGACATCATCCATAATCAGGTATTTGGACCCTATGACGAGAGATTTACGTATTGCCCGATTCGCTGATAGTATATTAGATGAGGCTAGCTTCCCATCATTAGGGGGAGGAAATCAACCCTTTGATGAAAATGTCGGCAAATAAAGAAGTCTAGAAGATAATTGAAGTCCAGAAGATAATTGAAATCCATGCACATGACCTGCGCACTAGTGAAGCAAATAGAGAAGTCCAGAAGATAATTGAAGTCTAGAAGATAATTGATTTGCATTAGCGAATCAACTGCCTAACCACTTTAGTGATTTAAAGAGCGTGACCAAGTCGGATGTGTCTGTACGCAATGCACCAGAGAGGGTTAAAATACCGATGAAGGTATCCCTAATCCCGTCCTAAGGCCTCTGAAAGGACGAGAACTCCGGCCCCTCGAATTTGAAGTAACCAGGGATGCCTAGTGAAAAAGGATAAGAATGACTTGATACAGCCGATCACCGAAGTTCCCTAGAACCAGAAGGGGGCCAGTTAAGACCTGGCACCAGTGTGGAGCCTTCAGAACAAGGTATACTAGAATTGAACATCTCTATGAAGGGAGACATCAGCATGGATGTGTGTGCACACATCGGAGCTGAAAAACTAAAGGGACTTGCCCCCATAATTGAAAGCAGCGGTGAGTAAGTAAAAGCATTAGAAACATTAGAAGAATCGCCCCTTGAAGAAATAGCTATAAACTTTGTAACCATGGCAGAATCTATGAATAGGACAACAGCCAATGTCGACATTGATTTTACAAAGAAAATTGTTACAATCATCGATCTTGATCCAGAGCCTGTATCGCTCGTTGAATGAAAGAAAAGATTAGATTGGGAAGATTGGAAGAAGGCAATATAAGCAAAATTATTATCTCTGAATAAAAGAAAGGTGTTCGGGCCTATAAGCCGTTCGTCTCCCCATGTGCATCCCGTAGGACATAAGTGGGTATTTATTCGAAAGAGAAATGAAAATAATAAAATAAAACAAGGCTTGTTGCACAAGGTTTCACTCAACATCTAGGAGTTGTTTATGAAGAAACCTATTCCCCGGCATGGGCGGAACCACCCTTTAGATATTTAATCTCAATGGCAGTAAACTTGAAGTTAAAAGTGAAATTGATGGATGTGGTAACAGCATACCTTTATAGAATATTGGATTTGGACATTGATATGAAGATACCCGAATGTATCTCTGTCCCAAACCAAGACAGAGAAAATAGAAATCTGTATAGTGTGAAACTCAAAAAGTTACTGTACGAAGTTAAGCAATCAGGCAGGATGTGGTATAATCGCTTGAAGCGACTTTCTATGCAAGAAAGGCTACACGAACAATGAGAATAATCCATGTGTATTTATACGATGATCCCAGAATGGATTTTGTATAATCTCAATGTATGAAGATGATCTGAATATCATTGGAACCCTGAAAGGTATAAAGAAAGCAAGCTCTTATTTGGAGTTAGAGTTCGAAATGAAAGATTTGCGTAAAACCAAATATTGGCTAGGCTTGCAGCTTGAGCATACCCCTAAAGGGATTTTAGAGCATCAATCAACCTACACTCGGAAGGTGTTAGAAAGATTTGATTTTGAAAAGGTATACCCTTCGAAAGTGCCAATGGTCGGGAGATCCTTGCAGCAAGATAAGGACCCGTAAAGACCTAAAGAAGAGGGAAAGGAAGTCCTGGGACTGGAATTCCCATACTTAAGTGCAAGAAGCACTCATGTATTTAGCAAATTGTACTAGACCGGCCATTACATTTGCCGTTAACCTATTAGCAAGGTATAGTGCAGAACCTACCAAAGGCATTGGTAGGGAATGAATGACATCTTGTGATACCTCAAAGGAAGCAAAGAACTTGGTCTATTCTATAGAAAGAACCAAGACGTAACTATGAATGGCTATGCATATGTCGGGTACCTGTAGAATCCGCATACATCCAAGTCGCAAACAGGCTATATATTCCTACGTGGTGGAATTGCAATTTTATGGAAATCGTCTGAGCAGAGTCTTGTATCGACTTCGACGAACCACTTGGAAACCATAGCACTGTACGAGGCCTTACGAGAATGTGTTTGGCTTCGACGGATGATTCACTACATCCAGCAGTTGTGTGGATTGAATGCTGCACAAACCCCCACTATTATCTATGAAGATAATACATCTTGTGTTGCACAAGTGTAGATGAGTTATGTGAAGAGTCCCCTCACAAAACATATCAACCCCAAGTTCTTCTATACTCATGAATTGCAAAAGATGGACGAAGTTAAAGTACTGCATACTAAGTTATGTGAAAATCTTGCAGATTTATTCACTAAGTCACTTCCAGTATCTAGCTTTGAAATATGCATACGTGGAACTGGAATGATGAGACTTAGAGAAGTGCAGAATTCAGGGGGAGAACCTTCACGAACCCATTATTAAAGTTTGATCACAAAGATCGAGTACCCAAAGAATAAATTCTAGAGATTAAATGAAATTTGGTAGATTGTACTCTTTTTCCCTTAACGAGTTTTCCTGAAGTTTCTCGGTTAAGGTTTTTAACGAGGCAATTCATGCAACGCAGCGAAACGCATGTCATATACTCTTTCTCTAAATTTTTCTCACTAAGTTTTTATGGAGTTTGACGAGACACAAACATATCGGATAAGTGTCTAAGAGGGAGTGTTAAAAAACCAAACCAAGCCAGAAAGTCCTGATCCAGGTGGACTCCTCATCCATCCACTAACCCATAAGAACTAGACTTACCAGTGACGATTCCTCAGCAGAAGCACCTCCAAATAGGATGCGTCTTCTCGTGTCTCGCAGAGAAATGCACGCCCATTTGTGTTGAAAAAATTGAAACCCTTTCCGTTGACCAAACGGATAAGCCAGCTCCTGGAGCAAGCTAAGCTGTGTCCGGTGGAACACAGTTCACATCGTCACGAGGAACTCGAGTGGTGTTTTTTTTTCCAATTTTGTTTTTTTGTTATCGCCCACACGCAACAAATCTTCCTGACGGGTGCTCTAACGAAAGCATTGTTAGTTGTGCTAATCGATCACTTCTGTAAAAGCCAGAAGTCAGTCACCTTCAGTGGTGGATTAGCTGTAGAAATAAATAAAAAACAGTTGACTGATGCAATCATACTAGTACACACCATTTTCTAGTTCGAATGGAGAACACATGCAGATTAGTAAAGTAGTAATGCACCTGCCCGCGTTTATGGAGTTCCCGTGCTGAACCACGCAAAATAATGAAAATGAAATTGAAACGGCCAAAATGTCACAATATAACATGCCTCCGGAAAAAAAAAATACCGATGTTTCTCGCGAGTTGGTTTTATTTGTAAACGTTTTCCTTTTTTTTCTCTAGCGTGCCTTTTATCACCAAATTACTAAATTCCTATTGGTAACCCTATCAAAGAGATGGTATCCAATTGATAAAGCAAACTACAATGGTAGGACGCCAGGATGAGACAGTCGTCTTGTGGTGGGAGTGAGGGTTCTAAGTTCTAATCCATGGGGTTTGATCCAAATGGTTGATACAGTATTTTATATATACTCCCTCTAGTTTTTTATAGATGACGTTTGACTCTACTAGTAGTACTAGTTTGATTGATCCCGTTTGACCGTCATCTATTTAAAACCGGAGAAAGTATTTACTAGTAAATCATATGTTCGTGTTCCGTGAGATCCTAAAACGTGTGTGTGTGCATGTTCGTATTGTGTAGGTGTTTTGTGTGTGTATGCGTTTGTCGGACCCGGATTTCGTGAATCCAAATCCTCTGTGAAATCTCCGTGCTATTCCCTGGATCAGTAGCTAGCACTTCACAGTACACATTGCTGAATCACTCATACAAGCGTGAACTGAAATATTAAATATTACAACCAACTGAGTAACATAGACCACGTCGGGTCGAGTTTTACAAAAGGGGCCGAGCAGGCCAAATGGATTACATCACAAAAGAGTAACGTGAACTATAGCGGAAGCAAAAGGCGAGGTAGGGCTCATCTCACACAGGCAAGCAACTGGGGCATCCCGTGTACGACGGATATTAACCAAGAGTTGGATAATATCGCTTTATGCTGCAATACCGACGAAGTCTACTTAGACCTGGCGAGACCTAAACTACTGATGTGCTACTCTTCGTCATAGCCTTGTCCATCATCTTCGGGCCGTCGAGAAGGCGTAGTCTCCATCGTCTTCATTATCTCAAGGGTTGGGGAAGAAGCGAGAATGAGCACTACTACCGTGTTTCATGAGCCAACACACAATGCAATTATATTTATGCAAGGTTTAACAAGGATGGCTCGGGTTCTTTTATTTGCAAAAACAACTTTTCAAATATCATAATTACAAGGTCCTATCACTTAGCATTTTTAACAAATTGCATTTTATAAAGAGAGCATGCATAATAATTATTTAGTAGAGATTCCATCCGTGAAACTCTACCAATGCATCCTTTAATTGGAGCGCCTCCAATAATCACACCCATCGAGCTCGACGGCTCAGCAAAAATCCAAAACAGGGCTAGGTGAGCCCTTTCACCATTTTTCCATACCACCCACAAAGTTGTTTGAAATAGAACTAACTCAAGTGATGATTCCCATGTCCGCTTTTGACCAGTAGGCACTACTGCTTAAACAGCTTTTAGACTCTGCAGAGGTTGCACACTTTACCCACAAGAGATAGTCTACCGTTACCCCACATGATTCCGTAGTCATGTAGTTGGGCGGCAAACACAAGAACCTTTCTAGCTATCTCGTCCTTTCAGTCAATCCACCCATACGGGTTACGCCCATATGTTGTGCGGGATGTTCACCACAACGACTAGCGCAGCTGACCCCGGCCACAACGTCTAGCGCAGCTGGTAACTTCACCTTTTTGGTGTCCCTTCCAAGCCGGAGTATCTCCGCATTTGTACGTTCTTCGTTCCCCTCCAGTGAGATGACATCCAAGGTTTAATAACTTTACTAAGCCAAGTTGCACTTTGCAGACTTGTGGTTGTACTTGTTTAACACAGGAGGTCGTGACAAGATTAAGTCCTTAGGGTTGTCTGGGCGGTGCATTCCACAAGCCAACCAACCATGTGCTCCTGAGCACCCACCACCTCACCATCCGCCTGCATAAAGCTAGCATTAGGGCTTTGAGGAGGGAAACCAATTTATTTTCACAATCCTTTAGCCAATGGACCACCAATGACTACCCAAAACATTTTATGTTTAAGGAAATGATGATCGGGATATTTTAATATCCCAGTACTTAAGCAAGACTAGCATGTCGCTTAAGTACAACCTATAACTAGTATTACCATATAGTTACTAGGGTGACAAGGATTAATGGATTCAAGTTATCAAGGATGGCATAATAATTATTTAAACTTCAAATGGGCATTTAACTACCTTAAGCTTTAACATACATTTGATTAAGAATTAAAGCATGCATTTTGCTAATTTAAAAGAACATAATTTGCATAAAATGTAGGGGGCAATATGATCAAAGTATTGACTCGCCTTGGTTAAAGGCTAGGGATCTTGATCTTGATCACTATGGTCGTGGCGTCTTCAAATCCTAATCGAGCGTCAATACCGGAAAAGACACAACGGCAAAGAGAGCAAATAAATAAATAAGGAACAACAAATAAACTCCAAATTAATCAAGTCCTATGCCATTAGCAAGATCTCGATTTAACAAATTTTTAGAAATTTATTTCATAATTTTTGGAGTTAAAATGGAAAAGATATGAATTTTAGAAGTTCTCTTTTGAGTTAAACCCCAAAAAGAAAACCAGAAAAAGAGAAAAAGGAGAAATGGGCTGGCAGGTGGGGCCCACAAGGCAGCCAAAGTGAGGGGATGTCTAGCAAATGACAGGTGGGGCCCACAATCTAATTAAATCCCAAATCCCCCAACAAAATCCCCAATTCCAAAACCAAATCCCATTTCTATTGCTCTCTGCTTCTCTTTCTTTGCCTGAGGAAGAACAGAGGAGGCATGGGGGAGGGGCCGTGGCAAGAATGACGGCATGCAATGGCATGGCGGCGGCATGGGTCGCCGGAGGCGGCGGGTCTGTGTGTGTGTAGGAGGTGAGGCGCTGGCTGGCAAGTGAACGGCAATGCGATGGCGGCTCAAGCACGACGCCGGCGAGGGAGCGCCGGCGAGGGCGCGTCAGCGTCCGCGAGGGCAGGGGAGGCTTGGTGGTGGCTGGGCCACGGGCGAGAGGCGAGCGGCGGCACGACGCCACCGGCGAGGAAGAGGAGGGCGGCGGGGCACTTCCGGCGACGGGAAGATGAAGGAGGAGGATGGAATCCCAAGATCACGGGCACTCCGTGACGCGGTCGGTCGGGCGGCGACTCACCGAGCGGCGATGAGGCGAGGAGGGCATGGCCGAGGAGAGGCGCGGCTGGGCTCGGTGGACCTTACCGAGCTCGGGCGGCATGGAAGCTCGTGCATGGGGATGGAGGGAGCTTTATAGGGAGGCCCGCATGAAGAGGAGGGGGCCCGGTCGGGCCTTGGCAGCCGAGGCGACAGGTAAGGAGCGCGCAGGCGCTGGCGCGAGGAAGCGCCATGAGGCGCGCGGCTCGAGGTTACTACTGATCGCGGCGGCAGGTAGACGCCTTGGCCTGCGCGGCACAGGGCGGCAAGTGGCGGCGAGACGGGTTGGTGCGGCGATGCGACAGACGACAGCGAGGCGGTGATGCGGTGCTGCTGCTGCGTGTGGCGCGAATCTCCATGGCGATTTACGACCAGAAGCGACGTCGGGTGGAGCAACGTCGGCAAAGGGAGCAAGAGGCGCGGCCTTGGCGGAGGCGCTGCCCACGGAAGAGCAGAGGGAGAAAGAGAAGGGCCCCTGGAGGTAAGTAAAGCTTCTCAAAGCAATCGCATAAACGTTGCGTCAGTGGGGTATGCCTGGTAGTGCATACACTTAGAAGTTAGAACTAAATTTATAGTGGACACACATAAATGTTGTGTGGGTGTACGCGTTGCGTCAGTAGGGTACGCCGTACGCGTGTTAAAGTATCTTTAGTGTATTGAACCGACGTCAATTCAAAGTCATGCCATGTAAGTATTCTAGGAACTGAGTTTATTTTTCTCCAATATATTGAACCGATTCGTATTAATAACTGGGATCCATATTACATTAAAAAATCACAAAATAATAATATCCTATCTGAAACGCACTCTCTTCTATGTAGTTGTTTAATGCTTTGAATCGATTCCTAAGACCATCTTCAATGTTGTGTTTTAGCCGGTTCAAATGAGGAGAGAGAAGGCATTGAATCGATTCAATATATTGGAGGGCTCAACTCCAACAAAAAAATACATGGAACTGAACTCTACTTAGGAATAGATTCAAAGCATTAAACAACTATATAGAAGAGAGTGCGTTTGAGAGAGGATATTATTGTTTTGTGGTTTTTTAATGTAATGTGGGTCCTAGTTATTAGTAGGAATCGGTTCAATACATTGGAGAAAAACAAACTCAGTTCCTAGAATACTTATGTGGTATGACTTTGAATCGACGTCGGTTCAATACATTAAAGATGCTCTAAGTAGAGTTCGGTTCCATGCATTTTTTTTTGTTGGAATCGACTCCTCTAATGTATTAAATCAATTCAATGCCAACCGGCTAAAACATAACATTGGAGATGGTCCTAGATGCATACATTTAGCACTTAATTTATAGTGGGCACACATACATGTTTTGTGGGTGGGTAATGATATCAGGCATACGTCCGTACGTTGGACTAAAAATCGGACACCTCCGCCACCTTCTCCCTATACAACTAGTTACACCCTTTTTACTTGGCTCCCCTAACCCAATTCATGCGTGCGTGATGGATTTGGGCCTATAAAAAAAATGTCCACCTAACGTACGAACGTATACCGATTGATTCGAGGCTACATTATGGTTTGAGGCTACATTATGGTCTTTTTACGTATTGTTCACCTAATTATGTATTTCGTACGTTGTTTACGTATATAGAAAAATGTTGCATACGGTTCACGACAATGTTGCAATTTTTTCCAACGCGATTTTTTCCAAATGCTTTGTTTTGATTTGTGATGTTGCAACTATTGTCCGGAGATGATGCAACCGTTATCCAGGGATGTTGCAACCATTATCCTAGCATGTTGCAACCGTTGTCCGGGGATATTACAACCGTTGTCCGGGGATGTTGCAACCGTTGTCCAGGGATGTTGCAACCGTTCTTTGGAATGTTGTATCTGTAGAAAAAAAATGTTGCATATGTAGAAAAAAATATTGCATTTATAGAAAAAAATGTTGCACATATAGAAAAAAAATGTTGCATCTATAGAAAAAAATGTTGCATACAATTCACAGTGATGTTGTAATTTTTTCCAACGCATTTTTTCCAGATACTTTGTTATTCCTTTCAGTTGTGCTCCCTAGGAAACATGGACATACGGAAGGCGCCGCTCAAATAATTAATTGGCACGTCAGCAGCTAGCTTAGCTGCACATACACCTCCCCGTTTTCACGGCCACTAAATAGTTGATGATCCTAATAATGTGTGAAGACAAGGTAGTCAAGAGAGACAAGGTAGCATTGCTACTTAAGAAGACAAGGTAGTCAAGAGAGAGCAAAGTTCATCACGTGAAGAAACAGAGAAAGTAGTAAGGGGCGCAGCAGTTCTAGCAAGTAACAACATCATGTGTGAAGACAAGCACTGTAGCAAAGTAATATCAGTAGGTCCCACGGGGTGGGATCCCACGAGAAGACATCTGAAGTGAAGAATCGAAACGGGTTCTTTCAAATCAATCAGGCAGAACAGCATCCGATGCTAGTCTTTAAATCAGACGTACAGATACTAGTTGCACCGTTTGTGGGTATATGCGTTGCGTTAGTGGGGGTACGCGCGTGGAAGGAGTGTCTTGGCCTCCCATGGCCCTGCGACTCGTCTTCATCCTGCTCTGCTTCTTCTCCGCTCTGCCACGCTGCTCCCGCCTCGTCTCCGCCGCGGCCCCGACGCAGGTCCGCAGCATCCCGGGCTTCGACGGCGCCCTCCCTTCCCGCCTAGAGACCGGGTGCGTCTGTCCATTACATTTCTCTGGCTCATCATGCCATTGCAGTCTTTGCCCAGATCGATCACTCAAGAGATGTGTATATGTTTCTGCGTTCTTGTTTAGGTACGTGAGCGTTGACGAGGAGAATGGGGCGGAGCTGTTCTACTACTTCATCGAGTCGGAGGGCGACCCCGGTCGCGACCCCGTCCTCCTCTGGCTCACCGGCGGCGACCGCTGCAGCGTGCTCAGCGCGCTGCTGTTCGAGATCGGTTAGTAATTCCATGCTCAAATTGTCTCGTCTCTCAGTGACTTGCAGACGTACTGACATGAACCTCTGTTTCCTCATTGTACTATGCAATTGCAGGCCCGCTGAAACTCATCGTAGAGCCCTACAACGGCAGCCTACCACGTCTGCGGTACCATGCGTACTCCTGGACCAAGGTTGCAAACGTCCTGTTCGTCGATTCGCCGGTCGGCGCCGGGTTTTCCTTCTCCCGGAACCCCAAAGGCTATGGTGTTGGGGACGTATCCGCTTCGATGCAGCTCAAGAATTTTCTCACCAAGGTAATGTGGAAGCAAAACTTCCTGCTTCTTTGTGACTAGATGCGTTTTTCTTGATTTGATTGTCGGGACATGGTTAGTTAGTACTTTTGTTTTGATCGTTTGGTTCAGTGGTTCACTGAGCATCCGGATTACCTCGCAAATCCTTTCTACCTCGGAGGAGACTCCTTGGCTGGAAAGATCGTTCCATTCCTCGCGCAGAAGATCTCAGAAGGTATAAATACGGCAACACTTGTCGAGTTTTGTACTTTTATTCAACAATCATTTCACGAAAAAGTTTTAGCTATTTATCAAAGATGGATAATCTATTCATACTTCAAACACTACTCTGTTTTCAGATATCGAAGCTAGACTGAGGCCGACTCTTAATCTGAAGGTACTCTAATGTTTGCACAATATCAATGTAGTTATAGGTATTGATATTAATAACAACTTAAGTACCACAATATCAATCTGTCATCTACATCTAATTGTAGTTGCTGTATGATCGAAACATGAATGTTCATTAATTTGTATTCGGGATAATGAACAGGGATATCTGGTAGGTAACCCGAGTACAGGTGAAAGCATTGATGATGAATCGAGAGTGCCATATGCTCATGGAGTCGGAATCATTTCAGATCAATTGTACGAGGTGGTTAATTAAACACGCCTCCAACACTTGCTCAATCACCTGCTACTAATAACTTGTAAAGATTCCCATCGTGTGAGGTTAGTTAATTCATTCTCCATGTGCTTGCATGTGATCGATCTTAAGACGATAATGGAGCACTGCCAAGGGGAGGATTATAGCAACCCCAAGAATGCGATTTGTGCTCAAGCATTGGACAGGTTCAACAAAGTAAGGAGACAAGTACTCTGATGCTAGGTCCTGTATGCGGTCGGGATTCCGCAAGAATTTTGAAGGAACAACTATATTTCTTACAAATTTCCTATGTCCCGAACCATAATTGATGTTTCAATGCAGCTGCTTGATGAAAGTTCAAGGGCACACATTTTGTATAACACGTGCATTTATGTGTCTCCCGGACCAAACGAGGGGACTACAGACAGAAAGATCCTAAAGGAGGAAAATGGAGTACTAAAACGTTCACCACCTCGTCCTCCAATGGATTGTGTTGTAAGTCGATCTTAATTAACTCCATTGTATTTGTAGCACTACATACCATTTTATTAGTGTGGATAATTTGATAATGTTGTCATTTTAGTAATGAAAGATTGTATATTATTCTTTATTTCTAACCCACCTTTTGATTTATAAGGTAATATTTTCACCGAGCTGAAAAACTAAAGAGGTAACTAGACAAAAAGAAAACAACAAAGTAAAATGAATCCAATATACCCATTGTACAAATTTTAGAAGTCTTGGGACCAGGGATAAAATACTCGGCCGGTAACCGCCGGTTACCGGTTCCCGGGGGGGTGGCGGGATGAAAATCCCAGCCGGAAAATTTTAGAATTTTGCAATTTGGTTTTTTGACTTGTCCACACTGTTTCACATGGGATTCCCTCCCCCCTGCCCCCCTCTTGCTGTTGGCTGAGAGCTAACATTGTATTCCCTGCATGTGTGTCCCTCTCGGCCCCCTCCCTCTTGTTGCTGCCTGCCTGCCAGTGGTGCAGCAGGTATATGCTCAAGTTGATGTTTGTTTCTATTAGCTGAATCAGTTCATGGCTTCAATGTTTCTTCTGCTACCTCTATAGATTACTCTTCAATGGATGCTACCTTTGAATTTGTAGCTGACAGTTTGCATTGCGTTGTGATCTACTAGAAACTTTGTTCAATTATTTGGACGTCAAGAGCTAGTTCAAGAGTTAAAATAGCTAAGAATCAACTACCTTGTGTTCTTTGGAATCTATCTAGCTACCTGTGGCACGTATGAACTAAGCAATCTCTTTGAGATGTAAGCTGTGCCTTCCTTGTTAGTTTTATGAGTTCAACTAGTAAATTTGATGTCTTAACAGATTATAGGTGATTTATTATGTTCATTGACCTCATATGTTACTTCACAACCAAACCAAGAATTGAGCCCTATTGCTTGATTGAAAGGAATTTTACTTGGATTTACTCAATTAAAGCATGAAGTTATATTCTAAAGCTTATTGGTTAGAGTATATGCATACTATATACCTTCTTGGATTAGGCTTAACTCATACAAGCTATAATCATTGTTACAAAACATTATCTACTTAGCATTGTTATTAACTAATTACCAAATTTCCTTTTATTTCCAGTTTTACCGGTTTTTTCCGGTTACCGGTCCGGTAACCGGCCGGGAGGATTTTGAATTCAAATTTCGCCTTATGAAATTCGTCCGGTTTTTAGCCGGTTTTTCCGGTTACCGCCCGGTAACCGGCCGGGAACCGTTACCGGGCCCCGAGCGGGATTTTGCCCGGTAACGGTTCTTCGATCCTTGCTTGGGACCATGTTGGACTGAGGAGCCACATGATCACACAGAACAAAAGATAACTTCTAGCGTGAAAGCAAAAGAGAAAAAATATCGATTAATTTGCATGACCCCTTATATTTTGAAACAAGATTGACAGCATAGTATACCTTGTATTTTGAGAACTTCCAAGTACAGATAAAGCAGCTTAGTACGATCTTGCTGCATCATCCAAAGTTGTGTCTAAATCTGGTTCACATTTCTTCCATATACAGACCTATGGCAACTATCTATCATATTTTTGGGCCAACAGCAACACAACACGAGAAACTCTTGGGATCAAGAAGGTAAATTAATATTTTTTCTGTTCGCAAGGAAATTTTTCTCTTCCAATATACATGGAAAGTTTAACCCTGCTCTTATGCCTTTATATGGTAATAACTCAGGGGAGCGTGGACGAGTGGGTGAGATGCCATGACGGGGATCTTCCTTATTCTAGGGACATCAAAAGTAGCATAAAGTACCATCGTAATTTTACATCAAAAGGTTATCGTGCCTTGATATACAGGTTACTATTAATATCTTATATGTTATAATAAATATTTACTTTTATATATGGCAATGTGTGGTTACTTATACAAGTAAGACTATTTACGTTAATTTTGTTAGAATGTACAGAAAAAAAATATAAATGTGCCTATGACTGAGCATAGTTTATTAAAATAACATCAGTATTGCCTCACTAAGAGGAATTGCAATAGTAGCTTATATGCTCTAACCTAATTGCAATGCTGCCGGTGACTCTTCACCGTATGGCAATATGATTGCAAAACCAGAGGTATTCATGCCCTTTTTTAAATGGTAATACTAGGGCCAAATGTTAAAGCAATTACATATGTAATCATTACACAATTATTACAATCATTGTGTAACAACAAAAATAATAATACTTTCGATTTAACTGATGATTATTATGATTCAGTAGTACCCCCTATATATTTCAAAATACAAATTGGTTGTGCAAAATGATTAATATAACCTAAGTTTTAGGGATCTAAGTAGCACTTACCTACAAATTTACCAAGTTAATTTTCAACTTTAGATACTCAAATGTCACCCCACTGGTACTTCAGTAATTATTTTTTGATTTAACTGCTTACGGTGTCCATTTTCTCTTTCACGACTAATGACATGTATTTTCTCCATTACTAGTGACTGACGTTGCCATTTTAGTACTCCAATGTTATCAAGTGACATGTGGAGTTACTTATGTCGTTCGAGAACAATAATCTTTTTTTTAGTTTTCCAACTTATGATCTCTCTTCATATTCCTGCGCACATATAGTGGAGACCACGATGCTGTTGTACCATTTCTGGGTACGCAGGCCTGGGTGAGATCACTCAACCACCCCATTGTGGATGACTGGAGGGCTTGGCATCTTGATGGCCAGTCTGCGGGGTGAGATTTTATATAAAAAAAAAACTAGTCATATAGTTCCATTGTTTGTTTATATAACAAACGATGTGACTTATGAATATGTGAGTATATAAACTGCCTTAAATAACTACACTGATATTTTGAAATATAATCGATCTGCAGATTTACCGTAGCATATGCAAACAACTTGACCTTCGCGACCGTAAAGGTAACATTGCATATATGCATCTTTCCATTTGCTTTTGTTCATAGTTGATCCCAAACATCTCAAATTCTAGCGTCATACGAATCCCAAGAGGTAACATGGATTTGTGATGCTTTTGGGTTTTGTAGATATTTGATGCTACTTTGAAGGTAGGTTCTAGTGCCATTTTCAGTCTGTGAAATTTTAGAAACATAAAAAATACTTTTAACTGAAAGCAACTCCAAAATTACCAATTTCCCCATCATAGAGATTTGGGATTGTTCTAGAATTGTTCAACTGAACCCTTTTTACTTCACAGCTGATGTGAACACACTCTCAACAGTTTGATTATGCAATATATAATTGCAAATAACAACATATTGTTTCATTTAACCCTAGGGTGGTGGACACACTGCACCCGAGTACCAGCCGGAGAGATGCTTCGCCATGTTCAACCGTTGGATTTCCAATGAACCGCTTTGATTAATGATTATGGTAGTCACACACATGATGTTGGAGAAAAACATTTCATGAGGATGTGGATTCTGGTGTTAGAACTTGCATGGACAATGTGGTTGAGGAATCCATGTGACTGTGTGTAAAAAAGTACTATAGAAATCAATTAAATTTGTTGAAATTCTGGTGGCATGGTTCAGGTTGTTGATACCAACCAACAACCAGGGCCCAAAACTAGAGGGGGACCAGTTCTGGTTTCTCACTGAAAACTGGCCTTTTGGGGAATTTTGAAAATATGAATGAAGAATGTTTGTTTGTTTCATATTTAAATTCCAAATTCTTATTTGTAAAACCCTAATTTGCAATCAACTTCTTTGCAAACTAAGGATTTAAGGGTGAACCGGGACAACCAAAACGGTGGTTCCAAAAACCTAAACCCGGCAAGTTCCGATTTCTCGGCCGACAGCTGGCCTATTCCTAGAGAAATTAATTTGGAAGCCTGTTCATAACCACAGCACCAAGGACCCTAATCATTGCATTGTTATCCCATGAAAATAATGAAATTGGTTGTGGAAATTAGGCGAATAATTATGTGTAGTCTCATAGGACTCCCACGTCATTTATTTATAGTCCAAAGATCCAATCTGACTCTAATACAACTCTCTATTAGACTTTAATACTGTGGCGACCCGGCCAGGGGCTAACCCGAGAGGTCCTCCAAGACCTCCCTGGGAGTCCATTAGGATCTCCCAGGAGGTCCAAAGGATCTCTCGGGTAGTCCTCTCAGGCCTCTTAGGAGGTCTAGGGGTCCAGGGAACTAACTCGAGGAGATCTTGAGACTCAGGACCTCCCCAAGAGCCACAACCAAACCTGAGGGAGGTCAAGAGACTTGAAGAAGTCCTAAACCTCCTGTGATCCGAACTAGTTCCCAAGGATCAATGGCTAGTTCTCACAGCAAATACAAGTGATAACATACATCCACAAAAGACTTTATTAACAGCAAGGGAGTTGATTACAAAGGTTTTGCTTACAAACCAACAAGAGCAATATACACAGCGGAAACAAAAGTCAAGTCCATCCAATACACCATAGGCAATTGGCTGGAGATCGGCCTAGTCATCTTGAGCTTCATCATCCTCAAAGTCCTCTCCTGCTCAATGATTAATCAAGCAAGAGTGAGCACAACAACTGTGCTCGCAAGTTATACCCGTCAAATAATAGAATGATATGCATACATGGATATCACAAGGGAGAGCTTATAGGGTTAATTTGTGTAAAGCCAAGTTTGTTTTAAATACAAGTACTAAGTTCCAAAGCATATAACCATAATTAAAATTCATTTTCAAAGTCTCATTTTTCAGTTGGATAACATTCATCAATATGATGGTGAATGATACCCTCCTGTCACAAGGCTCCCTGCCCAACCCATTTGGATAGAAATCCGAAACCATTTTTAACCAACCATTTTGAAAACAAACCAGAGGTCTAACTTTGAGCAGCTTTGCTAGCATGTCCATAACCGCGAACATGGCTATTTGAATAGTTTTACACTTTGCAGAGGTGCGTAGCTTCACCCACAAGAGGTAATCCACTTATACTGTCTACTCACACGCTCCCAAGGTGTGTGACGAAGGGATTACCACAAGACCTTTACAATGCATCATTCCACCGCGATCCACCCTACTCTAAGGTTTCACCCCACCCTACGGATAGAAACCCGTAGAGATCAAGGGCCCCTCTTGAGCCATGTGAGAATAACATAGTCATAAAGGACAGGCCATAAAAGACCACTCACACCCCAGTCGGATCAACCGCGATGGAACTTTGCAAATTATTCAGTTAGGTCCCGCCCACACAGGACATGTGGTTGCACGATAAGGCATAGCAAAATACACTCGCAGACTGGTTCTTAACTGACCTGGGCGGCTAACCACAAACCCAAGGGCATCGGTCAACCATAAAGGCACGATCTCATGCATGGACATGCACCAACCAAACAACCAGATTCGCCCAAGTCCAAACTATTTTCCATTTCTTTGCTTTTTTGAACATGTTTTCAAACCTCCATGACACACCAATGCCATGGCCAATTGCAAACCTCCATGACACACCAATGTCATGGCCAATTCATTTAGACAAGAGATATTTTTGGCCAAAACTTCCCAAATCAAGATTCTTTATCTATGCATGACTAAACTTTAATTTTTCAAAGGGTCCTGGTCCACACTAATGCGTTTAGCCAGGTTTTGCCTAAGGTGACAATCATGCTTGGTTCAAAGGTAACAATGGTCATACAAAGAATTAGACATAGCTACAATCTTAAAGACAGGTATTGAAATAACTTAGTAAAGTAAGCATGCATTAACCTTTAAAAATGAACATATATAGGGTGAAATAATAGGTGCAATATGATCAAGAGTGTAACTTGCCTTGCTCAAAGGCTTGGGTGTCTTCTTCTTCTTCGGAGAGCTCTTGCTCCTGAGTGTCTTCACAATCTACACGAGGAAACCAAAGCAATTCAATACAAAGCTCAAATAAGATCCAAAGAAACTTCAATGAAACTCCAAAATAAAACCAACAGAGAGGCTAAATCGGTTTGGAGGAGGTCCAAGGAGCTTGCGGGAGGAGGTCCGAAGCTTTAGGAGGAGGTCCAGAGAGCTTTGGAGAAGATCCAAGAGCTTGCTGGAGGAGCCAGAGAGTGGAAATGAGCAAAATGGTGAAAAGGAAGGGCTGCCCAATCTTATATAGCCAGAGTCATTGAGATTTCCAAGGGCTCTCGGGCTCTAAAGTAAGTGAAGAAAATGATGGGAGTAGGTGAAAGATAAGACAAAAGGTAGCTCAGTGCTGCCAAAAGGTGGTAGCATTTAATACGACACAACAACCATTAAATGCTTGGAGACTTCCAAGTGTAAAGGACATGGTTAAAGGATAAAGAAAGAGGTCGTGATTGATAAATGGGGCCAGTCAAGGCTCAACGGGGAGGTCCTGCGGACAGGAGGTCCAAAAGACACAACCACAGAGAGGTCCTGAGGACAGAAGGTCCAAAAAATACAACAACAGGGAGGTTCTGAGGACAGGAGGTCCAATGGATTGTGTTGTAAGTCGATCTTAATTAACTCCATTGTATTTGTAGCACTACATACCATTTTATTAGTGAGGATAATATGATAGTGTTGTCATTTTAGTAATGAAAGATTGTATATTATTCTTTATTTCTAACCCACCTTTTGATTTATAAGGTAATATTTTCACCGAGCTGTAAGACTAAAGAGGTAACTAGACAAAAAGAAAACAACAAAGTAAAATGAATCCAATATACCCATTGTACAAATTTTAGAAGTCTTGGGACCATGTTGGACCGAGGAGCCACATGATCGCACAGAACAAAAGATAACTTCTAGCGTGAAAGCAAAAGAGAAAAAATATCGATTAATTTGCATGACACCTTATATTTTGAAACAAGATTGACAGCATAGTATACCTTGTATTTTGAGAATTTCCAAGTAGAGATAAAGCAGCTTAGTACGATCTTGCTGCATCATCAAAAGTTGTGTCTAAATCTGGTTCACATTTCTTCCATATACAGACCTATGGCAACTATCTGTCATATTTTTGGGCTAACAGCAACACAACACGAGAAACTCTTGGGATCAAGAAGGTAAATTAATATTTTTTCAAGGTAATTTTTCTCTTCCAATATACATGGAAAGTTTAACCCTGCTCTTATGCCTTTATATGGTAATAACTCCGGGGGGGCGTGGACGAGTGGGTGAGATGTCATGACGGGGATCTTCCTTATTCTAGGGACACCAAAAGTAGCATAAAGTACCATCGTAATCTTACATCAAAGGGTTACTATTAGTATCATATATCTTATAATAAATATTTATTTTTATATATGGCAATGTGTGGTTACTTATACAAGTAAGACTATTTAAGTTATTTTGTTAGAATGTACAGAAAAAAATATATAAATGTGCCTATGACTATGCATAGTTTATTAAAATAACATCAGTATTGCCTCACTAAGAGGAATTGCAATAGTAGCTTATATGCTCTAACCTAATTGCAATGCTGCCGGTGACTCTTCACCGTATGGCAATATGACTGCAAAACCGGAGGTATTCATGCCCTTTTTTAAATGGTAATAATAGGGCCAATTGTTAAGGAAATTACATTTGTAATCATTACACAACTATTACAATCATTGTGTAACAACAAAAATAATAATATTTTCGATTTAACTGATGATTAATATGATTCAGTAGTACCCCTATATATTTCAAAATACAAATTGGTTGTGCAAAATGATTAATATAACCTAAGTTTTAGGGATCTAAGTAGCACTTACCTACAAATTTACCAAGTTAATTTTCAACTTTAGATACTCAAATGTCACCCCACTGGTACTTCAGTAATTATTTTATGATTTAACTGCTTACGGCGTCTATTTTCTCTTTCGCGACTAATGACATGTTGCGACTTGAATACGGGAAACTGACGACAGTTGTTGATAGTATTACCATTTGGCCCAGGGATAACGTACTCCAATGTTGTCAATTGACGTGTGGAGTTACTTATGTTGGTCTAGAACAGTAAAAAAAAATTCAGATTTCTCACTTATACTAGAGACCACGATGCGACTGTACCATTTCTGGGTATGTAGGCCTGGGTGAGATCACTCAACCTCCCCATTGTGGATGGCTGGAGGGCTTGGCATCTTGATGGCCAGTCTACGGGGTGAGATTTTATATAAAAAAAACTAGTTATATAGTTCCATTGTTTGTTTATATAACAAACGATGTGACTTATGAATATGTGAGTATATAAACTGCTTTAAATAACTACACTTATATTTTGAAATACACTCGATCTGGAGATTTACCATTGCATATGCAAACAACTTGACCTTCGCAAGACCATCGAGGCGGGCTCTTTGTCGAAAGTGTTGCACTTTCGGCAAAGGCAGCTTTTGACTCGGCAAAGCCTTTGCCGAGTGCAACACTCGGCAAAGAGCCTCCGTCGAATCCCCTTCCAAGAAGGCTTCTTTGCCGAAAGTGCCAAATTGGGCACTCGGCAAAGGCTTTTGCCGAGTCTTATCTTGGCACTCGACAAAGATTTGACGCCGTCGACCGACTACCGACGCCGTCTATTTTTTTTTTTTCGAGTGCCACAGCCCGACTTTCGAAAGCGTGTTTTTTATTTTTTAAATTTTTTTTGCCGAGTGCAATGGGAATTGCACTCGACAAAGCGTGTTTTTATTTTTTTAAAATTTTCTTTTTGCCGAGTGCAATGGGCATTGCACTCGACAAAGCGTGTTTTTTATTTTTAAAAATTTTTTTGCGAGTGCAATGGTCATTGCACTCGCAAAGCCACCTCTAAAATTCCTTTTTTTTTTGGTTTTTGCTTTTCCATTTAAACAACAATGCATATATATATAATAGAAACCACAATTCAACAAAGAATAAATTACAAACCACATTTATATATTACAAACGACCAAATTTGTCCGAAATCCACAATTTATTACAAACCACAAGTTCATAGTCCACAAGTTCACAAGTTCGATACATAGAAACTAGTCCATAGCGGCTCACGGCGATCGCGCTTCAACAGGCGATCCGGCGACCGTCCGGGTGCGGATGGTCTGACTTGCGATGCGGGCGACCCTCGACTGGTTCGACGCCGCCCGATGTCCGCCGCACAAAAAGAAGATATTGCACGTGAGTGACAAGATAAAAATGTAAGGAGTTTAAAGAAAAGTTGAAAATTTGGTGACACCTCTCTGCACGGGACGTTTCCAAAACTGCAAGAAAAACGTAAAGACGAAGGTCGACAACCACATTTCGCAGACGAAGGCCGCCACATCAACTAACCCGCACGAAGGCCCACACATCAACAAATCCGCACGAAGGCCATCTCTAGGTTTGACACTAAGCATGAGCACGTAAAGTAAAACATACTCACCGGAGTAGACTGTGGTGGTGGGCGTGGTGCAAGCAGTGTAATGGGATCTCGCCAACCTTGTTGCTCCCCAAGTTGTTGCACGAACTCGAGCAAACCTTCTTCTTTGGGCCTCAACGACTTGTAGCCTCGGACGCTCGGCCTCCGCTCGGCCGCTCAACCGCCGCTCAACTTCTGGGCCTCTGCTGGGCCGAAGTTGTTGACTCGACCGCAACATTTGACCCCAATGTTTCAATATTGCGAGCTAAGGAACGTAAAAGTCAAAGAACGATTTAATGAAACCGAATACTTACGAGTGCCGCCACCGTTGTCGGCCGTTGGCTTATGGGCACGCTAGAGCTCGTGCTCGCTGCGCCGGAGGCGGTTCAGAGGAGGAGTAGAGCCCGTGTTGAGGACGCCGCCGCCAAGCCGTAACCGCCCATGCTTCTTGCCTTCCCCACCCGCATCACGATCTCAGATCAAGGCGCCTCGGTCCTCGGATCGTAGGCCGCCCAGAGATCGACCTTGCCGCCTCCGTGTAAGAAGTGAGGCGTGTGGACGCTGGAGTTGGTGTACGCCTCTGGGCCCGCATCCGGTTGTACTCGATGTTGACCTTCTTTGGGCCCATGTGGGCCGAGCAACGCCGTGAGTTGGCCAATTGGTGGCCACCGCGCCGCCGATCGCGAGAAAGACAACAACATGTGGTTATAAATCATGCGAAATTGAGCGGCTAGATTAGACAAATGGTGCGGACTTACATATGTCTTTGCATACTTGCCGAGGTGGCCGCTCGATGGTGAGGGGCACTGCATCGGGCTTCGCTGGTCGCTTTCTCCTGGTGCTCTTACGCCATTCGCGCCCACCATTTCTCCACTATAGCGACCAAAGAATCGGGGTGGGTGGCGACCGACTTGGAATCGCCTACAAGCCATCAAGATCAAATTAGGCATAGTTAATCTCAAAATAAATCAACAGGAGATGTTTTCTATTTACCTATAGGTACCGCTCCCTTGTCAGAATCTCTGTCTGTCTCCTCGCTTTGTGTTTTCTTGATTCTTCTATTACGGTAGTGGCGTTGTAGTCAACGTCGCCTAGAGGCGGCCTCGTAATACAAGTCCGAGACACGCCTTTTACAGAAGCGTAAGCCACCGACACGCCCTTGCCTCTGGCCCTACCTGCATCTCAAGAAGTCTGCATAAAGACACGAGGTATCCATTATTTTATTTGAAGAATGTCCAATGAATGCAATGAATTGAGGCTTACCCACAACTCAAATCACCCGATCCGCCAAGTTTCCGTGCGGAGCATCGGCATGACGAGGCGTAGTGGTCGAACGAGGGTACCTCTGGGTCCTCATCCTCTCGACGTCCACACCAAAGCGTGGAAGTGTTCCTCGCACGTAAGTCCTGTGATCCCATTGACATTGCGGCGGGACCCCTCCTCCACAAGCATCTAGTTCTGCACAAGTGATCCCATTGACATTAGCTCTTATTATGATTTTTCAACATATCAAATGAAGAACATATGAAGTTACTTACTTATCCCCCTCGGGTGCAATCAGTGGGCGGCGTTCGGGTGCAATCGGTCGCTTCGGGAGCTGGCTGCGACCTCGCAAGTAGGGTTTCGAGGCGATTGAGGAAGTCGAACCCCCTCCCCCCTCCTCGGACGTGTGCGGAACCCCTCCTCGACGCAGCGGCTTGAGCAGGCGTCGTCGTACATCTGCGGACCGCATCCTCGCCATCAGGTGGGAGGGACGCGTCGTCGTCCTAGAAGTGCGCGAGGAGCCAAGGTCGTGGTCGGTCGGCGGCTCCGCCTTTGGGCTCGCCCCTCGACCTCCTCTGCCTCTGGACGTCTCCGCCTCAGTGTCCTCGGCCGGTGGCGTGTCCTCGGCCGGTGGCGTGTCCCTCGGTCTCGAGTAAGTCGTCGACACCTCCTAGTGGGCCCCATCACCGCAATTAAAAAGAATAAACCAAGATTAGTACAGATAAACGAGAAGTACTTAGCAAGGGATGCAAAATAAAGAAAATGTAATTACAAAATAACATAGTATTACATGTATTTCTAATATTCTTCATGATCGGGATTATCTGGACGATAGGTATCGTCATCACTATCAAGAGCCTCCAAATCGTCATCAATGACCTCATCCTCATCGCTATCATTGTCAAGTACAAGTCCGTCAAGCATTTTCAAGTCTCTCGGATCATGCACCTCATCTGCAGCTTCCTCGTCAACAACCCATTCCTCGTCTACTTCCATTTCAATCTCTCCGGTTAAGTCTATCTCAAGCATCCCTGGTAGCCCCTCGTCTTGTTGATAGAACTCCCCGTCATGCGTGGGTGGGTTCAAGTTGTAATCATCATCGTTTGGGGAGGACATTTACCATGTGGTGATACCTTGTGCACAATATACCAACCTCAAGACGTGGGTCGGTTTTGCAAGCATATGGACAATAATAAACTTGCTCGGCTTGTTGAGCCACAATATAGACATCATCTCTCGGATAGAAGGAATCTGCCTAGTTTCGACTATCCCAAATTTAGGGACTTTTTCGACATCGCAGGATCAAACCATCGCATTTGAATAAGACGGCTTAGGTGCTTTTTCACCATGGAATTCGAGCTCAGATATTTCTTCAATCGTGCCATAATAGTCCTCCTGCTCGCCGGGCGTAACTACTCCGGCGAATACTCATATTGGTGGTCCTTGGATTGGGCCGACTCTTCTCGTAGCTTGTTGTGTGAAAGCGATATCCATTCACGTCATAAGCGTTAAATGACGAGACCTTATAGTCAAAGCCTCGCCACTTGTCGAATTCGACACTTATAGACAAATCACTTTGGCAATCGCAAGCTCAAGCAAGAGAGAAATGAAATTAGGCAACTAGGAACGCCAAAATTGAAACGACCTAAGTTGGTCAAGGTACCTTTCTTTGGAACCATGTAATGAAATCGGCGAACCATGTTGAAGAAGGGTCTCGTTCATGGTCAAGGTGGCCTTGAAAGATGCCAAGATTGATCAAAAATTTCCGACCGACAAGCAACAAGGTTGTTGGATGCGTAAAATTTCTGAGTATGTAACAAGTTCGGTGAGAACTTACCCTCGATACTTGTCGACTTCGTCAAGGTTAGTCAACACGAGAGCATGATCTTGCGCCACTCTTCATTGGTCGACCTCTTTTGGCGCTCCACTTGATCTCCGCGTTGCCCTTTGAATAGGCCGAGGGTCGATTCATTTTCGTCCTCGTTGTAACGAGGGTGGGTTATGCACGCTAGGAAGCTTCTCACTATAGTACAATGTTGTGAAGTTTGACACCTCCTCACGAATGAATGCCTCGCTATGGAAGCCTCAATCCGCCTTTGTTTCCACATTTCGCGTAACGGTCTTTAGACATCTCTCGATTGATAGCACCAACGGTTCAGACGGCCCCCCATTCGTACCTCGCTAGGAGGTGCAAAATCAAATGTCTTTGATCGACAAGAAAAAGCGGTGGAAAGATCTTCTCCAACTTACAGAGCAACTCGGGTGCCGTTTTTCCAACTCCTCAACCACTTTCAGAGATATCTCCTTGGCACAAAGTGGCGGAAGAAAAGCTCACCGCCAAAGACCTTCCAGACATGCTTAGGGACGAGCCTCGAACCATCGATCGACGGAAGAAGCCGCCAATCCATATGTGGAAGTCATGACTCTTCATCCCTAAGACTCGGCCAAGATCTGGGTTCGCCCCTCCTCGATTCATTTGCAAACCCATCAGGGAAACTTAACGTCTGCATCCATTGTATCACTTCCGTCCTGTGCTTCTTTTCCAAGACGTAATCGGCCTTAGGCCTTTTCCATGGTTTGCCGTCTCTTGGAGGCAAGATCTGCAGCTTTGGTCTGTCGCATAGTGTTGCCATGTCTACTCGGCCTTAGGGTTGTCCTTTGTCTTGTTAGAAATGTCCATGAGTGTTGCCCAAAGTGCTTCGGCGACATTCTTCTCAGTGTGCATTACATCTATGTTATGTGGAAGGAGAAGGTCATCAAAATAGGGAAGCCTCTCCAATCCCGACTTATGAGTCCACATATGTTCCACACCATAGCCCACAAAGCGATCTTTGTTTGGATTATCTTTCTTTGGATTAACTTTCTTTCTTTTACCCTTCTTTGGATTATCTTTTACACGGAGCACGAGAGCATCTATCGAGCATGAACACGGGCACTAGTCATCTTCGAGGTGCGAGGTCGGTCACCGTGACACCTTTCGTGAAGTTCTTGGTGTCTCCTCTGAATGCATGGTCAAGAGGGAGGAACTGTCGATGCTTGTCGAACGACGAGAACTTCCCACCCTTCTTCAACCAAATGAATCAGAGTCGCCTTGCATACTGGGCATGGAAACTTCCGTGGATACACCAAATGCGAATATCCCATACGCCAGGAAGTCATGCATGGAGTACTGGTACCAAACATACATTCTGAAGTTCTTCTTTGTAGCTCGGTCGTAAGTCCATACGCCTTCATTCCAAGCCTTGATCAATTCATCATAAACAGGCTGCATGTACACACCCATTTTGTTTCGGGTGTCGGGAATTATCAACGCCAAGAATATGTTTTGTCGTTGAAGTAGGGCCCCGGGGAGATTGAGGAATAGCGAACACGGGCCAACAAGTGTATGGGGCCGACATCATTCCATAAGGATTGAACCCATCCGCTGCCGGTATAACACGTACATTACGGCCTCTTCATCTTTGCCACGATGGTTGCCATTAAAGCTTTTCCATGCTTCACCATCCGCTGGATGTACCATCTTGTCGATTGTATCGAACGCCATTCTTGTGCCATGTCATCTATTTCGCGGACTCCTCGGACATGAATAGCCGTTGGAGCCTCGGTATGATCGGAAGGTGTCTTAGGACTTTCATGGGGATATCCTCATTCTGCTCCTTCTTTCCATCACCTTTGTCTACCTCCACATACCTAGAGGATTTACACTTTGGACAAGATACTTTGCATCCTTGTGTTCTTCCCTAAATAGACGCACCCTTCTGACAACAATGTATCTGCTCATACGGCATCTTCAAGGTTCAAGGAGTCTCGTTGACTCGCACAAGCCGCTCGGCAGATGATGACCTCCGAAGCAACCCCCAATAATTGCCATCATAGCATCGAAGCAGGCTCGAGTCATGTTGTGCTGGGACTTCAACCCCAGTAGGCGGCCAATGGCATCCAGTTGAGAAACCGTTGTCTTCTCATGTAGGACCTTCTGTGCCGAATCCAACATGGCCAAGAACGCCTTAGCGCTTGGCTCTGGCTCCTCCTCCTCATCCTCCTGCTCGTCCTCCGTAGGCCGTTCAGCAAACGTCGCATCCTCATAGTCACCTAACCATCACGTACCCTTCGTCACCGTCAAATGCCTCCAAGCGTCGTCTCACGGCCTCCTCTCTAGGACGATAGGCTTCACCATGGGACACCCACCGGGTATAGTTTGGCATAAATCCATACTTGCAAAGATGCTGCACCATGACTTCCCTTGTTTTTCTTTTCTTGTTTTCACATTGGCTGCAGGGACAGAACGTGTCTCTCGCTCCCTTAGCTGCCTTAAATGCATGGTCCAAGAATTTCTCGGTCTTATCCATCCATTCACGGGTGATTTGAGCCTGACTTGGGCGTCCCGTGTACATCCACTCACGGTTATCCATCCTCTAGCATATACACATAACGGAGTAATATAACCATCAGTTGCATCTGCACGGCGTGCCTACTGTCTAATAGGTGAGGATAGGTCCTAATCCCACCCGCGGATGCGTAGATGAGGTTAGTTTCCATGCTCTACTCCGATCCGAGCAAATTTGGAAGACCTCCCGTGTTCTCCCGATACACGCCCCGAAGGAGAGAGTGTATCCGGAGAACAACAAGGAGGTGGTGCCAAACTCCGTCTCGGATCCGAAAGCGTAACATGGAAACTAACCCATCTACGATCCGCTGGCTGTCCAAAAACGTGGACAATTCGAAGCAGATACGGTCATAGATATGCAGAGATCCGCATACCTCCAACCGTGATCTCTGTTTGGACGGAGACGCCTAACCGGGCTACACCGATCTTTTTTGGTTCATTAGGTAATATATTCATCCTCTTTATTCCTCTACACATCCTCCGAGAGAAATTTGGTGTTCTGCGATCCCAGATACTACAAGGAACAAGATAAAATACAAAGCTACTCTATCACGTATAACCTATGTATGAAAGAATCAGAAGTAATGTATTCTAAGTAACTCAGCAAAATGAGGCACCAGTCTTAAGCCTATTCGAGAAAAGGATGCTTAAAACGTGTGACAAAGCTAATTAAATAGTTGTAATATATGTCCTTCGATCGGAAGCTAAATTAGTTGTAGTGCAATTGTTAAGACAGACTCACAAAGATGCATAGATCAATAGTTGAACACTCGATCTTTTCAGGTTAATGCACACACCGTGTTAGGATATTCAGAATTTGATGTCATGGCATCTCAATTAACACGAGCATAATTTTCTTACATTAGAAAAAAAATAGCCTAGATGAATTGGAAGCAGTTAGGCACTGGTTTTGACTTTTGAGTTGTCGATCGGTTTTTGGTCGCAAGTAATTGGACAGACTCTAGCTAGGCTTGTGGGGTTGCATAATGGCCATCTCCTCCTCAGAGCATCTGGTTGGCTTGTCCGATCCAAGTAATCAATATCAAACTTGGATGACTAAGAGCTATTTTTCGACACTGTGGAAATCCTCTTTACTTTCCGAGAAAGCTTTGTCTTCCCGAGAAAACATGCTTCCTCGATAAACAACAAACTTCTTCTACGGAACTAGAAACTCACTATTTACACTTTCTAGTATATTAGTCCCATGCCACTATTTCCTCCTACTCAAGCTATCACCTAGTCACGAGTTTCACTACTGACCATTTACTCTCTGCAAGCAAGCGCACTAATAAACCGAGTAAGGTCAATGCACTACCCCATTTCTACTACTAGCTATATACTATTTTTAAGGAAGCAATTTACACTAGATGCAACCAATGAACTACACTATCTCGCTTCAACAATCTCAAAATAGAATATACTAGAACGCCACTCAATGAAATAGTGCCACTAGTAACTTCATTATTAGAAATGGTGCAATATCTAGTTCAACATTGGCTAGTCAAACTCTGAACGCCCACCACTAGTCAACTATTTACACTACAATCGAGTGTTTTTTCCAAGAAGGCTAGTTACTTACTCTAATATCCATTAACTACTGTGCCCGGCTACTATAGCTTGAACCTTACTAGACAGAGTGGAGGACTTTCACGCTGTCAATTCAATAAATAGAGTCTAGTTGTTCCGCTTATGCTCCATTCTATTTGAATGTTCTCATATCCTACTAGCCGTCGTTGAAGGAATTAACGAGAAAAGGAAAAGAAGGCGGAACATTGTCATATCTATAGCCGAGAAGAGAAGAATGATAGGAATTAGTGAAACCAGACGTGGCATCTTCTTTAATAAAAGGATAGGACTGGCTTCATTGCAATGAGGATACTCAGAGAGGATTACGATCCATACAAATACCAATTAGACATACATATATGATAGATTTAGACAAGTTGAAAAGCATTTAGATGTTCCAGAAAAGATAGGATAAATGAAAACCCTTAACGACACATTTGTCACGAATCCAATCCAACGAGAAATCGGAATTCCTATCTCATCGCTTTTGTTTCGTTTTCTTCTTCTCATAAGCGCCAGATTACGCCACGCCTTTACCCACATTGACCATTTTGGGGACGGTTACTAAACCACTTGAATCTTCATCATCACCGACCGGCAACGATTTGACCACAAGCTTAGACATACTTCATCGCCGAGGCAGAAGAGCGCGCGCGTGGGCGCGGCGAGGGCGGGTATGGCGCCCAGACGGGCGGGGTCGGCAGGGGCGCCGGTCATGGGCGGGCGCTATGGGTGGCTTGGCGACCGGCGGCGGCCGGGCGACCGGATCCCGGACGACGGTCCGGGGAGAGGCTGGCGCATGGCGGCGGCGCTGTCGGGACGGGCGGGCAAGGTCTGGGGCGGGTGGAGCGGGCAGGCGGGCGGGCAAGGCGCCATATGGCAAGGCGCGGGTGGCCAGGTAAGGTGCATGCGTCGTGCAGGTGTGGAGTGAGTGAGTGTGTGGGCGGCATGTAGTTAGGGTTTCCCCTTTGTCGAGTCTTTGGCAGTGGCCAAGACTCGGCAAAGGCTTTTGTTTTTTAAAAATTCTTTTTTTGCAGAGTGCGGGACTTCTGGCACTTTCGACAAGGACCTCTTTCTTAGAGTGCGGGGCAAGACTCGGCAAATTTTGTTTTTGTTTTTTGCCCCATTATTTTTTTGCAGCCTTAATATATTATTTTAATGTTTTTGACATTTTTTTTTGATGTTTGAAACTCAAACATCTTCACACGTGATCACGTAAGATGTCCGGGTTTTAGGCATCCGACGCAACTTGCTCAAACCTTCTCAATTTTTACCATAGACTCTACATGCGATAACACGACGCCTCGACAAGTTTTGTCATTTTCGACTTCGCTCGATTTTATATAATTTAAATACACTTTTCCCGCAGATACCTCGCCATGTTACGCCAACAAGATGCTCGAATTTCATGTGAGTTCCTCGGATACGGCCTCAACATACACCAAATATCATGAATATCATTTTTGAATGACCAAATTGATTATTTCATGCACCGCAGCTCAAATTTGAAATATTCCATAAAATTCAACTAAACAAAAAAACTAACTAAATATAGCAAAAAAGTCAAAATTGTCCCAAATTTGAACATGGAGTTTTAAATAATGTGGGAAGGCCTCACAAAAAATGGGTCAAAAACAAAAAAACTTTGCCGAAGTGCCTACCGCACGCAAAGAGGTCCTTGCCGAAAGTGCCAGAAGTGGCACTCAAGAAGAAGGGATCTTTACCGAAAGCAGGAATTGGCACTCGCAAAAAAAATTTTAAAAATAAATTTGACGGCGTATGGGCTCTACCGTGAAGGGCCATTTTTTTGCCGAGCGACTTTGTCGAAAGTGTTGCACTCAAGAAAGAGGGCTTTTGCCGAGTAGGGCACTCGAGGCACTCGGCAAAGCCACTCTTGTCGAGTGTTAGACTTTGCCGAGTGCCACCCGCCCGCACTCTCAAGAAAGAGTGGCTTCACGAGTGCCCGATTTTTGGCACTCTAAGAAGTCAAGCACTCGGCAAATCTGCGTTCTCCCGTAGTGGCGACCGTAAAGGTTACCGTGCATATATGTATCTTTTCGTTTGGTTTTTGTTCGTAGTTGTTCCCTAGGATCGCAAATTCCAAGTCATACGAATCCCAAGTGGTAACAAGGATTTGTGATGCTTTTGGGTTTTGTAGATATTTGATGCTACTTTGAAGGTAGGTTCTAGTGCCATTTTCAGTTCGAGACAGTGAAACTTTAGAAACATAAAAAATACTTTTAACTGAAAGCAACTCCAAAATTGGCCAATTACCAATTTCCCCATTATAGAGATTTGGGATTGTTCTGGAATTGTTCAACCGAATCCTTTTTACTTCACAGCCAATGTGAGCACACACTCAACAGCTTGATTATGCATTATTTAATTGCAAATAACAACATATTGTTTCACTTAACCCAGGGTGGTGGACACACTACACCCGAGTACCAGCCGGAGAGATGCTTCGCCATGTTCAACCGCTGGATTTCCAACGAACCACTTTGATTAAATGATTATGTTAGTCACACACATGATGTTGGAGAAAAACATTTCACGAGGATGTGGATTCTGGTGTTATAACTTGCATGGACAATGTGGTTGAGGAATCCATGTGACTTTGTGTAAAAAGGTACTACATAAATCAATTAAATTTGTTGAAATTCTGGTGGCATGGTTCAGGTTATTGATACTAACCCACAACCAGGGCCCAAAACTAGAGAGGGGTGATGATGAACCTTAGAGGTTTTGATTTGGCTCGATCTTTCGATGAGAAGATAAATTCGGTAGAAGTCGCTGAACTCTCACGATCCTGGCTACGAACTCGCAAAGCTTGAAATTATGCAATTGCTGAACTGCTCGACAAGTCGTTATCAACCGTGTACGAATACCTGGAAGACCTGATCACGAAGATCAATTCCTACATACACCGAAGAAGCACGCAAGAACAAGATAAATAGCAATATGAAATTACGAATAGGAATTAAGATTGTATTGATAAGTGGGTTTCCAAAGACAATGTCACTGTTGATCTCGCCGAACAAGAGGACAAAGTATAAAGTTGCAAAGCATCACGGCCGCCGCCTTGCCTAGGGTTTCGCCAAGCTCCACCAGCGCCTGCGGCACCTTTGTCACCGAAGCCGCCTCCTCACCTCCTCCACCGTGTACCGTCTTTGGCCTTGGTCGGCTCTCGCGCCGCCGCTGCCTCTATCACTCTTCCACGCCGCTTGCGCCCAGCAGCATGCATGCATGCACCGCCGGTTGCATGCACTATCGCATCGCTTGCTCGATCGAATCAGAGTAAAGCACTCTTCATTGCCGCCAACCATGGAGCTGCTGCTGCCGGGTCGGCGCCAAGTCGCTCCAGTTGCTAGCCATCCACTGGACCGCCGCTGCAGCAGCTCTCGGTCATGTGCAAGCAGTGCATTGGCTCCCCCTTGCCGCCTGGCCACCAGCGCCTCCTCTTCATCTACTACAACAAGCTTCCCCCCACTGCTCCTCCTCCTTTTCTTCAAAATGCTCAAGCAAACGTGCATGTGAAAACTAATTATAGAATTGGAAGGCTCTTGAGACGTGGAACACTACTATATAACATGCAAGGATTGGTTTTGTGTTTTTGACAGGGATTGAAAGGAGAGAAGTGTGAGCTTGAGCTCGTGTGTGAGAAGAAATGGAGGTGTTGTGTGAAGTTTGGACTGTTTTGGCCCTGTAGCACAAATTAATTCCTAATTTGGCCCCCTTAGCGTCAGAATTCCAGATTTGGCCCCCTGTTAGCACGTGCTGCTGTCAGGGACGGCAGCAACTAAATTCATGCCATCAGCGTCGGCAGCACCAAGGTGGTGCCGTGCCAGTTGGTAGCACCTTGGGTGCTGCCGTCCCCAGCCGCTGCATGAAGATGCTGCCGACGCCGACGGCAACTCCTTGCCAAGCCCGCCGTACTGCGAAGAAAATGGAAAAAAATGTTTAGGGTTTGCAGAAATGGGGAAAAAAATTAGGGTTTCGAGCGGAATGGAATTAGGGTTTCCAGTTTGGGTTAGCACTTATACGAATACGAAATTTTCTTCAGTCATTTCAATTAGGGTTTCAACAGGCACTGATATTTGTAAAAAAAAACATTCATTAATAAATATGGGCACCGAGGTTTGTAAATTAGGGTTTCATTTACTGCGAAGAAAAGAAAAAATGTAGGGTTTGCAGAAATGGGGGAAAAAATTATGGTTTCGAGCGGAATGGAATTAGGGTTTCCAGTTTGGGTTAGCGCTTGTACGAATACGAAATTTTCTTTTTTTGCAAAATTAGGGTTTCGTCGCGGTTTCAGCGCTGTTTGTTGACGGAAATGAGTTTATAAAATTACAAAAGTTTTTGTGGAGCCTCTTGTGACATTGTTGTTGCTTCTTTAATTTTTCTATTATTTTATTCATTCTGAGAAAGGATGAAGCATATCAGACGAGGAATAACCTTGATGATGTCGTCTAAGCAAACTTTGTGTGCTAAAATACTCGTTGTCTTTTAGAAGTGGGATAAAAAGGGACCAGTACTATTGGAGTCTCTCCTCGATGGAGTCGTCTGAACGTATACGCGTATATAGCTAGGCAGTCGATGAAGTACTTTATGAAGCTTATACAGAATATGATTGAAGGGGCTGAGAACGCTCATTGTGATTATGAAGATGCCCTAAAACATGGACGATTCGATGTCGGTGCGAATGGTTGTTTCTAGGAAGATTCTACTAGAAGAGGCATACTTGCAATATAGGCATGCTTTGATGGCTTAGCGGAGACACGGAACCAGAACTACATTAGATTCCACGGACAGAAGCACGTTACACGTAGTGACATGGCATGATGGTTCGGCTAATTGCTTTAGTCATCCTCGCTACTTCTACGGTAAACTGCGACACAAGCATCCGGGCCATATAAGTATACATGCCTTTAGGGGATAGTAAAAAACATGGGAGGTAGGACGGGGGACTACTACGTAATGACATGGCATACTGCGTGGACCGGGGACATTTTCCCTTCCTTGCTAGCTCGGCGTTGAACTCCTCACGGGCCTTTCCCTTCCCCTTATCGCGGGAGTGTCCACGTCGGGCTGGTATATCGAAGTCGTCCATGTCCTGCGATTCTATGATGTAAGTGCACTGTATATTTAAAATCGTAAGAAAGATGTAAATTATTCATAACTCACGTCGTCGATACGGATTACGCCTAGGCGACCGGATACGCTATGGCGGCCGGGCTCAGACGCATCAGCCTTTCCCTTGCCCTTGTCACGGGACTGTCCACGTCGGGCTGGTATGTCGAAGTCGTCCATGTCCTGCGATTCCATGATGTAAGTGCACCGTATAGTGAAAATCGTAAGAATGATGTAAATTCTTCGTAACTCACGTCGTGGATACGGATTACGCCCGGGCGACCAGATACGCTATGGCGGCCGGGCTCAGCCGCATGAGCCTTTTCCTTGCCCTTGTCGCAGGACTATCCACGTCGGGCTGGTATGTCGAAGTTGTCCATGTCGTGCGATTCTATTATGTAAGTACACCGTACAGCGCAAAACGTAATAAGGATGTAAATTCTTGATAACTCACGTCGTCGATATGGATTACGCTCGAGCGACTACTAGGCACCTTCGGTGCCTCCTCAGTAGGGTCTGGTATGTAAGGTTTCCACTGCACGAAGTTCTCGGCCCGCACCGAGTAGTTCAGCATGTACTTCTGCTGGATGAATGCCCTGTCGTACATCTCTGAGCCGTCGATCCACTGGAAGAAGTGGCAGCACATCTCGGGCTACCATTACGTGGGGATGAAGTTAAAAATATAAGGAATGCAATGTTGGGAGAGGAAAATCGATGCGCGCGAAAGAAACGCTTACGAGGTAGTGCCCGCATGTGTAGTACGTCCAGGCGGCGGTGTCTGGGTGTGTGGACTGAATGATCTCTGCTGGTTCGACACACACACACTGCGGGTTCGGAAAACGTGGTGGTACTAGAGCATCTTTCATTGATTTATCTGTGTATTGTAGCTGTTTCCTCTTCTGCTTAAGCCACTTTTGCTTCTGCAACATCCTTGCGTAGGAGTTTGCTGAAGAGTCCATAGCTGGGTATGTATTGTGTAGTGTTGGGTTTGGTTCAACCTCCTTTTATAAGCCCCATGGTTGGCATGGTGTGGTTAATTTCATACAGAGTCCTGTCTTTTAGTTCTGAAAAGCTGAGGAGGTAGAGTGTTGTCATGTCGATCTGGAAAGCTGGCGAGGCATAGTGTTGTCATGTCTTACTTTGCAGTGAGAAGTCATGTCTTACTTTGTAGAGTGCTGTCTTATCGGTCTGAAAAGCTGGCGAGGCAAAGTGTTGTCACGTCTTTCTTTGCAGAGTCTTGTCTTTTTGGTCTTAAAAGCTGGCGAGGCGGTCAGGGTTGTAAAGTCGATTTGAAAATCCTAACCCTAAACTGCGCAAAGCTGTTTGCTTTGGTCTTATCACTGCACAAAGTTGCCCCGTGTGGTCATGTCACTGTGCAAGGCTGTCTCCTTTGGTCTCGTCACTGCGCAAAGCTGCCCCGTGTGGTCTTGTCACTGCGTAAAGCTACCCCATGTGGTCATGTCACTTTGCAAGGCTGTCTCCTTTGGTCTTGTCACTGCGCAAAGCTGCCCCGTGTGGTCTTGTCTCTGCGCAAAGCAGGCAGCCCCATCTGGTCTTGTTATCTGCAAGCTAATACATTACCCGATTTGTTAGCCTCCCCCCGCGGGTTATAAAATGCACGGCCCACACTCCAAAAGTAGGACCACTCGACCCTTCAAACCACAGGAAGAAGAATCTTCTCTGTCATACAGTAACATACGATAGCAGACGCCTTGAGGACCCGGCCCAACCGGTCACCGGCTTGACCTTCTCTCGCAAGGAGGGAGGACTTCGGCCCTAACTACCGGTTGATGCCGAACAAGCGTGCTCAACCGGTATGGCCGAAATGCAGACACGGGGAGGACGCTATTGTGCAAGTCATAGACTACACTGTTGATGGTGGACAGCGTTTCTTCCGATGCCTATACTCTGGGGTAAATAGTTTTGTTCATGTTACTGCTAATACATCCTCCATACTAACCGTCCCTTGCAGTAGATGGCGAAATGCAACTTTACCCGCTGGATCGATCCTCCCTATGAACGATATGTTTTGATGCACGTGGGTACATTGTGGAACCGAATATTTGATTTGGAGGCGCAAATTGATGATCTCAAAGAGCAAAATGATGACCTCCGCCAACAGATGCAGCGCGAGAGGGGCAACGAGGAGGTCGTGAACATAGGAAGTTCCTATGATCCCACATGCTGCTGCGCCAACCCTAGCTACATATGCGCGTGCCACTACAACGATGGCCAGCCACGTCCGAGGCGCCCAACTAGAGAACACTCTATATGGGTAGCGAGAGGCACCTTCTACCATTAGGCACGGGCGGAGAAGCTTGTACCTCGGTAGTCTCCCGTTCTGTATGCACTTATGTTCGATCTCCTAAAGCATGTAACTAAATAGTGGATGCGTCATTGCGGTTGCCTTTTATCGAGTTGACATATTTCATCGATGTGTCGCGTGCTTTAAGTTATAGGCGTCGATATGCATTCAACAAACTCATTCATGGGTAGATAATGTTACTAGTTTATTCTCATTCACGACGGACTGCGATGCATAGATAAAGAGTGGACATTAAATCTCATTACAACTGAACTTCTACATGGCAACAACAAGAAATAATAGAAGAAAGACCGCAAAACTAACTAGCTTAACTAATTTCTTCTGCATGTTCTCAACTCTTTCCATCCTTTCATCCAGTCGTTTAAGTCTATTCTCTTCATTCTGCATTGGTGGTTCAAAGGGTCGAGGCACTGGACGAAATGCAGCAACACCACGAGAGTCATCTTGCAGGGCTGCAATTTGCATTGCAATATCTTAAACCACTGGGACAGCTTCGTTAGCCCACTGCCAAAACCGACATGTGAAAAAAAAACAACATGATGTTTCGAATGGAATTGATTAGGCGCAAGTTACCGTAAGATTTGAACACTTCATGAACACTCAGGATGGATTCGTTGGTGTATGCGAGGTGAAAACATTCACCGGATCACTGCAACGAGGGCAAACCAGCTGCTGCCGCAGTGATTGTAATTGTTTGCTCACTCGAAAGTTAGATGAGGCCGAAGACATCCTGTCTAAGACTGGAAGAAAGGAGAGGAGGAAATGAAGAGTGAGGTGAATGGCAGCCAAAGCATCCATATATAGCATGCGGCTGAATTGTAATTGGGTTGAAGGAAATTCGCGTCCACAAGGTAGCGGGCTCGAAGAGGAATCTGTGGCAGCGTTGAAGGTAATTCGCGTCCGCAAGGTAGCGGGCCCGAGGAGGAATCGTGTGGCAGCATTGAAGGTAATTTGTGTCCGTGAGGTAGTGGGCCCGAGGAGGAATCGTGTGGCAGCGTTGAAGGTAATTCGCGTCCGCGCGGTAGCTGGCTCGAGGAGGAATCGTGCGGCAGCGTTGAAGGTAATTCGCGTCCACGAGGTAGCGGGCCTGAGGATTTATCGTGCGGCGGCATTGAAGGTAATTCGCGTCCGCGAGGTAGCGGGCCTGAGGAGGAATCATGCGGCAGCGTTGAAGGTAATTCGCGTCCGCGAGGTAGCTGGCCCGAGGAGGAATCGTGCGGTAGCGTTGAAGGTAATTCGCGTCCGCGAGGTAGTGGGCCGGAGGAGGAATCGTGCGGCAGCGTTGAAGGTAATTTGCGTCCGCGAGGTAGCGGGCCCGAGGAGGAATCGTGCGGCAGCGTTGAAGGTAATTCGCGTCCGCGAGGTAGCGGGCCCGAGGAGGAATCGTGTGGCAGCGTTGAAGGTAATTCGCGTCCGCGAGGTAGCGGGCCCGAGTTGTCATTTGTACTGAATATTTCAGAGAACATTTTGTGTCGATAAATCACAATGTCATACTGCACACTGGTACTACACAAATCACAATGGCACAATATACAATGATATTACATAACATGCATTATACAACCATGACATTACTTATGGTGCATCGCCCCGTCGCTTGCTTGGACGGCGTAGTTGATCCTGAGGGAAGGTAAACCTGTCAGGGGAGCGGCATACATCTCGTAAGCCATAGTAGGGGTGTTGCGTGGGAGGCGTCGCAGTGTAGGTGTCCTGATCAAAGCTGAGTAGTCTGTCGATCCACTTGTGCTCATCCTGCGGGAAGGGTACTTGGTGAGTTAGTCCTTGATTTATATTAACGGAAAATTGTCAGAATTCACGTTAAAGCGCACTGCGAGGTTGTTGTGTGGACGAGGATCCTCCCGCGGCCGATGCCTCGGTAGGTTGTTGTGTGGACAAGGATCCTCCTGGCCAGTCTATGCCATACTGCTGCTGCACGGTGTACCCTTGGTGCGTCTCGTCGAACCACTGGTCGCGCTCCTGCACGTGCGGATGAATGCCACGCGCCAATGATCCCAACCCGTCGTCTCGGCACTGCGGCGAGTACGGGTCGCTGTCTACAGTGGAACAGTGTCGCGTCAGCGACGAAGTCGTATGCTGCGGCTCCCTCCATGACGACGACGGCTGAAGCAAAGTGTTGTCCCCTCTCAAGTACTGCAAGAACATACGATTATGTCAGATACGTTCGAAAGGAGTGCATGGACAAGTATTGATGACAACAATCTGTGGCCCGAGGTGCGTCGAGGCTGAGCGACCGTAGCTCCGACGACTTCTAGAGTGTGATGGACGTGCGGAGGGTGGTGTCGAGGGAGGTGCCGAGGGCGGAGGGGGTGGAGGGTGCCCTCGGTGTCCTCGATGCTGTACGTGAACGTCGCTATGGCGACCGCAAGTTATGGCCCTAATTGCAGCCCTCGCGTCCTCGGTCATGGAGCGCACCGCTTGTAGGAGGCGATCAAATGTGCTGTTGCGACCACGGCGTAGAGCTTCTAAACCCTCACACTCAATACGATCAATGTGTAGTGCTGCAAGGAAACCCATAATAAGTTAGAAACGTGTTGCCGGATGAAATTTGTACGAGTTTTGCCGTCTCGTCCAAGCGTGCCACTCGGTGACGATCGGGACCTGCTAGTACAACAGCATCTTGCATGACCTCCACTGGACGCTCTGGCGCTGGCCTAGTAAGCCTACACCTAGTGTGCGGAACATACCACTGCAAGTACGCAGCATACATCTGGATGGCGTAGCCTCGTAACTCGTGCACCACGTCTGTCGCTGCCCTCTCGCCCCACAACATCGTCCACGGCTGCTGTGTCTGCCTCTAGTCGTCGCTCCTCCGGCCTCTCCTCGTTTGTCTACAATTGAATTTGGATGTCAGAAAATGTAAGTCAGACATGCGGCTAATAAGATACTAAAAAATGACATACTGGTGGGCCTTCTCGGTGAGAGGTTGATACGGATCAACGTGTAGTTGATGCGTAATGTGGCCCAATCTTTCACGGTACTTGTATTGCAATCTT
Organism: Phyllostachys edulis; assembly: GCA_036346405.1. NCBI lineage: Eukaryota > Viridiplantae > Streptophyta > Magnoliopsida > Poales > Poaceae > Phyllostachys > Phyllostachys edulis. The sequence goes on along the minus strand of CM070565.1, from coordinate 33,261,360 downwards.
GATCGAAGCAAAACCCTAGCTTTCCTCGTTGGTTCAGCAAAAAGGAAGAACAAGTATATCTCCAAAGCAAGTAATACTTGGTTGATGTTGAATCAATCCGAAGAGAGAAACAAAATCAAACCCGAAGAACAACACCAAACCGTGAGCAATTGAGGATGCCACGAATTGGTGAGATGATCCACAAGGAATCACGGATCTTAGAAGGAAAGCCACCCTCCAATATTCACGCAATCACAAAACCCTAGACGGGAATTTCCAAACGCATGTATTCATTTTATGCAACACAAACATGTGACTTTTCTCGTATTTTCTTCAACTATGACTTGTCCACCTATATGGTACGGCCATGGGGGGTTTATATAGCCTCCCACGCAAGCACCCAACTCGGATGAACAAGAATCGACTTGCTACAAGAATCAGGTCCGACATCGTCACAAGGAACAAGAATCCGAGTCGGTTCATCGCTCATGCAGCAGAATCGAACGAAAAAACTCCTTCTTTACATAGATGTCTAAGCTACTCTAATTGCTAAAAATATATTAAACTATCATATTACAAGTAATTTCAAAATTAACTTCTTTTAAAGATCGATCCGAATTGGAATTGCTCCAATCCAAATCCATTTAGGATTCTTTGTCTTTTCTTGGTAAGATTCCCTTGCAAACTTTCCAAAATGCAAAGTCCTTGGTTCTTGTGTCTTCTCATGTCCGCTCAAGCTTTCCCTTCGGCCTACCTCCCTCTCCTTGTTTTTGGCCGAACCTTGTTCTTGTTTCTTTCTCCATTGATGCATAATAGGCTCAACTTGAGGTTTAGCACACACTTGCAACTTAGGGATATTGACCACCATAGTAGATGCACCTAGGGCCTCATCAGAGGTCGTCCTGGCTGCGGTGGCACCTCCTGGTAAAGGCCAAACTGTCTCATGACCCGCTGTGGATTGTACGGCTCGACCATGTGGGAGAAGACCAGGTGGCATGTCGTCAACCAGAGCGTCTCGTCCTGAGTGCACTGCGAGGATAATCCGTAGGGGGCTGTCTCCGCAAGGAGGCTGGCGATCCATGGCCACCAGATAACCTCGTCCTCGTGTAGAGTCTCAAATAGGTTGTGGAACTCAGGGTACACACGCCTCGGTCTCTCTTTGGCCCAACCTAGGGTGGCAACTACCCAACGCATTCCCATTGTAGGCCCATCGACGGGTCGCCGCTCTAGTATTACCGTAAAGCTCGGGCCAATCGAAAGGGTGCACCTGCCCAAAATACGGCCGCCAACAGAAAGTGCTCCCACAACCATAGTTGCAAAGAAGGTAGCATACCGCGAGGACTAGCTCTCCGCCTGCATTACGCCGAGTGGCATCGCACAACCCCTGTAAGTGGCACAAAGCACCGCAGCGTGCCCCAAGCAGATTGTGGCACCTCGCTGGGAAGAGCGCCCACCAAAAACTCGCGAGATAGATGTAGCTTGGGTACACGTAGTCTCCCTGAGTCGTAGGAAACAAGATCCATCTGAATAGGAACAAAAGGTACGCGAGGAAGTGTGTCCTAACCGCCGATAGGCGCATGCAAGGGCAAGTCATGTACTCCTCAAGAAGAAGGAATGTGGCACACCGATATGTTGTCAAGAATCGGTGACCGAATCTTCGACCATACGCACCTTCCACCGGTGCGTCTTGGAGGTGGCACTACCGAAGACCACCCAAAGAAGAGACCTGTAAGCATAGCTACGTCCTCCAGAGTTATGGTCATCTCCCCCCACCGGAAGTGGAAGGTGTGAGTCTCTGATCTCCAACGATCCACGAGTGCCTATAGGAGTGCCGCGTCAAAGCTCAAACGCTGCGGCAAGGCCCAACATGCGAGCAAGGGCAGAGGCCGGCGTCCCCCGCATGTGGGGACATACCGCTCGTCAAGAGGCCACCTCTCTCTAGGGGCACTCAGGACCAGGCTCGGAGGGTCAACGCCAGACGACCAGGTTCGGCATCGGTGTCGCGCATCCCAGCGTGCATCGAGTATCTCATACGGGCCATCAACTGGAGGTTGTGCCATCTCCTGCCAAGAGAGAAACAATACGTTAGTCCGCGTATAAAACAGAATGTATGGCACAGAAAAAGAAAGTGAAACATATCACAACAGAATGTAATACAAAGTGAATAACAACATATACACACCCATACAAGATAACAGTATATATGACCATAATGAGTTAACATATGACCCAGATAACATAACATTACGTCCGTACAGAAAGGCATGGTTTGACAACGATACAACTCATACAAGCCATTAAACTAAGCATGCAACATCACGACTTAGTAAATATATCTTGCTCACTAAGGTGCGCCGCTTGTGCTAGATCTGTTCGGGCAACGACTGCTGGAGTGGCTAACCGTCTTGCACAGTCTGTATCTGGTGCGGCGAACCCGTTGCCCACGCTGGCTGTTGTCCATGTCGTTCCGAATGCGTCGTGACTGGCGTCTTCCACGACCGGGGTGCTTCAGTGCGTCGTTCGGCACCCACTTCACATGTCCCAGCCAGAGGTCCCTATAGTGCATGTCCAGGCTATACGAATAGAACTCGGCACTCCAAGTGCCATATAGGTGGTGGATGTTGTAGTACTCGGAGATGTAACGCTCCGAGGCCTGGCGCCACGCCGCGCACGCCACGTAGACATGGGAGCATGGTTTGTGCAGAAGCTGTGGCTTGTTGTAGGTGCACGACGCTTCGTCAGCCATCGTGCAGACCTGCTTCCGATCCCCTCTGGCGTGGCCCATCACATACTTCTCCCTAAGCCGGATCTCGAACTTCTGCCTGACGCCATCCATGGTACACGCAATGTGCGAACGAGCCTTGCTGATCTTCTTCTCTATGTACGCGTGTATTACTTCGGAGAATTGCTTCCCATCCTCCAAATGCTTCTTGGCCATCATGGCTCTGTTAACAAAGTACCCGACGGTATGGTTCCAGCTCTCCTCCACGATCGCAGGGATCGAACACCCTTGAGAACACCGTTGTATACCTCGGACATGTTGGTCGTCATGATCCTGTACCTTGCACCACCGGTGTCGTGCAGCAGGGACTATTTCTCCAAATCGGGTGCGTGCGAGTTAACCCACTGTGTGAACTCCCCAACTCTCGTAGACCCTCCTGCCGCTGCCCTTGCCTCGGCGTCCGCCGAGTTCCTTAGATGTTTCCCGGTCTCCTCATCGAGCTGTCTCCACACCGCATCGAACTTCCGCCTTTGGTTCTGCATGCAGAGCTTCTTGAATATCTTCATCAGGTCCTTGCTCTGAAACCTTGTATGGAAGTTCGCGCGGGATGCCTCATGCACCAACGGCTCTTCACATCATTCCACTGGAACGGCAGCTGCGTCCCATTTTGCATCATACTCAACGCGGATAGCAACCCAGCATTGCGGTCCGAGATGATACACACATCTGGGCGGTCTTGGACCACCGCCTGCTTCACATTGGACAGGAACCACAGCCAGCTATCAGTGTTCTCGCTCTCAACAATTGCGAAGGCCACGGGAGTAATCGGTCGTTCGATCGGTACGCAATGGCGATGAGGATGGTACCCTTGTACTTCCCACATAGGAAGGTGCCGTCCATCGTCATCACGGGACGACAATGCTTGAACCCTTCGATCGCCTAACTGAAGGCCTAGAAGACCCTTTCATAATCACAATGAGCGTTCTTAGCCTTTTCAATTGCATTCTGTAGAAGCTCCATAAAGTACTTTGCTTTAACTACACCATGGTGAAGTAACGTGATCAAGAACCGTAGCGACGAAGATATTATTTTTTTCAATTCTCCCATTTTTCAGAGTCTTTCAGAAAATGAAAAATAATTTAAATTAATAAAATAAACTTCAATTATATTCAATTTTTTTAATTAAATATTTTCATGTCCATTTTTTTCGTATTTTCTGATTTTTTTTAATAATTGGTTTTTTTTCACTTTTCTTTTCTTTCTCTCTCCTTGTATAGATTTCGAATTAAAAGCTAATCACATTGCTAACTACTAAGTCTGCTAAGTTAATAATTTTACATTGCTGACTACTAAGTCTTCAAATATTTCCTAACGTCCCCGATTATTTAATTAATGTAGTGAGTTTTATTGGCGATTAATTTTCTTTTATATACTATGATTAATTTTACATTTTATTTATCCGCACTAATTATCTATAAATCTACTCATCGCTATTTGACTCAGTATGCTTAATTAAATATGTTGGTCTAAAAAAAATACAGCGTCGATATTTAATTTTACTAGTGCCTAATTAGATTTGTTACTACTAAAGCGTTAATAGTATTACTAATTTGCTACTTCCTAAATTTTCCCTTCTCACCTAATCCTTCCCTTTACTTAATCCCCTTACTCTAATCTTCTCCTCACCTAATCCCTTCCTTTTATCTCTCCCTTATCTCCTCACCACCGAAATATCCTAATTGCATCCTTCCTTCCCCATCGTTCTTTCCTTCCCATTCCTCCAAGGCTTCTCTCCCCTGGAGTTATCTCCTCACTGGAAAATGCATTGCTAACTCTATTTAATTTACAACACTAACAATAATAAGTCTGCTAAGTCAACTAATTACTAGCTAATCACATTGCTAACTACTAAGTCTTACAATTACGTGCTAATCGCACTAAGTCTTCCAATTTTATGTCCGAACACTATATCAAAATACACCGACTACACAACTATAACTACTCAGTTGCTACAATAAGAAACTACAATTAATCTAATTGCATCCTAATCACATTGCTAAAACTAGCTACAACTATAGCCAGATGTGAATGACACTTACCTTTTCTAGGTGCACACAAGACGATGCACAACTTCAGTAACTGAGCGAAATTCAACTTCTCCCTGGTTGGCTTCTTCCTTCTCTTCCTCTCTTCCAAGAACTCTCTTCCTCTCTGGCTTTCTTTCGATCTTTCTCTCTGGCTCTCTTCCTCTTTGCTTCTAACTCAAAATAGCGCGACGTTTCACTTGTTTTATCGCTGAAATGCGTAGGAGCCTGGGTGGTCAAGGCAGCGCCTGGTATGCAAAATGGCAGCAAGCATACGGGGCCTGGGCGTTCATCGTTGCGCGTGGCATGCAAAAAACGAAAAGCCAAGAATCCGTCGGCGCTGCAGGGCAACGCACTGGGCCGGGTGCATCCGTCTTGGCAGCGCTGCAGGCGCGTCTCGATGGGCGCTGCATATGATAAATTTGGGCGTCATTGCGCGGTCGTGGTAGGGGTGGCGACTGTTGCCGTGCCGCATCAAGAAGACCTCAATTGTCGCTGAAAGCGACGGCAAGAACAGTGCCTCTGCGGTCCCCACAAGAAGATGTCTCGCCATGTCCCACACCGCAGCAGGTACAAGTAAGGGGCCAAATTTGGAATTCTGATGCTAAGGGGGCCAAATTAGGAATTAATTTGCGCTACAGGGCCAAAACAGTCCAAATTTCGTGTTGTGTTGGGGAAGAAGTTGGTAGTGAGGTTATGTGTGGTGTTCGGCTGGGCACATAGTAGGGAATAAAGAAATGGTAGGAGGAGGATGAGGAAATGGCAATGAGTGGTTGTGTGTGTTTGGGTGTTGGGGGAGAGAAAGAATAGGCAGTGTAGTTGAGGGGTGGTGTTCGGCTGGTAGTAAAATTTTGAATGAACAGTGTCCGGTTTGGGGGGGAAGAGAATTGGTTGTGTAGTGCTATTAAGGTCTTGGGAAGAGAAAATGGCAGTGAGTTAATGGAATAAAGAAATGGGGAGGTAAGGGTTTGGCTGGGCAAGGTGAAAGGAAATGTCATGGAGACTTTGGTGAGGTGAACAGAAAAACAAAAGAAAAGTTGCATGGGTTGAATGGTGGTTCAGCTGGGATAAGAAAATGGGCAGTGAAATTAAATAGCAGTGTATTTCTTTCTTCTTTTCTCCAACTCGCCCAAACAACCTCGCATGCGTGAAACAATCGCTAAAATGGAATGCTCACGAGACGACGATCGCAACGGTATAACATGCGTTGCACGATTTTTGGTTTTTGTTTGTGATTGCGAGGAGAAAAGTTAGGGAAAAGAAAGGACACGCAGGCGTCTTGCCTGCAGTCGGTCGAACCGGAAAATATAGTGACGATACTAACGTATGCATGACAACAAGATTTTTGAAAAGCATGTAAAAACAAGAAATAAAAATAATTTAATTTTTAAAAGCGGTCTTTCAACAATTTAATTTAACTAACATGTAACCTTTTAATTAATTCAATTTGATTTTAAAAGCAATATTTTAATTAAACACCGAAATTTTTTTAAAACACAGTCAAATATTTAGTAGATCGTCAAATTAAATATTAACATCCCGATTCTGAAAATCGGGGTGTTACAAACAAATCTATGTCGTGTTGCTCTTTTCAAAGCATTCCATGTCCTAGGTATGTTCTTATTGGTACAACCATATTCACTCCACCAAATAGATGCAAAATCGAAAAACTAACTAGTAGCAACCCTAACTTTCTTATCTTCAAGGAATTCATGAAAATCAAAATTTTGTTCTACGGTAAGCTCCCATGTGAGATAAGCATTAGGATCATATTTTCAGCAAAAGGAGGCATAGTGAATTTAATTTTACTAAATGCATCATTATGGTCACGTACCTCATGTTAATTTCTTCCCATACCTTGATGATTGTGATGAAACCGGCGATGGTTGTGATCATTGTGAACATTGAATCCATCAGTTTCTGTATCAGCAATGTACTTGTTCACGTCTTCTTCTTCCATCTCATCTGCCTAAGAGCGGGCAGCAGATGGTGTGCGGTGAGCAGGTGGATCCTCCACTATTGGCTCATCCTGGGCCGTGGTTTCAGCAAGTGGCTGATGTTCGAGGAGCTCAACGCATGTGTGGAGCACCGCGAGGTTGTCATTGATCTTATCCAAGGCATTGCGAATGCTCTCACCGAGCGAGTGCTCAATGTGCCACACGAGCTCTCTCATGTGAGGTGTGAGAGATCCCTCACCCGCATGCTCCAAAGAGTGGTCGTTGTTGTTTCCACCATGTGTAGATTCGTATGATCCTGCCATAATTAGTAGAAAATAAAGAACAAATTACAACATATATGTCCCTATCAACTACTAGGTTCTGGTGTTTCAACAGTCGCTCTCTCACAACGCCTTACCAAGTTTTTACCAATGCAGCAAGGAAGTGGTACAACCGATGGCTGATTCGTGATACTCTCACTTGCGATTAACCCAACGATTGCAAGGAACGGAACCTGCTGAGTTAGTAGGAAGTGGAGCTCAGAAGGCTTCAATATGGTAGCAAGGATTAGCAATAATCAAATTAATTGATGCAAGTTGAAAATTTGTTCAAAGTACTAGTCAATGTTACTGATCCTAGCCTAATCGAAGCTAGCTAATCAAATCCCTACTAAGAGAAGTATATGTACGCACACACAAAGATCAATGTGACTTGATGTAAACAATGAAAAACCTCACAACAAGTGCTAGGAGAGACGCTAGCCAACTACTCAAATTTCTTTGTAGGGGCACAAGATTGTTCACGCGATGTAAAGCACAAAAACGGAATAACGTGCAACGTAAACAACCCTTAGTTTGAGCAAAAACAACAGCTAGTCTCGAGAGATAAAAAAACAAAGTTTTACATAGCTTATATATAATTGTTTGAAAGGTTTCAATGAGACCTATAACTTTGTAGTTGAGGCGAACCGCAAATTCGAAAGGGAGCACCGAAAGAATCAGCAAAAACAGAAACCGAAAACTTGCGACGCAAAATTAGGGCTGAAGATGGCCGATTTTGGCAGTCTTGAAGGGCAAAGGGCACAATCAAGTCATTTGTATTGGATGCGCGTCGTCGTTATCTTTCCAAAAAGTCTAAAAACGTCGAATTCCGACACCGTATGCAAAAGTTATGCCCGTTTTACTGAAGGTGTCTCGGAAACGGACTCGAATTTGTTTCGGCCTCAAATTAAAACTGCTATATCTTTTGATCCTGTAGGCCAAATGTGCTCAATGTTTTTGTGGAAGCTTGTGGACATATGAACAAGGGCTCCACCAATTTTCATTGGATTTTGCGAAGGTTTGATGGCTTTTCAATTTTTGGAAAAGATGGACTCTCTCCTTCTTTTTTTTCTCTCTTCTTTTCTTTTTTTTTCTTCTATTTTTTTTCTTGGGAAAAACCCCGAAATCAATCTCTCTTTTTTTTTCTTTTTTTTTTCTTATCTGTCACAAACCGAAACCCTTTCTTCTCTAGTACTTTAGCAAAACCAAATCCAATACTTTCCTTGAAACCGAATTGGAAACCCAATCCAATCTAGGGCTTCCCTTATATGCCAAACTGAAATCAACTTAGAAACTGAACAGAAAGGATACCAATGGAGCTCTTGGTCAGCCACTGCAACAAGATGTCAGTGAGTTGTGGCCGCGGCAGCATGCGGCAGAAGGCAAAGTGTAAGGATGATAGGGTTGCTGCGGCAGGGAGGAAGGCTGGCAGTGGCAGGGGTGTCATGGTGGTGGTGATGTTGGTGGCTGCGGCAGGAAGGAAGGGGGCTGTGACACTGGTGGTGTTGGTGCGGAAGGCATTGGTGGTGGCACGGCAGGGGTCGGTGGTGGCGGTAGAAATGGGACACAAAGATGAAGCTACGCAAAGGAACATGAAGATCAAACTAGATAATGACGAACTAGACTAACTAAACTAGAAATCAGCAGCTAGACATGACGATGCAACCAATGATTCAATGAACAAAAACCGAAAAGAAAAATTGTAATGGTTCAAAGGGCTCGGTATGGATGATAGATGAAAAAAATTTGGGCAATTTTCTGGACTCTAGGTATGAAAAACGAATCTACTACTAGAATACTGGAAACTCTCACCGATGAACTGTAGCTCTGATACCACTTAATGAACCTCGGAGGTCTTGATTTGGCCCGATCTTTTGATGAGAAGATAAATTCGGTAGAAGTCGCTCAACTCTCACAATCCTGGCTATGAACTCGCAAAGCTCGAAACTACGCAATCGTTGAACTGCTCGACAAGTCGTTATCAACCGTGCACGAATACCCAGAAGAAGCATGCAAGAACAAGATAAATAGCAATCTGAAATTCCGAATAGGAATTAAGATTGTATTGATAAGTGGGGTTCCGAAGACAATGTCGCTGTTGATCTCGCCGAACAAGAGGACAAAGTATAAAGTAGCAAAGCTAAACTTCAATCAACCAAACCCGAGGAAACTAGAGGGATGTGGCCTCCTTAAATAGGGGGGGGGAGCTGCACATAGCTAAGAGATAAGGGAGGTGGCACTACTGCTCAATTGAACAGTACTCGTGGCTAGGGGGCCAGCCACCATATGGGGCAAGTTGGCACATACATTACATAGCCCAAATTGGTCTAAACAGGTGACGTAGCATATTTTTTTGGCGATTTCAGTGTGCACAGAAGGAATTTACAGGTAAGTCTAGATCCGTTGGAAAGAGAACGACATAAGCTTTCCATCAAGTACAAGTGGACCTCCAACGGACTCTACATGTGAAAGTTATGCATGTTTAAAGTCGGTGCTGTCTTCGGAGGCTGAACTGGATTCCAGAACATGTCCAGCTTGAACTCTTGCTTGGCACGTGCAGTAGCACCATGGCATGTACACGTAACACCATAGCATGTAGACGTAGCACCATGGCATGTAGATGTAGAAGTAGCTCGATCCAATTGGGTAATATGGCATTGCAATAGCCGAAAGTTCTATCGGAGAAGATGTGGTTGAAGTAGAGGATGTAGTGCAGTGGGTCGAAGTATTGGTTGCATCCTTAGGGTTGATGTCCTCATCAGGCTAGTTCCAGTTTCTCACCGAAAACTGGCCTTTTGGGGCATTTTGAAATTATGAATGAAGATTGTTTGTTTGCTTCATATTTAAATTCCAAATTTTTATTTGTAAAACCCTCATTTGCAATCAACTTCTATGAAAACTAAGGATTTAAGTGTGAACCGACACAACCAAAACTAGGGTTCCAAAAACCTAAACCCAGCAAGTTCTGGTTTCTCGGCCGATAGCTGGCCTATTCCTAGAGAGATTAATTTGGAAGCCTGTTCATAACAACAACACCAAGGGCTCCAATCATTGAATTGTCATCCCATGAAAATAATGAAATTGCTTGTAGAAATTAGGGGAATAATTGGGTGTAGTCTCATAGGACTCCCACACCCTTTATTTATAGTCCAAAGATCCAATCCGACTCTAATACAACTCTTTATTAGACTATAATACTACCTCACCAACACTCCCCCTCAAGATGGGTCGAAGATATCATTCATGCCCATCTTGTTACATATTGTAGCACCATTGCTAGGAGCTAACCCTTTAGTGAAACAGTCAGCCAACTGTTCACCTGACTTGACATACTTCAACTTTAGCGTCCTACCATCGAGCTTCTCCTTGATGAATAACCTATCAATCTCAATATGCTTGATACGATCATGTTGTATTGGATTGTTAGCAATGTTGATTCAGATTTATTATCACAATGCAACACCAATAGATTATTCCTCCATACCCGAAGCTCAGACAAGAAAGCCTTTATCCATATCATTTCACTCACACTCAACAAGGGCTAACTCTGGATTGATTGTAGAAAGACAAGCAAAAGAGAATCTTGAAGACTTAGAAGAACCACCATCATGAGATTTCCTAGAGGAATTAGCAGCCAATGCCATGTTTTCCTTCTTGGGCTGGTCAACTCTTATGATCTCATGAGTCTTAAGCTTGATATACAGCCCAAGGTGAGATCATTCAAGTTGACGTTCTCCTCAATGGTAGTACCTTTTCATCTCCCATTCATTTGTGTTTATGGTAGCCAAGAGATGAGTGACGTTCTCATACTAAGAATACTCAATATTAATAGCTCTCAAATGATTGAGCATCTTGTTGAAGTGAGTAAACATGTCATCGATGCTCTCTCCAGCAAGCACCTCGAATTTGTTGTGCTCTCGCTTGTAGAATGTTTAACACACTTGTTTGATTTGGGAAGAGCCATCATGATAGGTCTCAACAGTGTGCTAAATCTCATGCGCGGTCTCAAGATGAAAAATCATGTCATACTCCTGTCTACCAAGCCTGGTATATAGGAAGTTCTTTGCCTTATGGTTGTTAGCCAAAGCGGCCGCTAAAGCTGGCGTAGCAACCTCCGGTAGAACAAAGGGATCACTACTACAAAAAGGCTAATATTGGACGCCTCATGGCTAACCAAAACCATTTGTATTACATGCAATCACTGATGGTTCATATTGATAACCGTCTGTGTTACTGCCTGCGCTAAAAACCGTCTGTGAAGAGGTAATATCACAGACGGTTCATATTGAAAACCATCTGTGAAGTATCACAGACGGTTCTAAATACGAACCGTCTGTGATAATTGTAGACTTCACAGACAGGTTTTTAATTATAATCGTCTGTGATAATATCACTTCAGCTCTCTGGTGAGTTTCTTCATCGCCCGTTGAGTTTATTCGTCGCCGATGCGTCTCTTCGTCGCATCAATGCCGCTTCGGCTCCTCGATGCATCTCTTCATCTCACGCGCTGAATTTATTCCTTGTTTATAAAATGGATCAACCGCCATCAAAGATGATCATTCCCACATATAACTCTAAAGCAGAAATGGCTCCCTCTTCTGTTTCCTTGTCGCTAGCATTGATGGCCTACCTAGCCATACTGTACGAGCACCTCTCCCACCGTACGTTGGCGAATGCTGCGGAAGGACACTGTTTCAACAATGTTTTCACTCCTCTATCCGAGGATTTGTCGAAGTAGGTGACGGCCACCTTCCGCCGTCTTGACATCCTCCTCTGCCGCATCTTCCGGGTGATGTTCCACTTCATCGACGTGGTTCTCCACAATGCTATTGCACGTATCCAAGAGGCTTGCTGTCACTTGGACTGCTTAATCGAGGCGGTGGGTGACCGAGTCGACCATGCCGAGACCCCTCAAGCAAGGGAAGAGAGCCTATGGGCTCAATTCTTCTTGATTCAACAGTCCAAGGGTCTTCGAGAGACACTCGAATGAGTGCGTCACTGGGTGGATGCATTTCGGGCTTCGTTCGCTGATGATCACGAACCATCCGATGCTGCCGCCACTGCCTACGAAGTTTTGAAGATGGAGATAGCAGCCTATGTCTGCCACTAGAAAAACTTTGTTTATTTAGGTTTCTACTTTTTTTAATCTTTGTAAGAAGCGACCGACTACCTATTTGGCCATATGTAAATTCCAAAATGAAAAAAAATCTAGTTTGGAGGTGAAGTTAGAGCATATTTTCAGTAGTATTTAAACGACAAAATTGAACTTGAGAATATCACAGACGGTTCTATAATAGAACCATCCGTGATATGTCTCATATCATGGACGGTTCCATAATAGAACCATCTATGATATGGGACCATATCACGGATGGTTATATTATGGAACCATCTGTGATATGTGACATATCACGAATGGTTCTATAATGGAACCGTCTGTGGTAATTATCATTGACGGTTCCATAATAGAGCCGTCTGTGATATCTCTTTATTAGTAGGAGCCAACTAGGGTTTGCGCCCTAATTCATCAATCCCCAGTCCCCAGCGCCATTACTCTCGCCACCCGAGTGCCCCCGACCTCGACGCCGTCGCCCCTGACATCAATGGCGCTGCTTGAGTCACGCCTTCTCCCCGACCCTATCGCCGACGCCCCCTGCCAAATCCACCTCCGCGCCGCCATATCTGCCTTCCCCTCTTCGTCCTCTCTCACCGGCGTGCACGACCCTGGCTACCTCTCCACCGACCTCGACGCCACCGCCCCCAACATCGACAACTCCACCCGAGTTGCGCCTTCTCCCCGACCTCCGTGCCTCCTTACGCTCGGCTCCGACCCGGCTGTGGTTTGAGGCCCGGTTCTTTGGGGCTTCCTACTCCCTGGACTCAATCCCCCATTCCCCCACTTCCTCTTTCTGTTATTTTATTTTCATGCTTGAGCTTGTTTTGGTTTACTGATGTGGGTTAATTTATTGATTAAGCATGGTAAATGAAATGGAGGTGGGTTAATGCATGGTCGAGGTGTTGCCGCCGGTATTACGTTGCACTAAGGTAACTACTCCTGTCTACTCTCTATCTCTTTCCCTCCCCTTGCTCTGTGATGTAAACTGAGGGCTATTGATGTATGTGCATTCTATGCACCTTGCTTAGTTCATGATGAACTCGGCGGCCCGATCTTCCGATAGGTTCGATTGATTTCGTCGTGAGGATGTTGACGCTTTGAGGCTTCCGACCAGTAGATCGTCACCTCGCAATTCGCTACACCCGCACGGCTGTCGTTATCGACCACGCTCGCACGCGATTGACCTTACCACGAGGGTTATTGTTCCTGCAAGCAATCAAATCAACTCACAAGAACAAGGTAGATGCAATCTGAATTGTATTGCGAATATGAATGAAGTTCACAAAGTGGGGTTCCTCAAACCGTACAAACAACGAAACTGCAAAGTGATAGAATAATCTAAGAAAAACCCAACCCTAAACTGTGGCGGCTGCTGTATATATATAGGGGGACGTGAGGAGGTCGACCTAGGGTTGTGCGGCCATGGGGAGAGGCGTACACATCCTGGGCTTTACCTCGACATGCTTACAAAGCCATATTAGGCCCAAAACGGTGACGCAGCACCTTATTTCAATGACTCTGACTAACACCCAACGTGGTCGTCACTGGTCGTGGGCCTGGTCGTAGGACTAGTCATAGGATTGGTCGTAGAGCTTGAGACCTGGTTGTAGATCTAGTGGATCTGGTCATAGAGCGGGTACACCTAGTCGTAGGGCTTGTAGGTCAGAGAGAACTGGTCGTAGACGGTTTGGATCCTCCCCATTATTCCTAAGTAACAGAATATCACAATTATTAGGTAGTATACCATTCTATATAGATAAATTATTAGTACCAAGAAACGAGCTCACCTCATAATTTAAGTGACGTGCACAAGCTCTTGTCATAGGACCTTGTAGTTTAGCAATCGGATCTGGAGGATTTTGTGTAGTGCGTGTATCTAAAGGAGTGATGTCCTCATCAGTTCATGCCGTAGGTTCAGATTGACAAAAAATGAATGGGGCAAAATGGTGGGTTTGGTTAATGCTCTCTGATGGATACTAAGGGTTATTGTTGCCGATTCTTTGTGCTTGGTTGGCTTACATGGGATGTGGTTCGGATGGGGCAAAACATTAGTCTGTACACATACAAATTTTTGTACATGTAACTAATCTTATGGTATGTTCCTATATGGTATTCTGCTTTTGAAAGCTGTAATTAACCTTTCAGATTTGTAAAGGTTAGACTAATTTGTAAAGCTACAATTAACATACAGGTTTTTGGAATTTTTACCTAGCTTGTGCCTCTAATCATCAATTATTTATTAATTGGTGTATGTTCTATTCCAAAACAAGACCAAATGAGTCAAAAACTACTACAACACCTCTTTACCTGTCTCTCGCCATTCATTTCACCTTTGTTTGTGTAACTGTATTCATGCCAGTCAAGTTCTCCTCCCTTGCGTCTCAGGTACGTCCTACCATTTCATTCCTGATCTCTTCTCTATAAAGTCTCCAAGCAGTGGCTGCTTGGTTTTAAAGGCACAAGCAGCCACTGCTTGGAGACTTTATAGATAAAATATATCACAGACAGTTTCATCTACAAACCGTCTGTGATACATAAGCTATCACAGACGGTTTCACCTATAAACTATCTGTGATAGTCAACTATAAACCGTTTGTAATACTTATCTACAAACCGTCTGTGATACATAAGCTATCAAAGACGATTCTGAGTTAATAACCATCTGTGATAGTATACATCACAGACAGTTCTAAAATCGTCTGTGATGACCTTATGTCATTATTGACCTATAAACTCAGACGGCTCACGAAACCGTCTGTGATGACATTTTTGAACCGTCTGTGAAGACCTTTTCTGTAATAGTGGATCCTGAATGATCTCCCATATAGCTTGACCTTTGCTATGATGGTAGACATGCATCCTATTCTTCTAATAGTCATAGTCGAGCCCATCAAAGACATGAGGCTTGGTGGAGTACTTTTTAGTCACCATGTTCATCATCCGGTTAAGATCAAGTATGAAATAACTAAGCTCTAATACCACTTATAGGACCAAATTATAGCGACTAAAGAGGGGGTCAGTAGGAGCCCACTCCTTTTTATCACGGGTATTCAACTTTCTTTTCACTCCAATATCTATAAGAAGCTATGAAGATCAAGGTCTCAAGATCACAATGAAAGATTTGAGTTAAAACCGAGAAAATCAAACCTCAACGCCTCTCAGTTGGTCTGACCGCTCCCCTCTGCTAACTGAAAAACATCACGACAAAGGATCCACAAAATGACTTAACTTTTGATCTAGGGATCCAAATCACCTGAGATTTCAAACAAAGCTCAACAAGAAGGTGAGGAACCTATTCCAATCAAAGATCGAGAAGATTATAGGTAAGGTTTCACGAATTTCTCGATTGAGGGTAAGTAGGCTCAAAACCGTGGAAAAACCTAAACTTGACCTAAAAGCTTGCTCGTTGATGAAAGATGGTAAAGATGATCTTAGATCAGATGCCACAAGTCCTAGCAAGCTAGATCATAACAAAATACCAAGACAAAACCCCTAGAACACAAGAACCCCAAAATTACCAGAGAGAGAGAAAGAATAAGAGAGAACTCATCTTGGCACAAATTTCGTTGGATTGATATGATGAATCGTAGGTTTAAAGTGTCGGGACCCAAATATGAAAAATCTAGACTCTCTGTGTATACTACACTAGTCTAGAATCACGCTGCTGCATATAGTGGCAACATCAATTAAATATCTTTTCATATGCAAAGATAACTAAGAAATAGACAATTAAAAGTAATTATCAGAGTAACGACCTTAAGGTTAAATCTTACAATTAATGCCTCAGAAGGCGAATATCTCAAATAAGCTGCAGTGGAAGGAAACATAATGACTTTAGTGAAGCCCGTCCATACACCCACAGGCAATCGACTGGGGTAGCACGACCTAGTTCTCCATGATCCTTCAAGTAGACCTTGTTCACCAACGATGAACTGATGTAGCCGTCTTCCATTGAACAACACTGTTTAT
The DNA here is from genome assembly GCA_036346405.1 of Phyllostachys edulis. Lineage (NCBI taxonomy): Eukaryota > Viridiplantae > Streptophyta > Magnoliopsida > Poales > Poaceae > Phyllostachys > Phyllostachys edulis. The sequence goes on along the minus strand of CM070565.1, from coordinate 33,245,233 downwards.
AACAAGGTGAGTACATAGAGTACTCAGCAAGTTGCACCACATAATGCAATTATAGATTATGGCTTATTCCAAAGGATATGGCATCTATGGTTCTTTTTCATAAAAGCAACAGTTGCAGTTAAATTGGAATCGTAGATTGAAAACAAATAGTAATATTAATTTAACAAGTATTTCACAAAGATCACGTAGCCTAATCAATTCCTTTCACACAACCATATGAGTTAAATCACACAGTAGCCCCTCCCAATTGTTTTATGAAAATCTACCACTTGTGTGAAATCCCCGAGCATGTCCATGACCGTAGACACGACTATTCGAATATATTGTTAACACTTTGCAGAGGTTGTATAGTTTTCCTACACGATGCAATGAACTTGTATAAAGAAGATCACAACAAAACCTTTCCGAAACATCATCTCGACAATTGACCCTTCCGATATGCACACTGTCGACCCCAACCTCACTCGTTGGTTCGACGTACACTGTTGGACCTGGAGACAACGAACCGCTCATAAATGTGACCCTACAGAGTAGTCCACACCTCCACCAATCACAGAGCACTTAACCTACTACCTAAGTAGTCAATGTCGAGACTCTGTAACTTACTAAGTTAAGGCATGCCTCATACTAGGCATGTGGTCATACAGTAAGGCTTAGTTAAATGACGCACAAAGTTAAGTCCTTAATTGACCAAGGTAAGATTACCAATTTCTAACTAAGTCACCACAAATTCACATTTCCCAATCACAGAGCTCCGCCATTTGACAAATCCTTCCCACTCGCCTCAATCTAAATCTTTTCCCACCCTGTTGATTAAATGCATAATATGCCATCAACAGGTGACAACATACAGCACACGGTTTTTCACAAGATGTTCCATAATCACTTAGTCAAGTATGAGATTAATATTTCAAAACGATATCAATGACCCTTTGCATGGCGTACTAATCGTGTCTAACGAACCCACATTGGTGCTATGATAATACCAACTAATAATTAACCAAGGTAAGGTGACAAATGATCATGGTAATACAATTATTAAGGTTGGCATAATCAAATAGGTGGCATAGCTAATCCCAAAGTAGTAAAGAATTTAATAATTAAAATAACATTCAATGCTTTGAATCAAAGTAATTTTTGGAAACCTGAGTGCAATATGATCAAAGAACAACTTACCTTGCTATAGAAATGATGTTCTTCTTTTATCTTCGATCTTCTACTTCCTTAACCTTGAGCTACTTCGGATTATTCTGGAACGTCAATGTCTAGCGAAAGAGAAAGTGCAAAAACTAAAAAATACAAAAAAATACAAAACAAATAAACACCAAATAGAAATTTAATGATACTGGAAGGTAGGGCTTGATTTTAGATGAATTTAGAAATTTGAATGGGTTCAATCGGAGTTCGTATTAGTAAGAATGAGTTCTCAGTTTGATCGGACGAGAAAATGCTGATACAGGAAAAGGGGGAGAGAAACTAACATGTGGGGTCCACCGAATATTCGTAGAATATTTTATTTCAAAAATTTTGGAAAACGACTGAGTGTATGACATGTGGGACCCACTGGAATAAAAGAATATTCTAGAATTAAAAGAACTCCATAATAGGATAAAGAGAGTGACATGTGGGCCACTGGTCTATGGACTAGGTCCATAGGGGCATGCTGGTCCACAGTGGACGGAGCTCATGCGGCTGAGGTTGACCAAATTTGACCTAACATGCGGGCTCGTATGTAAGTGAGAGAAGATAGATTTAGGGTTTGGATCGGTGGATGACATGTGGAACCAAGCTGTCATGGAGAGAGAGAAAAGATGGATCTGGTCTGCCATGTGGGCGATGACAAGGAAGCTTATGCTGAGGTGGCAAGGATATGGCACGAGGTGGCTTCCAGATGGCATGACCTGGCAAGGATAGCTAAGGTGGTGCGAGGCTGATGCGGTGCTTGCGGGGTGCTGACGTAGCGGACACGGTGGTGGAGAAGCGACGTGGTGACTAACATGGGAGGCAGAGTGGCATGGTCAGGACGACGGTGCTCAGCGAAGAGGAGCTCACCGGAGCTAGCGGCCATGGCAGCGTGGGTGGAGGGGCAAAACGGAAAGAGGGTGTCAAGGTGAAGGTGGTGACGCAAGTGCGACGGAGAGGAATGGTGGTAATCATCGGCGGCGAGGGAAAGAGCGGCTGCGGTGGCTTGTTTCGGCATAGGCGAGGGAAGCACAATGTAGAATGTTGAATGAGGAAGGTGATGGTGAGGTCAATGAGCGGCGGAGCTCACTGGTCGCGGGGAATCGAGGCGGCAAAGGGCGGCAGTCAAAGAGGGAGAAGAAGGCTTAGATCTCGGTGCATGGTGATCTAAATGTGAAATAGAAAGATGGGATTGATAGATCGGGAAGTGGAACACAAGGTGACTTGAGTGGATTGGCAAGGAACTCACTAGGCTAGTAAGGAATGCGGAGGAACGATTTTGGCATCACGGGATGTCGCCGGAGTTGAAAGAGGTGAAGATGGTGCTGGCAATCCGAAGCTCGGGAACACCGGTGGGTAGGCGCAAACAGAGGAGGAGGAGGTGGCGATTGAGATGATGTGGTTCGACAGCTTGAGAGGCTTCAACGGCGGAGAATAGGAAGCACCGGACTTGGAGAAGACGAGCTTAGGGCAGTGGCGCACTGAGAGTTCCGGCGATGGCGGCTAGGGCACTGAGGACGGCGGGCTGTGAGGCACGCAATGCACATCGGGGCGGCGACCTTTATAGAGTGGGGAGTTGTGCGGGGCACGGACGCCTAAGGTAGCGGCACGATAGAGTCCGAGTAGCTCAAGCACACGCGTGCATGTGCTATGGCGCTGGCATGGCAGCCAGGTGGGACCCGAGTGGAGGGAGGCGGTGGGTTGGACCGGCTGGCACGTGGTTAGGGTTTGGCGACTAGGTCAAGCGGAGGTGGGCCAGGTAGGTGGGGATGGTAGCTCGACTGAAAAGAGAAAACAGAAGGGAAAATTAGGTCAGTGACATCGCGTTAGAGCGTAATCGGAGGAACGACACTCCGTTCGTGACGCACTGAAAAATAACATTGTGAACACCAAAAAAATTAGACGAATGACATCGCCATCAGTTACTTCTGTTTCCAGAAAATTTTAAATATAGAAATTGAGCTAAAAAATTATCACTTTTTTTGTAGAGCCTCCTGACACAGTTTAATTGCTTGTATATTTTTTTTCAAAACATTATACGTTCTGATTTTGTCTCTAAAATTCATTTAAGTATACTATTTGTAGGAATTTTCTAATATAGAAAATGAGGTCCAAACATTATGATTTTTTTCAAGCTCCTTACATAGTGGATTTGATTGTGTAATTGTTCTAGAATTTTTACAAAATTAATTAATACAATTTCATAATGTCCTTACATTATGAAATATTAGACTCCTCACACAGTGGACATTATGAAATTGCAGTACTTAATTTTGTAAAATTCTAGAAAAATTACACAATCAAGCCCACTGTGTAAGGAGTCTGAAAAAAATTCATAATTTTTGGACCTAATTTTCTATATTAGAAAATTCCTACAAATATATATTTTAATGAATTTTAAAGACAAAAGCAGAACGTATAAAGTTTTGAAAAAAATACACAAGCAATTAAACTGTGTCGGGAGGCTCCAAAAAAATTGATAGTTTTTTGAGCTAAGTTTCTATATTTAAAAAAAAATTCTGGAAACGAAAATAACCAGCGGCGATGCCATTCGTCTAATTTTTTTGTGTTTGCGATGTTATTTTTCAGTGCGCCACGAACGGAGCGTCGTTCCTCCTATTATACTCTAACACGATGTCACTTACCTAATTTCTGCAAAACAGAATGGGCTTAAGAGATTCGGCCCACGAAGGAAAATGGAAAAAAATTGACTTCTGAATTTAGAAAAAGACTCGAAATTCAAAAGAGGCAAAATAAATACAAAATAAACTCAGAAAAATTCAAAAAAAAATTCTCAAAACACAAGGAAATCCAACTAACACTTGTTTGACTTAATTGAAGTTCACATTAATCAAATTAAATTGTTTTAATTTTAGAAAGTCCCATTTAAACTTTACAAAACAAAGGAAAATTAGTGAAGTTTTTCATAGACCTAATCTACACAAAATATTTTTCAAACCTGTAACATCCCACAAATTTCATTTCTATTAAAAAGAAATTTTTATTTAATTTCCTTGAATTTTCTGGTTTTTTGAAAGTTTTTCGCTACTTATTTTAATTCCAAAATAAACTATTTGCAAATATAAATACCAATTTTGAGTTAGAAATATTTTATTTAACTTCAGACTAATTCAAGAAATTTCTGTGAAATTTTCCAGAATTTTTGAACTCTATTTACTTTTTTCTAAAAGCCCATTTGAATTTCCTCAATTTCTTTAAATAAAAAATAATAAAAATCAGGATTTTGGATTTGGGCTGAATCTTTCTGTCCCAATTTCGTTTTTCTCTCCCGCAGGCTACCTTTCCCTTCCTCACGACACATGGGCCCGCCTGCAGTTAGCCACTTCCTCCCTCTCACTGATAGGTGGGGCCCACCTGTCATCCCTTCCATCTTCTTCTTCCTCCTTCGGCTGCGCAAGCCTCACCACCATTATCGTTGTTCTAGTGCATTCAAAAGACCGTTTTTGCTCGAGATCGTGGCATTGACACCCACGATCGTCATTCCCTCTTCACTCATTCCAAACCCCTCAATCCTAGCTCCCCACTCCCTCTCTTTTCGCTGGATTTTGGAGTTTTTCGCGGCCATCCCCGAGGTGCGCCACCACCGATTGCGTCGCTGCCGTTGAAGTTCTGTCAACAACGTCCACACCCCAAGCTTCGCCTCCTCGCGTTCTACCCGGTGCGTGCACTCACCTCGCCGAGGGACCGTCGGAACGCCCTCGCCGCCGTAGACGCGAACGCTTCCGCCGCCTTCTTCCTCGTCGGTGACAGCTCCGACACGCCTTCCGTCGCAAACGAGCGCACCAGGTCCCCCGTGCACAAGGATGCATTCTCCACTCGATTGTCTGTAGGCATGTTGACTGGTATTTCCAAGTTTTCCGTTCCGCTGCAAGAGTTTATTTGTTTCTTTAGCCTTGGGTGGCAAGTTAAGTAAATGTTGACCATAAAGTCCAGTTATTATTACTATTTCTTATTTTGAGATCTTTTTAGTTAAATCGATAAATAGATGGTATTTCATCGATGTTTCTTATGTGAGCTAGCTAGTGATCTGGGACTAGTTCAGAGTACACAGAGGGTTTTGGATGTGTAAATTCGGGTCCTGACACCCACTCCACCATGGAGGACAAAAGCTCATTCATGAGCACCCAAGTTTTCAATATATCTCTCTCAAACCCCGGCCTCCTATATTTTCTCCACTTTTTCCAAATCTCAAATTAGGGTTTTCATGGCTTGGTTGTGCAAATCCTGCACCGACTATTATATAGTGGAGACTAGGTCTTGAGAGAAAACCTTAACGGGTATCCGTTAGGCCCACACACAAATAGGTCTGCATTCATGCACGCTTATCAAAGCGGATAACGATCTAGGTCTTCTGAATCCGTCCTTTCGTGATCTTCTCCTTCTCATGACCCAATCTGTTTCTCCTTTGCGCCATCTTGTACTGCAATTTCTTTAAGGTTACCAACTCAGTATTTTGGCGAAGATACCAAAATATCCCTTCTCGATTCTTCTCCATGACCGAGTCCAATCATCTTAAAGCAAATTCCATGCTTTACCATGCGTAGGTTCATCAATGACTTTCCTCATTCCGACAAGTCTATCCCATCTAGCTTCGACCATAACACCTTGGCATTTGTACTGGCCCTAAGCCACTTAATGCAATCCATTGCACCGAACATTCCGTTCGGTCGTTCTTGTCCATCTTACACCTTTCTTGAGTCCAACCACTTCGCCCTGCATCCCCGCCATTGACCGTAGTTGACTCTAAGCGTTTCTGCACAACAATAGACTAAGAAATCGATTATGGACACAAGTTTTTCGCAACTTGACCCATGTTAGTGAAACACATGTGTCATACAACATATATGCACTGAATCACGTGACTTTGGCTAAATCTGCACAGTTCAGCACACTCACTATGCATGAACTTGTACTGGCCGGTCCTTGGCCAGTCTGACCGCCAGCCTCGGGTTGGTCAGACCATCAACAAATGGTCGGTCTAACCGCACCTAACCAGTTTGACCGCCAGCCTCTGTAATAGGGAATCGTCAGAACGCCCACCAGTCTGACCACCAACCAGTGGCCGGTCAGACAACTTTCTAGTACTAGAAAACACTCCCTCTTGATCTTTTGTCAAAACTCTGTCAAGTTTCGCGTCGAGTCTCCATTTTCAATGGCACCAAACACTCTCATGCAAGTGTTTTTGCCCGTTCCTGAAAAGCTCTCACCACCAATCTGACTGTCACCCTTGGCCGATCAGACCGCGCTGCAAAACTAGTCAGATCATCGGCTACCAAACAACAACTCCGACAAATTACTAAACCGAGGATTTACTCCTGAAACTCCTCGATAACAATATCTCGACACCTAGATTAGGATCTGAGTATCTACCTCGCAGGATGCGGCGGCACCTGTAAATCATGATACTCATGTCATTAAACTTGCTTAATTTAGCAACTAAAATTAAAGACCAAAGACCTAAATGATACATTACTGTACCTGTCGTCGTCATATAGCTGCGAGCTGCGATTTCAGGACTTTCCCTTTCTGTTTGTCTGCATCTGTCGGTGAGAAAAATATCCTAATCAGTACGGTCGGCGAAGATGCCTCTGCTTCCGGTCACTCTGCTGCTCCGCTCCCTCTGCTGCTGCTTCTTCGTCTTTCTCCTCACCCCTCTCTCGGGCTGCTCCCACCTCGCCTCCGCCGCGGCGCCGACGCTCGTCACCGCCCTGCCGGGCTTCGACGGTGCCCTCCCCTTTGGCCTCGAGACCGGGTGCGTCCGTCCACGAACCAATCACCATGGATTCCATTCCTCAACTCAAACCACGTTTTCTGGATATATCGGCTACAGGATACATCAAAAGCAAGTGCCTTCGTTTACCTTTGTATCTGTCACTCACAGATGTTCGTATGTGCAAGTGCTTGATTAGGTATGTGAGCGTGGACGAGGAGAACGGGGCGGAGCTCTTCTACTACTTCATCGAGTCGGAGGGCGACCCCGGCCGCGACCCCTTCCTCCTCTGGCTCACCGGCGGCGACCGCTGCTCCGTGCTCTGCGGGCTTCTATTTGAGATCGGTGAGTAATCGTTCGTTATGCTGAATCATGTACACCACCTACCATCACCTTTTCCGTACTCCCGGAAGTAAATACTCCCCCTTCCAATATACATTTAAATGAATATATATATCTACACCTTTTGGAATTTATTATCGTTTAGTTTCATAATATATAAATTCCTTTTGCAATTTCCAAAAGGTGTACATATATTATGAAACAAGAAAAAGAACACATACAAGGAGATGTACACAAGGATATATATTATGAAACTACACCTTTTGTGATTTATATATCATGAAACGAGAATAGATGGCACACGCTATTGTATTTTTTTTATTATGAAAATTTATCTTGATCATGTTTATTTGTCTTTTAAGTACGAATTTACATATTTTTGGAATTTTGAACCCCGAACTTACATATATTTGGAGCCACATTTTGTTGTTGTGATTTTAAGTTTAAAATTAAAATTTCTTACCTATTTAAAATTAATCTGATCATATACACACGTATATAATATGACACATGGACCATCGCTTCCAATTTGTATGGAATTTTGAGTGACCTCTAATCCAAGCCATTGCAACCTGAGTGGTTAGAATAAATGGATTAAGTTTCTTTTTTCATCGATGTTGATATTTCTAGCCATTTGTTGTTGGATGGCTACGGTACATACATCTATACATGAAAAATGGCCAATACTCTCTCCATATCCATAAAAAAAACTGGGCTATCTTAATTTCAAAATATATGAGGCACTTACACATTTTTGGGCTAACAGTTCATTGAACTGTGTATTTTGAAACAGAAGAAGTACATAATGCTTCCCTTATTTTCATAATCGATTTTTTATTTTTAGAGCCTAACTTTGGTTATAGCACAAAGCTCTACAAAAATGCATGGTATGCGCAGTATATGGAGCAACTTGACATATATTGTAAATCTGTCAACGTAGCTGTTTGTTCTAAATTAGAGAATATTCTTCACATCTTTCTCTCATCTCTAGCTTGCTGCAGGCTGCAGTTCCTACTTCCTACCTAAACCTCTGTTGTGTGTTCTACTCATTGATTTACACATCATGCAATTGTAGGACCAGTGAAATTCATCATAGAGCCCTACAATGGCAGCTTACCACGGCTGCAGTACAATCCATACTCTTGGACCAAGGATGCAAACATCCTGTTTGTTGATTCGCCAGTCGGTGCTGGATTTTCCTTCTCGCAGAACCCTAGAGGCTACGATGTTGGAGATGTGTCTTCTTCGCTGTGGCTCAAGAAATTTCTCAACAAGGTATACAAGCCAAGCTTCATCATTTTTCCATTGAATTAATTGCTCGTACTTGATTGATTAGTATGTCGGTCTCGATTTTTTGATTCAGTGGTTCACTGAGCATCCCGATTACGTTGAAAATCCTTTCTACATTGGTGGGGACTCCATAGCTGCAAAGATTGTTCCATTTCTCGTGCAGAAGATTTCAGAAGGTAGTGCTATGCCTAACTCCATGTTCAAGTATTTGTTCTAATTAATTACATGGTTATATTTTGTTTGAGCAAAAATTTATATGGTTACATTACAATTAATAGTGTTGGTTGTTTAACAGAGCTAATGATGCTTTTCTTTCAGATATTGAAGCTGGACTCAGGCCCCGTCTTAATCTGATGGTGCACCACATCTTTCTTTGTACAATAGCCATTTTCTCTTGTATCTATTGGTGTTAATACTTAACTACTTATTTGATATTTTAAAGTAACTATCACACATTCACACTACTAGTATGTTTTGTTTCTCATAGATCGGAAGAAAGAAAACAGGGCATTTGGTTCTTAGCTAATGTTGCCATACCAAATAATAAGCAAAGTGTGGGTTGCTACGCTTTTTGTGGCAGATAAATTGACAATAACATATTAGGCAAAGTTAGACAAAAAAAAATTGAAATTACATGGGGTGCCACGAAGCTAAGAAAGTTAGGCATGTGAGGATTATGGCATCGATCTGATTACATGCCTATCGAAAAAAGTGTGGACACCTGTCATTACAGCAAAGCTAGATGCTAAACAAAACATCACGTACATTAATCTTAGTCTCACCAAATTTTAGTTGCTCAATGTTAGAAACATGCTCATTGATTTGTATTTTGGAACAATGATCAGGGCTATCTGGTAGGAAATCCACGTACTGGGGAAAGCATTGATTTTGACATGAGAGTGCCATATGCTCATGGAGTCAGTATCATATCAGATCAATTATATGAGGTATTTAGCCTCACTTGCACATGTGCTGATCTGCAACATTCCATTAAGTGAGACTTATTCCATTTTTGTATGCTTGTGATCCGTCCTAAGACGATACAAGGACACTGCCAAGGAGAGGATTACGACAATCCAAAGAACGCCATCTGTGCTGAAGCTTTGAGCACTTTCAACAAAGTAAGGAGTCACCCTTGATATACTTTCATATCTCACTCAGATAAGCAAATTGCATAGAGAAAATTGAATGAGATGTTCCTAAATCTGTAAGTTATTTTTTAGGTTTAAAAATCTAGGTAGCGCTTCGCTATGTGTTGTGAACCAAGAATCAGCTTTCTCAGTTGCCAACATTGTCATTCTTACATGACTAATTGAAGTGTGTGATGTTTCAATGCAGCTGCTTCTGGAAATTTCGAAGCCACAAATCCTGGATGACAGGTGCACCTATGTGTATCCCGGACCAAATAATGGGACGGTAAACAGAAAAATCCTGAAGGAGGAACTTGGTGTCTTAGACAGCCCACCGCCGCGTATTCCTGTGAACTGTACAGTAAGTTCATCTTAATTAACAAGGGAGCATTACTTGGGCTGCCACCATCAGTGGCGCTGCCTTCTAGCATGTCACTGCTGCCTCCCAGCTGCCAGCGCCGTACAACTGCTCAACCTCTGTTACAGACCTCCACTGAGTCGGCTTGTTGACTCCAAAGCCGGCGGCCCCATTGGCGCCTTGGTGTCGTGTCTTCCCCATGTGGCCATGATTTGGATCTGCACCATGTCCGTAGCCATTGCTGTCAGGGGTGGATCTAGGTCAAAAAATGAGCGGGGGCACAAGTGGGCTATCGGGACACCTCTGCTGGGCTGAGCGAGGGACAAAAGTGGTTAGACATTGGGCTACTCTACTAAAAAACTGAAATTTGAGTAGAAGTCTGGGACCCCACTTAGCCTTTTTTGGGTCCGCCTCTGATTGCCGTAGCACATGCCCTCACCGTTAGCTCGGCCCACCCATCACCACACCCTTTGTCCCGCACCCAACAGTATACTTGCGGCCACACTCTTGGAAGCACCGACACGCCAGCAAGGTGTCGTGTCTGTGTCGGACATGGACATGGCTCCGGCACGACTCGGATACGTATCCCCGACATATCGGAAATTGCAATTGCGAAAAAAAACAAAAACAAAATCGAATACGTATCGGACACATATAGGACACATATCAGACACTTGGGCCTATTCAATTCAGCCCAACCATTCACCGGTTAACCTACCTCTGCTACCTGACTCGAGCAGACCTTCGAGCTTCGACGCTGCCGCAGCGCCCGCCTGCCCTGCTGCGTCACCATCGCCAGATCCGGTGCTCCCGACGGCCACCGGCGGATCCGATGCTGCTTCGCTGCTTCTTCGATCTTTGCCGTCAGCTCCTTTCCCTGGTTTGCTTCTTCCCCTTTTACCTTCCTCGATTACTCTCCCTGTGGCTCCTTTCCTGTAGGTGGTTCTCCTGATTCCTCTTGCTCCAATCGATTGCTTGCGCCATGGGCTCACTGGCGCCCTCCTCTGGCGCCTTCTTCTGGCGCCGCCGCAGCTTAGCTATTTGGTCGCCACATTGCTGAGTCTGGTTGGCCGCCGCCTCTCGGCTTATCGGCCCGTGCCCTTCCTCGCCCACTTCAGCGCCGCTCCACGCTTGGCATTCTTGGCCTTCCTTCGCCGCTTTCGCTCCCCTTCGGCCTTGGCTCGGGCAGGCGCCTCCTCGGCTCCGCATCCTGGTTCCCCAGTGCGGCCCTACTCTGTCGCACCATGTCGGCCCACACCTCCTATGGCCGGCTCGGCCTCTAGCCGCCGGCCACCTTGGTCACTTGTAGTGCTGGACTGTTCTTAGTCTGTTAGATTTTGTTGATTGAATGATTGTTGCTTGTTGGTTCTACCCTTGTGGATATGCATGGATTATGGAAAATTGGAAAGTGTAATCATGTAATGTTATGTTCCTTGTTGCAGATTTAGGAATTAGGACTTAGAAGATGGAACCGGGTGGTTTAAATTCAAGTGCCGAGCAGCAAAATGTGAAGACTCCATTGTGGAATCATGTCGAGTTGCTAGAGAGGACTGGTGGAGGAGGGGGCATATATTATTATTATTATTATTATATACAGCCGTGTCCCCGTGTCGTCATTTTTTAGAAAATAGCGAATCCCGTATCCAATATGTGTCGTGTCCGACACGCGTGTCAGTGTCCGTGCATCCTAGGCCACACTATTGTCTAGCTTTGGAGTCTAGGCTTGGGGCTTGTGGCCTTGTGAACCATCGTAGGAGAGTTCATGAATCTTAAGGCATATATCCGGTAGTCAAAAGTATGTGTACCGATTTGTGAATAGACAGTTATTAATAATTTCACTCCTTTAATTTAAATAACTTTGTACTTCGTTTCGCCATATATGGTATGATCCGATGATACTAAATTTATATAGCTTAGCATTGGTATAATGTAATTTTGTACATACTAATTCAACTGTCGTCAAACTAGCACAAAATACTATTTTTTTTTTTTTGCATTTCAATGTGCTGCATAGAATCACAAGGATCATCATATAGCTTGCTTAATTTGTTCTATCCAAATTTGTTCGTGAATCTGCTTCATTTTCTTCCACCTCCAGAACTATGGCAACTACCTGTCATACTTTTGGGCAAATAGTGAGGTTACTCGAGATGCTCTCGGGATCAAGAAGGTAAATTAGTTTCCTCCTCTAATTCCAATTCTTGTTTGTTTACTTAAAGTCATCTAATAGATCATGTCCCTCTTTTTTATTTACATGAAAATAAAAATTACACAGTGATTATGTCTCCCTGCTTGTATTATAACTCAGGGAAGTGTGGACGAGTGGGTGAGGTGCCACGATGGTGATCTACCTTATTCCGAGGACATTAAGAGCAGCATAAAGTATCACAGTAATGTTACATCAAAGGGTTACCGCGCCTTAGTATACAGGTAATTAACATCTCATGAAAAATAAATATTTACCTTTATATGTATAGTTTGCTAGATACAAAAAAATAAATAATCCACTTTTTTACAATTAACATCTCTCGATATCTATACACAGCGGGATCATGATATTGTCATACCATTTCTGGGTACACAGTCCTGGGTGAGATCGCTCAACTTCTCAATTGTGGATCAGTGGAGGGCATGGCATCTCAATGGCCAGTCTGCTGGGTGATATTTCATATATGAAACTAGTCTATTTCTATTGTTGGTTTCCTTCACAGAAAACGCGATTCATGTATTTGAGTATGAAAATTTCTAACTACACTTCTGTTCGGAACTTTAATTAATCTGCAGATTCACAATAACATATTCGAACAACATGACCTTCGCTACGATAAAGGTAACAACACATCCATCTATCTCACTCTGCTTCATTTCCTAGTTTTTGCTCCATAATTGATGTCGTTGGATATATATATACATATAGCACCACAAAATAATAATAGAAAATTCCAAACAATATGTAACTGTTCAAACAAAGTCAGTCCAGCATGTTTCAAGTCTAAATTTGATCTATATAAATACGAATTTTGCTGAAAGCTAAATCCAAAAATAAACGCAAAAAGGAAAAAAAAAGGATAGAATTACTATTCGCTGAAACTGCTCATTTATGTTTATCCTAATCTATTTCGTGTTCAGATTTTTCTATAGGATGGTTGATCATCTTATTACCTGACTAATTTAAAACTTGTGGAATTTATTACGACCAATTTAATGTTATTTTAAGGTAGGATGCATGGATATACCTAATGTGTAGGATGGATAGATATATCACGCTGAATTATAATTCCAAATGCATTGAGTGCTGCTGAGTTGTTTGGTTTAATTTGACCGCATACAGGGAGGTGGGCATACTGCGCCGGAGTACCAGCCAGAGAGATGCCTTGCCATGTTCCAACGGTGGATGTCAAGCAACCCACTTTGACTAGGTATTTTTTGGTTGAGAGAGCCCCTATGCTTGTTGGAGCAAGGACTAAAAATCTATTTTACCAGAGCAAGGCCGGTAGCTAGTAGCTAGCTGGTTTCCTGTCTATTCCGGTCTGCTATTTCTTTTATTTTGTGTTTATATATTTTTTTCCTTAAAAGCGTTCTGTTTGTTTGGTCTGCTATAAACATTGAAATAAAGATTTCGTAAAAATTCTACAAAATGGCCTCTTTCCGGCAGATACGGACCTTACTGGTCTACCACCATTTTGTTTTTAAGCCTGCAAGTGGTGCACAAAGGAAAGAATAATAGGACATGTAGCCAACATAGCAGCATATCTAGTGCTAATGGGGTTTGAGTGCTAAGGTGTTAATATCAACCAGTGATGGGTGGGAAGCCTCATCTCACTTACGCATGTTTTCAGAACCCCCCACACGTCCAATTTTTCGCGAATAGCACTCGTACTCCTTTGCCCCTCTTCCTGTCTCTCTCGTGAGTGTGCCTGCACATCGAAGCTGCACGGGAGGGCTAGGGTTAGGGCGCGGTGCCGCCCCCCGGCGACCCACTGCCCTGCGCTTTTGAGTATGTTGGATTTGTTTTGTTTTGCTTTTACACGTTGGATTGATGACATTTGTTCTGTTCTACCTTTGTACGGTGGGTTCTTGACCTTTTGTTTTGTACTTTGATTCCATGTAGCAGCCCATGGAATCGGTGGTCGATTTGAGCGTGGCATTGGCATAGTTAGGTGTATCATGCCACCAAGGATTCTACAATTCCATCAAGGAGGCTATTCCATTTTTTATGTACTATGTATGGCATACCACTATGTATTCAGTCATGTTCTACTATGTTATGTATTTGGATTCTACAATTCCATCAAGGAGGCTATGCCATTTTTTTATGTACCCTGTATGGCATGCCACTATGTATTCAGTCATGTTCTACTATGTAATGTAGTAGCTCAAGAACCTTTTAGTTATGTGCAGCTCAATTATCTCCGGAACAGTTTAGATTTGTGTATCTCAATTATCAATCGAATATTGTGTTAATGGTCGTGGTATGGTGGCTCAAAGTGTTAATTTGTGGCTGTGATGAATTGTACCAGAAATGAGTTGCATGTAAAGTTTCAGGGTTTGTGCTTCAGTCCAATGTTTGAGATGAAATTTACCATGAGTAGAAAATGTTGTGTATGTTTTGTTGGACAATATGGACAATATTTTAATTTTAGATTTTATTACGAGGCAAAGAACACAAATAACTAGAGATTCACAAAGCAATGGTAATAAGAGGCAACTCATTGTACTTCGAAACATATATAATAATAGGATTATGACATAGTAGTCTCATCACACAACCAACATATAGTCAAGATTGATGAAAAACAGGAAGTAGTGCAAACTCGATGCAGAACGTAGATGAAGCAGTGAAGTGAGCAGTCGCGTAAATGCGTTATCTAGAAACCTTATTGACGTCCCATGCAAATACTCTCTGCGGTAATGGTTTGGAGATATCCGCTCACCCTCCTTCCCGATGCACGCCGAGGAGAAGGGACGACTTGGTTCGACAATACAACACACTAGCACAATAGATCAAAGAGGAACGAGTTGAAATGGAAGTGAATCAATTGGTCTTAGGCATGGACGTCTCCAGATCATTTTAAGGTCGAGACAATTACTCTAGTAATTGCATAATAAAGTACATAACGAACCACTAGTAACTACTAATTAAAAACTAATTAATGATAATTAAGCGATGTTTATCAGCTCATGACTATACCATGGTCAACGGCTTTGACCAGTCTTCCGACCACACTAGTGTTCCGGCAACCACACTAGTTTTCTGAATGACCACACTGGTCTTCCGACGACCACACTGGTCTTTCGAATGACGACACTGGTTCTTCGACGAGCATACTGGTCTTCCAACCACCACACTGGTCTTCCGACTAACCACTTTAGTTTGAATAGTATCAAAGAAGAGAGAGAAATATACGGTTAGCAAAAGAAAGGTGGACTAGGTTCACGATACGATCATGGTCACGTGTCGCAAGTCATAAGTCATAAGTTACGCGATTGCCACATGAATATATGCACACGCCTGTATGTGACTTAAGCTATAGTCCTCCTCATGTCACCCCATACCATATGTCCTATGTTTCAAGGGGTGGCAAGGACTCTACTTTATAAATTACTCTCCCACCACTTGGCTAGTCAGTACGGGATTAAACTATACATGCTTTGGAATTTAAGGAATGAATGTGTCATTATACTTATAGGCCCAATTCTAAAAATCCTCCACCAATTCCAAGGCAAGCAACAAAAAAGATGATAATGACTATTGTGCCGAAGTGCCGTTAATATACCAGTGTTGTAGTGTAATTCCCGTACGGGTTGAACTTGTACCTAGAATATTAAGATTCATCTTCTCACAGCTGATGAACGGACTATGCCTTGATTTCACGGCTTTTCATGATTAGATTTCACTTGAAATCCCAACTGATACTAGGCTGTCAAAGAACCACGCCAAAACGGAGCATTATTTGGTCATACTCCCTTATCTGCTCATATGCTTTTTAGAGAATGCCCTGTTCTCGTGAACCACGATCTCACAGTTAAGCTCAAGTAGGTGTATTCATTTTAGGTATGCTATAGGCTAATACCCTTTTCCCTCATTCGACACTAGAATACATTAAGGTTTTAAGCCATCCTTCAATACAGTTGAGAGTCTTTTACTATTAGGACACGAGTACAGATATTTTTAAAATGTACTCTCTTATTACAACATCAACTTGTGTTTCCCATGACCTAAGTCATGGGATCTCCGATCAAGAAGGTATGGGTTACTCACTGCTACATAAAAGGTCTTCACAGACGGTTAAAAAATGTCATCACAGATGATTTCGTGAGTTGTCTTAGTCTATGGGTCAGTGATGACATGAGGTCATCACAAACGGTTTTCGAACCGTCTGTGATGCATACTATCACAGACAGTTGTTAACTCAGAACCGTCTGTGATAGTTGACTATCACAGATGGTTTATAGATGAAACCGTCTGTGATAGCTTATGTATCATAGACGGTTTGTAGATGAAACCATCTGTGTATCTTATGTATCACAGACGGTTTGTAGATAAAACCGTCTGTGATATCTGGATGCATCACAAACGGTTTGTATATGAAACCGTTCGCGATAGATGATGCATCACAGATGGTTTGTCCTAAGGAACTGTCTGTGATATTCTTTTTGTATTGCTAAATCTATTTCTGTTTATTGACTAGCCTCAGGAAATGCTAGCCATGCCCTCTGAAATAAGCAGAAACACAACAAATACATATCCAATTCACATTCATTTCAGAAAACAAGCACATCCAATTCACATTCATTTTAGAAACAAACACATCCATTTAATAAAACAATTAACTCAAATGAACTAAAATTAACCATTCATGAACAAATATACACACATGTTCCATAAAGTTTAATCTTATCACAATCAAGTTCAATCTACATTATGGAACTTCCCTTTTGGGCTTATGACCTCACGCATCAAGAAGGCCGCAAACTGTCTTCGAATGCGTTCGAGCTGGGCCTGTTCCAACAGAGTTTCAGCGATGGTTGCAACCTATCGCTAGGAAGATTAAAGTCGTGCATATATAAATTAATAAGTATGAAATAGTTGTTGCAAGATTGGCAAACCTGAGGATCTTTGGTCATCGGGGAACCGAGGAGTAGTTCCATATTGTGGCAAACATAGTATCCACAGGTGTTGCCCAACGGCTACTAGTGTCACTGTAAAAATAGAATTTGTTAGTTCGAGAAGCATTACTACGAAGTGTTATATAAGATTAATGTGTACTAGCGAATACCAGGAATTTGAAATCGTGTCGCAGGTTCACTCCCTTGCGTTTCCCTCCCTTTGCATAGTACGTAATGAATAACCTACGTGATTCCAAAAACTTAGCCTTAGCCATTGCAAAGGAAGGAAATACTACAATAGAGTTATCTATGGAGGAAATGTGTTTACCTGTCGATTAAGTTTTTGACAACTGTGAAGTTGTTATTAGACCTCTTTAGGGAATCAAGGTATCTTACCTGGTTCTATTTTGGTATAATTACAATTAGAATCCAGTGGTACCTACACAGGTATGTCGCTAGGGTCATTAAACCTAAGTTTGTGTTGCTTATAAAGTACAAATCAACAAGTATAGCCACTAGTGCAGTACTTACCCCTGGTTGTGGGGGCAAAAGTATGAAATCCTTCACGCGGTGATCCAGCAAAAACGTCACCATATACTCCTCGACGAAGGTTGCATTGGTGTTGATGTATTGCTTAGAGACCAAGTGTGGGTCGAGGAAACCTACCGATGGTTTACTTGATATGGTTTCTACGATCATGTATCTATATATATGTACAAAAGCTAAAAGTTATATATGATATTTATCGGTATTACACGAACGTAGACCGTGATTGTACACACTTATAGTGTCCAGCATCGCATGAGTGAGGCGTCGAGGGAGTCAAGGTTGAAGAGTAAGAACAAGTCATCGAAGGTCACTGTGAAGACACAGTCTTGAAACTCGTGATTAAAATGAATTTTCTTGAACTTGACGGTGACACCCGAGCACCGTTGTACACCTGTCGTTTTTTGCCTGTTCCATGTACCATTCATGCAATCTCTGGGAAGCCAATCCTAGGGTTTTGAGGTCCTCTTCTGGGATGACCAATGGCTCACCATGCACGAATTTTTGGGCCAACGGTAAGAAGGGGATATCATCGGGCTGCTTTGATTTGCCCTTGCCGCCTCGCTTTTTAGAGGTCGACCAGGCACGAGGTGTAGATGCATCTGATGTACCGGGTCCTTGCCGCATCGGTACAGTAACTCTGGTGCAGGTAGCTCCGGTGCAGATACTTCCTGTGAAGTTGACACGGTGCAGGTAGCTCCGGTGCAGATACTTCCCATGAAGTTAACACCGGTGTAGGTAGCTCCAGGCAGATGTCTCTCTTGGGACACTGGATGAATGCTCCAATGGCTTGCCCTAAAGTCACGACCTCATCGTTTGGGGGCATCTCCAGCTGGACGACCTCGAAATTGACATAAACACCGTCCACATTCACTTTTACAAAATCCAACGCTATATTTACACCGTGCAGCAAGGCCCCGACACCGAATGGATACGCCTGGCCCCAAACAGCATCCAGAACAATGGAGGCACATCTCACTTGGAGCATACACTTCGTAGCCACCTACATAACGATACAAAATTAGTTACTCCAATAGGCCTATCAATGGATCGAGCATTCCAGGGATAATAATTATTACCAGGATGTCATCAACAGGAAATCTATTATCGATTTCTAAGTTATGGTTGGATGTGCAGCTACTCGAACATTTGGGGGGCTGGCTAGCACAGTAGCAGTGGGAGCTTCCAATTGATTTGTGAGGGATGCATGAATCTCCTTTCATGTGACATCCCACATCTCTTTTTTGAGGGATGCACGAATCTCCTCTCGTAATTATGCTTCGCACTCGGCTTTGGCTCTCTTCCTACCCTGGTACGCCTCGGAGTCCGCTGCGAATCCATATTTCCATGGAACATAAAGACCAATGCCTCTCGTGCGACCTGGATGCTTCTTGTTTCCCAGGGCTTCGGAGAGCATATCTCTCTCCCTGACTGCCTGGAATGAGCCTTGGGAAGATTGTGCAGTACTCAGCTCTTCCTGCAAGAGCCCGACATGTTATTTCACTTCCTATGAAGTTATCGAGTAATTACAAACTAGGTAGTTCGATATCTTACCAAGCACCGGGACACTTCCTCGTCTACATAGTTTGGAAAGGAGATGGCCCCCGAAGACACAGTAGATAACCTCACTCTTAGCCACTGTCGGGCGCACTCGTCAGGGATCTCGGCAAATGGTGGGGAGGCATCCAACCGGCTTGCATGCTTGTCCTAATCCCTCCATTGCAGGAGTTTACTCGCATACCCAGTAGTGCCGAGTCTGTGGGGGTGCGTGTTTTTTCCTAGAGGGCACTGTGCGCCTCACTTTCACTCCTAAAATCATATGTCGTCTTCTTCACCACAAGTCTTCCCAGTACTCCTCCACAGACGGATACTTCTGGAAAGGCGTTAGATCCTTCTCCACGTAATTCTTGATAAGCGTGCTCTTGAAGTTCCTCCACGCTTTGCACGCCGCTAGCAACGTGTATCGTTGCACGGAGGCCTGGTGTTGTTCCTGGATCTGGAACGATCGTAAAATTTCCGTCACCAGCGCATCTTTCTAATCTTTGGTCAACTCCTTCCATGAATCGTAGGTGATCTTGACCCGTTGGCGTGCAAATATTTCAACCGTTGTTCAGAATGCGGGCGCTACTCGGTGAGGACTCAGAGGGGTCCCAGACGCATCGACTCTCGTGATGGTAAATCGGCCCTTGGGCCTTTTCGATACTCCTCTTTCCTCACGCTTGGATTTTCTAGAGGACAACACATCAGACTCATGAGGCAATGTTGACGAAGAATGAGCGGATGACATCTTCATGAGAAATAGAAGTTCTGACACACATGAACATATTATCATAAGATTCTCTCTGTGTATGGTATACACACCAATTAAATGACATAATTGACATATAAACATGTAAATCCTCCAAGTCAGCCAACAACACTTGATCTACTGATAGAATAGCTTGTATTATGAATTGGATCACAGAACCTGGAGATTCAGCCAATAAACCAACCGAAAGTAACAGACCAAATGATAAAGATCAATCAATAGTAGTAAGCATTCCATTCCAATTAGAGCTCAAAACAATTCCAGTACAAGACTATTATCATCACAGAGCATTCATCTCAAGCCCACTACACCACATTACAATATGAACATATCAAATACAAAGGGGTAATTAAATTGAAATGCTGTGATACTCATCAAGCAGATGGCAATCAAAGCCACTGAGCAATCTGAGCAATGTGTGAGGGGAAGGGGCGTCGGGGTCGGCAACTCGGCATCTATTACCTTTGGGCGTCGAGGGAAAGGACAAGCAGGGAGCACCGGAGCAGCAAGGCAGCATCGAAGGGGAGGCGTGCCACGCTCGGGGAAGGAGGAGGCGACGCGTACTCGAGGGAGGGGAGGAGGCGAGCTCGGGGAGGAGAGGCGTCAAGTTTGGGGAAGCAGCGGCTCGTGCTAGGGGAGGAGGTGGTAGGCTCAGGGGAGGAGGCGCGCCGAGCTCTAGGAGGAGGCGGCGTTGAGGACGGCGGCGACAGGCTCGAGGAGGAGGCGTCAAGTAATTTGGTCCTTATTGACCTAGGCACCAACCACACACCCGATAACCACACCATCAACCATGTACCAAGCCTAAATCGTTTTGTTTTTAGTTTTAGTTTTTCCAATTACAATACATACATGAGTACCCTGACCCAAGTATTTAAAGTGTTGATATAATGACCATCGCCGAAGCGACAATCCGTATTCTACCATTCTAAGCATTGCTAAGAAAACTGACTTGTATACTACATACATATAAATGACTAGAGTCCATCCATCAGACTCTAGCTTGTCATCAATATTCTAACTTAGGCTCAGTAGAAATGAAAGCATTTACCTACAGCTCATGCAACTATTCGGATTAACTACTCCTAACAAGAATTAATCATCAAAAATGGCACATGCATACATACATTTGCAATCAAGATAATTTTATCAAAAGTAATAGGAGCAATATGATCAAAGGGGGGGTGCTTGCCTTGCTGGAGAAAACTCGCTTGCTGCAGAGGATCACTCTCGGACTCAACAAATTCGTCGAAACCTATCGAATAAATGCTAAGAACCAATAAGAAAGAAATAAGCTGGGAATACTCAAAAATTAAAACTCATCCAAAAATCATGAAATTTACACAAAAGGTAGATAATGATTTTATATGAATTTAGAAACAAAAAACACTTGATTTGGATTTCGCATGCAAAAGTTATAGCCTAAACCACTTTCGTCGGAAGAGAAAATCCAACAATAAGGGTTTCGGTTACCGTTCATTAGTTCGAATGCACGTGATCGGAAGGAGGTTTGACTACACGCAGTCGGAACGAGGTTTGATGACTTGGTCAGAAGGAGGTTCGACTACATGTGGTTATAGGTGGTCGTAGGTGATTGTAGATAGTTGCAACTAGTCGAAGGTGGTTGTAAGGAGCTAGGCGCCGATAAAGGACAACGGTGGCGATGACGACTTGGAGCGGAGATGGAGCTACGGTGAAAACGAGAACGGCGATATGGCCACGCAATGTGCCATCTAACGCTTGCACTAGCACTGGAGGTGACTAGGTCCATACCAAAGTGGAGAGTAGTCAAGGAGCTCGTCGGAGATGGTCCGGCGACGAAGAACCAAGGCGGCGGTGGAGCTTCACCGAGAAGAGGTCACATCGGGCTACAAGGAGGGAAATGAATGGTACGGGAAGCTTAGGCATGGCTCCGGGTGTTGGAAATATGCCCTAGAGGCAATCATAGAGATGATTATATTTCATTATGTTCATGACATTAGATAATATGTTATCTTGTTCCCAGAATAATATCGATAATATTTATTATCAAGTATGTGACTTGATTGTGAAACTCTATATTTATGCGATGATTATTCTTAAACGTTCCCTAGTCGAAAACATATGAGGACACATATGAATAGACTAGCATATGTCTTGGTTGATGACTATGTTTCACGAGTCATTGATATGGAGATATCAAACCAAAAATATGGACACATGTTAGAGAACATGGTGTTGGAAAAGACCCACCTTGAGACACTATTGAGATTGTTATGATTTCGTGTGTCATTAGTTGGTCTCAAGCAATGATGATGTATAATCCTTAGACCTAAGATCAGCATGGTTTTCTACATGTGTAATAGCACTCTTAGGGGTTGCCAAACGCTACACCGTAACTGGGTAGTTATAAAGGTAGCTTTTAGGTATGCTATGAAACATGGGGAGGAATGTGACTGGTCGGACATGGGATTTGCCTCTCCTAACATAAAAGGAGAGATGTCTCTGGGCCCCTCGTTGTGGTTGAATAAAGAAAGTGCATGGCCATGCCATTAGTGGTCGAAGTGTCGACCAAATGAAGTTATTCGACACTTGATCGAGAAAATATTGAATAGTCCATGGATGACTTAATCTCACCTGGAGTTCAACCAGATGTCGTGAGGCAAAGGGATAATACACAAACAGGTCATACGGCTGATATCTCTTCTCCCCTCCTAGAAGACCTCCCGGGTCTTGAAAGACCTCCTGGGTGGTGCTGGAGGATCTCCTAGAAGACCTCCTGGGTGGTGCTAGAGGATCTCCTAGAAGACCTCCTGGGTGGTCTTGGACGTCCTCTTGGGTGGTCCTAGAGGACCTCCTAGAAGACCTCCTGGGTGGTCCTAGAAGACCTCCTGGGTGGTTCTGGAGGACCTCCTGGAAGACCTCCCGGGTGGTTCTAGAGGACCTCCTGGAGGACCTCTCGGATGGTCGTGGAAGACCTTCGGGTGGTCGTGGAAGACCTCCAGGTGGTCGTGGAGAGAACATAATCACCAACTGCTCGTAAGGAGTTACGGGCTGTTCGTAAGTGATAAAGACCTGGTCATAGATCGTATTGCATTAAGGTTCATCCGATATATTCTGTGTGTGTGTTCGGGAATCGTTATGTGCTGCTAGGTACCGCTAACGACTTATGATCGGAAAGGGTTTCCGAATCACAACCGATCACACATGAACCTATAGGGTCACACACTTAAAGGGTTGGGATTTTATTTGGATGGTGATCCGAATTCTGGTAGGCTACGAGTTATGGATGCCTATATATAGAGGGGTGGTGGCATGTGTGATTAATCAAGCTTTTGAAGACTTATTGAAACCCTAATAGCCACGCCTTCCTCAACCACGCTGCCGACGCTAGCACACCAGCGCGTGGTGTCCTTGCCCCGTACGTGTGGATACCTTGGAGGTGTTGTTGCGAAGCATCAGCATTAGGATGATCCACAACTCGTGATGACCACTCGGAGGAGAAGACGTGCGGCAAGAATGACCACGACTGCATCAAATCACTACATCGACTCTACTTTCGCTACGAGTCAACACGTCTGGTTGTAATCTTGTGATCTATTACTAGTGGAGGTTCCTTGGTAGCGCAGTAAATTTTTGTTTTGTGCTATCGTTGCCTTCCCGTGATCCTTTCAGTGATATCAGAGCCATCCCGTCTAGTTTTAGATTCGGATTAAATTGTTTTGGTGATGGTCGATTTGATCGTCCATGTGCGGTGGTCTTAAGATGGTTTTATGATCGTTATTCCGTGATCGTGTTTTTATGGTCGTATCACAACTTGCCTCTACCAGTCGGTTTCCGCCATCGAGGCAGAAAGTGATCATAAATCCATAGTGCACACAAAGATCAATCTGGTTGATCGAATCGGAGTTGCGATCGAAAGGGGTCAATGTGATTAGCCCAATGCGATTTTCATGGATGGAACAGTAGATTGGATCTATGTAGTCCTGGAGGTCTCTCCAAGGGAGGTCCAAGAGGACATCCTGGAGGTCCTATCGTCCCTGTGACCCCGCTGCTTGTAACATGCATAGAAATAAAATCCTTCACATAATATTAAGTTAAATTGATGTCCTCCCAAGTAGCTGTACCATCCAAAGTCACGTATTTTAATGGTAGGTCTTGCTAAAGCAGAGTGCCATTAACTTTTCTTGACTAGATGGGTTTGTGTCGGACACTTACAGCATAGTGTTGGTTTAACTTGACAAGGTCATCATAATGGTTATGGACCTTGGGGCATAGGGTTGGGTGCCGGAGCATAGAGATGCTGCCCAACAACAAGAGTCATATAGAAATATGATTAGCAAAGGGTTGCTTACCAATTTCACTAATCTTCTAGCAGTGATGCCAAAGCTCACTAGTAGATTAACTGATTGAGGGTCTTGAATCACTAAATGTCATAAGAGGGATATGGAATTTAGCGGGGGTACCTTTATTAAATTGTTTAATAGAAGTCCGTGTGGTGACAAAGAATTACAGTGGAGCCCTACCAGTCAGTGGTTCAAGATAAGAGGCTCGGGTCGGACCTAGTCAGAGGGTCTGGTCGGAATCGAGTGGTTCTGGTCAAAACCGAGTGGTTCTGGTCGAAACTGTGTGGGTGGTCGAAATCGAGTGCCTGGTCGAAATCGAGTTGGTGGTCGAAATCGAGTAGGGTGGTCGAAATCGAGTGCCTAGTCGAAATCGAGTTAGTGGTCGAAATAGAGTAGGCTGGTCGAAAACGAGTTGGGTAGTCAAAATCGAGTTGGGTCAACTCGATTGGTTTGACTGAGTTGATTTCAAAAGGCTGATAGGGTTGTGAATTTTAAGACAGAGTTTTAAAGCCCCAAAAATTCTAAAATTTTATGGGTGGCTACTGATTCTATGTTTAACCTTGTATAAGATTTCTAGAGGTTTTTATGCACTGCATTTTTTCTCTAGAAATATTTCAAGGTTCTGTCCTAGGGGTTTGACTTAGGATTGACAGGTTTGACTAGCCACTTTAAAATAGCAAAATAATTCTAAAAATTATGAAATTTTTCAGAGGGGTCACTAAGATGATCTAGAACCTAGGAAAAATAATTCTAGAGGATGATCACATAATTTGTTTTGAAAAAGTCCTAAAGGACTATACTTCTAGATATTTGAAGCATTAGGTTTTCAAAATCACAAAACCTTTGAGAGAAATTCTAGAAAATTCAAATGAAAACATGATGCATCAAAAGTTTTAATTTCTTCTCATTTTTATACATTTGAAATACAAACCCAAGATTGGAATGTTACAAATCTCCCCTACAAGAATCTCGTCCCGAGATTTCGTTCACTCGGAAAAGAAAGACGGGTAATCCGCACAAAGGCGATCCTCTTGTTTCCAAGTTGCTTTATCCTCGGTATGATTTGTCCACTGAACTTTGAGGAATTTGATGGCACGATTCCTTGTCCTCTGTTCAGTTTCTTCGAGGATGCGAAATGGATGCTCCCGGTAGGTGAAATCTTCTTGCACATCAAGACCCTCCAATGGAGCTTCTTCGGTTGGGACGCGAAGGAACTTCTTCAACTAGGACACGTGGAAAGCATCGTGTACCTTCAAAAGTATAGCAGGCAATTCTAACTTGTAGGCCATAGCTCCTTTCTTCTCGATGATACGGTAAGGTCCAACATACGGTACAGGTATGAGATGCATGCAAACGAGAGAACTTAACTTTACGTGTCATGTTGTTCTACACCAGCAATGATTTTCTACCCTTGGTAACCTATCGGGGTTGAGTACAAAAGGGGCCAAATCATGTCCGCACTGCTTAGATGATACCTAGAGTGTGTGGCTGAATAACTCACACAAAACTGTGTACATGCATCACTGTAGGTTCCTTCCCAAGTATCACCCATACCGCAAGATGAAGAAATAATTTGATGGAAATATGGAGGACGGTTCAGCTCCAATGGTTTTTCGAGGGAAAGTGGTCTATGATATGGTTAAGGATATCGATGTTGTGCTTGAAAAGGGACATAAATTGAGGACCCGTCATAAGAACATCTGGAAGAAGTGATCATTTTTTGGGACTTACGTTATTGGGAGCACTTAGAAGTTCGCCACTTCATCGACCTCATGCACGTGGAGAAGAATGTATGTGATAGCTTGATTGGTCTCTTATTGAAGATTTTTGGCAAAACAAAGGATGGTGTCAACGCATGGCGTGATTTCGTTGATATGAACATAAGGACCGAGTTAGCATCAAAAGATACTGATAAAGGCCGAACGTACCTTCCCCCAGCTTGCTACACTCTGTCCAAGGCCGAGAGAAATGAACTATGCCAGAGCATGCATGGTGTTATAGTTCTATCTAGTTACTCTGCCAGCATGAAGAAACTTATTTCTATGAAAGATTTGAAATTTATTTGTATGACGTCTGATCTGATAACACAAATGTTTCCAGTTGCAATTAGAAGTTTTTTGCTGAACAAGATCTGAGTGGCAATCATGAGGCTGTGTTATTTATTTAATTCAATTGCTTAGAAGGTCATCAATCCCGATGGACTAGATGCTCTGTAGGACGAGGTGTTGACGACTCTATGTCGATATCATGGTCTATCTCATTGTTCACCTTGTGAAAGAGATAAAGATATGCAGCCCTGTGTTCCTACATCATATGTACTCACTCGAGAGGTACATGAGAATTCTCAAGTCCTATGTACGGAATCGATCTCAACCGGAGGGCAACATCATCGAAGGTTATGCAACCGAAGAGGTCATTGAGTTTTGCGTCGACTACATGACTCAGGTGGAACTGATAGGTGTGCCTCTATCTCATCATGAGGGGAGGCTGGAGGGTATCTAGGACCATCGGAAGGAAAGCAATCACTCTCGATTTGGATACGTATGCTCAAACCCATTTTGCGGTCTTGTAACACATGACCGAAGTGTAATACTCCAAATTAATTCAGAAGAGAATATTCGAATTAGGAGGGGGAATCAAATAGATAATAGTTTAATCAGCAGTTAGAGAGGGGGTTTTCAGCATAATTGGGACAACCTGGGCCTCGGGTCTTGGCCCAGGAGGCCCATGAGGGGTTGGCCACTAATAAAAGGAGGGGGAAAACCCTATTCTCTACTGTAGCATGTGTGCTACAGTACACGCTGCCACTGTAGCACTACCATGGTGTCTCCTCCCCATGGCAGCCCTTGCCTCCATCCCCTGCTGCTGTTACCGGCCAAAGAAGGGAAAAGAAGAGAGAAGAGGAAGAAGAGAGGAAGGGGAGAGATCGTTGGCACATGATCATCGTGCTCAGCAGGTTCTTCATCATTTCGTCAAGGGTAACCACTGTTCCCCCTTGTTTAGATGCTTAATTAGTTGTTTTAGCAATATCGGTAATTAGGCCTGTTCAGGACAGTTCGTGTTAGATTGACGTTTTGATATAGTTACAGGCAGTTTCAGTTCTGGACATCTCCTAGAGTAATGTAGAGGACGTAGTCATCTTTCCGTGAAGTACCAGAACACATTATTTGGACCTCTGTATCAGAAGTTATGATTTTATTAGTGGGACTGTTCTGCAGATTTGTTGGTTTTCTGACAGGTTTTAGTAATCTGGGTTAAGAGATTAGTTAAAGGGAGAATTAGAGAAGCTCAGTATAATGAAAGTCGTAGATTATTGTCTCAGATTTTCAGAAAACTCAATAACACGAGATTTGGACACTCGTGCTGAAAGTTATGGTATTTTTAGTGTACTGTCCAGAGAACCCGACGTGAGTTCAACGTTTTGTTAACTAGCTCGGTAGGAGCAATAGATGGTGGATTCAGAAGGGCTCCTCAACTAGGTTTAGTTGGGGAAATTAATTACCTTTCCAGAAAGTCCAATAAAACCTCATTTGGACTCCTGTAGTAAAAGTTATGGATTTTAGAATATGGTTGTCCACAGAGGGGACAGATCGATCTTTAGGAGTTGGAAATTGGGAATGCGCTTGAGAGTATAGCAAATTCGTTTATGTTATTATTTATGTTTTGGTCTAGTATGATTGTCTTAGCGTGGTTTATAATTATATTTAGGTGGGGGATTGGTCCCGGGGGCAGCGCCCTCTTCACGTCCACCGTTCCCGCACGGTTGAGGCAAGTATTCTGGTTGTAGTCTAATTATGAATGTTTGACTGTGAGTGATTGCGTTTATTCATATTGGCTATGCATGAATGATAGTATGTTGGGTATGAATAAAATTGGTGAATGCATGAGTTATGGCTGAAGATTACTTATGTATATTGTTGATGCACTACATGTTATTTAAGGTCTGAGATTTTGGTTTGTACTTGTTGATTCACATGTTATTTAAAGATAGAGTTCTAGTACATGTGCATATTGAGAGCATACCTTGGACTTGGTCACGTGGTGACCAAGTATGCATTGAGGTCCCGTCATGTAGATGGCGGGCTTGTAATCCCCACATTCTTGGAATGTGGGCATCGAGAAGAGGTCCCCATCATGAAGATGATGGGCTATGGTCCTATACTTGTGAAGTATAGGCTCTTGGCCCCTGCTGCTAGAAACCTGAGCAAGGGTATACATCGACGGTTGTATACCCGCATTACCGATAAAATGCGAAAAGAGTAAAAGAGAAAAAGATGCATTGCTCATTTGCATTACATAAACATGTGAGTTGTTTTAGTGTAATATTTCTTATAATTGTGAGCTTAGTGTTCATTTATTGATACTTGCTGAGTCTTTGGGCTCATTCTTGCTTTGTTGTGTTTTTAGGTACCACCTGCAAGAACGACATGTATGGGAGGGAGTAGGCTTGCTTGGATGCACTCACTACCACTCACTTTAAAATAGGAATATCATTCAGCTCATACTCTAATAATAAACAAACTACTTAAGATTTAAATATGGCTATGTTTGGTCGTTTTGGATTATTTGTAATAATGAGAGTAGCAAGTTTTGATTATGCTTATTAATGCTTTAGCTGAATAGACTATTTTGAATGTTTGGATGAATTTTGGATTTTGAGATATTGATTATGATATGTGCAAACGTTAGAACCTCCAGTATACTTAATTATACAAAGGAGGTTCTCCTGAAATTTGGAATTAAGCCTTACGTTTTAATTAGTTATCTTGATTATTTAGTAGCATTCCAGGCGTTTCACAAGCAGTTCAATACCGCTAGGCAAACATAATGAAACATGGGTTGAGCTCCTAGTATGGATTCGTAGCGGAGATTTGGGAGCTTGACTACGTACTTTTCAAGATCCCTTGTTTCGGTGCCATTGAGTCAAACTTCCACAGGGTGTGCAGATTGAGAAGTACGGCGTCACTACTGTGGACCACGAATGTGTCGGATACAAGGATGAACCATTCGTAATCGCTAAGAAATTTGTTCAAGTTTTTTATGTAACAGACCCGGCAAATAATAACCACCACGTAGTTCTCCATGGAAAAAGAAGGATTATCGGAGTTGAGAAAGCCATAGATGAGGAAGAGTACAATCAATTGGACCAGTTGCCTCCTTTCGGAGATGGCATCAGGCTCGAGGAAGAACCCAGAGAGGAAGCTAGCTATATACGCGTCGATAATCGTGAAGGACCCTTTTTTTAAAGGAAATAGCCAAGTGGAATGATCCCACATGGTGAACACCTATTTGAAAATTGTTCCATTGTAATTAAGAAACTCGGCATGTAATTAATAAATTATTCCATTGTAAGTGATTTAGTAATTAAGAAATTATTCCATCTGTGATTGTATCTGCTTTCTTGTTTTCAGAGGGCTTATACTAACCGAAAAACAGAATATTTTTTAACAATAGAAGGAACTATCATAGGCGGTTTAGTGGAACAAACCGTCTGTGATATGTATCACAGACGGTTCTAAAATAGAACCGTTTGTTATATGGTTGCATATCATAGACTATTTTTAAAATAGAACCGTTTGTGATATGGTCTTGCTTCAAATTTTTGTAGTTGGGGCCAAGAGCTAGTGTTAATTATTTAATTATGGGGGCTTGGGACCAAGGTCTTGTGTTAATTAATTAAACTCACCAAATCAAGACTATCAAATGTTCATCTCTCCTTCATTCATGTTTCTTTTATGTTACGAAGTTTATTGTGCGGTATGGCATCAGTTTATTTCTTCCTATGTTGAGTTGCATTACATTCCTAGTTTTAGACAAGAAAATTTTCAGTCAAGAAAAAAAAATGGTCTTTTGCTGAAAAGTTTCCATACATAGCAAGTAAGCGAGATGGTGTCCGCACAGTCTTCGCCGTCGTCATCGACGTCGTCGAATGCGTCTAGCGCTCCGATGAAAGGGGTACCTAACTGTGAGACCCCAGGGTATTTAGCTTGTAATGCTTAGTCATCCACTTGACCCTAGCATCACAAACAAAATATCCCGTGCCTCGGGAAAATATGTACCTCCCAGAATTGCTGTACACACACCCTTTTACAAAATCATGCATCAATTCCATACAAACATAGAACCAAAGCACGAACTAAATAAAGCAAAGGACATACATAATAGAGTTATTACAAAAGGGGCCGACCGGCCAACTAACAAGCTAAAGAGCTAACTAAACAGCAGAAGAAAAGGCCATAAGATGACGATAAATAAAAGCCACGGTTTGCCACAACACCACAAGGCAACCGACCGGGCCGCCAACCTAGTCGTCAAAGTCGAAGTCTGTCTCACGATAGTCGATCCCTTGGGGATCAACCTCCTCTGCAACAATTAAGCAATGCAAATGAGTACAAAAATGTACTCGCAAGTCTTACGAGTAACAAGCCTATACATAGCTACATGCAACCTTAATCAAAGGAGAAGGCTCTGGGTTTATTTTCAGCATAAAGCAAGTTTCATTTGCAATAATGTAATAGATTTAAAGCAATTTGACAATCCATTTTTAATTGTTCAAATAACAGTGATACAATAAATAATAACAACAGTAATGACAACCTGGAAGTGACTAACCCAATAGCCACCACAACAATAGCACGAATTCCCCATTCGTACCAACCCAACAAGTTTTAATTAAAGGCTATAGTCTAACTCTTGAAAGACCTCCCCAAGCGTGTCCATAACCTAGGATGAGGCTATTGAATAGATTTAACCTGCGAGGGTGTACCAATGTACCCACACGTCCGACCAGCCTTTTAGCCACATGATTTAGCACACTTCCTTTGGTATCTTGAGTGCAGCTAAGTCCTACAAGGCGCTTTCCAATGGATTGTACTAATTAAGAGTCGCACATATGGGGTTAGCCTTAGTGAACCGCCCACCCAAGGGCTCCCACTAAGAACCCACACATTGAGTCGGACGACTGCCAAGCCAAGCAAGCAGCTGCTGGTGCTCACAGGTATGGAGAACCTTGAAAGGAACCCATCCCTCTCATCCCAAAACAAACATTTTTCTTACCACCAGCGACTCATCAATTAATACCACCCAAAGTACTTAGTCAAGAGGGGTTCCCAATACCCTCGTGTGGTTAGCACACAAGAATACTTGGTTTAGTGTAACAAGATGTTCAGTCCTTGTTGACTTAGGCACCATTCCAACAGACCACAGGAGATCACACCATCAACCATTGTGCCCAAGTCCAAACAGTTTATTTTCAATTTTATTTCTTTACAAAGTAACAAAGCACAACGTGCTAGACATAATGCAATAATAATTTTTGGTGTGATCAAAGTTATCGACTAAGTCGATAACCGCCCAATTTCTACCGATAGCTAAGCATTTCTAAGCAATTTCAACTCGTAAACTACTAAGTGATAAGAGCTCATCCACGAACTCTAAATCACAGCAAGATAATCCTAGGCTTAGTAGTAGAGAATGAACATTTACCTACAGATTATGCATCTATAGGATCAACTAATCGATTAATAATTTAACAACAAAATAGAGCATGCATACATATCATTTGCAAACAAAGTATTAGAATTTTAAAGTAATGGGATCAATATGATCAAATTGAAACATCTTCTTGCCTTGCTGGTAGCTTTCTTGCTGCAGAGGATCGCTATCGAACTCAACGAACTCGCCGGAACCTAACGAAAGAAACGAAAAGAACTGATAAGAACGAAGAACACCGAAAGGACTCAATAGCCAACTTCAACCAAAATCCACAAAATTTACACAGCAGGAAGAGCATGTTTTTTAAGGAATTTAGCAACAAGAACCAATTGATTTGGATGCTCAATGCTAAAGTTATGGCCAAAACAAGTTCAGCCGGTTGGAAAAATGCTGAAAAATCATATCGGTTACTGTTCATCCAAAATTAATTCTTTAGCACAATTTTCCAGAGAGGTGTTGCACTTGAAATTTTTATGGTAAACAAAGCACCTCATGAGATGAACAGCACAATTTGATTCACCTCATTTGGAGCTAGGATGCATTTTCTATAATTTTTCAAAGATATGCAAAAGAGCACAAACAAAATGCAACCACAAAAGCTTTTGAAAACAATGGCATGCCTAAAACCTACTCTACAATTGAGCACACTAACAGAGGAACCCAACAAACTTGGTTTCACTGAAAAAGGAGCTACAGAGAAATACTTATGCAATTTTCAAGTTAAATGCATTTTTAGACCAACAAATAAAGCCTAAACTTAAACAAATTTACCAACACC
Source organism: Phyllostachys edulis (assembly GCA_036346405.1). Taxonomy (NCBI): domain Eukaryota; kingdom Viridiplantae; phylum Streptophyta; class Magnoliopsida; order Poales; family Poaceae; genus Phyllostachys; species Phyllostachys edulis. Next base: position 33,212,642 of record CM070565.1, on the reverse strand, counting down.
ATTTTCTGGAGCCGAACCAAGCTTCCAACCATTTTTATATTAAAGCTTAGTTCGAACCAGAGCAAACAAAATTTGAATCAACTAAAATGGAGCTAAAACGAATTAGTTAAGCTATTTTGAGGTTTAATATCTTTTTCAGTTTACAAATAAAGCTCCCAGGATTTTCTTAAATTAACTCAATTCGGAAAAACGTGGGCCGTTGATCTGGAATCGCACGGCCCAAAATGAACGGGGCGAGCGGAGGGGCAGGACGACACGCGCGGCAGCCCACTCAAACGTGAACCGTTGAGATTGAATCCAAGCTCAAGTCGCCGACGGACGCCAGCCGACGACGACGCGCTGCAAAAGCCCGCTCGACGAGGACCGTTGATCAAGAGATGGACGACCCACAGCGAGCGAGGACGCAAAGCGCTCACGCGATCTGAGCCGTAGATCAAGAAATGGACGGCTCTCAGCGACACAACGCTGCACACGCAAACAGCGACGGCTTAACTGCGCGGGGCCCACGAGTCAGCGACGCATTAGCCATTTTAGGACAGCCATTAAGGTGATTAACCAATCATTAGCAGTTAATGGCGGATCTTTGTCCTAAATGACGAAGCTACAGTGTTGACTCCGTCCGACAACGAGACCAGCGCAGAGATTTGCTCACCGCCGGCGACTCCAGTCACGGCGGCGCAAACCAAGGACAAGAACGGGTCCGCAATAACCTCGTGCACCCACTGGTGGCACTCTCGATGGCGGAGCCAGCCTAGAACGGCGGCGAGCCGGAGAGGAGCGGCGGTGCAAAGCACGGCCAACACGACAACAGCAAATAGCTCCGCAACTGTCCAAGAAAGCGAGTGCCCAAGCATCTAGGGACTACACAGGTGCTACCTGAATGCTGGAGAGGCAAGGAGGAGGATGGAGCAGCTCCGACGACGTTGATCAGCACCGGCGCTGAGGAAGACGACGCGGAGAAGACGGCCTGAGCAAAAATAGCAAGACCGCGTCATCAAGATAGCTTCAATAAGGCTCAAGGATGGCCCATGAGCAAGGAATTGATGAGAGGAGCAGCTTACCAGAGCTGAGGAAGAAAGGGGTTAACTTTGGCTGGATTTGAACAAACCCCAAATTTGACAATCTCTGTGAATGTCAAACAAAATTAAGTTAGGGGAAATTCTCAAGATGACAAAGGGCGCAAAGTGACGCGAAAGGATTTGCAAATGAACCCTTGGAGCACTGGCAGTGAAGAGAGCTTGCTCTGGCCGTCAATGGCGATTTGGGGATTCTGGTGGTTTGAGCTCAAGTAGCCTGGGAGGAAGCAAGGCAAAGCTACAGGGTGCTGGAAAAGCGAAAGAGAAGGAGCTCCAGGGCTACTTATAGCCGGAGAGCAAGGAATGGGGCTAGGGCAAAGCTCAAGGGTGAGCTCGGTCCAGCGCTGCCATGGGCGAGCCGAGGGGATGGGAGCAGGTGAAGACCACGACTTCGGGGGAGACCACTGACGAGCATTCAATGCAAAGTAGCAAAGAGCCGTTGCAGGACGCCAAGGAGGTGACCAAGCGCTGCTCTCCCACGCCCGTGCGCTAGCCATGGCGCAGCGCGAGGAAGGGGATGAACAGGTTGGCGAGGCCCACCGGTCAGAGAGACAGCGACAAGGTGGCTCGAGCCGGAACAGGAATGAGCGGGTTGAGTCGAATCAACAGGCACGGCCCAACTGCGACGGTTGGATCAAGATCCAACGACTCACACGCGATCTGGGTCGAACAGCTCCACGCGGACGAGGGCGGTCCGATGGGGATCGAACGGCTCACAAGGCTCGCGCGTTTTGAATGGGCTGCACAAGCGCTAAGCGGTTGGGCTAAACCCGGAGCAGGGGTTGGGCTTGAGTCCGACCTAAGCCCAAGGAATAGGAACATACTGGGGTTTGAATTGGAAGCTGAGTTTTGAAGAATTTTTAGAGGTAGCAAACTAACTCTAAAAATTCTGAAATTTTGACCGGAGGTTCCTCACTCCAGGATTAACCTTGTATAAAATTTCCAGAGATTTTTATGCACAGCATTTTTCTCAAGAAATTCCTCAAGGTTTGTTCTAGGGTTTGACCAAGAGTTAAACTGATTTGACTTGCCTCCAAAAATTATCAAATAATTTTAAAAATTATGAAATTTTTTAGAGGAGTCACACAGCAGCCCTAGAACCAAGGAAAAATATTTTCAGAGGTTGAACACAATATTCTCAACAAGGGTTTAAAAAGGGTCATGATTTTAGTCAATTGGAGATTTAAGTTTTTGAATTCCACAATTCCTTACAAGAATTATGGAAAAGTTCAAAAACAACAAGATGCAAGAAAAGTTTTAATTTCTTCTCATTTTCTTACATTTGAAACACAAACCCAGATTTGGGATGTTACACTAACTGAGATGGCAAAGGAATATCTAAAAGACCTGAGGGCCGAATGACCATCATAGAGGTCACTCCCGTTGGGGTCCCTCTGGAACTCAAGAAAGCAGTGGTAGCATTCTAGACCACCTGCGGGATAGTTGCAAGGGGACGAGTCCCCATCACCACACCAAGCTGGAAGTCTCTAACAAGAGAAGAGAAAGAGCAGTTGTGGGATGAAATTTCAAGGCCACTTGAGATCCTAGCAGAAGTCGAGGGACTTGTGCGACGGCAGGCGTTCCTCACGATGGAAAAAGCGTGGAAGACTTTCAAGAGCACGCTTGTCATGGAGTGTGTAAACAAGGATTGAACGCTCTTCACGAAATATCATTTCGTGTCACCAGATAGATGGGGACACATTTGTGCGGATGAAGATGATAGCCGTATTTTAGGAGCAAAGTACGACGCACAAGGCTATCCAGACATAAAACACTCACCCCCATAGACTCGGCACCACTGGGTACGTGGGTAAAATCCTGCAATGGAGGAGAGTGGACGAGGAAGCAATCCGGTCGGAGGCCTCCCCGCCATTTGCCAGGATCACAGACGAGTGCGCCCGAAACTGGTTAAGAGCGAGGTCATCAGCCACGTCTTCGGACACCATCTCTTTCATAAACCTAGCTGATGGGGAAGTGTCCCAACATCTGGTAAGATATGTCAAACTACCTAGTTGTTAATAAGTCTATAACTTCATAGGGTCTAAAATAATATGATTGCCTCTTACAGCAAACATTGAGTACTGAATCTTTCCAAGGCTCCTTCGAAGCACTTAGGGAGCGGGATATACTATCCAGGGCCCTAGAAAACAAGGAGCACCCAGGTCGCACGTGAGGCCTTAGGGTTTACGTACCTTGGAGGCAGGGATTCCCACACGACTCCAAGGCGTATAGGAGTAGGAAGAGACCCAAGGCCGAGTGCAAGGAACGGTTGAAACAGGAGATTCGTGTAAAATTTTGATGACAGATAGCATCATTGAAGGAAAAACTAAATCAAGTCCTCAACCAGTCACAAGCCGCCCTCGTTATTTTGGGAGCTAGTCCCCCTCAACGTCGGATTAGTTGCGCACCCACTCCACTTTCTGAACATAGCGACATCCAATTACCTATCAACGATATCCAGGTAATGTACATCTCTGGAATGCTACATAGATAGACCTATTCGACGCCTTAGCTAATCGTGTATCATTATGTAGAAGCCCACGCTGTGCAACCTCGGATACATACCCGCCAAGGATGCTGGTGCATAGTGCCCAGCTAGGGACCAGTTTCGTGAAGGTCCAGGTGGACATGGTACATGATGTTTTCAGGGTCGTCCCACTAGAGAAGCCCCCAAACGACGAGATCATGACACTAGGAGATGTCGTCCACACATTCGTCCAATGACCCAAGAGGGACATCGCCCTAGAGCCTTCTGTGTCAGCATCTACCCAGCATGAATAGTTGGCCTCTCCACACGACCATTTACAGCCTGCGGCCTCTCCGACCCTCCCTTCGATGTACCAACGTGCACCTGATCCATGTTGATAGGCCACCATATCGACTCCCATGAAGACCACACCGAGCATATACGAACAGTGTGCCCATTCGTCTCCCATGAAGAATACATACCAACATGTCAGCAAAACCAAATCGAAGAAAATCAAGGCAATTCAAAAACGCTGGACATTCTTGCTAGGAAAGCCGTTGGTCCTAGATACACTCTTAGTCAGCCTTGGAATGGGTGCTGCTACTTTGCATGCGTGGTACATGGGAAAGACCAACGAGATGAGGACACAACGCCCTACGAGTTTCACTATCAAGTACATGGCAGGGCATTATCTCCACGAGCTCGGCTTCTTTGTGGTGGGCTTCAACGACTTATTCGATCTCTTCAACCTTGACGCCCTCGATGCCTCACTTTTAAGATGCTAGACACTGTAAGTGTGTACAATTATGGTGTATATTCATGTAATACTGATAAATGCCATAACTCCTTGCTTATGTATAGACACATGAACCTAGAAGCCAAACGAAGAAAAGAATTGGTCGGATTTATCGACCCACACTTGATCACTGAGCAATGCATCAACGACGATGCGTCATACATCGAGGATTACGTAACAATGGGACTGCATGCTCACAATGACAAGGAGTACATACTTCTACCCTACAACCAGCGGTAAGTGCTTCACTTATTGCTATACTCACTTATTTGTACTTCATATGCAACACGAACTTAGTTTTAAGGACTATAGCAGCATACATGTGTAGGTGGCACTAGATTCTAATTATCATTATACCAAAGTGGAACAAGGTAATATACCTTGCTTCCCTAATCAAGAGCCAGCACGACTTCACACTTGTGCAACAATTAATCGACAAGTAAACTCATTTCATCTATAAATAATTCTTTGTACCCTTCGTTTGCAGTGGCTGAGGCTAACTTTTTCGAATCACGTAGGTCGTTCACTGCGCACATTGCCAAAAAGGGGAGACATGTGCAAGGGAACACCACACTGCAACATGTGACGTAATTTTCAGTACCCACTAGTACACAATAATTCTATATCACACTTCGTAATGATGCCTCTCAAGCTGAACAAACCTATGTATGTAATTATATTTTTGTAGTGCCATCAACAGCTATAAGGCAACGTATGTGGATTCTATGTTTGCTGCCATATGCAAGAAATCATAGGTGGTAGGCCCAAGGATCCAGAGGTTTGTCAATCTCACAATAATTATTTCCTACTTATCAATTAATATATATATATATATATATATATATATATATATATATATATATATATATATAAGTGCTCATGACTTTACTCTTCCTAGCGACACGACATCAACATCCGTTTAAGTACAATCTAAATAAATGAATTCTCCAAAATTCAAGGATGGTTCGCCACCTTCTTAATGACGGAGGTCATTGACCCAAAAGGAGAGTTTCACCCGGTCGAGGCTGAATAAAATTTTTAGTTACAAACAATGCTTTCTTACTATATCTGTAAACATGTTGTGAAAACATTATGACAATTCATCTATAATCAATCTGTAAATTTGTTTATCTGTGATATATGTGTGTATTTGTGATATATCTATGTATCTGTGTATTTGCTTGTATCTCTTATCTGCATATTGTTTTCAGAGGGAATGGCTAGCATTTCCTGAGGCTAGCCAAAAAACAGAAAAATTTCTATATATAGAGCGAACTATCACAGACCGTTTTGTAGTATGAACCGTCTGTGTATGCCTACTATCATAGATGGTTCTGTGCACCAACCGTTTGTGATATGTAGCCCATCATAGACGGTTGGTAAATACAACCGTTTGTGATGGCCGGCATATCACAGACGGTTTTGTGGTCGAAGTTGTCGGACCCGTGGGCATAGAATACCCAAAGACCCTATGTGTATACTGTGCTAGTCCCATGATCAGTGGCTAGTACACACATTTACAACATTTGGCATTCATATCCATACATTCACATATAAAACAAAGCAAAGGGTACTTAACTTAAACTATTACAAGTTATTACATCCACGACCGACAGGCCAAATAAAAGCATTCATCAGAGTAAAAGTAGCAGCAGAAGAGGTAATAAAGTAGCAAAATTCCAACGGCATGCCCATCCAATCCTGTAGGCAACCAACAAGAAACAAGGTCTAGATAGACCCATCACTGAACCCTTTGGTTTCGGGTGTAAAGAACATGTCACTTGGTGTCAGCTCATCTTCGAACTCTGAACAACAATATAAGCAAGATTGAGTACAATGTATACTCTACAAGACTTATAGTGTATTGCAAAATTATATTAAATGCAAGGCTATCAAAAGATGTGGCTCTACTCTACAAGTTATTTTGCTTAAAGCTATTTTTATTTGCAATATTCATAAGTAGTAATTTGCAACAGAATTTGAAAGATCAGTTAAATATGTATAGGATAGTAAATAAATAATTGAATGAATCACAAATCATAACATCAACAACTCGCAACCCTCCTCGACTGCGAGCAACAATTTATGTTCAGCCATAGACATGGCAGTTAACTCAATAAAACAAAACCCCAAGTCATTGCCCATGTTTTTCCAATAAAGCAGTTTTTGAGAAATAAACACTACGACCATACCAGACGCACTAAGCACGCTCATGACCATGAGCATGGCTATTTAAATATATTTACACTCTGTAGAGGTGTACAACTTTACCCATAGTATGCGAATTCTTTATATCACTACTCACTACCGTAGGTAAGCACTCTAGAGCTCGTGATGCAACCTTTACATTACCTAGTCCTAACCTTGCACTAGCCCAGCAAATGTTTATCCTCACTCACCTAGATACCCTCCGTCGAGTGAGGCATTTGTAGTTGTGTCGCCAAGTTTTGTGCCCAACACTGTGGTGAAGGGAGTCCCTTCGAACATGCCTACCCGGTCATGCCCGCACTCTACAACCTACCTACATGCAAGGCTAGTTTTCAATGACTTAGTTAGCTACGACCACCCCATCCTAGCACATACAGTTATACGCTTAGGTCTTAGTACCAGAGTTGTTGGCTTTAGTCCTTAATTGACCATGAGCGACGATCTCCCCCTATCAACGACTGAGTCACAATCCTCACTCACCTCAGAATATATTATAACTCGCTCGCGTCTAAAAACTAGGTTTTTCATTTTATTTTCATACAAAATAATAGAGGTATCCCCTCTAGATATTTTTGAAAATCTCCCAAATTCATAATTTAACATATTGTCCTTTTATCAATTTTTTAAAAATCTAACGTTCTAGTAGTAGTTGTACGATAATCACACTCGAAAATTCTCAAATGATATGTATTGTCTAACCCATAATCTAATGGCTACAACAGTAAGGGTACAACATCCCAATGAGATATATGCAGCAAATAGGATTTACAAGTACCGATTTCCCGAATATAGCATTTTCATACAAAACATACACGCATGCATAATAGATTTTTCAAAACAATGTACAATAAGTAAAATATTGGGATCAACATGATTAAAGGAGGTGCCTGCCTTGCTCTTGTTGTTCTAAATATAGGTTGGTTGGTCATCGAAATAATCACTCGAGCAATCGGCGTCTAATTCAAAAAGAGTTGGAACTTAGAAACAAAATAATTTAATTTAGAGTTTTTATGCGAAAATTATTAACGTTTTAATTTCGCTCAGTTTGGAAATTCCAAAGAAAATGAGAAATACACTTTCCAACAGAGAAAGCGTATTATCCCACATGTTCTATTGAGGTTTACGCTTTCCAGATATGGAAATCGTATTTTTCTCAGAACTAAAAACATATTTTACATTTTTCCTTTGATTTTCTTTATACTGACTAGTGGGGTCCACTCGTCAGTGGCTCGATCCATGCAATAGCGCGTAGACCAAAGGTTCATGCACACTATGCATGGTCCGCGGGCGATGCGCTATGCACTTAAAGGCCGTGGGTCCCACATGTTAGTGACTCATTAGTGAATAACATTTCGTTTTAGTTTTTCTTTAATCTTTGGCTCGGTACCACACGTCAGTGACTCAAGCGTCCATTTAATCAATGCTAATGATTGCTTTGTCTTAATCTGACCGAGATTTGGTCTTGATGACCATGCTACAGTGTTGTTCCATTCGGACAGCGCAGAGCGCTGCCTTGCTACGGCTACAAGCCAAGCGCCAAACGAGCAACACTTCCAACTAAAGAGGGTGCGCATGAGCATCTATGAGGTACCAGGAGTATACCAGATGCGAGAGGAAGGATGGAGGTGGTCGGAGATGGCTTGGCAACGAAGACCGGCGACGGCGCAAGGTGCTTCTCGTGGAGAAGATGTTCGGGTGAGTAAAACTTCGTCCGATGGTTGGGGAAGCTTGAAGATGCTCCTGGGTGCTCCTGGCATGAGGAATTGGTTCAAGGCACACCAAGGAGGAAATGGTGGTGCAGGCGGTGTTGTCGGCCGGAGACAAGGAAGAAGCACTAATTCATCGTCTCCTGTGGATCAGAGGTGAAATCCAGTGAGGGGAAAGCTTTAAGGGGTTCTAGAACATGTGATGACGTAGATAGGGTGAAGAGAAACCCTCTGGAGTAGTGGAACGGTGGTGATGGCATGGCTGCAGAAATGGATCTTAGAGCTCTCGGGTGGTTGAGCTCGAATGAGTGGAGAAGAGGAGAGGGAGTGAGAGCAAAGGCGAGGAAATGAGGAGATGGAGCTCTGGGTAGCTTTATATAGGCTAAGGGGCAAAGATGGGCGAGGGAGAGTTCGGGCATAGTGGCAGAGCTCTTGGAGGCATACGGGTAGGGATGGGTGAGCTAGGGCAAGGGATGGGCGCAGAGAAGATCGAGGAGGTGACAGTGTTGGTTGGCCGGTGGAAAAACCAAGGGTGGTGCAGCGAAACCGCGGGCTCCCCGGTGATGCACAAGCGAGCATGTGCTGGTGTGTGCACTGGAGAGATGAGCGGAGGTGGACGAAGGTCCCTTCCGGCGGGGCCCACTGGTTAGAGAGAGGGAGAGGTAAGGTTAGGTTAAGGGTTTTAGATTTTCGGTAATTTATTTTCTGAATTTTTATACTGATCAAATGACCTCAAAATTTTATGAAATTTTTTGTGTGGGCTTTTAACCTAATTTAGTTTCTTTGGTAAATTTCCTAGGAGTTTATCTCTTCTGTGATTTTCTCTAAAATTCAAATAATTTACTATTATTATGTACATGATATGTTTGCTGAAATTTATTAAAATCTAATGTTTAAATTGGTATTTAGTGTAGTTTGATGATATTTCGGTCCCATTGTCGGGCCTATGTGTAACAATTGACACCAAGAGTTGCGATCGAGAGTAGCGCATGCCTGCTGTTAGGAACGGCAAATTTGCTGTTGATGGGATCCGCCACGCTAGCGCCACCTTCAGCCGCCAACTCCTGTCACAATCTTGTTTTGTTCGCTCTGTTGTTTCTTTAGGTTTGTTCGATTGTTCCGTAATTCGGATTCGTTAGGTTGTTTATTAGTTAATTCGTTCGTATTCCAACTTAGGATTCCTCTTAAATTTCCATCGCATATAGCTATAATAGCGTACTAGGCGGTAATGTAATACCCGTTAGAATAAATTGTTAAACAAGAATTAGAATGTGATTAAAAAGAAAAGTTTTGGTGAGGAGATGAGGTAGTGGGCTGGATTGGGCCCCTGTTGCCCTTAAACAGAGGGAGATGAAACCCTAGCTCCCTTGGTGTCCTTTCCCTCCTGCCCTCCTACACCACTTTGTCCTCTCCCAGCCGCCACTCACCAGGACCCGATCTCTCGATTCCCCAAGCCGCCCAATCCAGACGGCACTGCCCCCCCCCCTCGTGGCTCTCCTCCAGGCTGCTCGGTCCTACTTGAGGCGGTGCCTCTCGCTCGGCGTTCCCCCGGAGGCGCCGTCCGCCTCGCTCGGTGCTCCCCTCCGCTCGGCGTTTCCCCCCGGAGGCACCGTCCCCCTCGCTCGGCGCTCCCCTCCGCTTGGTGTCCCCCCCCCGGCCTCCTGACTCGGCTCGGCAACCCCACACTGTCGCCCGACAGCGATGTCTCCCCGTTCGCGGCGGTCTCCGGTGACCACCCGGTCCCGGAGCTCGCGTCGCCGACGACTATGCGGGTGCGCGTGGCAGCGACTAGCCTCAACTTCGCGACATTCCTGCAAGTGCAGGGCAAGTACCAGGACAACCCGTCGCTGCCGTTCGTACTCGGCTCCGACTACGTCGGCGTCATTGACACAGTCGGCCTCGGCGTGCATCGGCTACGGCCCGGCGACCACATCTACTTCTTTGTGGGCATCGGGTCCTTCGCCGAGCTCTTCGTCGCTGAGGAGAAGGACCTGTTCCTAGTGCCTGATGTGTAACTTGGTTGCTGCTGGAGCATTACCTGTTGCCTCTATTGAGTTCTACTTGGATGTCAGGAGCCAAATTGACGATCAAATTCGGGTCTTAGGTGAACCATCATCAGGTAAACTTCTTCCAGATCTACCTCCTCAGGAGCAGCATGTCTTCACACTAGTTCTAGATCTGAATGAGACTCTTGTATGCTCAGATTGGAAGCGTGAGAGAGGATGGAGGACTTTTAAGAGGCCAGGAGTAGAAGCCCTTCTGGAACATCTAGCGAAATTCTATAAAATTGTTGAGTATTCTGATCAGCTAAGTATGTATGTTGATCCTGTTGTTGAAAGACTGGATTCAAAGGGCTAGGTTCGGCACATGTTATCAAGAGTTGCAACTAAGTATGAAAATGGAAAACATTGTCAGGATTTGTCGAAGTTGAACATGAATCCTGCACAAGTTATTTATATCAATGGAACGTGGATATGTTTGGTGTGCCTAAAGTTCGGGCTGAGGCTGAACTTCTTCAAGCCATAGTTCACTTGTTTGAACGTTTTGGGGTTACATCTTCAGATGTGGGGATCAGAGTGTCCAGCCGAAAGGTTCTGCAGGCTGCGTTGAGGTATCATTGAAGTGCTTTCTCTCAAGTCTCTATCCAAGCTTGAAGAGGTGCTAGGCTCTGGTGTTGAAGTTGTTGCTGACTTGAAGAAGCTCTTCTCTTTTGCTGAGCAATATGGTTTTGCTTTCTTCGTGCTAATGTTGTAGGTGGTGGTCCTTACACAGTGCGTGTCGCTCGGTGGTGGGGAACTCCGGTGCTAGAGTTTTCCGTCGTTGACTTCCGTCTCACGGTTGAGGCAAGTGCAAGTAGTATCATTGAGTGGTTATATTTCACAATTGTGGATGCTTGCTGCTTGGTAACGTTGATGAGCTTGAATACTATAGTTGAATGATGATGATTTTTATGATGATGCTTATGTGATAAAGCTTACATGGAAATGTTTACCTGACGACGCCTGCTAATGTTTATGTGATGACGCTTACATGGTAGTGTTTACATGACGATGCTTACTACTTGGGAATATTTACATGATGCTGCATGCTAATGGTTACACGATGATGCGTACATGTTACTGTTTATACGGTGATGCTTGCATGATAATGGTTTTATGTTGATGGCAAGAATGATGGGACAAGGTGAGCAATGAGGCTACCTTGTTAATAATGAATCATGATAATGTTAATGGACATGCGCATTTGCATTTCTGCATGTTCATTTCTGAACCTTGGACTATGTGGTAGCCAAGGGCTGTTTCCTTGAGATCCCCGTCCTGTATTGGACGGGCCTGGTCCCCACACTTGCGGAGTGTGGGCTTTGGATCCCTATGCCTAGAGGGCACAGGCTTAGGGTATGTATCGACGGATATATACTCGGCATTACCGGTAATTGCAAAGAAGTGAAGTATTTTGCATTCATAGCATATTCATTGCACTTCTGCATAAGTTATGGATTTGTTGTTTAGCATATGATGCTGGCATAAAAGATGGATTGTGGTATATAAGGTGGATGTTCAGGTGGGGATTGTTTAATCCCTTTGACTACTTATGACGCTGTCATAAGAGATGGATTTGAGGTAATTAGTGTTGTATTCATGACGGAATTGTTTGTTCCCTTTGATTGCTTATGATGCTATGTTTGATTTGCTCTTGCACTATGCTGAGTCGTGGACTCACACTTGCTGTATTGCGTTTGCAAGGTACCTCTGGAGGCAGCGACATGCATGGGAAGGGGTAGAGTTGGTGCACGTCATATAAACACAACTCACATTGAATAACCTAAGCCAATTATCCACAAATTCATACTATTGATAATTACTTTAGTTTTGATTCTGTGACCACCCTTTGTGGTGGATGTTTTGTTTGAGATCATGGATGATCTCTTTATGTTCTCATTCATTCGTAGATATGCTGATCACTGATGCATTAGTTGATTAGCATATTTTGGATTTTCCTTGATGATTCGTTTATATTGGAGGATTTGATTGTGGTTGATGCTATTTTAAACTGTTTGAACCCCCGGTATAGCCATCTATACAAAGGAGGTTCTGCCGGATTTTAGAGAAATGTCTTAGTTTTATTGGTTAGAATGTTAGTCTAGTAGCAGACCAGGCTCATGTGCAGTTTGATTGTTAGCATTAGGTCATTCATGAATTAAAAGCTTGGTTGATGGTTGATATTATCAACCTTCATGTTATGGTTGGATTAGCAATGGGTTAGCGAACTGCGTATAGACTCTTGATAGTATTATCGTAATCGACTCAATCTGATTAGATGTCTGAGATTGAATTGTTGACAAATTCTTATTCAATTCTTGTATCCTTTCTTCTAGATACTGATCTTTTTAGGTTACTATTTGAAAGTTGGTTGAAATTATTCCGTAGTGCTGTTGTATGTTAGTCTTTTAGGTAACATTTTGGCTTCCGCATAGCCAGGGTGTTACAGGTAATGTGCACGTTGCCACGCTGGTGAGGATAGATCGTTACGACTACAATCATATGTTCAGAATTTTACATAACAGTTGTTGTGACTGTTCAATTCTTTCTTTTGTCTATAGGACCTGTTATGTTCTAACACTATGCAAGGCAAAGCAGATGTTATCAACATAAAATCCAGAAATATGAGATCGACTAATGAAAAGCTGAACAGGATCTTTCATGATGTTATGTTATATATAGGCATACCATAGCCTTAATTATGTACAGAACGGTTAGGCAATTCACACTATATAGAAACATGGTCTCTTAAAAAGAAAGATGAAGCTATATAATTATTACATGGGTAAGATCTTTTTTTGCATAGTGCAGTTATTATACGATAGTTCATAGAAGGCCGAGTTTCATCGTATAAACAAGCACCGTTTTGCGAGTAAGACTTGAACATTTATAGACAGCAAAAGGGCGTAGAAGCAAACAAAGTAACGTAAGTGGAGCAGCATTCCTTGAAGAGCGGTCTTGGAGCAAAAGGTTTATATCACAATGGTAGCACCGACGGGATAGACATGTTAAATGGTCTGCAAAATAAGGAAGGTTTTAGACAAAGCAACTATAAGCATTTCGTTGAGCAGTGGTAAGATAATGCGGTGTAACCTAGTGGTTTTGGTTAGTCGATACTAAATATGTACAACGTTGAGCAGCGGAACGAAGAAACTTTAGCGGAATCCCATCAATTCACCACAGGCAACTGACTGGGATCAAGACCCTACGATCAAGCACCTTCGATGAACTCCTCCTCAAAACCAGGCGACGACTCCTCCTCTTCTATTGCATTTTTACAACAAGCATGAGTACAAACCATACTTGCAAGTCATACCACAGAAATGCAATTATAGATGCAGGCTTATTTCAAAGGAATGGTTTCTGTGGTTCTTTTGCAGAAATGCAACATTTGCAATTTAAATACAAGTAATAGATTGAAAGCATAATTCAAAACAAATAGACAACAATAATTTGACAGTTTTATTTCACAAAGACACATAGCCTAAACAAGTTATTCACATAGCCATCTGACTTAGGTCACACAGCTCCCTTCCCAAAGTTTTCATGAAAATCCACCCCTCGTGTGAAATCACTGAGCATGTCCATGACCCCGCGGCTATTCAAATAGATTGTTTAACACTCTGCAGAGGTTGTACACTTTACCCACAAGATACAACTAGTGTAGCTAGCACTAGCCGTAACAAAACAGTTCAGAAACTTCATCTTGACATTGACACTCCTGGTATGCTTAGCCGCCACAGACGCACACCGTTGGACAGGGACACGGCGAACCGCCCCGTGATGCGACTACTTGGTAGTACACACCTCCAACCAATCCGACACAGCTAACCTACAACCTGAGTAATCAATGCCAAGACTCCATAACGTACTAAGTTAGGCCCGTCCCATCAGGCATGTAGTTGTACGAAAGGCTCAGTTCAATGGCGCACAAAGTTAAGTCCTTAGTTGACCGGGGCAAGACTTCCCAATGTTAACCTATCATTCCCGCCAACACGATCCACCATAAAAGTATACCGCACCACTTGCCCCCGTCCAAAACCTTTTCCCACCCTGTTGGTTAAGTGCAACATATGCCATCAACGAGTAATAGTACATAGTACACAGTTTCTATCACATAGTTTCATAGTCACTTAGTCAAGTTTATATTTGCAACTACATGAGATGATGGCTCGTAGCATGGCTAACTAAACTAATCACATCTAACCAACCCACGTTGGTAATACAATAGCACCAACTAAATAAACCAAACTAGGGTGACAAAAGATTATGGCATACAATTAGACAAGGAGGTCATAACAAATTGGACATTTACTAATCCCAAAAACATTGAATTAAATAATCAAAGTAAATGCAATAATTTGAACCAAAATAATTTTAGAAAACTGGGTTCAACATGATCAAAGGTATAACTTGCCTTGGAAAAGGTCTTAGCATTGATCCTGCCTTGAGATGCTCCTTGCTCCTCAAAACCTACCGAGGTGTCAACGTCTACTCGCAAATGAAACAAATAAACAAACAAAATAAATAAAAACAGAGGCAAAACAAACTCCAAAAATTAAATAAAAATCTCAGATAGGTAGATCTTGAATTTAGATGAATTTAGAAAATTGAATGGGCTCAATCGGAGTTCGGATGCAAAAGCTATGAGCTCTAAAAGATTGAATCCCTAAAGAAAAAGAGAAAAGAACTGTTTATGATTTTCCCGAATTAAATTTCTATTAAAAAATCCCAATTAATACGCCAAAGATGACATCAACAAGATCAATTTGGAATTAAAAGAAATCGGAAAACCCCATGATGGTCGACATGCGGGCCCGAGGTCCATGGACCAGGTCCATGCGACTCGGCCAGTTCACGTTCACTGTGTTCATGGCATAGTGACCACGATCGTGGGTCCACCGCCAGAGGCACTACCACGGAGGATCAGATCCACCTAGGGTTCGGCTGGGGTTTTGGATATGAGTTGGCGTGAATGTGCGCACGTGGCTCTGATCTGGATGCCACGCAGACGACACATGGACACCCGGGTTGACGTGGCTGGAGATCTGGCGGTGACACCGGCTTGGTGACCTAGCGTCCACATCCACCGTGACATCACGCCGGCGAGGTCCTCGGTCCATCCGGCGACGGCGCTACAGGGCTCGCCGGCGACAGTGGTTGGGCACACTGAATAGAGGGGGCTATTGCGGACCTGGTGGTGGGCTTCTTGGCACGGGAGAGCGACGGTGGTGGCTGGAATTGCCATCGGAGCGGAGGACGGCGGTGACTATTGTCGGCGATGGCAACCGGAGACGTTCCGAGACAACGAGGAGGTCCCTGATGACACCCTGGTGTCGAGAAAGGTGATGGTGTACTTCACGGAGGCGGAGCACGACTGGCGGCGACAAATTTTGGAGAATTGGCTGCGGCTCCAAAAACCCTAAAACTCCAAATCGGGGTGGCTTGAGGGCAAACGGGGTGAAGTGGGTGGTGGCTCTGGGTTGGGACTGCGATGGCGAACCCAGGGGTTCCCTTTATAGGGCCATGGCGTGCCGGGATTGGAAAACCCCAAACCACGACCGAAAAGGACTCGTCGGTTCTTGGAGATAGAAAACGAATCGGGATAAGATTTCACCGAAAACAGATACGGGAGAGATAGGGATGAGATTCTAAGCGTTTTAGAGATAAGATTTAGTTGGAGATTTTGATTTGTCGGGCGAGGCTTGAGCTTCTAGAAGGCGATAATGACGACACATACCATGAGTCACATGAGGAAGGAGACCGGTCGGAGCGATGCCCAAGGGCCCACCTGGTCGAGAAACAAACAAGCGGCAGAAGAGGATTTCCATCCAAGCATCCAATGTCGATCGGACGGCAAGAACGAGTGAAGCGCGCTAGCGGTGAGCGGCTGGGCCGCGCATGGTGATGGGCCGAAATGAACAGGAGCGGGCCGGATCGACGGGAGATTCGGCCTGAAGGATTTTTCCGAGATTTTAATACTGTTTCCTTTTTAGAAAATACCAGAAATTCAAATAAGCAATAGAAAATAGCAAATGAACTTGGAAAAATTCCAGAAAAATCTGGAAAATATATCCAAGCCCAAAGAACCTAAATAAAATAGTTTTGACCATTGTTCATGTTGACTTTAATCATATTAAATTGTTTTGATGTACAAAGTCCCTTTTAAGCTTTTGAATTTAAATTCAAATAAAATCCAAATGGTGAATTTTCTCCTACTGTCTATTTAAAAGATTTTTGAAGATCAGAAAATTGGGATGTTACAAACCTCCCCCCCTTAAAGGAATCTCGTCCCTGAGATTCAGGCTAGCTAGAGCAGAGGCTGGGGAACTCAGCTTTCAGCTCGTCTTCACGCTCCCATGTGGCTTCTTCTTCGGAGTGGTTACTCCACTGGACCTTGCAAAAACGAACGGTCTTACTCCTGGTATGGCGCTCTGCGACATCCAAAATCTTGACTGGCTGCTCCTTGTAGGTGAGGTCTTCTTTCAATTCGATTGACTCCAACGGGGTCTGTTCTTCTGGCACACGAAGACACTTCTTCAATTGGGAGACATGGAAGACGTCATGTGCTCCTGATAACGACTGTGGCAGCTCCAATTGATAGGCTACTTCTCCACGACGAGCCAATATCTTGAACGGGCCGACATATTTGGGGGCTAGTTTTCCCTTGGCATGAAATCTCTTTACACCTCTGAGGGGAGTAACTCGAAGATAAACAAAATCCTCTGGCTCAAAGCTGAGATCACGACGACGATTATCAGCAGAGCTCTTCTGTCTCGATTGGGCTATCTTTAGCCTCTCTCGGATCATAGCCACTTGTTCTTCTGCTTCTTGAATAATGTCTGGCCCGAAAACCAAACGTTCAGCTGTTTCTGACCAATTCAAAGGGGTTCTATAAGCACGACCATACAAAGCTTCAAATGGCGACATTTGCAGACTGGCCTAATAACTGTTGTTGTACGAAAATTCTGCATACGGCGAACTCTGATCCCAACGGATAGCATTGGCTAGGGCACAAGCTCTTAACATATCCTCCAATATTTGATTAACCCTTTCAGTCTGTCCATCTGTCTGGGGATGGTATGCAGTACTGAAATTCAGATGAGCCCCTAAGGCTTTATGCAGACTCTACCAAAAACGAGAGGTGAACTGGGATCCTCGATCTGACACTATCTTCTTAGGCACACCATGCAAACTAATAATCCTTGACATATACAACTCTACAAGGCGATCTCCTGAGTAAGTGGTTTTGACTGGTAAGAAATGAGCAACTTTGGTCAAGCGATCCACTATTACCCAAATCGAATCGTAACCCGATTGAGTCTTGGGTAAACCGGTAATGAAATCCATTCCGATTTCTTCCCACTTCCACTCTGGAATCTTCAAAGGTTGCAATAGACCTGCTGGTCTCTGGTGTTCTGCTTTTACCTTCTGACATACGCCGCACAAGGCAACGTACTCGGCAACTTCTCGCTTCATATTTGGCCACCAAAACTTATTCTTAACATCCTGGTACATCTTGGTACTACCAGGGTGAATTGAATACTTTGAATCATGGGCTTCTTTCAAAATTAGCTGTCTTAACCCATCGACATCTGGTACGCAAATACGTCCATTAATCCACAGTATACCTTGATCATCCAAGGTGAAGTCTTTACATTTTCCTTCTGCCATTTTAAGCTTGATGTCTGAAAATACGGGGTCCTTTGGTTGAGCTTCTCGAATCTACTTTTCCAAGGTATACTGCACCTCTAGACTGGCTACGAATCCTTCAGACACAACCTCTAGCTTCAGCTTCCGGAATTCCTCTTGAAGTTCCGAACAAACCTCCTTTACTTCCACAGCATTGCAATAGCTCTTACGGCTTAAAGCGTCTGCAACTACATTAGCTTTACCAGGGTGGTAATGGATTCCAAGGTTGTAATCCTTTATCAATTCTAACCATCTTCTCTGTCTCATGTTCAAATCAGACTGAGTGAAGATATACTTTAGACTCTTATGATCTGTATATACTTCAGAGCGGTTACCGATAAGGTAATGACGCCAAATCTTTAAAGCGTGCACTACGGCAGCTAATTCCAGATCATGGGTAGGGTAATTCTCCTCATGAGGCCTTAATTGTCTTGGACGATAAGCGGCTCTTCCTTCTTGCATCAAGACACACCCTAATCCTTGACGCCAAGCATCACAATAAATGTCAAAATCTTTATGATGTCCGCAAAATTAGCCTTCGGGTCAAGTCAAACGCTTCTTCAACTCCTAAAACTTTTCTCACAAGTCAGTCCAAGTGAACTTCTTCTCCTTTTTCAACAATCTGCAGAAGAGGCTTAGCAATCGTTGAGAATCCTTCAATGAAACGGCGATAATATCCCGCCATTCCCAAGAAATCGCGAACCGAGTGAGCGGTCTTGGGTCGTTCCCAATGTAGTATCGCCTTGACTTTACCAGGTCGACGGCTACTCCCTACCGTCATCACATGACCAAGGAAATCAACCTCCTTTTTCGTAACTCACACTTACTAAACTTTGCATACAACCGATGCTCCCCGAGTTTTCTAGGATTAATCTCAAATGTTCAAAGATGTTCCTCTTTAGACTTGGAGTAGACCAAAATATCATCGATAAACACCACTACTTAACTTATCCAAATATTCCATGAACACTTTATTCATCATATTCATGAAATAGGTAGGGCATTAGTCGCACCAAAGGACGGACTAAGAACTCATAATGTCCGCATCGCTGCTGAGAAAGCGGTCTTAGATATATCCTTAGGACAAATTTTCAATTGATGATAACCCGATCGCAGATCAATCTTTGAGAACACTCGGCTCCTTCATCTGATCGAACAGATCATCAATCCGAGGTAATGGATACTTGTTCTTGATGGTGACTTCATTGAGAGATCGATAATCGATGCACATCCTCATGCTTCCATCTTTCTTCCTAACTAACAAAACCGGGCGCTCCCCATGGCGCATTTAACTAGGTCTTATAAAACCTTTCTCCAGAAGTTCTTCTATTTGCTTCTTCATTTCCACTAGCTCATCGGCTGGCATCCGATAGGGTCTCTTAGAAATGGGTGCTATCCTGAGCACTAGATCGGTGACAAACTCGATGTCACGGTCTGGTGGCATTCCGGGTAATTCCTCTGGAAACACATCTAGATAATCTCTGACAATAGGCACATCTTCCAAAGCGACTGCCTCTAAACTATTGACTATCAGGTGTCCATCACGTGCCAAGGTAGCTTGAAATTCTACCTTGTTCCCTTTAGTATCTTCAATTGTAATGGCTCTTCGGCCACAATCTAACACGGCTTTATGCTTGGTTAACCAATCCATGCCAAGAATGACATCTAAGGTCTAGGTGTCTAGAACAATGAGGTTGGCTAGAAACTCAACTCCAGCTATGAGTAACTTAGCCCCTAAACATCCCACTCTAGAACTTAGCTCTGCTCTAGGTGACTGGACTAACAGAGTACGCTTAAGGCGCATGACTTCCAAATTATTCTTAGTGGCAAAAACTTCAGAAACAAAGGAATGCGAAGCTCCAGAATCAAACAGGACTGATGCAGGTACTGAGTTTACTAGAAACTTACCCAGTACGACGTCCGGTGCTCCCTGAGCTCCTTCCAACGTGACGTGGTTGACACGACCTCGACTACGCATCGAGGCGCCTCCTCTGGTTGATCGGTACCGAGAAACTCCTTGGTTGTTTGGTGCCGGGTCTTGGTGAGTGTAGCTCCAAGGTTGAAATGTATCGAGTGATGGTCCCTTCAGGACCTTTGGTTGGCGAAATGCCCCGGCCGACGGCAAGAGTAACACACTCTCGGATCATCTTCGCTGTTGTTCCTCGGGTTGGGATTGGTCGGTCTTTGAAGTGCGAGTTCGAATAATTGGACGAGGTGTCGAGTTTGGTGCAAAGCGCCTGAATGAACTCTGCGGTGGGACACGATTATGCCGTTATGAACTATCCTTGCTTTTTGTCGCGATCGGTGACTCACTTGTTGAGCCATCCTGCTTATGTTATCTTCCAGCCTTATGCTTATCCTCCATAACCAACGCCTTGTTCACTAGCTCTCGGAAATGGGAAAGTATGGGCAAGCGATTGATTTGCAAACCAAGATTTAAACCCTTCAAGAAGCGACTCTGGCGAGACTTATCAGTAGCGACATCCTCTGAAGCATAGCGAGCTAGCTGAGAGAACTTGTTCAGGTAGTCAGTCACTGACATAGCTCCTTGCTTCAAGGCACGAATTCATCCTTCTTGAGATCCATAATACCTTCAGTACATGATACTAATGGAATGTCATGCAAATTCTTCCCAAGTGATGTTTTATGGCGCCTCATGCGTCAACAATGAAATTCTCCCACCATTCAGCCAGCTTATGCCTTCCATCTCGTGAGTAGCATACAGAACCTTTTCATGGTCGCTGCATTGAGTGATCAGCAGCTTCCTCTCAATAACCCGAAGCCAATCATCAACTTCAATTGGTGACACATTACCAGAAAAGGTTGGAGGGCGAGTCCTCATGAATTCAGCAAGTTTGAAGGGTCCTTGATGTCCATGAGCGGCTGGGGCTCCAGGGTGATGATTGTTGTTGTTGTTGTTCTGATTGCTCATGTTCTGTAGGTGGTTCATCATAGTATACATCATCTGTGTCTGAGCTGCCATGAAGGCTCCAAAGTTCTGCAAGTCAAGACGGGGTGCTTGTGGTGGTACTGCTCCAGTAGGGGTCTGCTCGTTGCCTTCTGATCCTTGGGTTCCAGATCCACTTGCGGCGGCATGGCGAGTCTGAACCATCTGGTGAAGCTCCATGGGTTAGATAAGGTAGAAAGCACAAGATGAGTTAAGAACTTATCTAGGGGGTAGGTTAAACCCAACAAACACAGTTCAAGAAAACCAAATGAACACCTTTATTTATTAAGGGTTTTAGTATGGCTTGCAACAATGCCTAAGGGCTTTTGCAGCTCATACCGGCACACAAGGAAAATAAGACGAACCTAAGCACACAAACTACCGCCTAAAGGGCGACTCGAAAGGAAACTGGCTAAGCCGGACAACTAAGACTCTAGCGATCTCAGTCGCTAAGGTAGCCTCCACAACCACGACGATGCTCCCGACGACTGTAGACTTGGAAGTGAGCTGGCATCTTTGCGAACTGGTCTTGATGTCCGGGGGCTGGTGCAGTAGGAGCAGGTGCCTTCGGTGCAGGTGCAGCTGGCTCTTCCGGCTCTGCAGCTTCTGTTGGCTCCTCTAGAACCTCCTCGGGGTCTTCCTCGGAATCTTCTTCAGGTTCCTCTTCCGGTTCTTCTTCTTGTTCCTCCTCATGGTCGTCTCGACCATAGAGGGCTTCTTCCAAAGGTGGCGATCCTTTCTTGACTCTTTGAGGCCTCATAGGCGCACTCCAGCTCGGTGGCGGTTGCTTCCAGTGACTTCTCTTGAGCGGCTGCGAATTGGGCGAGGTGCACCACTGTGGCATCGTCTTCTCCATCCATAGACGGGTAGCGTGCTGGTCGATCCACGGCGGCAGCTCGGGGATGGTAGCGGAAGACGGTGTTTCGCAGCTCTCGTGCGTAGATGTGACAAATTCTGAGGATGGCCAGGCGTGACGACTCTTGAATTCCTTGCGCGAAGGTGATCCTTCTGACGGAGATGTTCAACGGCTGGCTGGCTTTAGTGCTCTTCCTGGCGTAGACTGTCAGACGGCAGATTACTCCACGATCTCGACCATTTACCACCCATTGGTTGCCACGATACATGGGACGATCAAAGCCTCCAAGTACCTGCAACAGCTTCCACAACTCTGCGGCAAGTCCGCCTTTGCGCTCACCGTAGGTATGAAGCATCTGTAAAGACAGACAAAAGGGTGGGAACCAAGTTAAAAAGCGGGGAGAGGAAAAGATTATAGCAATAGATGAGTCGAGAGAGACATGAGGAGAGTTAAGCAATTCATTTAATCTTGCAAGTTAATTTTTCTTTTAGAAAATAATTTGGACTCTCTAAGACGGCCGATCTAAGGGTAAGACCATAACAAGATGGCTCGATACCACCTCTGTCGGGACCCAAAATATGCAATTCTGGACCCCCTGTGTATAATGAACTAGTCCAGGAACACACTAGTGCACACAGTGTCAACACAGGTGAATATCGATCCACACAAGCGATTAATAACATAAATGAGTAATTTGATAACAAATAAGGGTTTTGACCTTAGGGTCGATTTTACAATTATTAAGCCACACAGGGCTAGCAAAGAAATAAAATAGCAGCGGAACGAAGAAACTTTAGCGGAATCCCATCAATTCACCACAGGCAACTGACTGGGATCAAGACCCTACGATCAAGCACCTTCAATGAACTCCTCCTCAAAAGCAGGCGACGACTCCTCCTCTTCTGTTGCATGTTTTACAACAAGCATGAGTACACACCGCACTGCAAGTCATACCACGTAAATGCAATTATAGATGCAGCTTATTCCAAAGGAATGGTTTCTGTGGTTCTTTTGCAGAAATGCAACATTTGCAATTTAAATACAAGTAATAGATTGAAAGCATAATTAAAAACAAATAGACAATAATAAATTGACAGTTTTATTTCACAAAGACACATAGCCTAAACAAGTTATTCACATAGCCATATGACTTAGGTCACACACTCCCTTCCCAAAGTTTTCATGAAAATCTACCCTCGTGTGAAATCACCGAGCATGTCCATGATCATGATGCATTTATTCAATAGATTGTTTAACACTCAGAGGTTGTACACTTTACCCACAAGATACAACTAGTGTAGCTAGCACTAGCCGTAATAAAACAGCTTTAGAAACTTCATCTTGACATTGACACTCCCAGATGCTTAGCCGCCAGGCACGCACACCGCTGGATGTGGACACGGCGAACCGCCCGTGATGCGACTACTTGGTAGTACACACCTCCACCCAATCCGACACAGCTAACCTACAACCTGAGTAATCAATGCCAAGACTCCATAACTTACTAAGTTAGGCCCGTCCCATCAGGCATGTAGTTGTACGAAAGGCTCAGTTCAATGGCGCACAAAGTTAAGTCCTTAGTTGACCGGGGCAAGACTTCCCAATGTTAACCTATCATTCCCGCCAACACAGATCCACCATAAAAGTATACCAGACCACTTGCCCCCGTCCAAAACCTTTTCCCACCCTGTTGGTTAAGTGCAACATATGCCATCAACGAGTAATAGCACATAGTACACACAGTTTCTATCACATAGTTTCATAGTCACTTAGTCAAGTTTATATTTGCAACTACATGAGATGATGACTCGTAGCATGGCTAAGCAAACTAATCGCATCTAACCAACCCACGTTGGTAATACAATAGCACCAACTAAATAAACCAAACTAGGGTGACAAAAGATTATGGCATACAATTAGACAAGGAGGTCATAACAAATTGGACATTTACTAATCCCAAAAACATTGAATTAAATAATCAAAGTAAATGCAATAATTTGAACCAAAATAATTTTAGAAAACTAGGTTCAACATGATCAAAGGTATAACTTGCCTTGGAAAAGGTCTTGGCATTGATCCTGGTCTTGAGATGCTCCTTGCTCCTCAAAACCTCCCGAGGTATCAACGTCTACTCGCAAACGAAACAAACAAACAAACAAAATAAATAAAAACAGAGGCAAAACAAACTCTAAAAATTAAATAAAAATCTCAGATAGGTAGATCTTGAATTTAGATGAATTTAGAAATTTGAATGGGCTCAATCGGAGTTCGGATGCAAAAGATATGAGCTCTAGAAGATTGAATCCCTAAAGAAAAAGAGAAAAGAACTGTTTATGATTTTTCCCGAATTAAATTTCTATTAAAAAATCCCAATTAATATGCCAGCATGACGTCAGCGCATCAATTTGGAATTAAAAAGAAATTCGGAAAAACCCCACAGTGGCTGGCATGCGGGCCCGAGGTCCATGGACCAGGTCCACGCGACTCGGCTCAGGTCTACGGGTTCACAGGTTCATGGCATAGTGACCCTGATCAGCGGGGTCCACCTGCCAGAGGCACGGCTCACGGAGCATCAGATCCACCTAGGGTTCGGCTGGGGTTTTGGATATGAGTTGGCGTGCGTGTGCGCACGTGGCTCTGATCTAGTAGCCACGCAGACGACACGTGGACACCCGGGTTGACGTGGCTGGAGATCTGGCGGTGACACCGGCTTGGTGACCTGGCGTCCACATCCACCGTGACGTCATGCCGGCGAGGTCCTTGGTCCATCTGGCAATGGCGCTACAGGGCTCGCCGGCGACAGTAGTTGGGCGCACTGAATGGAGGGGGCTATTGCGGACCTGGTGGTGGGCTTCTTGGCACGGGAGAGCGACGGTGGTGGCCGGAATTGCCGTCAGAGCGGAGGACGAAGGTGACTATTGTCGGCGATGGCAACCGGATACGTTCCGAGACAACGAGGAGGTCCCTAATGACGCCCTGGTGTCAAGAAAGGTGATGGTGTACTTCACGGAGGTGAAGCACGACCGGCGGCGACAAATTTTGGAGAATTGGCTGCGGCTCCAAAAACCCTAAAACTCCAAATCGGGGTGGCTCGAGGGCAAACGGGGTGAAGTGGGTGGCGGCTCTGGGTTGGGGTTGCGATGGCGAACCCGGGGGTTCCCTTTATAGGGCCATGGCGTGCCGGGATTGGAAAACCCCAAACCACGACCAAAAAGGACTCGCGGTTCTTGGAGATAGAAAACAAATCGATAAGATTTCACCGAAAGCAGACACGGAGAGATAGGGATGAGATTCTAAGCGCTTAGAGATAAGATTTAGTTGGAGATTTTGATTTGTCAAGCAGGCTTGAGCTTCTAGAAGGCGATAATGGCGACACGGTCATGAGTCACATGAGGAAGGAGACCGGTCGAGACGACGCCGGCAGCCCACCTGTTAGAGAAACAAACAAGGCAAGCGCCCAATGTCGATCGGACAAGAAGAACGAGTGGAGCGCTGGCGGTGGTGAGGTGGTGGGCGCACGTGGTGATGGGCCGAAATGAACAGGAGCAGGCGGATCGACGGGAGATTCGGCCTGAAGGATTTTTATGAGATTTTAATACTGTTTCCTTTTTAGAAAATACCAGAAATTCAAATAAGCAATAGAAAATAGCAAATGAACTTGGAAAAATTCCAGAAAAATCTGGAAAATATATCCAAGCCCATAGAACCTAAATAAAATAGTTTTGACCATTGTTCATGTTGACTTTAATCATATTAAATTGTTTTGATGTACAAAGTCGCTTTTAAGCTTTCGAATTTAAATTCAAATAAAATCCAAATGGTGAATTTTCTCCTACTATCTATTTAAAAGATTTTTGAAGCTCAGAAAATTGGGATGTTACATTCAAGCATAGTAAGTTCATTAGCAACTGCATCTTTCTCCATAATTAGCCTCTCCCTCTCACTTTCATGAGCCTATACCAAATAAGAAGTAAGAAAACAAGAGATATGTTAAAGATTGAGCTGTCAATATTACAGTTCAAGACTCAAGTAAAAGAATAAAGTGATAAACAATATCATAGCAGAAATTCAATAGTATTAGAGCATTCCAAACTGTAAATGTAACTATCTAGATTCTGCACTAAAATCAAAATCTTCCACAGGATGGATGATTCATCGAAATCAATGAAACTCAGAATCTTCAACAATGAATAGCCTAGTGTCCCACTTATCTATATCTAAGTGAATATACACATCAAGAAACAACAAGACTATCCCTAATGAAATATAGAAATATATAGAAGACATTGAAAGAGCATATTTACCAAAAGGATGTACTCAGTTAACGATAGTTGATGAAATGCTTTAAAACTCAAGCAACATAACATTTTATTTTTTGCATGACAGTTTACATCAACCTAGAACCAACATTAATTAATCTCTTTAGTCCAGCTAGATTTAAACAAGAACAAATGTTTTGAGTACAGGTATTAGTAAACAAAAGCAAAAACATTGGGTCCACTAACCAAGCTGCATCCAAAATTAAATTCACTGAAACGAAAGATTGGAACTTTTTGCAAGAATATGGTACCTCGATGGAAGGCATGCGCAAATAGAAGTAGGTATTAACTATATTTGTTATTTCTATCCAATTTCTAACCTCCAGATGTGGTAGAAGAATCTTGTTCCGGGTGGCGTGTTCGTCGTCTCCGCTGAGAACTACAACTACGTAAGAACGGTATGATCTACTAAATTAACCTGTAAATGCACACTCCTCTCACTACAATAGGACTAGGTTATAGCAACACGCGTATATGTTGCTATATCTACAAATATGTGTTGCTAGGATGGATAGCAACACATGTGATAAGTGATGTTGTTCGTCGTGTTGCTATAAGGTAGGTCTGCTGCAATACAAATTAGGTGTTGTTATACAAAATAAAAGGTGTTGCAAAGTTGCAACACAGTTTTTTATTTGTAACAACACATGTTTTCGAAACATAGCTAACACTTGTTAACAACATATAATTGATATATTGCAACACAAATTAGTATACAGGAAAAATACGATTCATTTGTGTACTATGTACGAAGAAATTATAATTGCTGCAAAAAAATTATTTACTAATTAAACATGTCATATTGCAGAATGTATAACACAATTAAATATGATCAATGTTCAAAAAGTAGATTGCATTGCATTAAGGAAATAAATATAGGTATTGTTAACATCATTCCACATTACAAAAACAATTGATTTGTTGTCAACACGATAGCTTTGAACAAGAGTAAAATTTGTGTTCTAAAATATAAAATCTAACTACTACTTTCTTTTCTTCATGAAGTTCCTTGATTCTTGATCCGTCGATCAAAGAGATAAACATCCAAATATGGTAATTCAACTGTTGATCTTTTCAACCTGTAAGGATAACAATAAATTGCAAGGATGTAAATATGAATATGACATAAATTGAATCTAGCTAAAATTAACATACACAAATTGAAGGCTAGGCAATCGCTTTTCCTTTGGTTTGACCAATTGTCTTGTAGCTCTCCCATGGCCTTACCAACACCTCATGTTCTTCAATAGGATAATTAACACACACTTTGCAAAATTGGTTACAAGTTTGAAACCACCAATTTGTGCATCTGGATCACTACTCAAGAAAGTAGCATATGCCACAGGCTCTTTGTTTGGATATCTGTTGGCAGACTTGAGTAGTACGATGGTACCAAACTGTATTGGAATTTAATAGTGATTAAAAGAAATACTTGAATTAGATCTATCGCAATTAAGTAGGAACATTTCTATGATTCTTATGTATCTGTATTGCAGAAAGACGGATATTCTTTTGAGTCAATTTTTCTGGTCTCTTTTTCGTAGTGTCTTGTAATTGCTTCTGCTTCTTATTTTGCTATAGTTAGACAAAACAAATGTTATGAGACCCAAATATGATTAAGGAAATAAAATTCATATTCCATATTTCCCAATCAACGAAAATTTTAATATTCATAATCTTGCATGCACTGCCATTTTTTTCCTATGCTCAATAAAGTTTCTTCTCTGTGTATGAAATTGAAATGAGGAGATATGTTTAGCTACATCATGTAGTATGAACAAGCTAGAAGAAATATGTTTCATGTAAAGGAAAAGCAGTAATGTTTTATATGTAACATGATCTAATTACATCCAACTGAAAATGGATTGGCAAATTCTGCATTATAGAGATTCAACACAAAATAAATACATGTTCACGTGGAAAATCATGAGCCGAACATGATGATGATGCTTCTTGATGGGTTACTTCCTTGATATTTAAATCCGCATGTTGCTAGTTGCATCATATAGTCATGTAAATCAACTAATAATGGTACGATCTTATAACATAAGTAACAACGCTATGCTAACCTTTTTAGCAGAAAATATATTATTTTTCTCTCGTGCGTTGTCTCTGTCCACATGATGTTTTTATTCTAAAATTAAATGGGGACACATTAGTTATTTTGTAAGTACAGAATGTTGTAGTTACTATAGAATATAAAAATGAAATAGCTGTAGTACCCGTAATGTATCTTGTTCAGTGAAAGAGTTGTTTAGGTTCGATACATTGCACTCAACTGTCTGCAAATTTAAACAATGATAAAACATAATACTAAAAGGCTAATACTTGATCAACATTTTGATAATACCTTTCTTTTAGAAATTACCAGTTGAGTTAAATTTCAATATGAATGATAAATTATTATTTTTACCTCTGCTGGTTCTATGTTCTCACAGCATGCCAACTTCTTTACCAAGTCTTTTCTGCTAGAAAACTTTTATATCAAATACTTACGCTTTTTCTGACAAGAATGGAATATTAATATTTTGGGGCTTATGTTATATAGGTAGAATATCACAAGAGAAGCAAAGTTTGTATACAATCATCTGAAAGAAATTACAAGCAGATATATGCCCAGACCTACTATGCCAGATCAAAAAATAAATGCATCCCACATTAATATACATTTCTTAGCAATCAAGCTTTAGTAACTTACCAATGAGCTACACTTATATGCAATCATTTGAAGGACATCTGTATTTTCTAACCACTACAATGTATCAGCATAGTTTGAATATATGGTCTCACCAAGAAGAATCACCGTATCAGACTCAAGAATTTAGGGCAGCAACATCAACCATATGCACCTGCCAAAACATCAATCCACAAATAATAATTCTTAATAACATCTTACCTCCATTATCGATGTGATGCCAATCAGGTCGACAAGTTGGACGACTAACTCTGGATGCCCCTATAGGAAACAAAAATGATGTGTGCTATAAATTTATAATCCATTGAAATGCCCCAAAAAATTACAAGCTTAATATGATTCAACATTTGATAAGGATCTTAGAGAAAAAAGTACTAAGTCGGTTATGCAAGAATTTCGGGTTCAGTCTTTGGAACCCGACAGAGGAGGGAGGACCTGAGGAGGCCAGAGGTCGCCGGGCGGACCCGGGGGAGGAGGAGGCCAAGTGAGCGAGGGGCTGGAGGACGAGAGCAGGCTTAGGCAAGTGGGTGGGTGGAGGAGGTGGTGGGCGGAGCTGGGCAGTTGAGGCGTCGGGCGAATGGAGGAGGCGGCAAAGTGAGCTTGGCAATGAGGCGCTGCTTAATGGAGGGCCAAGTGAGCGCTAAAAGTGAGGGTAGTCTGGGCACTGAGGCGGTGGGCAGGAGCGGTCGAGGATTGCCCTTTGGAGTAGATGCGAGCTGGTCATTGGATTTGGGCCAAGAAATTACGCCCGAAAAGGATAAGATGCTTAGACGCGAGGTGGCTCCTGATATAATCTTACCAGTAGCCCTGTGTGCCTTGGCGCACTAAGACAATGTGAGTGAAGAAAGGGTAAAAACTAAAAAGCACATGAGAAGACAGCAAAGAAGAATAAAAACAACAGAAACAAAGAAAAGAAAATATAGCCGATGAATTGGGACTATAGATGTGCAAGCAACAAGATAAATAAAGGCGAGTGAACGCAAGCAGAGGAACGCAAGAACGAATGAAGCAATGAGGCCAAGAAAAACGTGGCCTGAAGAATGTGGAACATGAAACATACAAATCAGGACCCATGTAAGCGATGGACGAAAAAGAGCCAAAAAGCATAGGAACAGACCACAAAGACCAGGCATCTCCTGAACTAATATATGCTAAAGCACAGTTTCCTGAAAGAGGAATGTCAACAATTAAATTCTATGTATTACACTAAAACATAGCAGCCGCTTACTAGTTATAATGTTTCTAATTGTGTCGTTTGGGCTCTTCCACATGTGCCTTAGGTTGAACTCCTCAACCTGAGTTTCATCTATCATGGTGTTGAAATAGGCATAAATGAGTAAAGCTTGATCATCAAATAGTAATGTTGTTTCGAAAAATATGAAACATACCTGGAGTAGTCGCACACTTAATAGCCACATTGTACCTGAATAACACTGGATTAGAGCTAAGAAATATAGAACAGCAAAGCTATAGAAATAAAAGTCTAATGCATACGGCCCAGGCTAAGATTGAGGGCCTTAAGGCTTAGGAGATTTAGTTTGCACCATATCTTTATGTTAGCTAATGTCAAATAACACAAGGACATGTTGAAATTACCAAATAAAAACACTGCTAATATATTACCCATACACTCTTGGGGTCCACCGCGGCAAATAGAGCAATTTAGGTAAAATTGTTAACCCATCAATCCATCGTTCAATCTTCACAATAATAACAAGGCATCAGATAACACAAAAGCAAACGCATAAGAAATTCATCTGAAGTAGGATTTTTAATCATTCAATGGGAGCAACAGCAGTACGAGACCTGTGCAAAAATAAAATAAAATAAACAAACCTCATAAGCACATATAGTTATAACCTATCAATAATTGGCCCTAGTAAATTTTCTTTTTGCTGGCCAAGCACGCAAAAAAATGTACCAGAATAACAAGTGAAAAGTGTTTTTATCAACATGTCATTAAATATTCTTAGTTTGTATGTGTGTTCCAAGTATGCAGTGTTCCAAATGACCTAAACAAATAAAAAAAAAGATTCATCTTTGACTTCAGCCAACTATAACAACATTTGATAGCTAGAATCTCAACCAAGGAAGACAAGATCGATTCACCATAGTCTTGTACCAACCAAATATATCACATAAAGTAATCATAGACAGGCACTTGGAGGTTCAGCTTTAGATGATGACATTAGGAAGAACCAAGGTACTTAAGAATACAACAATAATTAAAACATAAAGTGAAGGAAGCACCATTAATTAAACTATAAAGAGAAAATTAATAGTATACTGGGATCAACAAGTAAAGCAAGATGCATAAAGTTTGTAGTGAATAATTCCTTTTTGAGGGGGATTAGTGCAGCTACTGGCCAAAACAAACTTGCAAATCAAAAAGTCCAGCTCAGTAATTCAGAAAAAATTTCTTAAAACAAATGTAGCTCCAATTAAACAAACTTTGTGCTGAACACTTGACGGATGGCAAGCAATTTTAAAACAAACATAAAAATTGTGCATTGAATTTACACTAATAGGATGAGCAAGCCAATACAAATTTCGGCCCACCATTTTGTTACTGCACTCAAAGATATACTTACGGTTTGTATTGGAGGCCATCCAAACAAAGCAATTTTGCATTCAACAAAATGTTCTTAAGTACAATTTGTGTGAATAATTTATTGTAGGTCACGAAATAATGACCCTATTATCAGGAAAATGGTTTAGATCACAGACCAAATTAACCCGTAAGACAGAATTTTAATCTAGACGACTGTGCTATATCATCACACGGATGGACAAAGAATGCGTTGGGGTATTTGGTTTCCCACCAAATCATATCAATCGACGAGTCAACTTAACGAGATCTCGAGTGGCTCTGAGCTAGGGTTTAAGCCTAGCGAATCCAACACGTAATCGCACGCGACCAAGCACCCAATGTCCATGCATCAAGTTGGACTCACAAGAACCACGCACATATCACGTAATCAACCACCACGGAAAATCTCGATCACCTAGGCCTCGAGCGCACGAATCCAACACGGATCACACATCAATCTAATGAAATCATAATGAAACCGAATCCAATCTGGGAGCCACCACGAGTGAGCAAATCTAACCCGAGACGAGGAGAGAGAGAGAGAGAGAGAGAGTAGAGTGAAGAACTCACACTCCACGGCCACGCCACGGGCGCGAAGCGACTGCGGATGGTGAAGGCGGTGGCGGGCCCTTGACCCCCTCCCATGAGCTTGGCCTCCTCCACTGTGTTCACGATGGTGATCACTACGTGTCGCCCTGCTCTTCCCCACGACGCCCTCCGGCCATCTCTGACCATGCGCCCCTACTAATCCTGGCCGCCAGACGCGCGCCACAAGCGGTGGCTCGCCGCCACGACGAGGAGGAGGAGACTGCTCGGCTCGGCTTAGCTTGGGTTTTTGTGGCGGAAGAATGAATGGGGGGTGGGCGGGTGCGTCGGCAAGTGGTGGGAAGTAGAGGCACCGAAGGAATCATGGTAGCGTAAAACAAAAACAAAAAAATTAGAGAGACATGAAGCCTGAATATTTGAATCGGACGATGAAAAAATTGGCAGGTTGTTCGGTTGGTTGTGGGGTTGAATGCTAACGTACAGGCCTGGGTTCGAGTATTGTTCCAATAAAATAAATTTTGTGTCCTTCCAATGGTTTCACATTTTTAAAGAGCGGTGGTTTTTCATTAATAATAAAAAGTAAATCTGGAGTAGGATTTTTGTGCGTTTACTTTATTTCATAATTTGAAAAAACGATGGTTTATTATTAATAATAATAAAGTAAATCAAAAATCACAAAATAAAAAAATGGCGCGATATATAAGCCAAACAATATGTTTCTTCAATATTGAACTCTTGTTTGTGAGATGTCATTGATCTTGAAGTAGTCTACCTATAATATTATAAAAATCAATAGATCTACAAAAGTAATAACTTATAGTCACTCTACATTGAATGTAACTGCCATGGTGAGATAATCGACAATCGCACTCTGATAGCATGCACGTTCCTTTCTAATAAAAAATATATAAGCAGATTAGTAGAATTAATACAACCAAGTATCTTAGCCCATCTTTCATACTATTGTAATTAGCAATGTATTTTTATTAGTAATATAACATTAGGTGGTAAATGGGTCATAAAATTTGTAGGTTGACCTAGCAACATGTCTATTAAGTGTTGTAACGTACACTACAAAGTGTTGTAATATACTAGTGTTGAGTATATTTGGAGCTTTCTACACTTGGGTCGTAGTAACATGAGAATATGTGTTGCGGTTGAGTTTTCCTACAACATATGCTATATGTGTTGGTGGTGTGTGTTGGAATAAATTGGTCTTGTTGTAGTGTCTTTTGTAGGAGGCATATTATCTACCTCTATTCATAAAGTAAAAAGAACCACAATATCAGCAAAATAAGCAACACTGAGCAAAGGATCCAAGAGCAATATTGATCAAAGATCTAAATCACTAAAAGAAATTAAATGAACACGAAAGAAACTAAACTACTCTGTGGTTGCTAAGAGCGAAGGACCAATGGCTACCACTATGTCCAGGGCATACAAATTGTTTTCTGAGTGAAGTACCAACCTTGTAATATTGAAACCATCTATATTTATGTATATGAAGACATTAATATGTTTTATTTTCGAGAGCCACATTTGAAAAGTGTTTCATTTTGTTAGACATGATGCTGTTTCAAATATTTTCTTGACCCGAGTTTCTATGAATAACGATGTTGTGTAAGATTTGAAGTACTGAGTATTAAGTAAGGCAGTAAAGCATGTTTAGATAGGATACCACTTTGGTTGCAAAATGATTTTGTAGACATTATCAACTACTGTACTCATGTATATGCATTTAAAAACTACTATGCAGTAAAGAGGGACAATGCTGGAAAAAAATTTGAGAAAGCTCAGAGACAATAGTATATGTTTCAGTAAATGGATCCTAATAGATTTAGGCGAATAATAAAAACACGAACAACGTAACATGGCTTTTGGCAAAAGGGAAAAAAACAAAAGCTAATCTCAACTAAATAGTGTAAATTAGAAGTAGGAACTGTCATCTAGGGACCCATAAGTAAGCCCTGTGGGTTGCGGATAGGCGTAAAAGGGCTACATTGATATGTAAGATAAAAGCCAAAAATAATTGGTAAGCATACAGTGTATGTTCTAATACTTAGGATTCATGACATTTGCAGCATATAAGATAAGATGAAGCATGATTATTACAAAACATTTTGTTAAGCCAGCGAAATCTAGCACATCTATAATAACAATACTTATGTCAGAATGTGATGAAAGAGAATTGATGCGTTGGCATTATTGTATTCTAAAAGCTAGTCATCGTGCAAGTTATTCGCAAAAG
Organism: Phyllostachys edulis; assembly: GCA_036346405.1. Classification (NCBI taxonomy): domain Eukaryota; kingdom Viridiplantae; phylum Streptophyta; class Magnoliopsida; order Poales; family Poaceae; genus Phyllostachys; species Phyllostachys edulis. Next base: position 33,178,457 of record CM070565.1, on the reverse strand, counting down.
AAGTAATTGGTCTCCACATAGCATAGCAAAGAAGGTGGGATTCAATTCATTTTTTGTGGGGTTTTATCAAATATTTGCAAGTTGGATGTTGCCATCATTTATCCATCATAGCACACTGCCTAACCGACCAACAAAAGCACCTGAAGTATAAAAATTCTCTTGACAAAATTACTTAAAATTGCACAGAGAAGATTAGTTCCACTATGTGGCAACTTTGCCTGCTTGCAATATTTGGACCATGGCCTCAAACCACAAAAAGGCTCTTACATGTATGGACACAAGGATATAGGCATAAAGCATACCCTAACTTGGAGTACAAAAAGCTAATGCATGATGATCCCATTTTATGTACGGTCAATTAATCCAGTCATCACCTTAATTATGTAAGCACATAAACATACGAACAATATAAACATGCAATGCTAATACGTGTGAATTAAAACCAAATTCTGGTACATGAAAAAGGGAGACTGTTTAGGGGATTTTTCAGTTTGACAAGCATACCTCCCATACTCACCCTAACTATGTAAGCACATAAACATGCGACGCTAATATGTGTGACCTAAAACCAATTTCTGGTACATGAAAAAGGGAGACTATTTAGGGGATTTTTCAGTTTGACAAGCATACCTCCCATACTCATCAACAAGCATTCCTTCATTGTCACGCAATGGGTCATTTAAAGCTCTTTCTGTCCTTGAAGCTGCAAAACCTAGCAATAAAATAACAAACTTGTAAGGGAAGGAAAAGAACATTGCACATTGCACCTGTTCTAACAGACAATTGAAGGTGCTTGCCTTAAGACACTGCCTTCGATTCTCACATGATGAATTTCCAAGAGGTGCAGCATCATAGAGTAATCGAGGTAGAACTGCCTGAACAAGAGAGGGATATACATCTCCTGCTCCACCTGAAAAATTTCTCATAGTACTAGAAAATACAATACATACAAAAAAAAAAAAAAGAGGAAGACAACACAAAACTAGTTGCTTTGTTTCTCTGCGTCGAAGGCATCTCGGCTTCAATCTCTTTGATCTTGTCGAGGATACACAAAATCTATGCTGTGAACCAACAAAAGAAAAGATGGGAGAAAAAGGGTAAGCCAAGCATAAACTGGAAAATGAAACAACATGTACATGGATACGATAGGCAACAGGAGGGAGCGGTGGGGGAGGAGATGATGAGGAGGCGAGAGAGGGGGGAGAAGGACCGAAGCGCGGATCCTCTGCGGCAGCGGCGGCGCCCAGACAAAGCAAACGGGTGGGAGGGAGAGAGGGGCGACGCGGGCGAAGGGGAGGCGGGGCTCACATGACGGGCAGAGTGAGGCGACGTCGAAAGGGAGACAGGGGGCAACGCAAGGGCAAGAGTGGGGGCATGAGGCTGGGCGTGGGGTGACACGGCGAAGGGAAGAAGGAGCGGTGGAGGCAAAGGGGTGAGGGAGAGGCGGGGGTGGGGGTGGGGCGAATGGTGGGTGCGGGGTGGGCGCAGGGCATGAAGGAGTGGCAGGGGCGGTGCGGGCGAAGGGGAGGACATGGCGTAGGTGGAAGGGAAGGAGGGGGCAGTGGGGCGGTGCGGGCAAAGGGGAGGAGGCGTCCGGGTGTGGCGCAGGCGAAGGCGAGGAGCCAAGCGGCGGGGCAGCGCGGGCGAAGGGATGGGGTGGTGCGGCCGTAGGGGAGCGACATCACGCGAGGGAGACGGCGATGCGTGAGCGAGAGGGCAGGGAGGAGGAAGCTGTAGAGAGGAGCCGATGGAGGGGAACGGACGGGAGGGCGGTGTGGCCGAAGGGGAGGGACGCGGGGCAAGCAGTGGCGGTGGGGAGAAGGGCCAATTAAGGGGAAGGCCAGGAAGAATCTAAAGGGGACGGGACGAATCGCGACTCAAGCGCACGCTGCCACTGCTGCCCACGATCTGATGGCCAGCAAAAGGAGCCAGCGATGACATTGCAATCGCAGGGCATTGAGACGTGCGTGTCGTCGAGATCGGATGGCCAGGAAATGCGCGTGACATGGCCGCGCGAGAGATCAGCGTTTCTACGGGCTTTAAAAGAAGTAGATATTGTGTTGTTGCCATTAGTCTAGTTGATAAGGAAAGAGCGACACCAGCCAGCACTACACTGAGACTGAATTAGCATCACATGTTTGTCAACAAAAAGTGACGTTCGCACACAAATTATCTGTTGGTAAAACTACTTCGGTGATCACTCGTATTCTTGCGAGGTGCTTTCGAGCTTATCATTGTCTATCTTTCAATTAACATGCAGATGTTACGTCATTTTCTTGCATGACGATTTAGAAAAGTACAAAACTTAAATTTTATTCTGTCTCTTTTAGCAACTCTCCTTTTGAGAATATTTTTTTTATATAAATGTGAGATATATTGTGGTGCTGCTGCTGATAAACAAGAGCATTACAGTGAGCTTTTTACATGTAAAATTGACGATTTACCTTATCTCTATTTGGGTATTCCTTCTAACAAAGAAAGAACACAAAATTATTTAGAAAAGAACTGAGGATAGGATATGGGAAGTAATGTTGACGAGGGAAATATTTGTATACTGGCATTGGACCGACGTTTTGCCGTGGGAATACAATATGTGGTCTGAGCAAAAAATAAACACGTTGCTTCCAATGAATTTGATGTTTCAATAAGAAATCAAAACTAAAGACATACCATACATTTTGGCAATGTCACGATTATTGTTCTTATTGTGGGATTGCGTAACACTATAGATAGAGATTGTTTGAATTATAGAACTATGACGAACGTGTCTTGTGTGCTAGTTTCTACTACGATGGATGGATGATGTAGTGTCATATGTTGTGGGTAAGGCTGCTAATGGTTTGGGTTCAAACGGTTTGAGTGGGTTGGGTGTAAGAAATGGGTACAATTGGATGGGTTCAAATGGACTTCGGGGCAAAATGGGTTGAGTTTGATTTAGTTTGCTTGTAAAGTGGTTTGGTTTGAGTTGGTTTGGGTTGAATATTTGTGGTTCTATATGGGTTCAAACCCATAGTTCCATATGGCTTGCAACCTAGAGTCTCGTAAACTAACACCTACAAAAATCAAACTTAAATACACCTCACTTGCAGACGACCAAGCTAGCAGCAGCTGCTTTCACAGATCAAACAAGAAGAGATTAGCTGTAGCTTACGGTGCACAAGTACAGAGAGATGAGACATCTGCAGCAAATGCCCGGCCACGCCGTGCGGTGAGCCGTTGTGCTCCGCGTGCCTCGGCGGCCGGGGTTGACGGCCCAGGCAAGCAGGTGGAGGAAGAAGATGGCGGTGGCAAGGTTCGGTGGTGATGGGTGGTGGCGGAGGTTTCTCGGGACGATGAGCTCGCCATGGTTATTTGTGCTTTCGCCATGCCTAAGATGATGGAGGAATTCTATGCGTGGATCGTCACGGACAACGTCTACAGTGTGCTTGATCAGCTCAACGCCACGGCGCTCGGCACAATGCCTGGTGATTTCACATGAGGTATAGAGTTTTCATAAAATGTTTGGATGGTGGAATAGATGGAAAGTGAGCGGGTAGTTCACTGGTTGTTGGTTTTGATTGGGAAGTGAACAGGTAGTTCACTGGTTGTTTCAAAGCACTTGTTTACTTTATTTATATAACATTTTCAATTTTGCTTTTTAATCTATTTACTGTCAATATTGCTTTCTGCAAAATAACCATACAACTATTCCTTGTTCAAGCCTTACATGAATATTAATTGCATACTATTCCCTACAACTTGCTGAGTACTTTATGTACTTACGACTTTATGCCATTGTTGAGCAGTTGTTGAGGAAGAATATGAGAATCCAGAGTTTTACGAGGAGGAGTACGTTAAAGACTATGCGAACTAGGATGCGCTCCCCATTCAATTGTCTGTGGGCATGTCGGATGGCCACCACGAGATTTTTTCTTCCGCTGCAAGATTTATTTATTAGTCTTTTAAGCCCTACGTGGCAAAGTATGTAAACTTTCACCATAAGGTCCGCTACTACTACTTAGTAATAATTTACTTATTTCTTAGCTATTTCGTTGTATGAATATGATTGTCATCGATGTTGTCACTATGTGAACTAGCTACTGATTATGGGACAAGTTTAGAATACACAGAGGGTCTGGATTTGCATGTTCGGGTCCCGACACTGGGGGAGTCCATGAGCTTGTTGTTGGAGCTCATTGCAGACACCGCACCCGCCGAGCAGCTCGATGCTTGCAGCGACGGCCTCGTGTTGCTGTCGACGCCGCTGGTCGAGTAGGCGGCAGCCTCCACGACACCGTCTAGGACGTTGCTGATAACGTCGTTGAGCACCAGCTGCGCCATCGCCGTGTACCGCAAGCGTACCATCACCATGGTGAAATGCGCTCTTGCAGATAATACACTTGCGGCAGCTCGGATTCATTGCTGGTGTGGTTTAGGTTGAAATAGTTTGGGGAAATGGTGGAAACCATATTAGAGAAATGAGTTGGATTAGTTTGGGTTGAAATGTAATGTGGATTGGTTTGGTTTGGTTTGGATATCAGGGGATATAAAGTGGGTTGGTTTGGTTTAGGGAAGTGGAGTTTGTTGTTGTGGATTGGATTGAAAAAAGGTTGGTTTCTCAACCATTACTAGACCTAGTTGTGGGCATGTGAAAGAGTTGATGAAAGGTCTTGGTTTTCTCCTTTTTGATACTCAAGCTCCATTTTTCTCCCTCCATCGAGAGCAAGGATCAAGTATAGTCATTACCAATATAATCTTATTTCTTTCTCTCTTCGTTTTTTCATTCTAGAGCTTTGGTCTAAAGCTTTCAAATGTTTGTGGTGAGATATACATATTATATTAATTTCCTATATGCCACTATTTGTAAAAATACCTCAAATTCTCACGAGTAGCGTGTGGACCCATGTGAGGTCTCTAGGACTTCCCCAAGAGGACTCGAAGGTCCACCCAGAGGTCCTCCAAGACCACCCGAAGGTCTCAACCTTTGTGCACCATGAGCTAGTCCCAAGATCAGTAAGCTAGCTCGCATAGACTCAACATTGGTGACTTCACAGCCATACCACAAACTAAAGATGAAGCAGATAAATTAATATTAATAAAGACCTTAAGGTCAAGCTTGTTTACAGAGGTGCCACACAGGGCTAACAACAAAGGAAACACTGCAACGGAAAACAAAACACTTCGTAGGGCCATTCGACAAGTCCACCGGCTATCGAGTGGAGGACATCTCCTAGATCGCATGATCCTCAAAGAACTCTTCTACAAAGAGCTCGGAGCTTCTAGGGAGGTCTTCGGCTGCTGATTAACCAGAGGGCGCAAAGCCGTGAGTACTTTGAATGTACTCAGCAAGTCGTAGAGAAATGTATACAAGTAATATTCATGAAATGCTTGACAAGGAAAAGTTGTATGGTTAGTTTACATAAAGCAGCATTTACTGAAAATACAATAAGTAGATTGCAAAGCACAAATCGAAAAGATAATACATAAGTAGACCAGTTCTTTGAAAACAACACACGATCACCCAGAGGTGAGCCCAGACCACTCACAACCACCCAGGTCGTGAGCCCGACCTCTCATGACCACCCTGGTCGTGAGCCAATCCGCTTGGAACCCACTATGACCACATTTTGAGAAAAACGTCTACCCCTTGCGTGAAAGAACCGAGCGTGTCCATAACCGAGGACGCGGCTATTCAAATAAATTTTACATTCTGTAGAGGTTGTGCACTTTACCCACAAGACACGAAGTCCTCTAGTTGGTTAGGCACCCGTCGATGCCCCTGCTTACTTCCTTTGGTAAGCAGTCTAAAGCTCGTGACAAGGCCTTTACAAAGATCAGTCCAGACTTGGTTCTGCCCGCTAAGGATTCGCCATGCTTAGGCCCCCTCTTGCACCATTTCGACCACCACAACAGAACCGCATCAGGACCTCGCTAATTAGTTGGCCAGGACCACCCCATCCTGGACTTGTGGCTGCATGGTAATGACCCAGATTGATGGCGTACAACGTTAAGTCCTTAGTTGGCTGCTCAGGCGAGACCATCCACAACCCATGTGCCTCCCGCACCCTATATTGCCTCGCGCGTTGCCTCACGCATTCCATCCTTGCCACAGTCCACTCACCCGAGCATAAAACATTTTGGTTCACTCGGCCATATGACCACCCTAGTCATGGCTCAACAAATTTAAACAAAGTGGCATTGCCATAATTCCATAGCTCATTAGTCAAGTTCAACATTTATTTGAGTCATGAGATTGCGAGACCAAACGTCTACTAGGGCATGGCTAAACAATAAAGCGCACCCATGTTGATATACAAAGACATCCAACTAAAATAACCCATCTTACAGGTATCCAAGGGTACATGCCAACATGCTGCACTCAACCGTACCAAGGAGTCATTTGACATGAGGTGATTAACTACTCCCAAAACCATTTTTTATATAAAACTAGCCATGCATGTTTATAATAAAATAATATACTTTTTGCAAAATAGGTTTAACATGATCAAAGGTCTATGACTTGCCTCCAGTGAAGGGTTGAGCTGCTTCAGTCGAGGTCGTCGGCTCCAAGAACTCTTCGGGGCAACCGGATCCTACACGAGCGAAAAGAACCAAATAAATAAAGCGAATCCACAAAAACTCCAACGAAAAGAACCAAAAGCCAAAAGAAAGACACAGGTTCAGGGCGAAGATAAGAACTTCAATCACTGAATCGGAGCTCCTACAGAAGGAGAAAGAGCTCTCCGGAAAGAGGTCAAAGCTGGGAGGAAGGTCCAAAGCACTAGAAAACAAAAGGGAGGCAAGGGGGCCTCTCGGGTGCTTTATAGGCACAGGGAGGTCCGGCAAGGAAGACAACGCATTTAATGCGCACGACGAGAGCAGGTGAAGGAATGAAAGGAGCGGGTAAAAGAGGTGACTACTGAGTCAAAAAGGGTACAAAGGAGGTGACAGCAATGATGTGACAAAAAGTAGGAAAAAGGTGAGCAGAGGACCTGAGAGGGCGGTCCCACTGGAGAGGTGGTCGTGACCGCAAGGGTGGTCTCAGCAAAAAGACCAAGGAGGAGGTTGCTACCGCGAGGGAAGGTCGTGACCCAAAGGGAGGTCCTGACCTCAAGAGGGTGGTCTTTGCAAAAAGACCACAGGGAGGTCCCGACCAAAGGAGGAGGTCGTGACAAAATGATGCCGCGGCCTCAGAGGGAGGTCGCGGCTAAACGACAAAAAGAGGAGGTCACGGCTAAACGACAAAAAGGAGAGGTCGCGGCTAAACGACAAAAAAGAGAGGTCGCGGCCTCAGAGGGAGGTCACAGCCTAAAAGGGTGGTCTTTGCAAAAAAAAGACCGAAGAGGGTGGTCTTTGCAAAAGACCAAAAGAGGTGGTCTTTGCAAAAAAGACCACAAGGACAGAGAGGTCCGAGGCAGCCTGATGCGTGCGCCCGAACTCAGCTTGATCTGACCGTCCGATCTTGATCAGGCGACCCAAACCGGAGGTGAAGTCCGAGCTACTTGAACAGCACAAACCATCGGCCCGTCCAAGCACGAACGGACGACTCAGACTGAGCACACCCGCACGAAGAGAAAGAAAAGGGATAGACAGCGGGGAGGTCCAAATAGGGGAGGTCTGGACCCTCAGATCCTAACGAAGGGAGGTCTAAACCCTCATATTCAAACGAAGAGAGGAGGTCCAAAGAAGAAAGAGAGAACTGGGCCGAAGGAGAGCACGGAGCAAACAAGGTATAGGAAGAACTCTAGCAAACTCGAAAAGAAACCGAACCAATTTAGTTGAAGTTTGATTTAGTCTTTTAAAGCTCTTTTAAAATCTCAAGTTAAGCTTTGAACTCTCACCAAAACCAAATGGTTCTTTTTATTTTGAAATTCCAGGAAGGCTCAAAGACCAAGGCGCTACAAGGGAGATCAAACGAAAGGAGGTCTCAACGGTCAAGATGAAACAAGGGGAGGTCCTGACGGTTAGATCAAAACCAAGGGAGGTCCTGACGGTCAGATCAAAACTAAGGGAGTGGAGTGATAGTAGGGAAAACGCGGGGAAGGCTGGGGCCGTCAGATCTCGATCGAACGGGCAAAGCGATAAAGGTCTGGATCAGGCGGAAGGCTCGAACGGACGCGAGGGAGGTCCCAAATAAACACAGAGGAGGTCCAAATGAACACAGAAGGAAAGAATGAGAAATGAGGGAGAGATCAAAAGAGAAAACTACATCCCAGATTTGAATTTCGGATATCAAGGACATTTGAAACACAAACCCGAGCTTGGACCTAAGGGAAGATCCAAACACAAGGGAGGTCTGAGCCTTAAAGGAGGTCTGAATAGAGAAGAAGGTCTAGACTAAAGGGAAGTCCAAACAAGAAGGAGGTTCAAACCAAGAGGGGAAATCTAGAGAGGTCCTGACCAAAGGGGAAATCGCAACCAACAGGGAGGTCGTGACCAAGAGGTGGTCTAACCCGAGAGAGAGAGAGGGTTGGCCCTGGAGAAAACGGAACAATCAAAGACAAGGAGGTTCTAGAAACACCCGAGAACTCCAGCAAACTCCCAAATTAAACCAATTCGAATTAATTGAAGTTGGATTAATTCATATTAAATCTCCAAATTTTCCAAAATCTCCAAGTAAAGCTTGAGAAATTCGACGAAACCGAATGGTTATTTTATTTTGAAAATTTTCAAAAACTCCAGAAGATTGGGATGTTACAACCCACATGACACTGAGACAACGAGTGCCATATAAGGGATGTGACAAACATTCTGCGGTATATAAGGAATTCTCTTTTGTGTTTATGAAAAGAAGTCGAATTTGTATTTACATACGATAAGGAAAACATGAGTTAGAATATAGAAAGACATGATGTAACTAGGCCTGTTCATAGGCAACCGGCTGCGTCGGTTCGGCCTGACACAATTTTTCCGGGCTCAGGCCCTAGATTTTGGCCTGTCGGCCCGACAAGGCCGATAAAATTCAATAACATATTATCACCTAAGAAAATGTAAAAATATATTCCAAAAGTAAAATAAAAAATAATACCTTCACGGTTTGGGCCAGGCCTTGTCCAGGCTAGCCGGGCTCAGTCCTTGCCTTCCAATGAAAGGACATGCTTTTCTAGGCCCCGGCGGGCCTAGGCCATGACATGTCTATTTGGAACTGTATTGGCCTGCTTTCATCAACCCTGCGTGCAATCTTCCTTGCATATAGATCTGGTCACACTTGAGGACCCGATAGTAGAGCTAGCCAAACGGGCGTGCTCGATGGGTCAAGACGAGGCATTTATTACATTATTGGTTCGACACGGCCGCAAGACGCAAGACGACATCGTTTCGACTTGCCGAGCCAAGACGCAAGACGATAGTTTTCGGTTCGGCCGACACTCAAAGACGACGACAAGCCTAAGACAAGACGCAAGATTTAATAGTGCGCAAAGTTCAAAGCCAAGACGCACCTGTGCACTGATGACGGCGGCTCGCGTAATAATCGTTTTAATAAACATATATAATTTTATTTTTATTTATTAATATTTATATGATTTTCTTTCCATTTTTATACTTATATGGTTTTATTTTGTAGTTTTTAAATTTTATATAGCTCATTTCATAAGTATATATAAATTTATTTTGGTTTTTTAAATATATATATATTTTATAGGATTGTTTTTCAATTTTTCATGTCTCATGAGCTAAATGACAAATGTTTTAACGAGCTAGCTATTTGAACATTAATAAAATTCTATTATATTTTCAATATGGTTGTCTCATTGTTTTTTAATTTTCATGTCAACTTCTGAATTCTACACATTTTTCTAATTTTTTTAGAATTTTTTTGACTTTTTTCATTCTCATTGGGCTAAATGGGCTAACGGACCATATTTAGCTTCGATGGAATAAACTACGTCTGCACATTACCTACGCAAGACGAAGGGCAAGGGTCGTGCCTAGGCCGTCACCGGTATTCATGGATCACCCCAAAGACGACACCTAACAGAAGAAAGGGCGAAATAAGCCGGACCAGAATAGACCGGACCGTCCATTTGGCCACCTCTACCAGATAGTACCTTCGTGCAGCGTAAACCGAACCTACCTGGACCAGACATCCTCCCCTCACTGAAAACCGGGCCATACAAAATGTGGGCCTACAGGGCAGCCTCCTGTACGGAGAATCGATCCCTACCGCAAACTCCCCACCGCCGTCCCCAAGTATACTCTCCCTACATAAACAGAGACGCCGAGGAGAGAGAAACAGAGAGAGTTCTTCGTGTCGTCGCCGAGGTTTCTCCGTCGGAAGCCAGGGCAGGGTGAGGAAGCAGCAAAGATGACTCATATCCTTCTCTATCTCAACTAGATCTACACGCCTTTTGCTTTTACCTTCTCGTTCCTGTCATTTGTTCTTTGTTCTTGCTCTTGCTCTGTTTCTTCCTTGACTTTGGCGGGCGGCGGGCGCACGCGGCAATCAGAGGGAGCGCGACCGCGAGCGCGCGCAGGTGCGGAAGCCCAGCGGCAAGGGCTCGCAGGACGGCCTCACCCCGGAGCAGCGCCGCGAGAGGTGCGTCTCGTTTTCCACGATCTCCGATTCGATCCAGCACTGTCTATCTTGGATGCGCGGTCTGACGCGGTTCCGATCCGATTCTTGGATCTTTGTTGGAGCAGGGACAAGAAGGCGCTGGAGGAGAAGGCCGCCAAGAAGGCGGCGCAGGCCGCGGCGGGCGGAAGCGGCGGGACCTCGACGGACAAGAATAAGGCCGGCGGCGGCAAGAAGTAGGCGGCACCGGCACCGGCACCGGCACCGGCGCCGGCGACAGCGGCACCACCTGTGTACGATTATTAATGCCATAAGCTTTGTACCTTTGCATCTGCGGATCCGTGTGCGTTTGTTCTGGTTAAGCTGTTGTGAGATGCGATATTTGTTGGGTCATAAACTTGTCATCTGCAATCTTCAAATACTCTGAAATCCTGAATTGATGATAATAATATGCGGTGTTCTCGTTCTGTGGGGTATATTATGTTTATATGTGCAATTTTGTGGCATGTTCTTTGTGCAATTTTGCTAACTTGTGGGAATTTTTAAGGGGTCCCAATTTTTAAAGGTCTTTACTAACTAAGATGTTGAATTATGATAAAGGAGTGGAAAATTCTATACTAACCAATGAAATTGGAAAGGACATATTGCTATCTTGCTACCTTTTCTTTCAGTTATCACATTGATAATGCTAACTAAGTTGATATGTATTGCCCTGCTGTAGTAAACCGATATTGTAGGAGTTCTACAGCATTCATTTTTTAATTTTCACATCTTATTTCTACAGTAATAGTCTCTGTCCTTAGAAATTATTGAAAAAACCAAATAACAAAACCTGCTGTCCCATGCCATGGACTGAAATTGGAGCTTTCCAATAATTTCAGAGTTCTAGCAGACATTTTCATGAAATTCCAGGTTACCAGCCCGAGTCCTGTTATTGAATTGTTATTGAGTTGCCGGTCCTAGCAACTGATAGTTAATATCAAACACTGGATATTCCGACTAGTTATTATTTGAATTATAAAATCGTCCCGTGTCAATTAAACTTAGAGAAATTAGCACTCTTATCACCACATACTTTAAAATGGAGGTAAAAGAGGAGAAGAGTGGGGCATAAGATAGTGCTACGGTAGTAGTTAAAGAGATGGACTGAGCATTTCGTGATGTTTGCTGTTGAATAATTGAAGTTTATAGCCATAAATAGATCCATAATTTGTATCCATGCAAAATCTATGGTGAGTATATTGCATCTCTCAAAGTGGCGGACAAGCAATTTATAATGGAGCACAAGCCCGAACCAGTGAAATGAAGGGCTGCCGATACAATATTCTCTGCCATCCTATTGTGACTGCAGGTACATGGATGAACCTCATACTTCGATGCGACTGCAGGTACATGTGAAGAAATGATTGAAAGATGTATTTGAGATGGAATTAGGGAAATGATTGAGAGCTGTATTTACGATGGAATTAGGGGTTCATATTGTACCGCATTACTACTTAACTAGGGACTCACCGCCAATTCTAATTTGATACATTATTGCTGTGACAATGCCCTACTTATTCACATTCACCAGACAATGCGTGCTGTTATTTACAGGCAGAAAAGTCATGGTATGCATTTTCATGTCGTAGCTAAAGCGTTGTGTTTGCCTGGGGGAGATCATAATCCATGCACTACAGTAGTAGGTAGGTTAGAAGGAGAATGCGACTTGAATTTTTTTTCTTTTATTTCCAATTTTAATCTATGTATTTTAGTCAGGCACCAATTAGAGGTAGTGATGGACTGAAATACTGAATAGTGAGTGCACTACAAGCCTCTAGTTTCAAAATGCTGTATGGTCTTCTTACAATTTTTTTTACTGACTGGTTTTTTCTCTTTATTACCAGTAATAATTCACATGTAAACAATTTTGTTTTACTCAACTTGTTCTCCACTTCAGATAAAACCAAATTTAATAATATTGTACTGTGCATCAAGTTTGTCCGATCAAAGCATATTTAGTGGGAACTAGGAAAAATGCTACCTAGTCCTTGTTGTTTAAGTTTAATTATATGCTGTGTTTAGAGATTCTTGAATTACTTGATTTGTTATATTTTGTTAAGATCATTTAAATTTCCATGTTCTAACCTACTGTGTTCAATACTGTTTTGGTGTATTCAGAAACCAATTCTTTTAATTATTTTTTGTTGCAGTTCCATTGATAATCACGGAGCAACGTGTTAATATGATATCATGTTAATAGGAAATTTATATGCACAAATTGTTATGGTATGAAGAATTTTTGTAGTGGTTATTTCATGGTTATTAAAGCGCCCTTGAAGCATCGCTTTGTCATTGGGTGTTGTCATGGCGTCACTTAGGCGTTGTATGTCGTCGGGGACGGCTAAGGTGCACGCCATAGGCATGGGCTAAGCAGTAAACAAAATCTGGGCGGGAGAACGACAAATAGAGAACAAGATGCATTGAGGGAGTTAGTTGAAGAGAGAAGGAGGCAAGGATCGGGCGCATCGAGATCCATAGCACCGCGCCACCGCCACCCACGACCCCATCTGCTCCGGCGCGGTCGCAATCGAAGAGGAGCGTCTTGCCCTTCTCTGCTCGATTCTACATGTGGCATTGCCCTCATGCTCTCTAGTTCCAGACCTCCCCGCCTCCATTCCGTCACGGTATCGTCGGTTGCCCGCTCCATCCCTCTTCAGTGGCCCTCTTCATGTATGCTCTCTCCGTCTCCCCCCTCGTCTCCCTCCCGGCCTCCCCCTCTCTCTTCTTCTCGCCTTCGTCCTCTGCTCTGCTCTTGTTATCCCATCCCCCTCTCTCTTCTTCTCCCCACTACTCTTCCTCTCCCCGCTCTGATCTGTTGTCTACCTCTCTGCTCTTCTATCCCTACTCTGTGCTCTGCCTTTCTCTGCTCTTCTATCCCCACCCTGCTCTGCTCTCACTGCTCTTCCTAATTTACTACCAGACTCTGATACAATTACTACTCCAACTATCCTAATTTACTACCTGGCTTTGATATAATTACTATTCAAACTATCATAATTTACTACTTGTTGGACATTAATAAACTGGTCCATTCCCCTCTACTCTGCTCTGTTAATGCTTGCCGAGCCACCCTAAGGTGGTCGCGGTTGTGAGTGTAACCTTACATAGGACCATGTTCACGAAGCCATTGGTGCATCATGTGAGCTTTGGGGTTGTGATGTTCCTAGGAGAGCTAATGGTGAGCTCATAACCTACACTCAATGTGTAAGATCTGCACTGAGGGTTGTTGAAGAAGATAAGCCACACTCAGATTGGGGCAATGCAGAAGAATAGGAAGAAGAAATCGTGCTTGATGATGCGATGCGGATAATTATGGCAAAGATCTAACTGATACTATCGAAGATGGTGATGGAGAGAACATGCTATCGAATAACCGTTATTTCCTTCAAAATCCCCTTACCTGAAACCAAGTTGATAGTAAACGTCTTGTATCACTAGGAAATGTCGTATAAATCACATGGTTTGGGTGCCAGCTGCCAAGTTAAGAAACACCATAGAAGTTCAACAAAAAAAAGGGCAGGGAGAATCGTTGTAGTTATGATTTGCTTGCATAAGCTGTTTTCGCTTTTCAGAACCAAAACTTACAGAAATATTTGCACTTTTCAACTTTCAACCAATATTGGAATAAGTTTTTGGCACATTGGTTGTGTTCGGTTTGTGGCCAGGTGTGACAAAGCCAAATTCAAATTGGTACACAAGCCAACCCTTGCTTTCGGTTAATCAAGCTCAAGCCATTGCATATAAAATTTCATGCATCTGTTTTGGATTGGGGTCTGAGGGCGTCTGCCTTCACCGATATTCAATACATTGGGTGGTGAGATATGTGGCCTGTTAGTTGCCTTGATCCTCCTGCTCTTCTAAATTGTGCTTGATTTGAGGCAAAGCAAGATTGAATAAGTTTGCCTCACCTCCTACTTGCAGGTTTCTGTTTGTCGGACATGATCTACTTGTATGGTATACTGGATAGGGAAGCGCTCTACGCTTCGCCCCTCTAGTTTTTGCACCAATGGGCTTTGCGTTCCTTAGAGCAGCCTAATTCCGTCAAAGGTGGTGGTGACATGAGCCAATTCAACAACAAATTTTTTGGTGATAGCATGTTTGGGTGTAATAAGGGTATGTTTAGTTCGAGGTCTGAGCGTCATGTCTGAGAAAAAATTGTGTCTAAGAGTAGTCTGAGAAGCAGATAATTTTTGTGTAGTCAGATAAACCTAAAGATATAGTATTTGATTGATGATTTGTGTTTGAAGATAGAAAAGAAAGATAAATTAAAGAAAGAAGTAACAGATAGCTGCCTGCCTGGCAGGCAAGCTTATCAGGCATTCAATTTCTTTGCCTGATTGCCAAGCCTGCATCCAATCAACGTCCAGACAGTTATCCGGAGCAGTACATGTCAGTTCAGTGGCAGTTCAATTGATACATTAATGGGTCCAATCCAATGTCGTTCGAGCCTTAACATCACGCACAGTGGGCAAAATATCAGGGATTCGTCGTACCACTACATATGAACGTAAACTGATGCATCACAGTATCCAATTGCAGTGAAGAAAAATATTACAACAATGATGACCTTCGAGGTCATGAAACAAATTTTTGTTGACGTGTTCAACAGCAGCTAGCGATAGGGCATCCTGCCTAGGTACTGACAGCTTGATGTAGTGATAGCTATTGCATCTGTTAACATGCAAAGAAATATTAAAGACCCAGTTATCAAAATATTTTGGAATCGTGCTACCGCAAGGGGCCCAAATTGATTGGAGACTGCATAAACTTTGGCAACTAGGTAAGTACACATGAAAAACAGATAGCTTATCGGTAGCCAGCACAATATGTTCAGTAGAATAATACTAATTGAAAATAATTGTTTGGATCGATCGTTAATTCAAAGAAATAATTAGTCCTTACAGTTCTAGTATAAGCTGCAATGAAGAGACAAATATACTACCATCTGATCCTTTTAATAATTCTAAATATGTAGATGTATCTAGGGAAATTCCACTTCCCTCCTAGTTTTATGAAAAAAAGAAGAATACAACAAAAAGAAGAAGAAACATGATCCTTAGCTAAACCTAGCAAAACGGTAATTAGTCTTACATGAAGTGCAACAAAAATGGCAGACTTAACAAGAAATGCCAGCTATTTATACCAAAGAAAATTTAGCTTGTTCCTTCCACAAAAAAATTGCATTGTAGGCAGTCTGATTAGATAATACCTAGCAATCTACATATTCTACATGACCCTGACACACAACTCACCTTGTAATGAACCACAAAAAACAGAATCATTGGAAATTTCCTATTACTGAAGCCGGAATCTTGTCTTTCCAGTCCAACATAACTATGATACTAGACATTTTTATGAGAATTGTTGCATGTTTGGCTACACAACTCATCACGTATTGAACCATAATAAACTAAAATATTGGGAAGTTCCATTTGTTGAAGCCGTACTGGTATAAACTGCCATACCTAGCTCTAGGACTGAGAGAATTAAATTAAAGGGTTGTATCATACTTGCAACCAAATTTGATCTTGCTGAATTTTTTTATAATGATATGCCATGCTATGCTTTGATATGCAAAGATGCTTTATTTTCACTTGATGATATATCTAGCTCTTTGCCATCTGCTGTCACTAACTTTTTGCAGGAGTATGAGGAAGTGTTTTCAGCTGAGATACCTCCGGGACTGCCACCTATTAGAGGGATTGAACGCCAAATTGACTTAATTCCAGGAGCGACTTTGCCAAACCATGCGGCGTATAGGACCAATCCGGAGGAGACTAAGGAAATTCAGTGACAAGTCTAAGATCTTTTGGACTGAGGGTACGTACGGGAAAGCCTTAGTCCTTGTGCTATTCCTATTCTTTTGGTTCCTAAGAAAGACGGTAGTTGGCGCATGTGTGTTGATTATAGAGCCATTAATAATATCACAATACGGTATTGTCATCCTATTTCTAGGTTAGACGACATGCTTGATGAGTTGAGTGGTTCTATTATTTTCACAAAGATACCAGATTAGAATGAAATTGGGAGATAAATGGAAAACGGCATTTAAAACTATGTTCGGGCTATATGAGTTGTTAGTGATGCCTTTTGATTTAACTAATGCACCTAGCACTTTCATGTGTTTGATGAACGAAGTTTTGCGTGCATTTATTGAAAAATTTGTGGTGGTTTATTTTGATGATATTCTAATCTATAGCAAGTCATATGAAGAACACATGCATCATTTATGTGCTGTTTTTAATGCTTTGTGAGATGCACGTTTGTTTGGTAACCTTGAGAAGTGCACCTTTTGCACGGATCGAGTCTCTTTTCTTGGCTATGTTGTTACTCCACAGAGAATAAAGGTGGATGAAGCGAAAATTGAAGCTATAAGGAGTTGGCCAACCCCTGAGACTGTCATACAGGTGAGAAGCTTTCATGGTCTTGCAGGGATCTATCGGCGTTTTGTTAGGGATTTCAGCACCATTACTGCCCTACTGAATGAGTTGACAAAGAAAGGAATGTCCTTCAAATGGGGGCCTACGCAAGAGAATGCATTCAATTTGTTGAAGGAGAAACTCACCCACGCCCCACTACTCCAACTCCCGGATTTTGGTAAGACTTTTGCGTTAGAGTGCGATGCTAGCGGAATTGGGATTGGAGGCGTGCTGATTCAAGAAAGTAAGTTGGTTGCATATTTCAGTGAAAAATTAAGTGGTCCAAGTCTGAATTATTCTACTTATGATAAGGAATTGTATGCTTTAGTTTGCGTGCTTGAAACTTGACAACATTATTTATGGCCCAAAGAGTTTGTTATCCATTCTGACCATGAATCGCTTAAACATATTAGAAGTCAAGCTAAACTAAATAAACGACATGCTAAATGGGTAGAATTTATTGAGTCATTTCCATACATCATAAAACATAAGAAAGGTAAAGACAATGTGATTGCTGATGCGCTGTCTAGACGCTATACCATGTTATCTGAACTTGATCATAAGATTTTTGGTTTGGAAACGATTAAGGAATTATATGCTGCTGATTTGGACTTTAAAGAAGTGCTTGATAATTGTAAGGATTGAAAAACATGGAATAAGTATCTGCTAAATGACGGTTTGATTTATCGTGCTAACAAGCTATGCGTTCCAGCTAGCTCCGTTCGTCTTTTGTTGTTGCTGGAGGTGCATAGAGGAGGGCTGATGATGCATTTTGGAGCAAAGAAGACTGAAGATGTGATGTCTGCCCATTTCTTTTGGGCAAAGATGAGATGCGAAAACTTAGCTTGTTCCTTCCACCAAAAATGCATTGTAGGTAGTCTGATTAGATAATATCTAGCAATCTACATATTCTACATGGCCCTGACACACAACTCACCATGTAATGAACCACAAAAAATAGAATCATTGGAAATTTCCTATTGCTGAAGCTGGAATCTTGTCTTTCCAGTCCAACATAACTATGATACTAGACATTTTTATGGGAATTGTTGCATGTTTTGTCTACACAACTCATCTCATATTGAACCATAATAAACTAAAATATTGGGAAATTCCATTTGTTGAAGCCGCACTGGTATAAACCGCCATACCCACCTACAAAATGAGAGATTCACATGTTTTGTAAACAGAAAAATATAAATAGTTAGTCCTTATAGTTCTAGCATAAAGTGCAATGAAGAGACAAATATACTACCGTATGTTCCTTTTAATAATTCTAAATAAGTAGATATATCTAGCGAAATTCCACTTCCTTCCTAGTTTTAAGAAAAAAGAAGAATACAACAACAAGAAGAAGAAACGTGATCTTTAGCTAAACCTAGCAAAACAATAATTAGTCTTACAAGAAGAACAACAAAAAAAAGGCAAACTAGACAGGAAATGCCAGCTATTTATACCAAAGAAAATTTAGCTTGTTCCTTACACACACAAAATGCATTGTAGACCGTCTGATTAGATAATACCTAGCAATCTATAGATTCTACATGACCCTGACAAACAACTCACCACAGTAAACTGAATCATTGGAAATTTCCAATTGCTGAAGCCAGAATCTTGTCTTTACATTCCAACAAAACTATGGTACCAGACATTTCTATGGGAATGGTTGCATGTTTGGCTGCACAACCCATCTTGTATTGAACCATAATGCCCTGAAATATTGGAAAATTCCATTTGTTGAAGCAGAAAGCTTGTCTTTACAATACAACAAAACTTTGCATCCCATTGATGAGTTATAACTTGATGATCATGGATACTATGGTGACCGTTGCACAAAACATGAATTGATTTGACCCAAATTTGCTAAAGCCTACATAATGTATACAGTAAATCAATAGCAAAAAGTTTGAGAAAGGAAAGATTATATCACCTTGAGGAATCAATTGAAGGAGAACTGCAAGACCCAACTGAATCACAAACATAATTTATTTCCCAACCATCTTTCTGAAATGGCTAAATAATGTTGAACTGCAAACATCATAGACACCTACTAAAATTTCAGAAGAAACTTCACAACAGGAGAAATTTTTCTAAAATTTCACTTTAGTTATGAACTACATGACATTATGTGGAGCTCACAGAAGTAAGCAGGAGATGGAGAACCATAAAGCCACCATGGATGGCCTGACTTATTGATGAACATGTCTATGTAGTGCACACACATGGTGCGGGAGATGGAGGGATGAAGAAATTAAAATCTAGATTGACAAAGAATGAAAAAATGGAGAGAGGGAAAGAGGGAAGAACTCACCAACATAACCTTGAGGTGGAAAGAGAACAGGAGACCTTGCTAGAAATGGGCCCTCTTAGCAAACTGGTCCAGGTGACGCCCTCCTAGGAAACTGTGGCCAGATCACTAGTGTAGGGCGGTGGACAGCCGATGGAAGCACGATCAGGTGAGCTAGGGATCAGGGCCAAACTGGGGAGTGGGTTGAGGATGGTGAAAGCACGGAAGTTGGAGGCAACAAGACAAGTGATACAGATCAACGTGTATTCGATGCGTAAAGTGGACTAATCTTTCACGGTACTTGAATTTCAATCTTGATCGAAGCAAAACCCTAGCTTTCCTCCTTCTTGGTTCAGTCAAAAGGAAGAACAAGTGTATCTCCAAAGCATGTAATGATACTTGGTTGATATCGAATCAATCCGAAGAGAGAAACAAAACCAAACCCAAAGAACAACACCAAACCATGCACCTTATAATGAGTTGATCCACACGAGACCACAGGGATTAGATAGACGAAGCACCTCCAATCCTTGCGCCAAAATCAAGAAAGCCCTAGCTCGGTTCTCCTCTCCCTCATGGCAAAGTCATATGCCCCACAAAAATATGACTTTTTTTGTTTATTCCTCAACTTCAAACTTGCTTACCATTGGGGGGGCACTACCACTGAATATATAGGGGGAGGGACACCCTAGTGGCTGGCCAAGGGGGAGGGGAAAGCCTCCACCAACTCAATTTGGAAATAGTGGGTAGATCCCACCCTAATTTGGATTGGGGGCTGATCCCTCCTCAATTTGGATTGTGGGGAGGGGGCAGCCACTTGACCGAAATTCCCTCCTCTCTCTCCTATTCTACTTTATTTCCTACTCTAATGCTGATTATGAATCCTCATTTCATTCGGTTTCGTGAATCCTCATTCAATGCGGTTTCGCGAATCCTCATTCAATGTGGATTTATGAAATCAGCATTTAATGCGAATTAGCTATTTCTAAATTTTAGGAATTAAACTAACCTAATTGCTAAAAATAAATGTCTATTCTTTTTTATCCTTTTACATTCGGTTTTTGAATCCACATTTTTCTCGGACATCAAAATTGACATTTCAGACTTTTTGGAAATAACTAAATTTTTTAAAGATTCAAATTTGGATGGTGCCAATTCGAATAGAATTTAGTTTATGAGTTTGAGTTGGAATCCATTTCGGATTTGAAGTCTCCTTGATCTCGTTTTTCTTGTCTTGGCTAAATCCAACTCTCCATGGCTTGATCTCCATCCTCCTCGGCCTACCTCCCTTTCCTCCCTATTGGCCACATGAAGAGCTTCTCCATTTTGTTGCAAATCAATGTCAATTGAAGATCTAGTACAAGATGGCATAGGTACCACATCGCACTCCAGCTTATCGATGTAGCCATCAATAGTAAGATGCACTCTCACCTTATGTGTGATCATGACTTTGCCGACGTTTTTGAGCCACTGAATGTAGTATGGTTTTGGATGCCTCCATGTGGACAATGAGAGTGATTCCACCACATCCTTACCAATCATGTTGCTTGAACTCCTATTATCAATAATCAGCTTACATATCTTCTCCTTGATCCTGCAATCAGTTTGAAACATATGATGTTGTTGTCCCTTTTGGGCAATAACAATGTTATCACTTTGCACCATTTGAGCCATCAAGCTAATACCAACCCCTGGTTCACAAATGATTGGTTCTAGCTTTTTAGATTCATCAGAAGTTTTAGTTTCTTTGTTTTTCCTTTTCGTTGCATAGCCATCATGTGTAAACAATACCATCTTAATGTTTGGACAACATTTCTTCATATGACCCTTGCCTTTGCACTTGAAGCACTCAATGTTACTAGTTCTAGCTATAGAGAATGCACTAGAATAAGCATGTGATGCTTCTTTGCCTGCGACACTCATAGCCTTTGAAGCTTCCTTGAATGTACTTCGAACTGGTGTAGCGGATGCAATCAATTTGGGAGTTGATCCCACATCGCCCCCATATGAAATTGGATGCCTCCAACAGCTATGAGTGGTTCGGCCACCCCTTGCTTGAGTATCCTTCACCCACTGTTCAACAAGGTCCATTTGATGAAGTAGCTTTTGCACGGTGTTGTATTGCATCAAATCAACACGGTTCTGCACATCGTCGTTCAACCCATCAAAGAAACGTGTCATGGTCACCTCTGCTGACTCACGCGCACTTGAAGCACGCACACCTGTACAGATCATAAGCACTTGCATCTCTTGATAATACTCGCTCACCAACTTAGCACCATGAACAAGCCGTCATAGCTTTGTATGCAGCGTCCTTGTATAGTATGCTGGAACAAATCGTCAACGCATAGCTTACTTCATTGCCTCCCAAGTGTTAGGACGATGCCCTGCATGATTCAATTGATCCCACCAAACAATAGCGTATTCGGTGAACCCAATCGAAGCAAAACAAACATTCTTCTCTTCGGAGTAGTGGTGTTGTCAAAGTGACGGATAACAAAGTTCAGATTGTCGAAACCCTCCATCGTACGCCCTTCGTTCGCATTGAGGTGATCGTTCACTGTGTCTTGAACTCCTTGAATGTGAGCTTCAAGTTGAGTACGCATCACGTCCTCACGACGAACAAAATAGCCCACTACTACAGAAAAGGTCTTCGCTGCACGGTTCGTAACGCCATTACTGCAGGCGGTTTCCGAGCCGCCCGAGTTTATGGGTCGATGATGACATGAGGTCATCATGCACGGTTTGTATATAAAACCGCTCAGTGATAATCGATTATCACGACGGTTCTAAACACGAACCGCTCGTGATAACTATCTATCATGCATGCTTCTAAACACGAACCGCTCGTGATAACTATCTATCATGCACGGTTTGTGTTTAGAACTGCTGCATGATATATATATATATATATATATATATATATATATATATATATATATAACCTCAATAATGATCGCTTGTGCCTTTAAAACACAAGCGGTTTTAAAGGCACAAGCGACCACCGCTGGAGGTTTTATAGAGAAGAGATCAGAATAGAATGGTAGGACGGTACGCACTGGGACACAAATCAAAAGTTAATTGCAGCCAAGCCCCATCCGAACCACATCGATCCCATGTAAGCTAACCAAGCAGAAAGAAGCGGCATCAAAAACCCTCAGTACCCATCAGAGAGCATTAACCAAACCCACCATTTTGCCCCACATTCATTTTTGTCAATATGAACCCACAGCATGAACTAAGCACATAGAATTAAGGCACATACACCAATAGCCCTCAGTTTACATCACAGAGCAAGGGGACTATTAATATGAACTAATTATTAATTCAATTTCAGCATAAGACTATTAACATCATTACATCACAGAGCAAGGGGACTATTAATATGAACTAATTATCAATTCAATTTCAGATAAGACTATTAACATCATTACATCACAGAGCAAGGGATTAATATGAACTAATTATCAATTCAATTTCAAAGATAAGACTATTAACACCATTGAGCAGGTTCAAACCCGCCACCACACCAAAGAGTAGCCCTCGGATCCATCGCAGAGCACTAGCCATTTTCATCACAGAGCAAGGGGGTAGAGACAGAGAGGGAGTAAGGTAGGGTGATACCTCAATACAATAAGAACCACGGCAAGTAACCCACCACCAAAGACGACCTCATCCATCTCCTCCACCTTGCATAAATCACACAAACATCAGGACACAACTTAAGGCTCAAGCATAAAAATCAAACTTAACAAAAAGACATTAAGCTAACAGATCTAGAGAAGAATAGAGGGAGGATGGGGAAAACAAAGCCCGGCCAGGGCCCGAGCACAGGAGGCCGAGCAGGAGAACCAAGCCGTGGCGGCGTAGGCGACACGTGGGGCCAAGCCTAGTGTCTTGGGTGGCGGCGTCACCGTAGTTGTGGCACGACCCTAACACTGCACAAGACACTACTATCGTACGAGTGTCTTGTGCAGTGCAGAGTGGTGTCACAACCGACGGCGACGGCGACGGGGTCGAGGTGGGGAGGGGAACAGACGAGAGTAAATGCGCTGGAGAGTGATGAGTTAGGGCGGGCGCAAACCCTAGTAGCGCTGGGGAGTGACGAGAGTTAGAGTGGGCGCAAACCTTAGCAGCTGGGCTCCTACTAATAAAGAGACTTATCACAGACAGTTCTATTATGAAACCGTCCGTGATATGAGACATATCACGGACGGTTCCATAATGGAACCGTCTGTGAAATGGTTTTTTCTCAAGTATATTTATCTTGTATATACACTTACATGACATGAAGAAATTACATGTTTATATGTCAATTTTGTCATTTAAATTCTGCTGAAAATTTGCTTTATATATAATTAATTAATTTGTCCCAATCGAACCATCTCTAATATAATTAATATTAATTGTAACTTCACCTCCAAACTATATTTTTTTTCTCCACAAACCCTCTCTATATATATATATATATATATATATATATATATATATATATATATATATATATATATATATATAGTAATAATTCAACATATAATTAATATAGCAACTTCACCTCCAAACTTTTTTTTCATTTTGAATTTTCATATGGCCAAATAGCGTGGCTACCGCTACAAAAAGATTAAAAAAAGTAGAAACCTATAAATAAACAAAGTTTTTCTAGTGGCGGAGGTAGGTGCTATCTCCGCCTTCAATACTTCATAAGCGGCGGCAAGATCGGACGGTTCCCGATCATCAATGAATGAAGCTCGAAATGCATCCACTCACGACGCTACCATTCGAAAGTGTCTCCCAAGACCCTGACTATTGAACTAAGAAGAATTGAGCCCATAGGCTCTCTTCCATTGCTTGAGGGTCTCTACCGTCGACTTGATGCCGCCGCCCGATTATGCAGATCCAAGTGACGGCAAGCCTCCCGGAGACGTGCAACGTCATTTTGGAGGACCACATCGATGACGTGGTAAACTCGCCGAAAGTAGGAGATCACCCGAAAGACACGGTGGAGGAGGATGTCAAGACGGCGGAAGGTGGCCGTCACCTGCTCTGGCAAATTCTTGGCCGATAGAGGAGTGAAGACACTGTTGAAACAGTGTTCTTTCGCAGCACGATTCAACGTACATCGAGAAAGGTGCTCGTATAGTGCGGCCAGGTAGGCCATCAATGCCGGCAACAAGGAAGAGGCAGCTATTTCTGTTTTTTTTATAAGTATGTGGGGATGATCATTTTTCGATGGCGGATGATCTTTTTTATAAAACAAGGAATAAATTCAGAGTGTGAGACGAAAAGACACATCGGGGAGCCGGAGCGGATCGATGCGACGAAGAGACGCATCGGGGAGCCGAAGCGGATGCGACGAAGAGACGCATCGGCGATGAAGAAACTCATCGGGCTTCAACCAGGAGCTGTAGCGATATTATTGTAATATCCCGTTCAGACAATAGAGAATTAAATGATTTAGAGACAAAATTAATATAATTATTTAGTTGAATATTAGAAATTTTGGGTTTGGAAAGAAACTTGGGCCTTCGGCCCATGGCCTGGTGGGCCATGTGAGAGGGGCTGTCTAGCATTTAAGAGAATCAGATTGAGGTGAAACCCTAGACCCAATCCCCTTAACCCTAGGCGAAGGGACACCTTTCCCTATTCCTTCTCCCAGCCGCCACCCTATCCCTTCTCCGTCTTGCTCAAAACTTTTTTTCCTCGCTCCCTTCACCTCGCTCTCTCTCAGACTCTCTCACCCGACGGCCCGAGCTCGAGCTCGCTCTCCCCACTCCAACGCCACGCCCTCGGCCGGCTCCTCTTCAGTTCGCCGACGTTGCCGCTTCGCTTAGTTCCGCTGACGCGCCACACCACCTCCCCGACGTCGCGGTTTCGGCCATTCTCGAGCAGCCGCACAGGTTCTCGAAGTTTTCCGCGCCCGAGCCCCCTCGCGGCGATCGCCAGTCAGAGTGGCGGTGCTCCACGAGACGCCTTATTCTCGGAAGGCGCGCCGGCGCTGGCGTCGCCGCTTGGCGTCGGCGTCGCCGTCGCCGCAGGACAAGGGAACCAGATGTGGGTGCCAGGCTACGCGACTCGGTGTCCTCCGCCGCCTACTCGTCGTGTCGCCACTCCTCGAGGCGATGGTGGTGATTCTACATTTGGCGACTCCACCTCCGCCGAGGATTCGGCCTCATACATGGCAGTAATCGACGATGTTCGTCGAAATGCCCCACTTAGAGGTATCTGTTTCACCTCACAATTTTTGTATATCGTGCTCAGATCTGCGAGAGCCGCACTGACCCCGCCCTGCCTTCCCCGGGGTGCCGAGGCCGAGCCAATCCCATAGATCCGCTTTGTATATCTACTCGCCTCGATGCATCACCGCTGATTGGTCAGAATGGCGTGGTGGCTCTAGGTACATGCTTCGATCCTCGGGCTCGGGCCACGGCCGAAAGCAAAGATCTTGTCGGTGGCATGGCCTCGTGGTAGCGATGGTCAGGAGATGCAATGAACGAGGGGTGGTGGGATCTGGCGTGTCGCTTCTCTGGTCGGTGGTGCCGAGCCCACGAGCGTGTCCAGGCATACGACAAGCACCATAGCAAAAATATCGCCCAAGTTCTACGCTACCAACTTCCTCCCTTAACCCATCTCTTTGTGACATATTTTCGATTGGGTTGATTCTTTTACTTGTATTGATTGAGTCTTGGTGGTTGCATGGGTATGGTGGGGTGGCGGCGGAGGTGGTGCCGCCCACACCGTCATGGCCGTGTCACATTGGAGGTGGAGCCATCGCCGAGATCTTGCTCAGATCAGATTTCTCCACTCACCGAGCCATTTCTGGAGGGCATCTCGCTGATGATAATCTGCTTCAGATGGCGCGCTTACCAAATATCGAGTATTGGCATCTCTGTTGCATCGCTTCTTCTTAATGTCAGTGTCCAATAAATAGTGAGCTCGTGGAGGTCGCTATGAATGGAAGTTTATTTGCTTGACATAGAGTTGTTGACTTGTCTCTAGGTGCTATGCCGTGGTACTTGTTCATCCGATAGGTAAATGAATCGCTATGGCTTATTGTTCGGTCCTTTTTAGTATTCCTGTATTTTCATCAAATGTACGCTTATATCTAGTAGTATCCTCCAGAATCGCCAGAAGGCTTACCATCCCGAAAGCGTGGGAAAGGATAACGACTTCCTCTATTCGGATGAACAATTCATTTGTGGTGGTGGTGAACCTCGGTGCTAGAGCGTTCCGCCTTTTGTCTTCGGTCTCACGGTTGAGGCAAGTGCAAGTAGTATTAATGAGTTTTTATGTTTTATACTTGACGAATGCCATAGTTGATTGTTGACGATTGCTGTTTGGTAATGTTGATAAGCATGAATGCTATAGTTTAATGATGATGTTTTTATGATGATGCTTATGTGATGAAGCTTATATGGAAATATTTACATGACGACGCATGCTAATGCTTATGTGATGACGCTTACATGGTAGGGTTTACATGAGGATACTTACATGGCAATGTTTAAATGATGATGTTTACATGGTAATGATTTCATGATTGATGGCAATAATGATGGGACAAGGTGAGCAATGAGACTACCTTGTTAATGATGACAATGATGAGTTAGTAACATGCTTTAAATTTTGCATCATGTCATTCATTTTCAATCTTGACTACGTGGTAGCCAAGGGGTTGTTTCTTGAGGTCCCGTGTGCATTGGATGGGTGCTAGGCCCCATCATGCATTGGACGGAGCTTTGGTCCTCATTATTCTCGGGAAAGTCATGTAACTAATCCGTGAGGTCGGTGAGAACTGCTACATGACTTGGAGTGTGGCTTGGATCCTCGTGCCTAGAGGGCACAGCCGTGAGTAGGTATCGACGGATACCCTACTCGGCATTATCGTAATTGCTAAGAAGTGAAGAGATGCATTCATGACATGTTCATCGATTTCGCATAAGATTTGGATTTGGTTGTTCGGCATATAATATTGTTGTTCAAGGTGTGATTGTTTATTCCATTTGAATGCTTTTGATGCTATCATAAGAGATGGATTTGTGGTGTATAATGATGTAGTTGTTTATTTTTCCTTTTGACTACTTATGATGCTATGTTTGATATACTATTGCACTTTGCTGAGTCGTGGACTCACACTTGTTGTGTTGTGCTTGCTAGGTACCTCTCGAGGTAGCAACATGCATGGGAAGGGGTAGACATGGTGCACGACACATAAAACACAAACCGCAACGAATAATCAAACCCAATTATCCACAATTCTTATTCTTGTTAATTACTTTAGTTTCGATTGTGTGACCACCCTTCGTGGTGGATGTTTTGTTTGTGATCGTGGATGATCCCTTTATGTTCTCCTTCATTCGTTGATTGAGTTCATTTAACCCTCGTAGATGTGTTGATCATTGATGCATTAGTTGATTAGTATATTTTGGATGTCCTTTGATGATTCGTTTATATTGGAGGATTTGATTGTGATTGATGCTATATTAAACTATTTGAACCTTCGGTATAGCCATCTATACAAAGGAGGTTCTGCCGGATTTTAGAGAAATGTCTTAATTTTTATTAGTTAGAACGTTAGTTTAGTAGCAGTCCAGGCTCATGTTGAGTTTGATTGTTAGCATTAGGTCATTCATGAATTAAAAGCTTGGATGATGGTTGATATTATCAACCTTCATGATATGGTTGGATTAGCAATGGGTTAGTGAACTGCGTATAGACTCTTGATAGTTTTATCGTGTCGACTCAATCTGATGGGATGTTTGAGATTGAACTGTTGACGAATTTTGATTCAATTCGTGTATCCATTCTTCTAGATACTGTTCTTTTTAGGTTACTATTCGAAAGTTGGTTGAGATTATTCCATAGTGTTGTTGTATGTTATTCTTTTAGGTAACATTTTGGCTTCCGTATAGCCAGGGTGTTACAATTATCACAAACGGTTATAACAAAAAAACCACCTGTGATATGTAGTAATATCACAGACAGTTATTGTTAAGAACCGTTTGTGATGTTTCACAGACGGTTCTTTGTTGAAAACCGTCTGTGATATGTAGAATTATCACAGATGGTTATTAACAATAACGTCTGTGATAAGTCACAGACGGTTTTAGCTATGAACCGTCTCGTGATATTACCTCTTCACGCAGACGGTTTTTAGCGTTAGTTAAAGAATACGCATTTTGACTCTAAACCAAAACCGCTCAGGATTAGATAATACAGACGGTTTTGGTCAACCGTCTGTGATGAGGCGTCTAGTATTAGCCTTTTTGTAGTAGTGATCGGTGTAGCATCAAATTGAGCATATACGTCCGGCGACAGTGTATCATTGTACCTATGCTCTTCAACCTCCTCAGCCGATCCACCATTGGAACCATGTTTGCTAGTTTTCGACATGATGATCAACCTTAAAGTAGCAAGAAATTTTTTTGCGTACCGTGATCAACCACGCTTTGATACCAAAATGATACGGATCACCATGTAGTCGATTTGTAAAGTGTCCCAATCTTTTAGGGTACTTGAATTTGAATCTTGATCGAAGTAAAACCCTAGCTTTCCTCCTATGTTCAGCCAAAAGGAAGAACGAATGTATCTCCAAAGCAAGTAATGATACTTGGTTGATGTTGAATGAATCCTAAGAGAGAAACAAAACTAAACCCAAAGAACGACACCAAACCGTGCACCCTGTAAACGAATTGATGAGTTGATCCACATGAGATCACATGGATTAGATGGACAAAGTGTGAGAGTCGTTGGGCAATTTAATTTGTAATGCTTAACCTTTTCGTTAGTCCGAGCATCACAAATCAAATTTCCCCGCTCTCGGTGTATTATGTACCTCTCAGAATAGCGGTACACATACACCTTACAAAAATAAGCATCAACTCCATACACAAGTTATTACATTACCGAAATCTTCGTAATTTACAACATATTCAGCATACAACTTAGCCTTCATACAAAAGGCCGACTGGCCGAATATAACACAAAAGATTAAGTTCGTAGCATAAAACATAAGCCATAAGATGGCATTAAACAAAAGCCAACCGGCTGCCCTTACCCACAAGGCAACCGACCGAAAACGTCGAGCTAGTCGTCGAGAGCAAGTCAGTCTCACAAACGTTAACCCCTTGGGGGGTCAACCTCCTCTGCAGCAAGTAGACAATACAACTGAGTATAAAATTGTACTCACAAGACTTACGATTAACAAACATATACATAGCTACATGCAAGCTTGATTCAATGAAGAGGGCTATAGAGTTCATTTTCAGCACAAAGCGACATTTCATTTGCAATAGTGTAATAGATTGAAAGGCACTTTATTGAATCTGTTTTTAGTTGTTCAAATAATAGTGAGACAACAATTATAATCATAATTAACATCCTAGATGTGACTTCCCAACAGCCACCACAACAATAGCACGAATTACCCATTCGTGCCACCCGATCTCAAGTTTTATCAAAACGATAAAGTCTAACTCTTGAAAGACCTTCCCAAATGTGTCCATAACCAATGATGTGGCTATTCGAATAGTTTAAATCCCTACAGGGGTGTACAACTTTACCCACATGTCAGACCGCCTTTTTGCCAAGCTATAGTATACTTCCTTGGGTATGCCGGTAAGGCTAAGTCTTACGAGACGTTTCCAATATTATGTATTAACTACGAGTCGTCCGTATGGATGGAAACCCACACGTTGTGTCGGAGTCATCGACCCTATCTTAGCAACTACCGATGCTCCTCGGTGTGGAGAACCATGATAGGAACCCACTCCCACACACCCAACAACAACACATTTCCTTTTTAAACACAACACACAACCACCACCTGCGACTCGGAGCTAACACACGCCAAAGTACTAAGTCAAGAGGGGACCCATATGACCCTCATGTGGATGCACGCAGAATGCTTGGTTCAGTGGGACAAGTTGTTCGGTCCTTGTTGACTTAGGCATACAACCACACACCCGATAATCACACCATCATCCATATGCCCAAGTCCAAATCTTTTTTTTTTTGCTTTTAGTTTTAGTTTTTTGCTTTCAGTTTTAGTTTTTCCAAATACAATACATACATGAGTACCCTAACCCAAGTATTTAAAGTGATGTTGACATAATGACCATTGCCGAAGCAATGATCCCCATATTACCATTCTGAGTATTGCTAAGCGACAACAACTCGCATACTAAATATAAAGTGACTAGAGCCCATCCATCGAGCTATAAATAACAAAAGATATAAGCCTAGGCTTAGTGGTAAAGGATGGATGTTTACCTACAGTTCATGTATCTATTCAGGTTAACTATCGCGAACTAAGAAATTACTCATCAACATAACATGCATACATACAGTTGAAACTAAAATATTACCATGCAAACATAATAGGATCAACATGCATCAAAGGAGGGACTACTTGCCTTGTTGGAGATAGTCTTCTTGTCAGCATGATCACTCGTAAGTACCGATTCGTTAAATCTATTGATCGGGCAAAAGAACTAATAACACCAAAAATAACCAAAAATTCAATTTCATCTAACACGCATACACATCAGGTAGAGTAAGATTTTAGAATAATTTAGGTGAAAGTTTTAGTCCAAAAGGAGTTTATATGGATTTTCTACTAATTTTGACAAGTTAAAGACATAAGTGCACCAATAAATCAATTATCAATTTTTTTTTCTCAAACAGAACATATTTCAAACTTATGCCAAGTTAAAGTATAGTAAAAAATTTAGATTATAAAAATTAATTTAACTCAATTTGGAGTTAAGATGAAATACTTATGAATTTTTGAAGTTTAATCAATTTTCTATTGTAAAAACAATTCCTTTTATACATTAATTTAACTCCAATATTTTATGGAACTGAAACATACTTAAAATATATTCCATTAATAGCACACTAAAAATAAAAACCAACAAAATTGGTTTCATTCAATTTGGAGCTAATTTGAATTAGTTATGAATTTTCTAAGTTATTTGAATTTTCAGTGTAATTTTAATTCAATTCGGAAATTCTATTTGCAATATATCCTTTTGATACATGCGTGCGCCTAGCCCATGGTCACTGACCAGTGGGACCAAGGTCATTGTTGACCCGATCAACACGGCCTTGGTCAAACGACCTCATAGGTCCCACGCGTCAGTGGCTCGGTCCATGCGCATAGTGCATGGACCGAAGTCCACACGCAGTCTTCGAAATTAGAGCATTATGCACTAAAGAGCATCCACAATGTTTAGACTCTTTAAAGAGGTCTAAACTTGACACATAGGAAGAGGTCTAAACTTGCAAAATTTGCTCTAATGTGTGGAACTAGTTAGTAGGACCCAAGTTCAATTAAAAAAATGGGAATCATCTCACCCTCTTCTCTATCTTGTAACCCTTCCCCTCTTCCTCCTTTTTGAAATTATTTTTTAATTGTGAGGAATCAGGACTTAGAGAGGGACTGGGTCTTGTGCTTTTAGCTAGGACCCCTTTGCTTTCAATGTGTAGGATTGGGTCTTAGTAGGAAAAGATTCTCTAAGACCCTCTTTTGTGTACACACTGTGGATGCTCTAAAACACCTAGTCTCACATGTCAATCACACAGAGGCTAAAACAGGTTTTTATTAAATTTCTAATCGTGGACCTACATTCAAATGCACACTAATCAAGTAGTTAAGTACTAATGACTGGATCATTACCCTAATGCGCCGGTGGCTCGTCAAAGCTCCTAAACGTGAGCGTGCGCAACGAGGTAGTCGATCTGGCGAAAGGGTGGTTCTCCAGGCTCGGGAGTGGCTCCACTAGGTACACACGGTCCTCATGAGCTCGATGGTGATGACGCGGAGGCCTGAGGTTGCTAGCGGCGAGCTCGCGATGGCCGAAGGCGGAGCCGAAGGGATGGTTCCCGAGGAGAAGACTCCTCGGTGATCAAGGAGCCTCGGGAAGGAGCGCGTTGGGGTCACCTTGTATTCAGGAGCGCGGTGCACACGATCTTGACGTCGATGGAGGTCGGTGGCGACCGGAATCGAGGCGACGATGGTTGACCGAAGTCGGAGAAGACAGGTCCAAAATTCCTCGGTGTTTTTCCAAAAGCAAATTATATTCACCACTAAGCTCAACGGAACAACGCAATTCTAATGGACCAAATGCCGAGGGGGGAAACTCACCGAAACGCCCGCAGGACACGATGCTGTGGCCGCTGGAGGTGAGAACGAAGAAGTTGTCCCCGACGACTCAGTGCACGCCAAGGACTGGGACTGGCCAAAATGGAGGCGGCGTTGAGCGTGGAGTCCACTGGTGAGGTCATGAGTTCATGGGAGACATCAAGGCGACGACACTATCCTCGTCTCCTTTCTCGGCCGAAACAAAGAACAGAGCAGAAAGGGTGAGAGAGTACGGGAGAGAATGAATGGATTGGCTCGGGAGGTTCATGAAGCCCAGGCAACGCTTCAAGGTCAGTCGAAGAAGCAGGAGGTGGTGAGCGAGGGTGCCGTGGCGAGCATGCGCGAATGCTAGCGCGCTAGGCTGAGCGGCGAGGAAGATGACGAAGGCTCCGACATGTGGGGCTCGCCCGTCAGCGGCAGCAGCGAATGGCTCGATCGGAGCCTGTCTTGGTGATGTGGCGCGCTTGAACCAAGTCAAGTCGAATTGGTCTGGTTGAAACAGTTAAGTCGAGTTCGGTCAGGTCTGAGTTAGGGTTTGATTTTGGTTTAATTTTGACCGAATGACAACAACTTTGATCGAGCGTTTTAAAATATCAAATAAATTCTAAAATTTTTTGTGAGTATTCTAAGATTCAAATAGGACTTAGGAAAATTAGTTCAAGATATTGTTCATGCACAAGTTGTTATATTTAAATCCTTTTCCAGATGTGCATTAGAGAAGTGGTTTGGATTTTTATGAAGTCAATTTAACTTCTAAAAATTTGGGAAAATTTATATTAATTCACAATAATTAATTTAGTATTAAAATAAAATATCTCCTAGGGGTCTTCACAAACATTTAATTTAGTTTTTATTTTGGAGTTTTCATTTGAGTGGTAGGTTTCACTTTGATTTGAACATTTCAAAAGCAAAAGTTTGAGCACAAACTCCAAAATAATAGACATGCTCAAGAGATGCATCAAAAGTTTTAAAAAGCTCTTAATTTTATACATTTGAAACACAAACCTAAGTTTGGGTTGTTAGAAATCTCCCCCCTTATAAGAATATCGTCCCGACATTCCGTTCACTTTAAAAGAAAGACGGAAGTCTCAGATCGTTTTAATTCGGAGTAATACCCCAAATTCTTCAGGTATTTCTGAACTAGTCCCATGATCAGTAGCTAGTTCACATAGTAAACAAATATGGTAACATCCATAAATCGCACAACTTTATTAATAAATATTAGAGTTGATTACAAGAAAGGCTTACGAGCCAACAATAAACAAACACAGCGGAAGATGAAGAAGAAGTAGTAGAGTTTAGTCGATCCGCCATATCAATCGATCAAGCAAAGGGCCTAGTCGTTTAATCCACATCGGTAGTGAAGTCCTTCTCCTCTGAAATTTATTTGCATTAAGTAAAAGTGAGCACAACTTTCGTGCTCGCAAGTTACACCCAATAACAGATTATAATGCATGCAAGGATATATCAAAAGAAGACTTATTGGTTGAATTTCCATAAAGCAATGTTTTCTTTAAATATTTGTACTAAGTTCCAAAGCGGTTATTCTATAACTAAAATTCATTTTATAAATTCTCAAGTTTTATAGCAACATAACCTCTATATGAAATATAGTGATGGATACCCTCCTATCACATGGCTAACCGCCCAATTTCCCACTTGGATAAACTAGCCAAAATCATTTGTCAAAATCTTTTGCTCAGCATGTCCATGACCGTGGATACGGCTATTCGAATAGTTTTACACTCTATAGAGGTTGTACAACTTTACCCACAAGAGATAATCAACTTGTACTGTCCGCTCACACACTTTTGTAAGTGTGCGACTAAGTGATTATCACAAGTTCTTTACAATGCGCCATTCCAAAGTAGTTATGCTCGCTAAGGTTTCACTTCCTTGGGACTAACCATCCACCAGAAGCCCCCTCTTGTGCCGCTAAGGTTTCACTTCCATTAGGCTAACCACCCGCCTAAAGCCACCTCTTGCGCCAAGTGGGAATACTGTCTAACCGACACCCACACATCAAAATGGCATAACTAACAATGGAACGTTGCAAATTAATTAGCCCGGTCTGTCCCATTCCAGACTTGTGGTAGTACGGTGGGACGTAGCAAAATACGCTTGAAGACTGGTCCTTAACTGACTTGGGCAACTTCTAACAAAACCCTGAGCCTCGGTCCATTCCCGAATTGTACCCATGCATAAACCTGCACCCACCAACCATCCATTTCGCCCAAGTCCAAACTAATTTTTAGTTTTATTTCATTTTCCAAAGCAGTTGTAAACTTCCATGACACACCAATGTCGTAGATACAATTTAAACAATATTTGATTTTTGGCTAAAAATTCCTAAATCAAATATTTCAGGTCTAAACATGGCTAAGCTGTCAGAAACCAAAGGAAAAACAGAGGATCAAAGAAAGCCCCAAAATCATAAAAGAGAGAACAAGAACAAGAAGAGACTCATCTTGAGAAATCTTGCTTGGATTGATTTGAGATTGATGTTGGTTTACAACCACTCTATCTAGGAGAACAAAAGCTCAACACATGAGCACACAATCAATCCAACTCTCTAGAACCCTAACCTCTCCACTTTCCTCTCCCTAAACACAAACTAGGATTTCATGAATACAAGGGTTGGAGGGTGCAACCAGTACTCTTCCCTATTTATAGTGGAGGCTAGCTTCTAGAAGGATATCTCTAATGGGCACCCGTTAAGCCCACATACAAACAGGTTTCACTTACGCACGTATTTCAAAGCGATGTCTTCATCTTCTCTTGACCTAAACCACTTCTCCTTGCGCCGTTTTGCGCCATGGTTTAGCCAAAAGCCACCAAGGCGGTATTTTGGTGAAGTTACCAAAATACCCATTCTCGATCCTTCTCCAAAGACCGAGTCCAAACTTCATGAAGCAATCCCATGCTTCGCCACGTGTAGGTTGATCAACGGCTCTCTTCATGTCGGCAAGTCTCTCCCATCTGGCTCTCACCGAAACCACCATGGAACTTGCACCGACCCCCGTACCGCTTGATGCAACCCGTCGCACCAAACTTCCTGTTCGGCCATCCTTGTCCATTTTGCGCCATGCTTGAGTCCACTGACTTCACCCGACAACCTCGATCGTTCTGAACCTCAGCTCTCTAAGCCTAGTCCCGATCATCCTCGCCGTTGACTGTCATTGACCTCTAAGTGTCCTGCAAAACAATAGACCAAGAAATCGATTCCGAGAATAAGTTCTTCGCAACTTGACCCACGTTAGTCAAAACATGCATCATGCAACACATATGCACTGAAACCTATGAACTTGACCTAACGTACACACATCGCCGCCAAGTTGGCCAGCGAAGAAGTCAAAACCGGTCAGACCGCCACCCATTGGCCAGTCTAACCACCCTCTAGCTAGTTCGGCCACACCGGCCTGGCCCGACCACCAAAGAAAGGACTTAGCCACATTTCTCCTCAGAAGTCTGAAACCTCTCTGAAAATTTCAAACGCATATAACTTTTAACTCGAAGCTCCAAAAATTATGAGACCAAGTGTGGAAGGATCCCCTCTCTTGCCTACACCCTCTATTTTTGGCATGGCTCCAAACTAGAAAGTCCCTTTATGGCTGATCAGACCGTTGCCCATTGGCCGGTCTGACCGCCAGCCACTAGACCCGAGGCTTGGCCGGTCTGACCGTTAGTGGTGGCCGGTCTGACCACCACACAGGCCGGTCTGACTGCCACCTTGGCCGGTCTGACTGCCTAGAGCCTGACAGAAACTGAACTTTGCCGAAAACGCGTGTTTCGACAAACCTTAATTCCATTGCCAATTGTATCATCATCCTAAAATCGTGAGCATATCCCCATGATATCCACACATAGTATACTAGGCGTTGGCCATCGCTTTCTTGGACGAGGACTGCTCTCACCACCGAGGGAGAGGCGGAGAGGTATAGTGGGAGGTCTGCGCCTTGCTTCGGGCTGGTCAAGCTTGGTAGTTG
The DNA here is from genome assembly GCA_036346405.1 of Phyllostachys edulis. NCBI lineage: Eukaryota > Viridiplantae > Streptophyta > Magnoliopsida > Poales > Poaceae > Phyllostachys > Phyllostachys edulis. Next base: position 33,142,090 of record CM070565.1, on the reverse strand, counting down.
GGTGAGATATTATTTAAGCTCTTGGAATGCCTTCTATCAGTCGTCTGTCCATCGGAATGACTCCGTTCTCTGGAGTGTTCTGAAAAATGGCAGGGCCCTTTCCGCCGATCGGGACAGGAATCAGCTTAGGGCGGCGAGGCGCTCCGTTAGCTTTTGCACGCCATGAGCGTTGTGAGGGGGCTTCATTTCTTGGATGGCCATAATTTTTTCTGGGTTGGCCTCGATACCCCTCTCAGATACGAGAATGCCTAGGAGCATGCCCGCCTTTACGCTAAAGGCGCACTTCTCTGGGTTGAGCTTGATTCCATCCTCCCGAAGGCTGGCGAAGGTTTCTTGCAGGTCCTTCGTATGTGCACCTACGAACTCGCTCTTGATTACTATGTCGTCCACGTATGATTCCACATTGCGGCTGAGCTGGCCGGCTAGGACCTTTGTGATGAGGCGGGTGAAGGTCGCACCCATATTCTTGAGGCCGAAGGGCATGTGGGTGTAGCAATATGTTCCTATGAGGGTGATGAACGTGGTCTTTGGTTTGTCTTCCTTGGCCCTAAGTACCTGATGGTACCTGGAGTAGGCGTTTATGAAGCTCATCAGCTCGTAGCCCGAAGTGGCGTCCACCAGTTGGTCGATGCGGGGAAGGGGAAAATCGTCCTTGGGGCATGCCTTGTTGAGGTCGGTGAAGTCGACGCACATGCACCATTTGCCCGTTTCTTTTTTGTACGAGAATGGGGTTGGTCACCACTTTGATTGTTTAATCTCGCGAATGACCCCTGCCTTCAGCAGCTTGGAAATCTCTTTCTTTGCCACTTCCAAGCGGTCAGCCAACATGTGCCGCGATTGTTCCCCTTGCCACGTCGGGGATGTCCTCTGGGCACCAGACGAAGACATCCGCGTTGCTGTGGAGTACTTCGATGATGGCGTCGTGCGCTTTAACCGGGTGCTCCGCCCCGAGGGCCACTGTCCTTTCTGGGGAGTCATCACTTAGGGGGACTCTCCGAAGCTGCCCCTGTGGCTTTGGCTTCGGCGCCTATTTTGCTGAAGGTGGGCTTGTTTGGTCCCTTTTGTCTGGCCCGACGGTGTGGACGTGTCAGGCTAGCGAGAAAGCATCTAGCTCTGTGTGCCTCGTGAGGTCCTGATCCCTCCGCATCGTGATTATGCCCTCTGGTGTGGGCATCTTCATGCACACATAATTGTGGTGGGCTATGGCGCCGAAGGCGTTGAGCGTGGCCCGACCGAGGATGGCGTTGTACTGGTAGAGCATTTGAATGACGCCAAATGTGACGATCTCGGTCCGGGATGCAAAGTCATCGCTGAATGTGATGGCCAGGTCAATTTGCCCTAGGTCTGTCACTGGCCTTCCCCCGAAGCCTATCAGGAGTATGCTTGGGGGTGATAGGCGATCTCGGGGGATCATCATCTTGTCGAAGGCGTCCGCGAACAGGAGGTCCGCCGAGCTCCCTCTGTCGACAAGGACGCGTTTGACCTTGAAATCCGCCATGCTAGCAGAGTTGACGAGGGGGTCTTAGTGTAGGAAATACACACCCTGGGCATCTTCGGGGCCAAAAGAGATTGGTATCTCAGTGTATTGAGGTGGGCTGGATACAGGGTATGTCGCGAGGTGGTGAATCTATCGGGCGTACGCGCGGCGTTGTCTTTTTGAAGACATGCCGAGCGAGGATCCTCTGGCGATCATATCTATGATCCGTTGTTGGTGCTCCCCGTGGCCTCCTTCTATGCAGGGTCTTGGTGGCGGGGTAGGCAGTTGGTTATCGGCCCCTCCCTTGTCATCATGCTCGCCCAGCTGTCGGCCATGGTTCTTGTAGTCCCGCATGGCCGCGATGGTGCGACATTCGCTTGTCATGTGTGACCCTCCGCCATGGAGATCACAAAACGGCGAGGGGCCTCCGGCTCCGGCGTGGTTGCCGGGCTGTCGGCCACCATTGCGCCTGTGCCCTCGGCCTTGGCCATGGCCCCCTCGGCCTGAGTGCCTCCCCCCTCGGGTGGTGGGCTGCCGTCTACATGATAAACGTTGCGGCCCTTTTGCCGGTAGTCGTTGGCCCTCGGCTTGGCTGCTGCCTCGGCCCCGACGGCGGTGGGTCCTTTCGCGGGTGGCGCGCCGGGGGTGGTTGTTGGGGTAGTGAGGGTCGCGCCTCTCCGAGTGCTATCTTCCTCCGCCTGAGCGTACTCTTCCATCTTGTCGAAGAGCTTTGTCACAGTGCAGATAGGCTTGCGGGCCAGTCTTTTCGACAGGGGACCCTTCTGGAACCCGCACGTGGCTGCGTTTATAACGGCGATTTCATTGACACCCTTCACATGACATTTCACCTCCGCAAATTTTTTGAAAAAGCTTCGGGGGAATTTGCCAGGGGCCTACTTTACTACGAACAGGTGCCCCACGTCTTTTGGCTCTGTGTAGTTTCCTTGGAAATTATTGCAAACGAGATCCCGCAACTGTTCCCACGCATATATGGAGCCGGGGGGGTGGTGAAGAACCATGTTAGCACCACACCCTTGAGGGCGAGGGTGACGCTCTTCGCCTTTGTAGTGTCGTCTCCTCCGGCCGCCTCGATAGTGGTCTCGTACACCCAGAGGAATTCTGAAGAGTTCGTGCACCCCTCGAAGGGCGTGACCTCCGGCATCTTAAAGCCTTGTGGCTAGCGGGCCGTCTCCAACCCGATGCTCAACCGGGAGTTAGGGTCCCCCCGAAGCAATGAGGCGACAGGTGCTGTTGCCAGAGTTGGCAGGGGCCACGAGGGCTATTTCTGGTGGACGTCGGAGGTCCGCCAACTCTCGGTGAAGGTCCGCCAGTTCTTGCTGGAGGGCTTCGTATAACCTTTGGCGCCCACTGCCCTGGTCGGCGGGCCCCCTTGGTGGTTCCCGGGGAGGGATCCCTTGGCGGGCCAGGTATCGTTCCCAACGATATCTCCATGCGTGGAGTTATTCGCCTCCTCCTCCGCGGCCTGGGCGAGGGGTGCCGCTGATGCTGAGGTTCTGCTTGCTTGGCCCTTGGGGTGCTCGGGGCCGTGGCTACTTCGGCTGTTGAGACCTTGGGCTTGGCCCTCTTTTGAGGGGCCATGCTAGTACTTTAGGGTTGGGCTTCTAGCTTTCCTGCCGGTCCCCATGGACGACGCCAACTGTCGTAGTAATAAAGACTAAACAGTAGAAATAGGGGACCCCTGGTGTCCATGAGAGTGACCGAAGGGTTCTCGAAGAGGGAACTGGTTGTCAGGAAGTGAATATGTATTGATTGCCCAAAAAATCCAGTCTGCCTTATTACATGGGGGAGGTGGCTATTTATAGCCATTCTACTAGGTACACGAGATTACAAATCCACCCCCACAGGGCCCTATACAGGTAGGGGTTGCAGGGGCTTTTCCTACCCCTATGTGTAGCCTTCGGCTCATGGTAGACCCTCCTAGTCCTGGTCCATTCAATTGGTGCGCCTGGTCCAGCGGTATGGTGGTTTTCCGAAGGGTGAGGGATGCCCGCAGTCCGAAGGGCCTTGATCACCCTGGGGGTTGTGGTGCTTCGGACCCCCTTTGGGCCCCTTCAGGTCACTTCGGGCCTTTTCAGGCCTTCCGAGCCCCTTTGGAGCCCTTCGCAATACACGGAGGGGTGGGGGCGCTTGTGGTGTTCCCCTGGTCGTGGGGGCCAGTGGGCCACCCCTACGACAATCAGGAATTGTATGCTAATGTTTATGCGATGGACAAGCAGAGAAAGAATAAGACTGGGGTAGAGTTCGTGGACGTGGATGAGTAGCAGATGGGCGGGGGAGATGAGTTCGTCCAAATGCAAGCCACTAATCCCTTGGAATCCAATATCGCTTACAAGTACTTCCACCTCTACCTGTTTCTTTGCTCTACAGATTTGAATTGTTTAGGGGAGATGTATAAGTTTGTTTCAAACACAATTTGTTGCCAATGCCATGAGAGAGATTGAGAGTTTGCATGTGAAGGATATTGATACGTGCGAGGAGTCTTAGGGTGTGTTTGGTTGGTGGGATAGGATGAACTTGTACCATGTTGTTCCATTGTGTTTAGGTGAATAAAATGGTTCAACATTTAAAGAAAATATTCCACAAATCTGTATCTCACCATTTAGGATGAGATAGTTCCATTGAAGCAACCAAGTACATGGATAATTTTTTTCTTGACCCAACTCATACATGTACTACTTGGTACAAGCAACCAAACACACCATTAGTGAACGACAAGAGCGAAGTTTGTGTACATATATGATATATCTATAATACAAAATCAAACCAAGGGATTACTTTATTTAAAAGGGGAATTGATTATTTAGCCTGTGCTTAGATGCGATTCAAGATTTTTACCCTCCTTCTCGATGTAATTGTTTTTCTCACCCCCCTCGCTTAGTTTTATTCTCTGACCTTGGCCATGAGCCATCAGAGAACAAGAGAGAGAGGGAGGGGAGGGAAAAGGGGCATTGGGGCACTCACGCGCGCCGAATCCCGCAGTCGCCATCGTCTCGCTCGGTGCCGACACCGTCACATCCCCGAGGAATCGTTGTTGCACCTCCACAATCTCCTACAACCGTCGTCTTCGTCTTGGGCCTTGTGCTACTAGAGGGGAAAGAAGAAGACTAAAGGGGGGATTCACCTCGCCCCTACACCCTACCGGATTCACCTCCGAGGATTGCCGCCATCTTCGTCAGTGACGCTTGCCCGTGCCAGCCCCCATAGGATAAGGAGGAGACGAGGGCGAGGGCCTACTGCCCATCCTTGTTGTCCTTTGTCGTCGTAGGTGTGATCAACACCGGGTTCCTTCGCGCCTACCACCGGGCTCGTCCCGCTGCCCGCGTCCTTCTCTGGTGGATGCGTCTCCACCGGCTCCTTCAATGCCTCCGATCATATCGGCGGCGGGCGGAGAGCCTCGAACTGGGGACCGGGGAAGTCCTGGAGAGGCTGCTCATGGTGGTCGACGCAGGCGAGGGCGAGGGCTGTGGGGTCAGAGCCGGAGTGGAGGCGGCGGTTATTGAATGGCATTTTCTGTCTTTTTGAGTGGCCAAAACGACAAAAAAAATCGGATATTATTAAAACTAGTCACATGCCCGTGCGTTGCAACGGGAACTCATACTTTGCATCCAAAAAAATATATGAATTGTACACTAACCGTGTCTATAGCAAACCATTCACTTGAATGTGCAATTATCAGATGTTCAAATCATTCCATGGTGTGAAGCATACAAATTAAGAATAGCAAGAGCAAATTAAGTAACACCATACGATGAATAATGAACATACATATGTACATAGCTTCCCAAAAAATACACTTATTTACTGGTTTGTCATTTTGAATCTCCTTGTATTACACTCTTGTAAACTAAACTACATATGATTTTATTACTTTTCGAGATCTAATTGAGATGTTAATAACACTTCATCGATGCATCTTGTACCAAGACACCGATGTCAAGCCGATGGCCTATGCAAATAACTTCCTCAGATGTTCCAATGACAAGATATACAATTCTATTGTGATGAGCTTGTCATCGCCCTGTTCATCTCTTCCCAATGTCTATAAGCATATGCTGCCGCCTTGTACAACAAATATATTGCAAGAATGCAATTTTCTATATACTGCTATGATTAGTATGTAATCGTTTCTGGTTTTGTGGTCATCTTAAACTCACCAAAACCCCTCTAAATATTCTTCTTTTTAGGTTTGTTTGTTAAATAATCATGATTCACAAATAAAAAAATTGCATAGAAGAATAAGTCACAAGTTCAAAATTAGTCTCCACAAATTTAAGTCATGGGAGACTTCTATGCAATATCTTTTCTTCTTCTACAATAATGAGCTGACAAGATTATTTGTTTTTTTTTCCGCCTAAATGTGCGTAATAATTGTGCGTGCTTCAAAACTCAAAAGTATCATTGTGTATCAACAAAATTCACAACCATCAAGACATGGCAACAAATGTGAGGATATACTTGTGATGTATGCTTTGGAGTAAAATAATTTCTGAATTGCTATTAATTTCATCACTCCAACAATGGTGCATGTCGAAAAGAATGGTAAGGGTGAAGACATCTACAAACGACAAGCAAAACTAGGATACAATCTGCAGATGGATTTTAGTTAGAACTCATGTTTCTAGGCGGTGTGGTCTTGCGAGGAAAAGATGCAATACTTTTCCTTTGCAATGAAGAAATCTGATTTGGTATGAACTACTAATTGCTTCAAGAAGGCCATAGAAAAATGGCAAAATAAAACAAAATATCTACAATGCCAATTTGATCTCATTCTCTGCAGTTGGAATGTATCATTCAGTATAATATTGAGCCTAACATATCTGCTCACAAAATTCTTCATCATGAAAGCATTGCTCATCTCGTGGTGAACACATAGCTCATGCAAAGCAAAATTTTTGGTTAGCAAGTATTCAAATTATCCGAAGTTACCGTAAAATGACATAATGATTCAAAGCACAAAAATAGAACAACCGTGATTTGTTTCTCCAAACCGCAATCCCAAAAGTCCTGGTTTACATTGCCTTTGGCTTCATCATTTATCCATGATCCTTTCAAATTTAATAAAAGAAGTATGTGTAACATGCCCGATACCATAACAAGGGGACCCCAGATTCATAATCTAAAATAGGACCAGCCTCGATCGATGAAGGTAAAAGTTCCAAGATGATAACAATCGCTTCCTAACCAAATTGAGTATATAAATCAAAGTCATTTGAAAAGCTAAGAGTCATAGATCATCCTGCTACAAAGTATTCCAACCAACCTGGTAATTTCCAAAAGTATATGCCGCAACAATCTCTTTTGACATGGCTAGATTCAAGTGTCTTCGAGAGTGTCTAGATAAATGACGACAAACGATAGTAACAATGTTCATCTTGCACCACGTATAAAAGAGCCACCGAGATACAACAACAAAATGCCCAACTCCATCACAAAGTGAGGGACTTGCAGACTACTCCTATCCTTGTGGCCTCATACATAAATGTTCAACACCGAACAAATGCGTTTATGACAAAATCAAACAATTCTCACGCAGAATGTAAAGCTACATAAGAAAATAAGATATAACAACAGCGAAGAAGCTGATGACAGGGAAGAAAATGTATGACCATTTTAGCTACACTTGTTGCATTGTCACTGTCAGCTTAGTAAGTTAGTACTCCCTCCGGTTTTGTATGTTTGACGCTGAGTAGAAGCTTTTAGCATTAGCCTGCTTCAAATAATTGTGTAAGGAGGGAGTATGTCCATAGTGTGATTAGCACTCCAAATATTTGTTCCTTTGTTGTGTGTGTGGAAGCACATTGAACACCTATTTTCTCCTATATTTGTATGCAAGGAACTATATAATCATCTAATTTTCTATTTATATGCAATGCACCCTCTGATCATCCGATTTTACCTCCATCACTATTAATAATCTCAAATGGGAATTATGGGACCATAGAGGCAGGCTTTTCGCATCTGGAGAGGATATTTTCCTTCTAAAAATGGTATGTACTTGTAGAGACGCAACAAATAAGATTGTGTTTCTACTATTCTAACATGTTTATCAACTTAAAAAAACACATCGCTTTCGATTCCTTAAGTATTACACAAAGAATATAGTACAAAAAGGAAAAGAGGGAAGGACACAAAAGAAAAAGGGAAAAGGTGCACCTTGATCTCGTGGTAATACTTGTAAGCACCAAATCATCTCTTGTTTGGCTTCCTTTCTATCCTAAATCCCTGCATGCAAATAAATCAAATCACGCTTGAAGTTACTGAGCTCCGCAGAGTCCTCACCATACACCATCTTGATGTTATCCACACAAGCACTGGAAACAATAGGCAAACAAATCAAATCACCTCCTTGAAGAACTAACCTGCAGATGCATGGACCGAGATAGGAGAGCAAACCTGCAAGCTTCCCTGTTGAATCTGCTGCGTGGCACACCAAAGAACTCATCAAAAACCTTCGGTTCCACCCTGCAGAAGAATGGGTGGTCTATAATCGCCACAAACCAGCCAGAACGGCGTCAAGTTAAATGTGCATTACGCAGAGAGTAAAAGAGGATTCCCGAGTTTGCGACTACCTTGGTAGATGTTGCAAAGTGTGGACTTGTCATAGTTGGTGCACCATCCATCGAGCCAATCATGCTCTTGTACAACAGCAGCATGAATCATCATGAACATCGGCCGCTTGATTTACGCAGAATAAAGATCGCGAGGCCGTGAGCATCGTTCGCTCTCGCATTTTTACAAGAAAAATGGTAGGTTATATTAACCAAGTTTTGCATATATGAACAAGAATTGATTCCTTTCTTGGTTATTGCCAAATGATGCAAACTATCATTACCGGAGGTGGTCGGGTGGTCAGTGAAGATCTCCTGAGGTGGTCGGGTGGTCACGACCTTGTAGCTCCGTGCTCCACGAAAGAACACCGCAATCGCACACCGGCCATCGATCAACATGAGCACAAAGGTCAATCAATAACTCATCCCCGATCCAGATCCAAGAAAAGAGCCTTCTTTTTCCCTCCTCCTTTTGTTTCGTGCCCAAGATTTGGGGCAAGAATAGTAGGGGTTCCCGGATCCAGGAAAGTAAGGAAGGAACGAACTGATACAGGGGTTGAATTGGCGGGCGGGAGGATCGGGCGAGGCGAGTAGTACCTGCTGGTCGGTGTGGGCGAGGCACTTATGACGATCTCGCCTCGAGGGTGCTGGCGCTCGTCGAGGAGAGGTGCTCAGAGTATCAAGGCCACCGTCTGTCGCCTCGCTTGTTCACTTAACAAAGACGAACCGACCCCATCTCCTTCTTCGTCCTCGCGCTCTCCCTCCCCCCTTCCTCTCTTCTCTTCGAAGGCTTCTTGTACCTTTGAACTCTGGTCTTCTTTGTTCTTCCGTTCTCTGGCTAAACGGCCCAAGCAGGAAATTACTGTTCGTTTCCGATTCTATCGCTACCTGGAGGTGGTCGGGGTGGTCAGCGAAGATCTCATCAGGGGTGGGTAAGTTAAGAAACATAAGCATCAAGAAACCCCTACGAGAGCTCTAATCCCCAATATTACGAAACCACCATGATACACAATCAAAATCTAATCCCCAATCCAATCAATTATGTGTAGAAATCAACCAACAAGACGAGGCATCCGTAGTCGCTCTCGCACATACTCCAACACATGAGCATACGGGAGAAGGATAGAGCTGACTCTCCCGACGCAGACGAGGAGTCGGAGACGGCGGCATGAGGAGGAGGGAGAGGCTTCGAGAGAGAGGCGGTGTTGGGATGGGAGAAGTCCATTCTTTTCGCCGCTGTTCCTCCCTCGATGATGCCCTAGTCTCCTCGCCACGCGGAGCACTCAAGGAGGCGCTGTTCCTCCTCCTCCCCTTCACCCGTAGTCGCATCGTTAGCGCGCCGCCGCCGCCGCCTCCATTCCACCTCCCTATCCGCCTCAAGATACTCCGCCTCCCGGGCGCCGCAGAAGCGCCACTGCCATCCTTCTGAGGATGCGACAAGAGAGAGAGGGCTTGAAGGAAGCAGTGCGTGGGAGAGCGAGCGAGCGAACGGTTGGTCAAGGGAGGGGGCGACGGGGGTTTGGGAGTTGCGCGAGAGAGGAGAGGGGGTTTGACGGTTTCAATAAGACCGAGAGCGACGAGAGGTTGGAAGTGTAGATAGCAAAAGATCTGACGACTCACGTCGTATAAAGAAGGACTCATATCGTATGAAGGAAGACGGACGACGGTAAACTTCTTTTTTTAAGTAGTAGAGATAATCAAAACAGGGTATTTAATCGAGAATTAAACTAAGCGAAGGGTAAAAACAATTAGATCAGGAAGAAGCGTAAAATCTTGAATCGCATCTTTGTGAGGTAAATAATCAATTCCTCCTATTTAAAATTCCTCGTGGCAACAGGACATGTCTCTCATGCGCACTTCTACGAGAAAAATCATTAGCTACGCTTTGCTAATCATAGTAAGGGTCCATCAAATTAAGGATTGAATATTTTTCTTTTTTGTGAGAATTTTTAGCATATTTATCATTTTTTATAAACATAATTAGGGTCCACTAAATTAAAGATCGGATGTTTTTCTTTTTCTAAGAATTTCTTCAATTTCTATATTTTTATTAGAACTTTTACCACGTATCATGAACTTTTAATATATAATAAATGCTCATCTTGCACTGCTTCATAATTATTATTTTTTCAATATACGAGGCAAACATTATTGAGTACTAAAACATCAAACAAAAGATTATTATTCAGAATAACAAAATATCTCTAATAAACCCCCAACGAAAACCCCCAGAAAACCATCAATCTCCCCAATCCTTTCTCTGTCTCTTCTCGAAGCAAGAAAGGAAAGAAACCAAACTGCCACAACGAAGCCATGGCGATTCTCTCCCTCTCCCTCTCCCTCTCCCTCTCCCTCTCCCTTCCCTCCGCCGTCTCCTCCTCCTTCCCCCGCAGGCTCGCATCCCAACTCCACCCGCCGGTCCCCTTCCGTTCCACTCTCGTCTGCCTCGCTGCGGCGCCCAAGGTGCCCCTCCCCATCGCCTCTCCGGCCTCCCTCGGGGACGACCCCGCGAAGTGGGACCCCGCCGAATGCGACGCCCTGCTCCGCGGCGGCGAGCAGGTCGCCTCCGTGCTCCAGGAGATGCTCACTCTGGTACGAGTGTTTTCCACCTATTTCATTTGGTTCTTTTACTAACTAAAGGTTGGAGCTGTTGTTCTTTTCAGTCTTGTAGAAATGTTTCTTGAAATGGCTATTTCTTTGGTGATTTGTGGGTAGTAGACTAGTAGCTGTGACGGTGACTCATGAAGATGGCAATTTCTTGTATTTCGAGCTAATTGTGTGGTTAATAGTTTTTATTCTATTTTGAGATGTTCTTTAGTGACGAAATGTTCTACTGGTTTCTTTTGCATCTCGGTTGGGTGCGAAATTATACCATTTTTTTTTGTTTTCCTCTTGACAAATTGGCAAAGATTTTCTGTTCATTTAACCCATTGCAACAATTACTATATCCTCCATTGCATTATTTTACAGTGTTTTAATTTGGGATAGATTATAATTTGTATTTAAATTCTCGAATAACTATCGATGGAGAAATCTTGAATGGTGAATCAGATAATCTCTGTATGCTATGCAGAATTTCAAGGTTTACGGTGTGGGAAAATTGCTATAATTTGCTACTATTGAGGGTTTTACAGTAGTAACACTGTATTCTTGATACGGTGCCTGTATGCTGGTGTTGATGGCTTGTTGCAGATGGAGGACATGGAGATGGATGGTGCGTTTGAGCCTGTGGCCGTGGAGCTGGTGGCTCAGGGAGTCATTGGGAAGAGGGTCGATGAGATGGAGTCTGGCTTCCTAATGGCGCTTGATTACATGATACAGCTCGCGCAGAAGGACAGTGATGATGAGGTAACTTGTTACATTCGTCGCCGAACTCAGCCGAAGTACTAGGATTCTACATCATTGACCAGCTTCTTTTCTTCTCTAAATGACATTGCTTCAGAGGTCATTCAGCATCACAGAGGACAAAAATGTTGTGGGTTCTGGTGGCTTTGCCATATTGTAATACCAAAAGGATGCGTTATCTATTTAGACGGTTCTCCAACTATAATTGGGCAATTGATGATAATGCCTTAAGATGTATGTATTTACTCATGTTAAGTTGCTCATTAGCATCATTTGAACCTGTAAGCAAGTTCTTCTGAATATTCCCTTGAGAACGGTTTGTAGCAAAATGGCGACTCTGAAGCCCGCAACTACTGTTGTGAGACATGCTTACTGGTTTAAGGCCCTAATCTTGGTTACTCATTTTAAGTTGCCCATTAGCCTTATCTGGACATGCATTTAAGTTCTTGAAGACATCCTTGAAAATGCATTGCAGCAATGTGATAGAGATGATGTCCATGACAGATAGTACAAGGCATTGTTATCAGACCAGACTAATTATAATTATCCTGCTATATGCTTTGCTCTGTTTTTCGAGCTTTGTCTACTTGCCTTACACTACAGTTTTATGATGACAGCGCAAGTCTCTTCTTGAGGTAGTCAAGCAGACTGTCCTAGACCATCTCACGAAAAAATGCCCTCCACATGTAAGTATTGTTTCTAGTGCTAAAAAATTTCTTATGTGGGAATATCAAAATTTTATTTCTGTAGGCATAATTATGCTTTCTGAACAGTCAGCCCATTATACGAACCAGGTTCAAGTGGTTGGACTTCTTTGCCAGATTGAAAAGAAAGAGAGCAGGCATGAATTACTGCGTCGTGTAGCTGCTGGTGGTGGTGTGTTTAAAAATGATAAAGGCCTTAAGTGCCAACTTCCAGGGGCAAATCTTAATGACATCGCAAACCAGGCAGATGATCTGCTGGAGGTAAATTGAAGAGCATGAGTATAGTTGTGCATTCGTGGTGATGTTATATGCACTTTGAACTCTTCATGACTTGTTTCTTTTAAATTCTTTCACTGAATGGTTTATTTTATTAATCACATCCTCGGCCAAAATCTTAATTCCCATCCAATGTTATGGAGCAACAGTATTTTTGGCATGTTGAACATTGGCTCTAGTTGCTACTGTTGGAATGAGGCTTGTATCCATTTCAATGGGCCAAGAGGCCAATATATAACATGTATAGGGTTTACAATTATACAAAGAACACCCTGCACTATCTACATATCTAACATCCTCTCTCAAACTCATGGTGGATCAACAACATTGAGTTTAGAAACGTAGAATCTATGCTGAACTCTAGTCTGTGCCTTGGTGAAGAAATCTGCTAACTACAGCTCCGAAGGCACATACTAAGATCAATAATCATCAATAAAGATCACATAGTATCGATGACCCCCTTTCGAAACGAAGGGAGCTGGACCCCAAACATCAGAGTGAACGAGATCAAAAGGACGAGAAGAAATACAATCACTAGAGGGATAGGGGAGCTGCAGCTGCTTGCCAAGCTTGCAACCTATACAATGTAAAGAGGTGTCCCTAGAAACAGACCAAGAACAACATGACCGACTAAAGACGAGAGACGCGAGCCACAGAGATGACCGAGAAGATGGTGCCATCGAGTGAAGGAGGTAGTGGAGGACGCTGCAAGGCCAGAGGTAGTGGTAGTGGCTGACTGGCTGGTGGAGACATCAGAAGGAAGATGAAGCTAGTCGAGCTCCCAAAGACGCTGCAAATCATGGCGCCGAGGGCCAGTACCAAGCAGAGTCCCCGTGCGGTGGTCCTGAACACAAGAGTCAGACACAAGAACAACACGACAGTCGTGATCAGTGATCTGACCAGCCGACATAAGCTGCATAGTAAGCTAAGGAACATGAGAGACTGCACGAACATGAAAGGAAGAAGTGGAAGGGGTGCCACTGCCTGCAATAGGAAGAGATACCATCTGCAGTCTGAATAGTGGAACGAACAGAAGTGAGGTGGGTAGAATCTGGTGTCATGTGAAAGGAAGCACCAGAGTCCAAGATCTACGGAGACAAGATACCTGACGAGGGAGGAGGCGGAGGCGAGGAAGACTACTGAGAAGCAAGAGCCAAACGAGCAGAACCCAAGGAGTCTTGAGGACGAGCCGACATCGAGGCGCTAGAGCAGTGTGAGGAGCTGCTGAGTGGCGTCACCAGAGGAGCTCTGGCGAGAGGCGCCAACTCCTGAGTGGGAGGAACCTTCGGAGCTCTTCGGGGGACGTCCACCCCGATGACCCTGGTCCTTCTTCTGCTTGTAGCAGTCCTGATACCTATGGTCGTTTCTGTTGGCGAGGTGCAGTGGAGACCATGAAGAGAGGCAAAGAACAATCGTGCGTTGGGAGTCGGGAGGCATCACGGTCGATGCCAAGAAACAAAGCGAGGAAGAAAGGCCAAGGCATAAGATAGCTCAGATCCGAGCCACGCCATGGCGACGAGCCTCCTCAAAGACATAGACCAGGAGAGCCTCCACCAAGCTCTCGGGCGAGGTGGCGAGTCGAGTTGAGCACGCATGCCTCGAACTCAGCCGAGACGCGCCAGAAGTCATAGAGACGTGAGTCTCCGCGAGCGGAGTCACAAGCGCAGCAGGAGGACAGTCCGACAGACATTCGCCCTAGAGAGTCCAAATGATGCCACACCTCGCATAAACCGGTAGAAGTCATCCACAGGCATCGAGCTGCTAAAGAGAATGCGACTGGTGCACGATTGAAAGGTACATAGCATCACTCGTCGGCTGGTAGTGAGCTCGGAGACGCTCCTACATAAGCTGTGTCGTCGGCAGCTCCACCACATCCACAGAGATGGCCATAGGCATGCTACTCACCAGGATGGCGATAGCATGAGCCTCGGCATCCTGCCATCGCTCGTAGGTGTGCAGCTCAGACTGGCAGATCTCCAGGTCCTCCTCCAGTGCAGCATTGGCGGCCTCCTGAGCTATCGGATCCGCACCAGCAAGAAGAGCGGGCAGAATAGGTGGTGTAGGGCAAGGCGGATAGGGGTGCTCGCCAGTGAGATGACCCCAGGGACGCTGGCTGTTTAGGTTGATCCTCAGGTGAACGGCTCACTCCATGAAGTTCGTCCCATTGAACCGAACTGGGAGGAGCGGGATGGCGAAGGATCCTCCGGTAGAAGCCATCAGGGATGACTTGACCGGATCTGTAGTCGAAAGTCGATGAGCTGAAGTCGATGTGCTCAGCAGATATAGATGGAGCCCCTTTTTTATACCAGAGAAGCCGGAGCAGATGGAGGCCGGTTAAGACCGGCTGCTCGGCCAAGCCGGGCAGGCCCGTTAGCTCCAAGTAGATCGAGGAGTTTGCATGGAGCCGAGCCCGGCCCACCGAAGAAAAGGCAAAGCTCTGCTTTGGGAGAGAGAACAAAGTAGAAACTCTGCTCTACTTGACGGCTTCACGGGCTGAGGTCGGCGGCGTGGAGGATCTGGCGGGGGAGACTCGGTGGGAGACGGCGTCGAGGATCCGGCGGGCAGCACAGCTTCAGTGCAGGAGAAGAAGAGACGCAGGCTGGCGACGGGTGGCTCGGATTCGGCGATGGGGACGAGCCGGCGGTGACGCCCGGGATGAGGCGCGGGATTGCGGTGGGAGCGGCAGCGACTGGCAAAACCCTAACCCTAACCTTAGCCTTGCTCTGATACCATGTTGGAATGAGGCTTGTATTCATTCTAATGGGCCAAGAGGCCAATATATAATATGTACAAGGTTTACAATTATGCAAAGAACACCACACACTATCTACATATCTAATACCTACGTAGTTATTTACATCATTACTGTAATCACTTCTTACATATCTCAAATGAACATACAACGTAATGACAAGATTTTATACCCTTCAAGAAAGAATATTGACAACCTAAAGCGTCTACACTACTAATAGTTTCAACTCATCCTATCAGTTGCCTCTTAACTGCTCAGACTTGTGTAGTTTTCTTTTTGAAGTGCATATAAGCACTTACCTACCTAATTTGTAGCGATGACACACATGAATATCATATCTGCCCATAGTTATTTTGGAGCATGCAATCACTAAATGTATGATAATATATCTTTATTGTGTAACAATGATATTATAGTTTTTGTATCATTTGCATATTTGTAGATGTTGTATGGACTATATAATAGTTCTGCCACTAAGACATGTTCCAAAAAAATTATGTAATGTGAGGGACTTGTGTTAGAGGTATGTGTCAGGATCCCGAGTTGATGGAGATGGATTGGAGGGTAGATGGTAGCTGTGCGTCGGAGCTGAGTGGCGTCCGCTGCCTCGGAGGCGCGATCGAGGCGCCGTGGTAACGAAACTGGGCAGCCGAAACTTGGAAAGAGTCAACTAGAAGAAATGTAGACAGAAACAGAATTAAGACATAATAGATTTGGGAATTTTCTGATATTCTTTCGTACTCAAACCAACATGTATCTCCTTTAAATAGAGAGTATCCTAACAGACTATACTAGGAAACGAAGTTGAATACGAAAACTATTACATAATTCCGAAACAAACTCTGAAACAGAAAAGGAAACTGATAGTAAAAGCAACTATTCCAATTCGACAACGCCGCCTTACCGTCAAAAGCTTCCTTGTCTTGGCGTTGATAGACCGACATCTGCCCTCCTCATGAATCACCGCCCTCGAAATAAAATTTGGGTAACGATCTTGGAACGTTGCTAACGGAATGCATGAGGTATCTAAGACAAAAGTTCCTGCCCTAACATGCTGTGTACCCTATCGACATTGTGATTTCAACACGTGCAAGGGCTGAGGTATCACCTGACCCTGCTAAAGTGGAGGTAATGGAGGAGGAACTGATGGTGGAATACCCGGGAACTTTTTTAACAAGTCAACATGAAATACATCATAATTTTTTGCTCCTTTTGGCATTTCCAGTTTGTAAGCAACAGAACCAATGCACACCCTGATTTTAAATGGTCCAAAAAATTTTAGTGCCAACATCCCAGCGTTGTGAATTCCCAGAGAGGCTGCTGGCTGATGAAGGAGCCGCACCGTACTAAATCTCCCACAGCAAAAGAAACGTCACGATGATTTTTATCATAATACTTTCTTGCATAATCCTGCGCTTGAAGCAGTCGGTCCTTGATATCACTAATGAGCTGATCACGAACTAACAGAGATATCTCCACAGCCTGGAGTGCAGCTGTGCCTTTCTCATACGTGTGCAATGAAGGAGCATCTCCGCCATAGACCACCTTGAAAGGGGTCTCCCGAAGAGCCGAGTGATAGGAAGTGTTATAGGAATACTCTGCCCAAGGTAACCACTCCAACCATTGACGAGGTCGATCACCAGTTAAGCAACGCAAATACATTGCAATCACCTTATTGGCAGCCTCAGTTTGACCATCGGATTGCGGATGGTAAGCAGAACTGAGATATGTATGAACCCTGGCCATACGAAACTAATCTTGCCAAAAATTGCTTGTGAATACTGAATCCCTGTCACTGACAATTGATGTAGGTTTCCATGAAGACGCACTATCTCATCAAAAAAGACTCGGGCAACAGTGGTAGCAGAGTAGGGATGAGCTAATGGAATGAAATGAGTGTACTTGGAAAAACGGTTAATTACAGATAAAATTACCGATTTGCCATGAACACACGGAAAGCCCTCGATAAAATCCATCGCGATATCAGACCATAGATGGAAAGGAACGTCCAATGGTTGAAGTAATCCTGCGGGGTGAAGATGTTCAGTTTTGTTGCGCTGACAAACAACACAAGCCTTCACAAATTCTTGAACAACTTGTTTGGCACCTGGAAGATGAAAATCCCGACGTAAGCGGCAAGGTTTTCTGGATGCCCTCATGGGCGGCATGAGATGCTGAGAGAATTATGTGTAACGAAGTGGAGGTCGGCGGAATGTAAATCTTCTTGTTGTATGTTATCATACCATCCTGCATAGACCATGGTGCGCCAAGCTTCCCGGACACAATTTGATTGCGGAGTTGCTGCATCTCTGAATTTGTGGAAGCTTCATTGCGTAATTCTGTGAATGTAGACAACGCAGGTGAAGAGATGGCCAGTAGGCATGCTGTAGGACAATCCCGGCGTGATAAGGCATCGGCCACTGTATTCAAACGTCCCGGTCGGAATTCCACTGAGAAATAATACCCAAATAATTTACTCACCCAGTGTTATTGTGGAATTGTTGAAAGACGTTGATCCAGCAGGAATTTTAAACTGTAGTGGTCTGTTCTGATTAGAAAATTTTGGCCCCACAAGTAAGGTCTCCAATATCGAACTGCTTGAACCAAGCCAATTAATTCACGCTCATAAGTTGGTAACTTAGAGTGGCAAGGGACCACGGGTCTACTAAAAAATGCAATTGGTCCCAACCCTTCGTGAAGAATAGCCCTAATACCTGACCCTGATGCATCACACTCGACGATAAACTTTTGTGTGAAATCGGGCATATGTAAAGCGGGTGCTGATGATAGAGCCTCCTTAAGTGCTTCAAAGGCTTGTTGTGCCGCTGGAGACCAACCAAATGCCTCTTTTTTCAACAAGTTCACGAGAGGAGCTGCAATTTTATCCAAAATCTCAAATAAATTTACGATAATAACCAGCAAGTCCTAAGAAACCCTATAATGCTTTGATCGTCTTTGGTTGGCGCCATTTTGAATTTGCCCTCACTTTGGAAGGATCCATGGCCACTCCTTCAGAAATAATGTGGCCCAAATAGGAAACAGAAGATAACCCAAAAGAACACTTAGATTTCTTGAGAAATAACTCATGCTGACGTAGAAGAAGAAAAACCATGCAAATGTGTTAAATGCTCTGACCAAGAGGAACTATAAACCAATATATCATTAAAGAAAACCAGGACGAAGTTTCGCAAATAGGGCTGGAGAACCTCTTTCATCAGAGCCTGAAAAGTGGCCGGTGCATTAGACAACCCAAAATGCATGACCAAGAACTCGAAAAGGCCTTCGTGTGTTCTGAACGCCGTTTTGAAGACATCCTCAGGATACATGCGTACTTTTGTTTGGTGCACATATGAAAAAACTTTTGTTTGGGTATCAAATTAGCACAAAAAATTCTGAAAAAAATTCTAGATGTAATTTATGGTGTAATGTTCCACCCTTTAAAATTTGAAGTTCAAACTCAAAGTATGTTAGAAGATACAAAAAAGAGAAGTTTACTGTGAATAGTAACATTTCCTTTTTTTCAAAGACCATTTGATCTATCATATGTCGAATTTCTCTTTTTGTATCTTCTAACATACTTTGAGTTTGAACTTCAAATTTTAAAGGGTGGAACATTACACCATAAATTACATCTAGAATTTTTTCGTAATTTTTATGCTAATTTGATACCCAAACAAAAGTTTTTTCATATGTGCACCAAATGCACTATGTGCACCTGATATCCTCCCCAGGATACATGCGTACTTGGTGATATCTCGACCGGAGATTAAGCTTTGTGAAAAATCGTGCCCTTTGCAGTTCATCTAATAACTCCTCCACCATTGGAATCGGGAATTTGTCTTTGACGGTAAGCTCATTGAGTGCACAGTAATCAACACAGAACTGCCAAGTACTATCCTATTTTTTAACCAATAAAATAGGAGATGAAAAACATGAGGTACTTCGACGAATAACACCTCGATGTAGCATGTCATTGTACTGGCGTTCCAATTTGCCTTTCTGATGATGGGGATAACGGTAGGGCCTCACAGACACTGAAGTTGTTCCTGGGCGAAGGGTTGTACGGTGATCCTACACTCTTACTGGAGGAAGCCCTAGCGGTTCATCAAATAAGGTTGCAAATTCATCCAATAACGGCAACAACTACTCTTGCCCTGAATGCACATGAGCCTGCATAGATCGATCTCGTGATATACCGTGCCATTGGATACGTCTTCCCTCCAGCCAAATCGTCATTGTTAATCCGTCGAAATCCCAAAGAATTGGCCTAAGTGTTTTGAGCCATTGGACGCCTAGGGCCACATCAAAACCGTCCAGAGGTATCGCGTACGCATTAATAGCAAAATGGTCTTGATTGATCTTGAGGGACAAGCTACTGCATACTCCGGCACATGTTACTTGTTCCCCATTGGTGATTTTGACCCGATGTCCTTGGCGTGGAAGCAATGTCAATGCTGCTGCTTGGATCACACGAGCACTTAAGAAATTGTGCGTTGAACCGGAGTCCACGAGAGCGATGAAGTCTGTTGTCCCGATGGTCACCATGAGTTGCATTGTGCCGCCTGTATACGTGCTAGTGACTGCATGAAGTGAAATCTCCGGAGCTGAGTCCTTAGCTTCCATGGCATGCAATCCCAACTTGTCATCTCCCTCTTGCACTTCGCTGCCCATATCAATATATGTGATGAATGGTTGCTTACAGCGGTGTCCCGGTTGACATTTGTCATCGCAATTGTAACAAAGCTCTTTAGACGG
Source organism: Phyllostachys edulis (assembly GCA_036346405.1). NCBI lineage: Eukaryota > Viridiplantae > Streptophyta > Magnoliopsida > Poales > Poaceae > Phyllostachys > Phyllostachys edulis. Next base: position 33,122,212 of record CM070565.1, on the reverse strand, counting down.
ACACTCCGCTAATTCTGTTGGTGTAAGTCGACGGAACGGTTTATTAGGACGAGGTCCTGGTGCCGAAGGTGCTGATGACACCGGTTGTTGTGAAGCTACGACAGGGTTGGACGGTCGCTGCGGGAGGCGCCAAGGGCGCGACCGGGGAGTTGAAGCACTTGCAGACGCTTGAGAACGCTTTTCATAAGCACGAGCTAAACTCATGGCAATCTGTAAGTTGGATGGTTGTTGAAGTTCAACGTCGGTTCGCAGAGGCTCAGTGAGACCTGTTGTGAAAATTTGGACTTGCTGTGTTGGTGATAAGCGATCGGCACGACAGAGTAAAGCCAAGAACTTGTCTTGATACGTACTAACTGATCCCGTTTGCTGGAGACGGGTCATTTCACCCAGCGGATTACTCCTAAAGGGAGGTCCAAACCTCATGTGACAAATATTTGAATTGTCCCCATGTTGGTTGTCTCTCGTCATGCTCCAACTGAAAATACCATTGCTGCGCGATGTTGGTGAGATGATAAGAGGCCAGCCAAACTTTATCACCCTCCTCAGTTTGCTGCCCTTGGAAAAATTGTTCACATCGGTTTAACCAGGACAGAGGATCGTCAGTGTCGTCGTACGTCGGAAATTCAAGTTTGTGGTACTTCGATGTACTTGAGTGGGAAGGATTGTAACTGCTGGCCATATGGTGACGAGTGGGAACCGAAACTTGTGGTAGAGAGGGCTGTGGAAACGAAAAATTCGGTGCTGCCCATTGGTGGTGGTATGAAATTCGCTGTCGACGCTTCGTACATGGGGATCGAAGTCGTAGGCGTACGCGGGTGGGTGTGTCTGTCGGTGGTGGTGCGATGACCAAGGGTGCGGACGAGCCGTTGATCATTGTGGAAGGCAGTGATGATGACGGTATTGGAAGCAATCCGGGCGCTGAGAAGAAGGCTCCTCCCGGTTCCATTGCTGCAATTTTTGCGTTGGTGGCGATGCTCTAACGAGTTAGATCTGCTATCTTGGATTTCATCTCGGCATTTTGTTGGACAATCTCCGCCATCTGTTCTTGAATTGCTTGAAACATCGCGTTGACGGAATTTGCCTCTTCCCCGGAATCAAAACCTATCATATCTAATACCAAGTTGTCAGGATCCCGAGTTTATGGAGATGGATTGGAGTGTAGGTGGTAGCCATGCGTCGGAGCTGAGCGGCGTCCACTGCCTCGGAGGCGCGGTCGAGGCATCGTGGTAACGAAACTGTGCAGCCGAAACTTGGACAGAGTCGACTAGAAATGTAGACAAACAGAATTAAGACAGAACAGATTTGGGAATTTTCTGATATTCTTTCTTACTCAAACCAACATGTATCTCTCCTTTAAATAGAGAGTATCCTAACAGACCATACTAGGAAACGAAGTTGAATACGAAAACTATTACATAATTCCGAAACAAACTCTGAAACAGAAAAAGAAACTGACAGTAAAAGGAAACTATTCCAATTCCGACAACGCCGCCCGCCTGTCTGAAGCTACCTTGTGCCGGCGTTGATAGACTATGACAGCATGATACAGTTGACAGTTGACACCCTAGCTGCTATTTAGTGGTAGAGGCATGAGGGGCCTTGTGATAATTTGGATTAGCCTTCAGAATTTGACTATTCTTATATTTACCATCTAGAAAAGTAATTGATGTTGGTGGTGCCATTTTTGACCTGTTGAGCTGGTAATTGTAGCCATTGTAACCGTAGACACCAGGCGAGATGCACTGATGCTGCTTCTCCCTCAACTTGGTGAGTGGTGACCAGACATATGCCACCAGACACCTCCACTGACCACTGTTAGTAAATTTGCTCCATCATCCGGATGATGACCGGATGCATTCCTCCTGTACTCGGTCTCATCGATGCTTCTTCCACCCCAGCGAGCATAACGACACTTCCTTGCTTCCTCTTCATTGTTCTGAGCCGGTGACCTGATCAGCAAGTCTAAAGTGGCCCAAACAAACATCAATTGGTCTTTGGGATGGTAAATACAAAAATAGCCAAATTCTTGTGGTAGGTCCAAAATATGGCGCAGTCGTAATTGTAGATAAAAAATTTCCCTCATTTGCATTTGTTTCTCAAAGAGTTTGCATTGCTATAGAATTCTCGCTCCCGCTTGTACTTCGACTATGCAAATTTACTACAAAACATCAAGTTGATCTGATTAGCATTAGTTACTTATATTAGTTTACAATTTGCATTTGAATCATGACATTCCCTATTATTGCCAACTTACCATAGACCAATGAGGTAGTAATGTTGGTTGTTGATATGACCTTGTAAAGACTGGCGTATCTAGAATGACATGACACCTGTAAGGTTGTGAGATCCGTGAGGATAAATTACCTGATAGATCAACTGTCCTAAATAGCAAGCTTGATAACAGCCACTATCAAGGTAGCGGTGGGTGCAACATGACGCTATATGCATAGCGTTATAATTTAGCGGTTATGGTGGTAAGATAGAGGTTATGGTTTGTTGGACGTTGCTAGGACAATCAATAAGAGATTCTTAAAAATAATCAAATGTTAGTGAGTTACTAAAAACACATGATAGACAAAATATTGATCTAGTTTCAATATTCAAACTAATTGTACCTCTACACATTACGGAAATAAGTTATGAACCATTGGCATGCATACGTGATACCTCTATATAAGACATGCTAACTTGGTACAACCACCTCTCGAAGTGGCAAAGTTCTAAGGCAGCTTGTTTGCATGGTGGTCTTGTACTATTGTTTGAAACTTGGAGTCCAGTTTCCGTAATTTTATTATCAGCTGCACCCAATTAACCATTATTACCCTCAAGTAGATAAAGCACCAATTTGTGTGTAAACTAATAATCAGTGTAATATTACAACTCTGAAATTGGTTGGGGCTCAGATGCAACCGCACAAATGACAACTAAATCTGTAAACTAGAGTACATATTTTGCATGCGCTATGCGCTGCACATTATGCATTATTTAAGAATATCCACAATTAGCAGTGGTGCTTACACATTAGGTACTTCTCAATATTAAAAAATGCCTGGTCTTTTATTTTACAGAGAGGGAGAACAAGAGAGGAGCCTGCTACCTTTCAATCAAATACCAGTTACTATTATAGTATTAAATGAGATTTAATTTTTGCCCATTCAAACTTAAAATACAGTATCAGACATGGAATGCTAGGGTTGTGAATTGATACTTTAATCTGTGATGGCAAATTTAAGCTGTAGTTAATATTTGAAAGTCTGAAAATGTAACAGAGATAAGTCTACATGAGGTCTCACTATAATTCTTGTTTATGACTAGAAAACAGGCTAAGAACTATTGGAAGAGGGCTGCTTGAAGTAGTTACTTTATTTAGATCTCCATGTGAACAGATTGTTCCCCAATCTTATTACCTATTGTTTTTTCATTATTACTGCAGTCGATGGAATCCAGACCCACAATTCCTGATCGAAAACTTCTTGCAAGACTAGTTATAGTAAGAGAGGAAGCTCGAAATATGATGGGAGGTGGCTTGTTAGATGAAAGAAATGACCGTGGTCTCACTACCCTTCCTGAGGCAGAGGTATGTTTTATACTTGTTGGTACTGAAATTACACTGTTAGAATCATTAATGCCATGTCTAGTTGTACACTTGAAATATCCTTTTTACAAAGGTCTTTAGAGTACCTAAATTACTTTTGGTTGTAGAGCAAGGTTATTAAGTCGGCAAGTCGACACTACCTTCCTAGTGACCGACTTGCCGACTAGTCGCTGACTAGTCGACTGGTACTGTTCATATGACATGAATCATGAGCAACATAACAAGCACGACATAGCCAACGTAAGTCCACGACAATCAAATAAGTCCACAAGCTTAGAGTCTAATGACGTAACATAAATCCACAACAATAACATGTCCAACTCTCATCTCTCAAAAGTCATCCATCTCGAACTCATCGAAATTAGTAGTAGCATCCATGTTCTCTCTATCACCATTTTCGATTGTTGTCACACTCACATGTCGACTGTCCCAAAACTTGGTTGCACAACAGAGGCTTGGGACTCCTTGTCGGTTGTTGTCACTCACATCTTCATCTTCTCCTTCATCATCACAATCTAGGAAGAGTGGTCTGCCCTTCTTGTACTTCCACAAAGCCTCTCGCATCTCTTTCATGGTTGCTGTTGTAGTCTTGGCACATTTTTGAACATCTCCAAACCCACCCGCAAGACGCTCCTTAAACCTTTTGATTCTTCCTGATACCTTCCGGTCACAAAGCGAACATTGGACCAAATCTCGGTTGCCAATAACTGGTCAAAAGCTATACTTCCATCCTGGATCACTAGACTTAGCCTTCCGTTTTGGATCGGTCTTTGGATCATACACGGCCTCGGAGGATGCAATGCTTGCACTTGCCATTTTTTTTATGCTTCTGCATTACAAGAACGTAATTAACATAGTTCCATTCAAATACTGGGAGAATGGATTAAAAAGAAACAAGTCCATCAAAGTTTTGGCTCCAGATCTACACTAGCAGATGGACCCTATCTATATCCACTCCTTTATCCACTCCTCTGCCCGAGTTCCCCCTTCTCCCCACACCCCCCTCCCTTGGCCCCTCCCCCTCCCGATCTCCAGGCGGCGACCTGATCTCCCCCTCGGCCCCTCCCCCTCCCGGCGGCAACTCGAGCTCCCCCTCCCCCTCCCGGCGGCAACTCGAGCCGGGGAGGGAGGTAGAGGCCGAGAGGGAGGAGGGCCGGGGATGGAGGTGGAGGCTGGGAGGGGAACTGGGATGGAGGCGGAGGGGCATACCTGGATCTGGAGCGCCACGGCCGCGATGGGGATGGAGGCGGGACGGTGGCTGAGGGCAGCGGGAGCTGCTGCAAGCCTCCGACGAAGGGAGAGGGTGATGGCGACGAAGGCCGGTGGCGCGGTGGGAGTTGTCTCCGAGGGCGGCGGTGGCGACTGGATCTGGAGTCAGTGAGCCCCCGACTCCCTTGATCTGGAGCTGCCTCCGAGTCACGTGTGAGCCCCCGACTACCCTACCTCCCTCACTCCCTCTTATCTCTTGGACACTGCCTCTGACAGCCGGGCCCCACATCCCTCCTCCCAAGTCGCCCGACTTGCCGCCGCCTGGTCGACTAGTCGACGACTAGTTGACCAGTCGCCCAACTTGCCGGCGCAAGTCGAGTCACCGCCTCCAGTTGATACTTCTCCGGTGACTAGTTGACGACTTGATAACATGTTGTAGAGATTTGATACATGAAGGGACATCATGATATTGTCAGTTTCATTACATACTTTTATGACTGACATTATTCAGTGATTTCCGGGAAACGAATATCTTTACTTACGTACAAACTATTAATTATACATCAATATTGAATGCAAGGTTTTAATACCATCATGAATGAACAGGTGAACTTCTTGAGCAAGCTGGTTGCTCTCAAACCTGGGAAAGCATTGGAGAGGATGATCAGGGATGTTATGCATGGCAAAGGGGAAGGTGCTGATAACATTGAAAGTGGAAATGCTGAACCAAATTCTGAACTGGAACCTCTGACTGGGATATCTGGAAGGGTAAGCTTTGGATGCAACTTGGATAACTGTTATCTTCACAAATTCACATATAACATGCATCAACTAGACTGTTGACTGCACATGCTTACATGAACATCAGGGTAGTGTAACAGGGCGCAAGCCACGGCCAGTCCGCCCAGGAATGTTCCTTGAGACGGTTTCTAAGGTATTTTGCTGATTGGTAAAACACATTTTTTCTTCTAAATGAGCACATTGGCTCCTTTTAAGTATGTGTGGTTTAATTTTCTGTCATTCAATTTCTTCAACTTGTGGTAAGGTCCTAGGTGGCGTATATGCAAATAACACATCTGGCATTACAGCACAACATCTAGAATGGGTGAGCGGCTTGATTCATTCTTTTCAATGATCACTTGTCTTCTACTCCACCCTTGTCTGGAAAATGATGTGGTTTACCCATATTTTCCTGTTATAGGTACATCAAACAACACTGAAAATTCTTCAGGAAATGGCCTTCTAGTGTTGTTATGAGGGGTCCAATTCTCTTATTCATCATAAATATATGGAATGCTTGAGTATCTTTGGCCTTGTCAGCACATGACACTGAAGCCTTGCGCACACAAGGATCATGGTACACAAGTTATGGACCTTGTGCGTGATCAGTGGTTTAAAGATTTACAGAACCTTGGGTGGTCGTGAGTTGTTTGGCTGAGAAGTGAAGCGGAAGAAATTATCATCGGGCACCTAACGGCCAAGGATCACTTCTGGGAAGAATTCGGTATCATCATGTGCAATTCATAAGTAACTTAGAAGCTTGAAAAGGCATACAATCAAACGGTTAAGATGATCTTGAGTATAGCTTTCTTCAAGTAGCCCTGACAGAGCTGCATCTGGTTGCACTAGCCAAGTGAAATAACTACAAGATCAAAAAGGGTTTAGAGGCTTGAAGTTCTCTTAGATAGTAGATTGATTGTGTTCCTTCGTAGCCTGTAACTTTGTACTTGCATATATAGTTGTTTATTCATCTGGTATGGTATCACCTGTCTACATGAAGGTCCAATAAGCTGCAGTAAATCCGTGAAAAATATGCAGGTATGATGTGAATAGAACCCTATTTGTATCTCCTTTTTCAGGCATGTATGTAAAAGAGGCATGATAATGGGCATTACTCTTGCTCTTGTAATCCTGTTTTAACTAAGATACCTGGTCCTGCCATGAACGCAGTAGCTCGCGTTGCCTGCCACTCATAGCTTCACCACTGCAGCGGATCCGGGTCCTGTGCTTGAAAGCATCCAGAAAAAAATACAATCTGCTCATTGATGTCCCACATAATTTTATTTTCGACTCAGAACCAACTTGGAAGTGTGTACTTTGCACTAACAGAGTTCTGCAGTTGAGAATTACCGCTGTTGTCCTAAGTTCAGGCACAGATGGGTTGGTGCCCTGATGTCAGTAGTTAGGCTAGCTATCACTCTTCACAATTACCACCTTGGGTCCAAAATAGCTGTTGTTTTAGAATGGTTTGGTTTGTAGATACTAGTGCTAAATGACCCTATTAATGGCATATTTATAGTGGCATTAGAGAGGTGTATGTACAACTAATGGCACATTTCTTGTTTTTATACGCATGCATCGAGTTAAAACGACAAGTTGCACCAGGAGGAGTAAAACAGAAAAAAAACAATTTGAGTAGAAGAAACCCGATACACCTAGAAGAATCAACTGCCAAAGACAACCATGCAAGAAATTCAGATAACTTCAGCGCCCATTTACATAAGAAATACTACTTCATATTACTGGAAAAGGCACAGTAACAAAGGAAGGACACGCACATCTCACCACTCATAATTTGCACGCACCGACAGGGCAACAGCACTCGCAGACGACCTTATATAGGTACGCCAGAAGCCCCTTCGCACGTACGACTCGCCGCTACAGCAGTACGCAGGACACGCGCATACGGCCGCAAACAGATACTAGCTTGTAGACAGGTAGCATACATCACTCGTGTCTACGGCTCAGCAATGACAGCAAAACCAATCTGCAAAACAACACCACAACCACAGGCATTGCATGTATTAACTTCATGCACCGGTGAGCACCTACGCGCTCTCTGCCGCCGGCTTCGCCTCCTCTGCGGCGGCGGCCGGAGCTGGAGCAGGCTCCTCAGCCGGCGCCTCCGGCTCGGCTGGCTTGGCTTCCTCCGTCGGCTCAGCGGCGGCTGGTTCGGCAGCTGCAGGCTCCTCCTCTGCCGCTTCCTTCTTCTCCGTCGGCTCGGCCGGTGGCTCGGTCACTTCTGGCTCATCCTCCGGGGCCTTTTCCTCCACCGGGGGATCTTCTTTAACCGCCGGCTCGTCGGCGGCAGGAGCCGGGGCAGCGGCGGGCTCGGCATCGGCTGGTGCCTCGGCCGCAGGTGTGTCCTCGGCTTTGACAACCTCGGCGGGGGTCTCCACGGCCGGGACCTCAACGGCGGGAGCCTCGACGGCCGGTGCAGTTGCTACCTGTGACACGAAAACAAGCAGGATATGGGTTAATTAGACTGAGTTGTACGTGCATGCGACATATATACTATGTAGGTGTGTAACTAGTCCCAGCTGGTGTATATATAGTGTTGCTCTCGCAATAGATTCCAAGGAAAATGAAGTGTAAAGGAGATCTTAAGGTACATGGGTACACAGACACACAGACTCGAGGAAAAGAACTGAAGGCCGAGGCCCACAAGGTAGAAAAGCGAATAGATCAGCTAGAAAAAGGCGAGTAGATCTATGTTGTTTTCCTTTAATTAATTTGTTAGCTAGCTCGAGTGAGAACGAACGGATCGTATAGACAAGGCCATGGAAACATATGATAGAAATATTTTGAAGATCCACCTGCTGGAAGTTCCTCCAAAGTTAATACTAGCTAGAGGAAAATATGACCCGAAACAGACATAGATCAGTCGGTGATGTTCATGCTCTGATCTGCAACCTTCACGGTTCATTAATTACAAAGTTCAGCAAGACTGGAATAGATAGATGTTGAGAAATCTCTAGCGACCAGTTTCTTGCCAAAAAGAAAATGATCCGTTTGCTTTGATTTTCTGATCTGATTGATCAACAGTCACCGAAGGCTCATCAATACCATGCCGTGTCCTCCAAAAGGAAACACAGCTTCGCAAAAGAATCAAAAGTTCATATATACAACAAGAACGGCTACAAGGTTTTGGACGTTCGATCCATGTACAGCTTATTTCATACGCATGTCATGATCGATCTGATCGAATCCTGATCTCGGAAGTGATTAGATAACACTGGAACTTTAGATCTCACCTCAGTGGAAGCCATGCGATCTTTGCACTGTTGATAGGAGGAGAAGAGAGCTTCAAAGTGAGGTCACGAAAGTGAGCTAGCTATTCACAAGGTGATGGGCACAGTGGTGTGTAGCTAGTGTGGGTGAGATGGGAGAGCGTGAGGAGGCGTCTTGGAGCTGGGGGCCTATTTATAGTCAAGAGCTGGCCATAGCAGTGTACACACTCGTCCATCGATGCACGAATAATATCTGCACTGTGTAACACTGTAACTGCAGTCGACGTCGTATAGGCTGGCTGGAAGGCCAGCTAATTCGGCTGTATTATTGGGCTTAATGAGGTGGCTTCTTGAGAACATGTACCATGGTGGCAGCTAGCTATTGGGGCCGTGCGATGATCTTCCCTTTTCCTCTTATTCTTTCATCTTCTCTTTTCCTCTTTATTCTTTCTGTCTAACTAAGGTTTGTGATTGCATGTACAGTCAGTTTAGTGGAGATCTTAGCTGAAACTCATTGCGATTACGCTGTCGGATATATATCTAGTTTCACCTATTTTTACACAGATTAATTTGGCATTTTGAAATACTTAAGTACGTACACTAGAAAGAATCAGTGAAATGTGAGTCATTGCTTGCGATTAGAGTCGTAATGAGCTAGCTAGTTGGTATGATTCTTTTCAATTTATTTAGCTTTTGTAACAATGTTGGCACCCAAGAAAAAGCAAGAGCTTTAAAGCAAACTAACATCGACGAATGCTAATCCGGACTCCGTTAAGTGTTAACAAAGTGATGTCATGGACAACTTTTCTAAAAGCATGAAGGGTGTTTACAACGTTAAACTAAAACAAGCAATCATCTTCCTAACATGCCCTTATATTTATTTTATATGCAATGTTGATGATGATGATAGATTTAGCTTCAGAGTAACGAGTTACCGGAAAAATAAAATTTTAACAAATAAGTTAACTATTACATGTCACCCAATCGCGCGCGATCATCCTAATCAAGGACCAAAGTTTAATTTGTGCACCCATGATTCCATGTGTTGGATAGTTTATTTGTTGATATCTGGGATTTGATTCTGTGACTTCTTGTGGCACCATTGTTCAAATTTGATTTCACCAAGTAGGTAAGCATTAAGATTGGTGTTGCTAATCCGCGTGCGCGCGTCGCGGTCAAAAGGACGCCTGTCGGAAGCGGACGCTGAACGGAGCGGATCGAAGGCAAAAAAAAAAAAACTAAACTTTCAACTTTGCACTTTCATATTCGATTTTGCCCTTTCAATTTCAGCTTTGAACTTTCAATTTCAACTTTGAGCTTTAGATTTCAACTTTGACCTATCGATTTCAAGTTCGAACTTTCGATTTCAACTTTGAGCCCTTTGAACTTTCCACTGGAATGAAACTTTCAACCGAAATCGAGAAAAACACTTTCAATTCAACAAATGAAGCTTCCCAATTAAAAAACAATCCCAGATCTGACCTCAAAAAAGAGACAGGGGAGGCCGCGGTCCTCGTCACTGGTGGTATATATCGTCGCCTCTAGGTGCGAGAGGATCTGGCTAAACTAGGGGCGGACCAACCATTATGACAAGTTATGACATCCACTAGAGCTTCTGCCAGTTAGCCAGTCTGGAACCCCCCTAGGCCCCTACCCCATTCTTCCTCCCTACCGGTGTCGGAGAAGAGACGCCATCCTTCCTCCCTACCTCGGTGCTTCCTTGGTCCTCCTCCGTGGCTGGGCCCAAAGAAACACAAAGTTCAAGTTGCTGGGCCGTAGTCCTCCTCTGTCGCCTGTGGCCTAGCCCAACCGACTGGCCGAGTACATGGTGCCTATGCCTCCAGACCACTCCAAGCCAGTCTTAGTCCTCACATCACATCCAAAGTTCCAATTGTCAACTCCCAACCCTAGGCGCAGGCGGCGGCGGCGACGAACACTAGCACGGGCGGTGCGGCTGGGACCGGCGAGTGGCGGAGCCGGGCTGGGACCCAGGAAGGCGGTGCGGCGTGGGAGCGTCACACGCGTGGCGGCTCTGCTCCTAGTGTCCAGGATCTAACCCTCCGGGTACATCCCCTCATCGAATCCACTGCTTGTACCATCGCTGCCGACAGAGGCCATGAAGCTGCTGCCCACAAAGGAGAGCCTCCCTATGGTGGTGGTCTGGTGGTGACACTGCTTCTTGTCATGGAGGTCATTGTCCCTGTTATACAATTAGCCCACATTACCCTGGAGTACTGAGTTTGAGTATGGGAGAAATTTGTGAAGAACATGAAAAATTCAACTAAAGTCGGGGTCTTTTCTTCCCTTTCTGGGAAACAGTTAGGATTGCATGAATATTATATGGTTCTAGCCTGTATGATTCAGGGAAAGAGGAAGGAGGGGGGGTACTTTTTGGTGCTAAATTTTGACCTGCTACTAAATAAAGATTTATCCATAGATGTAATAACAGAAAAATAAGAAATCACTGATGAAAACTATGGATGGTTGATGATAATTCAGTTAATTCCCTTCTCTAGTCTCTACAGCCAATACAAAGAACCAAGAACTTGAACCAGGAAACAACTTGTCCTGATTCTTTGTTACCACCCCTAAACAATTAGATAGGGGACTGTTAGATATGAAATAAATAACAACAAAGTCCTGAGCCAAGAGAGCTTAGATTTAAAATTAACTCACTAAAATTAGATTCTTTTGCTGAGAAAACTATGATGTCCTACCTTTATCTTCACTTGTTGATTCCATTTAGTGTCATATACTCGTATTGCTGTGATTGCATATTTGCAATATAGTTTGCATATTGGTTCGCGCTTGGTGGCTTGCGACTCCGCCATATCTAGAATTTAATCCTGGGTCCGCCACTAGGCTAAACCATCGTCGGAGACGAGTAGGAGGGTGGTGGCAGTGGTAGATGCCTCCTTGCTTGGCCCCGCGGATGCAGGCGTCGGTAACAACAGCTTCCTTTTCCACACGAGGTGGCGGAGCCTTGCTGATGAGGAGGAGGGTGGTAGTGGTGGCTTCCAGAGGGGCGGCCCGTGGCGATGGCATGCAAGGTAGAGGTGACCAAATGGGCGGGCTAGCACGACACGAGCCCATGTAAGCATGACCCATTTAGGTATGGGCCCGTTTGGCCCATTACTTAGACGGGTCGTGCTGTACTGGCCCGTAGGCTGAGGCACTAACCTAAGCATGACACGATAGCATTGGCCCAACTAGCACGACCTATTTGGCCACCTCTACTACAAGGCGTCGGTGAGGCAAGACTCTTTATGTTGTGTGTGCATGAACTGGGAAGGAGGCTAGTAGCAGATACAACCTGGTGGGCTTCGTTCGATGTGCTGGGCCAAGCGACACGCTCTCGAAAGAAGAGCCGGGAGGAAGAAGAGAAGGAAGAAGGGTAAGATGTGCATTTTGACAATTTTCAGTGGTTAATGGTGACCAGATGTAATGAGGCTAACGGGAGTGGCAAAAGTGGGATGGAAGTTGAGATCCGATGACAATGAAGGAAGGAGATTTTGTGATGGCATTTTAGGGAATCGACCAACTTCTAGTGGCAAATAAAGAATTTATCCTAAGATATATGTATGTGCCACGAGTAGTTGTTCTCACTCTTACATGCCAAGTTGGTAATTTTGTTGATTTTAAAAAAATAGTATGGGACTTTTTGAAATGCACTAATACCAATTTTGTAAAGGCATGTGCAACAGTGGAGATAATTGTTGTCTATATAGCTGTTCACATCAATCTACTAAAAAATATAGAGATTGACAACACTTACAATGGAATAAACAACTGTTGTGTGATCTCTGACGGCCCCACAAATCACGCTGTGAGCAGACGAGCTCTCCACAGTAGACATGAAGTTGACTACGAATGCATTAGTTCATGCTAACATATTAATTTGTGCTGCAAGAGACAATCTTCTCTCTCCTCCAAATCAGCATAAATCTGATTTAGCAGTGTTTATATAAATAGCTAAGGTACATGCTCCAATGGAGGTGATATATATGCAAGCTATACCAATTACTCATTAGGGCATCTCCAATAGTGTATTTATTGTCATCTCTTAGCTATAACACGTCAACGAAATTCTATGTGGAGGAGAGAGGGGGAGGAGAGAGAGAGAGTACATGTCGTCTATTTCTAAAGAGACTGTCGTGCACGCGAAACAAGATGTGATACATTAATCTACTCTAGTTGATATGTAGGTCCGTTTGAAAGGAAAATTATAAAATATAAATGTTGTAGAGTGTGCTAGAGATTATCTATTGGAGATATTGTTTCTAAAGATGATATAGCTAAAGTGTGCTGGAGACTATCTATTGAAGATATTGTTTCTAAAGATGATATAGCATATACTAAAGATAAGATTATCTCTATCTTTTAGAGATGCTCTTAGTTAGTCCTTGTTAGAACAAGTAATTGCTTTCATTTTTTCGTTCCTAATATATAAGACGAAAGCACTCCAAAATGGTATGTCCAATTTAGAGTTATAGACTAACTAGGTAGCTAGATTAATGCTAGGTAGAGGTGGCGACAAGCCTGCAGTGACGTTGGAACTAGCAACGATACGGAGCGCACCGGTAAGAGCATTTTCGTTAAGAAAATGCTGCTCTCTTTTTTACTTGATGCTGTCTATTTCTCATGGTCTTTGAGATACGATATTGATTGCTAAACTTTATATTAAGTTATACGGGAGGAAGTAATTAGCCAATACACTCTAAATCAAATTGGCGATCACCTTGTGTCCTTGCTGTAATCTGATGGTGGATGGTGGATGGCGGTCAAATAGCAAGGCAGTGAGGGCGCCACCAGCTGCGGCATGCAGAATCATCAGCGAACATGCGGCGATGATCCTACGTCGAGTTTGGTTTTAGGTTCAAACTTTTTCGTAATTGTACGTGTAAATATGAATACATTTTGGTTAGTTAAAATCATCTAGTGCAATTTAATTTTAAAATATCAGCTACGTATTTTGGCCTCAACTTTCAACAATCATAGATAGAAAAATAAAACCTATTATTATAGTCCTTGATTAAAAAGGTTGGTACGCCACATGACACACCGAAAGCAAAGGCAGGTGGGGAGATGCACCACGGTGGGCCCCGGGAATCTCGATTCATATCGCTTGACTATCGATGACACCAGCTGAGCTGGCCCGTACTTAAACGACGAGAGAGGGGGGAAAATCCCAAGCCGGCCGGCTCGATCGGAAGATCGGGGCCGATCGACTGAGCCATCGCTAGCTCCGAATGCTGCGACTTGCCAGCCACGCGCGCCTCGCTTTCCACCGCACCCGAAGCCTTCGCGCCACCCGAGATTCCCCTCGCGCACGTGGGCTCACACGATTGGGTGGCCGTCGCCTCCGCGGGTACCGCCTTGGCCGTTCTCCCCTAGAAAAGCAGAGCCCGCGGGTCGAACACTGACATGGCGCGTGATGGCGGCATGGCGAGTGAACAGGCCGGGGCATGGGGCCCGCGGCGTCAGTGCCACGTCGTCCTGCTGCAAGCCGCTTGTTGGGTAGCGCGATCACCGGTATGTATACAGAGAGGAACTTGTTTGGAACGCGCCAGTTTTTCGTATTTCGGTAGAAACTACGCTATTTTAATGGATCTTTTATGAAATTATTTTGAAATTTATGGGTTTAAAACGGGCCTAACTTTGAAGCGCTTCATTAGTTCTTCCTAGTTTGTGGGTTTTTAATTTAGACGGCTATCAAATATCAATGGGTTTTATGGCATGGGAGGTGACCATACTTTGATGGAATATTCTTCTATTTCCTATTCGCGTGTTTACTATGATCAGGACGAAACAGTAATTATCTATGCCATTTCAATTAGCACTAACAAAAATAATCAAACAATAAATCAATCTAACATAGACGGATGAAAAATGATTAGCTGACAGGACAGATACCCCGCAAAAGGAAAAAAAATCTCGCTAAAAAATCTGGAAAGGATGATTAGTTAACAATCAAAATGAGGAAAAATTATGTGGTAGATTAACAATATACAAAAGCCACGCTAATACATAGGATTTTCTCTCTCTCTCTCTTTCAAATGATAAAGTTTTTTCACAATAAAGTATGCGGCGCGCTAATAGTTGTGTGGGTAGAAAGCGGTTGTCCTTATGACTGACCTCATCGGCGTTGGCACGGTGGCATGCATGTGAGATAGGGGCGGCGACAGGATGGGTGTTGGGGATTAGAGTGCAGGGAGGTAAGTCTATATCATGAGACCAGAGGGGGAATACGATCCACGAGATCTTAATCCAAGCGGTGGGAAAATGCCACGATTTTGAGTTTACTATCTCTCTTTTTACAGACAAAAAACTCAGTCTACTATAAATCCTATGGACTTTCATTCAAAGTGCTGCATCCTGGTTAGTGTTGGATGTAGGTCATTCCATTCAGAATCAACCATACAACACAATGGAGGACATATATGGCATGTCAGCACGTTCCATATCCTTGGCACGATGGATGGTTCTAGAAACCGTGGAGCAGCATCCCATGACCAATGGTGTCGTGGAACTGTCCATGCTAAGTCAAGGTGAAGACGCAATCAGTTCCATGATAACAATCGCACGCCTGCCGGGCCATCTTGCTCCCGGGACCACCGGCGACAAGGTGGGGCCGCGGACACGTCTGCCGGGCTGCTTTACGAGTACCCCGGGCCCCACGAAGACATCGACCTCCCTCCCGTAGCTAAAAAAATCGAGCATCCTAGGCGCCGTGGGATCCTCACCGAACGGACCGCGTCGATCGTGATGGGAAAGCTGCAGACCTGCAGTGCGGAAGCGGTCGGCACCGTACGACGCCATGCTCAGGTCTTCCCGTACAACTTCTTTTTACTTTTCCATTTCATTTCGAGGAATGAAAATGGTGCAGCGATGGTCATGATACTGTGATGGTAATAATAGGAGGGGCCGGCCCGGCCGGGCGATCTGGCTGACAGTAGCCACGGGTGTGAGTTTGCCGGCCAGGACAGGCACTCTTGGCAGCGGTTTCTACGGAAGTAGCTGTTGCAGCGCATATTATCTAAAATAGTACTACGGAAGTGCTGATAGCTAACATGTGTCTAACACAGTGTCTCTTGTGTCTGGATTTCATCTCCGTCGTATATCTGGCCGCCTCCGCACCTCCCTATCCAGGATATCCCATGTCCGCACCTCTCTAGTATGGACATCACACGTGGAACCGCTGCTGCTCGCCCCTAGCCCGGACAAGGCTTGTCCGTCACCTCTTGCCGGGATGCGTCTTGACCTCACGCGTGGCGCGCAGAGACGTGGGTCTACCGGCCCCTCCTCGCTTGGACACGCCAGGTGGCCCGGCTCCGGTCCTCTCATGCCCGGACCGCTCCCTTGCCGTACGGACACGCCACAACGTCGCTAGTTCCCTTCCTCCCACACTCGAACTCACTCCATCCCACCTGTCACGTCTTGTCACCTGTTGTCATGTCCATCCATCATCGCCCATGTTTTTTTTTGCATGTAAGCCGCGCGTGGGAGGGAATCCGATTCCTCCCGTCGCTTCGCGGTCGGCCGCGATTTGCATTGGGCGGCTATAAATTCCGAGTCGACTGCGAGACGCTTCACTCACTCTCATCCTCGCTTGCTCTCTTATTCTTGCTCGCTCTGTCATTCACAACCTTGGTTGATTTCGTTTTTACAGACGATTAAGAATTGTTTAGAGCCGTCATTAGCGGTCATATTAGTAGGTAAATTTTTCTCGTAAGTATTTTCTTTGTTAATTGTGTAGTTAGTTAATTAGTCCTAGTTGATTAGTTGTAGTTATTTAGGTGTAATTAATTTAGTCGTTATCATTAAGGCGTAATTTAATTTGCGTTAATTAATTAGTTGCAATTAATTAGATCATAATTAATTAGTCGTAGTTAATTAAGTCCTAATTAATTAGTCGCATTTAATCGGTCATAATTAGTTTAGTCGTAGTTAGTGAGTCGTAATTAATTTATGGCCTTATTACGTCATAATTAATTTAGTGGCTTTATTAAGTCGTAATTATTAATTTGTAATTAATCTGTGGTAATTAATTAGTCGTAAGTAATTTAGTGGTATTTAATTCATCGCAAATAATTTAGTCCTAAATAATCTAGTTGTCATTATTAAGTCGTAATTCTCTATTTGTAGTTCATTTATGGTAATTAATTAGTCCTAATTAAATTAGTGGTATCTAATTACTCATATTAATTTAGTCACAACTTATTTAGTCGCATGCGTAATTAGTCATAATTATTTTATGCAATTAATTAAGTATTAATTAATTGGTCGCATTTAATTAGTCGTAATTAATTTGATCGTAGTAAATTAGTGTATATTAATTTGTTGTCTGTATTTAGTCGTAATTTTTAATTTCTAGTAATTCATCGTCATTATTAACTTATTCACTAATAATATGTGTCTTTCATCTCTTGCAAGTCATGCCTCTACCGGAACTACTGGAACCCTTCTACGACGAGCATCACTGGTGCAAGTTGTGGATCACCAGGGAAGCGGATGGCCCTCCACCCCTCGTGCTTTGGTCCGAGAAGCATTACTAGCAACTCGCGACGCTCGCTACGTCCAAATCCATGGGGACACTAGTTTGTTGCCCTTTGCGAGGTTGCTCTCAATCAGACGCTACTTCACCCTGAATGACGGTCTGATGTTGGCACTTGTCGACAAGTGGAGACCCGAGATGCACACCTTCCACTTTTGGTGGGGAGAGACGACGGTCACTCTACAGGATGTCTCATTCTTGACCGGTCTCTCGATCAGGGGTGAGCCACTTATTCTAGACCGCGGTGGACTAGAAGGCCCAGTTGGGGCATCGGTTTGGCATACCTGTCTCAGACAGCGCTCGTGGTGTCCCTCGGACATGGTTGAGGAATGTCAGTCAATGCTCGGTGGATGCACCAGACGAGGTTGTTAGGACGTACCTCATTGCTTACCTGCTTCGTCTCTTCGGTTAGACCATGTTTCCCACCACACAGGGCGATTGGGTGTACCCTAGTTTCGTCCACATCGCCGAGTCTTTGGCTGCCACGGAGGCTAGGGTGATGCCCTAGTACAGTTGGGGATCAGCCATCCTTTGCGCCACATACAATGGGTTATGTGACGCTTTGCGGCGTGACACCGGTGTGAAACCGGTTGATGAACCATGGAGGTCCTAATTTGGCCCGATCTTTCGACGAGAAGATAAATTTGGTAGAAGTCGCTCAACTCTCATGATCCTGGCTATGAACTTGTAAGGCTTGAAACCACACAATCGCTGAACTGCTCGATAAGTCGTTATCAACCATGCACGAATACTCGGAAGACCTGATCATGAAGATCAATTCCTGCATACACCGAAGAAGCACGTAAGAATGAGATAAATAGCAATCTGAAATTGCGAATAGGAATTAAGATTGTATTGATAAGTGGGGTTCCGAAGACAATGTCGCTGTTGATCTCGCCGAACAAGAGGACAAAGTATAAAGTAGCAAATCTAAACTTCAATCAACAAAACTCAAGAAACTAGAGGGGGTGGCGGCCACTATGTATAGGAGAAGGGAGGGACGGCCGTGGGTACTGTTCATGCGTGAACAATGCCATATGAACAGTGCCAAAACCCTAGGTGGCCGACCATATGGGCCAAATCAGCAAAATCAGCCCATTTATTACAAAGCCCATGGGCCAACAATTGGTGACGCAACACCATGACATGTAGACACAGCACCATGGCATGTAGACACAGCACCATGGCATGTAGACGAAGCACCATGGCATGTAGATGAAGCTCAGCTCGTATGAGTAGAAGTGGCTCGGTCCAACTAGAGAATATGGCAATGTAGTAGCCGAAAGTCCTATCGGAGAAGATGTTGTGCAGTGGGTCGAAGTAGTGGTTGCATCCTTAGGGTTGATATCCTCATCATTGGTCCTTGCCATCTGCTACGTGCTCCTGCAGCTGTGGAGTTGGGAGCACTTTCCTGTTGGGCGGCACTCCTTCGGGAAAGCAGTGCACCCGTACCCCAAGTTGCACAACCTGATATACGGGCCCACTATGGGCTACCAGTCAACTGCTACCCAGTTACGCTGGGCCAAGGAAAGACCGGCAAGGTGTTACTTGTTGTTCCACAATGAGTTCGAGTCGTTGCACGACAACGATATCATATAGGCTCCATGAAGCCCAGATGATGTGAACGTGGTAGCGCCACACGGACTATCCGTTCAATACACGTAAGACTCCGGATTATGGGTGATGAACTTCCAACTAGTGTTTACTCATATGATGGAGCCTTACATGCTATAGCACGTAATGCGAAAGTTCGATTTGTACCATTTTGTGCCACCTCCCGATGGCAGGATACTACAGCGAGCCGTCCACTTATGAGTCCAACTCCATCCGAGTAATATTTACACTTCATACCTACATCCTCTATTCTAATATCAATCCTTCTGGAATGCAGGCAATCGAGGGCGGGCCGACATGCTGAGGACTAGCAAGCAGTCCAGCATGAGTGGGTTACGGCTTGGACAGAGATGGCGCACATCGAGATCCTATAGGAGTAACAACCACCTCATCGTGTTCTACCTGGTGCGCACCTTCTCTTTGCCGGAGAGGCCTTGTAGCGCCGTCGCACCATCGATCCCTCACCGCTGCCCCTGTATCGCCGTTGGTGACCATTAGGCCTCATGCATGACTTGGTAGTGTCGCCTTGTCCCTAGGAACAAGATGCGTGTGTCCAAAACCTCACTGGAGCCTTCCAGCGCCATCTCGTCGTCGACCCGAGCCTCCGCCATCGTCCTCACCGCCGTTGACCCCTTTGCCGGTCCTTGTCGTCGCATCGGAGCCGTTAGATGGGTTCGTTGAAGCTCAAGCTTGCCAGAGGTCACTGCCGATCGCCGCCGTTCGCCGTCGTCGTCGCTGCCGTTGATATCTATCGATGTGGTAAGCCACGTGGCCACCACCTCGCCTCCATCTGGCGCCATGCCAGCACAAACCCATGTCACGTCAACCCCGCACCGCGTCGCTGTCACGTCAATGCCCTCGTCCCACGTGTCCGCCACCTCATTGCCACGTGTGCAGTCGCCACTACAAGAAATCTACTGAACGGTGACAATCAGAATTTGTCACAGATCTGTGTTTTTTGTCACAGTATGGGATCTGTGACGCTCCCATGATGAAAAAACGATCGTCACCTATAGTGCGTTGCTGATTGGTTTCTGTGACGAAAGTAGCGAATTCGTCACAGACTTAGTGACGAAACCATTGTCGTCACGAATTTTATGGCGCCGCCACGTCAGATTCTTATTGTCATTGGTAGCCTGATCGGGCCATGCAGGATCTGACATGGCTGTTGGTTTGTGACGATGTCTACCGTCATAATGTGAGTTAGGCCCATGTAAATTTTTATCATAATTTCTACAAGACCCATTTTGATTCCATCGTCCGCTAAGTCAATTTGTGGTCGTAGGCCATTTTGTAGGCCTAACTTATTTTAGGTTAGCCCAAATTGCAGGCCCAAATTTTTTTGGGTGTAGCCCATTTTGACGTTTTGAAAGGCGCAATATATTGTTGGGCTAAAACCATTTTGGCCCAGTTTTATCTGGGCCAAGCCCTTTGACAATTCACAAACCAATTTTTCAATTTCACACCTACAGACCAAACCGTTGTGTTTGGCCCAGCACATCCATACAGACAAAAACAATACAAGCATACACAATAAGTTCATGTCATGTCATAATAGCAACATCGAGCACATTGTTCCCAGGTTACATGCATCCAGCACAGTTCACAAAATAACAGTATCCCAGATCGCAGTGCCATCAAACCACAAACTACATCAGTTTAGGGAGTAGGATTCACCTAACCCTGATTGCAGTTCAGCAAACGACGAAGGAGGGCATCAGTATCTGCAATCTTATCCTTCAAAAAGCCAATCTCTTCTAAGCTCTTCTTCCTAGCTGCTTCGGATTCCTCTGCCTTCTTCTTCAAGGCATCCAAGTCTTACTCCTGAGCTTCAAGTTGGTCTCGAAGTTGGGATGCTCCTTGCTTCTCAATGTGAAGTTCAGCTTCAAGCTCTTCCACACGCGAAGAAACGCCTTGTCTCGAGCTTTTCTCTGAGGGTGTTTCAAGGCCCACACGTTCAAGGAATTTGGTTGACTCACCGAGCACTTCAGAAACAGCTGCAGTAGGAGACTTTGATTCTTGTCCATCTTTCTATAACACCCTGGCTATGCGGAAGCCAAAATATTACCTAAAAGACTAACATACAACAACAATACGGAATAATTTCAACCATCTTTCAAATAATAGCATAAAAAAAGATCACTATCTAGTAGGATGAATATAAGAATTGAACCAGAACTTGTCAACAAATCAATCTCAATCATCCAGTCATAGTGAATCAATTATGATAGCACTATCAAGAGTCTATACGAAGATCACTAAGCCATTACTAATTCAACCATATCATGAAGGATGATAATATCAACCATCAACCAACCATTCATTCATGAATGACATAAAGCTAATATTCAACGCTAGCACAACCTATAATTATCTAATAGAAGCATATCATCTACCAATTGAACATAAATCCATTCATGGAACCTTCTCTATATCAACTAATCAAAAGCATTCCAACATTACTATGCTCAAGCAGTTAATGACCAAATAGCTACATCTAAAGCATCATTAACCAATCAAACCGCGAGAATGATAAAATAATCGAAATCGAACCGTCTAATCCATCGAATGAATTTAAATGAACTTAAATGGCGAAGAATTAAAAACTTACATGGATCGTCCAAGCTCACATACAAAATCACCCACCACGAAGGATGGTCACAAAATTGAATCTAAAGTAATCATTACAAATTTTAATTAGTTTATTTGTTGTGGTCTGTGTATATGTGAAGTGCACACTGTCTACCCCTTCTCATGCATGTCGCTGCCTCGAGAGGTACCTAGCAAGCACAACACAGCAAGTGTGAGTCTACGACTCAGCAAAGTGCAAGAGCAAATCAAACATAGCATCATAAGCAGTCAAAGGGAACAAACCATCCCATCATGAACACAACATTATATACCACAAATCCATCTCTTATGCAGAAATGCAATGAATATGCCATGAATGCAAAATACTTCACTTCTTAGCAATTACCGGTAATGCCGAGTATGTATCCGTCAATACATACCCTAAGCCTGTGTCCTCTAGGCACAGGGATCCAAAGCACACACTCCACGAGTGTGGGGACCAGGCATGTCCAATGCAGGATGGGGATCTCAAGGAAACAACCCTTGGCTAACACGTAGTCCAAGGTTCAGAAATGAACAAGCAGAAATGTAAATGCGCATGTCTATTATCATTATCATGATTCATCATTAACAAGGTAGCCTCATTGCTCACCTTGTCCCATCATTCTTGCCATCAACATATAACCATTATCATGCAAGCATCACCATATAAACCGTAACATGTACGCATCATCATGTAACCGTTAGCATGCAGCATCATGTAAACATTTCCAAGTAGTAAGCATCGTCATTAACCTATGGCATTCAAGCTCAGCAACATTACCAAGCAGTAAGCATCATCAATCAATTATGGCATTCAGGCTCATCAACATTATCAAGCAGCAATCATCATCAATAATGAAATATAACCACTCATTAATAATACTTGCACTTGCCTCAACCGTGAGACAGAAGACAAAAGGCGGAAAAGCTCTAGCCCCAGTGTTCACCATCACCGCCTGGTAACCAAGAATGATACTAAGCATCAAACAATATGCTTAACAAGATAGTACTCATAGCGCTCTACAATGTTTCCCTATAGCCCAAGTTTAAACACTCGACCTACTCAAGCTAGACAACAAGCCAACATAAATCTATTCGGGACAGCAGTAAAGAAATAATCATAGGTTTTGATTGGATTAACCAAAATTCAAGTTTCTTGTCATTCTGGAAAGCTAAGAACATAAGCTACAAAAACCTAGTTGGCATGATGCCTAGATTTTTCATTTAACAAAATATGGCACACGGGTCAAATTTACGGTCGGAAACCGACGAGCAGTCTAGACAGTTAAATTAAAACTTGCATATCTTTTGTTCTATTGATCCAAATAATGTGTTCTTTACCAATCTGGAAAGCTGAGATAAAGTACTACAACATTCATTGTGGTGGAGAGCCCCAAATCGGCATTTAACAAATTGAAATCTAAACGTTAATATTTCTGCTACGCTTTGACAGATTCCTGGACAACAGCAACGAAAAAGACCATAACGTTTAACCCGTAAATCGGAAATTATTGAAGTTGGAACCCATGGAAATCTGAAAACATAACCTACAACACTTTAGGAGATGAGATCCTCAGATTCGGAATAGATCTACAACAAAACAGGCGCACAAGAACTGGACAGATTCTACCCAAATCACAGCAGGAACTCGATCTACAAATCAAAGCCAAATATGAATCAAGATCAATAAAAAACAATGAGGGATTCACTCGTTACCCTTGAAGACCTATAGAAATATGATCAAACCAACGAGGATCCTTCTTCCCCCACTCCCTCTTCTTGGCACCTTTCTCCCTGGGACAGCATAGAAAATCCTAGCAGATCAACAGTTCGGCAACATCAAATGCATCATCAGGGCTAACCTTTTCTTCCTGTCTTTGCCGAAGGAACAATTGGCAGCTAATCCACCACACATGCAGCAGATTTCCCTTGCCTCTCTTTCTCTCTCTGTCCCTTGGCAGCTAGCAAACCACACCCAATCAACTGCCGACAGCACCCACATGCAGCAAGCAGCAAGGCACACGCACGTAGCAAAGTGATGAAATGAAACAACAGCATGCACATCGGCACAACACGCACTCGGCTGCACACACACACGCAACATCATCGGAAGACACCCACGTAGCGCAAAGCGGCAATGGCAGCAGAGTCATGAAAGCAACACGCACACGCACACGCAAAGACAACATGAGAAGCGGCAATGGCCAGGCAGCGGCAAGGGGTGGATTTTGGGGAGGCGGCTACACAGGGGAGGGCAGGGAAAATAAAAACTAGGGTTTGGTTTCCCTTTTAAGCTTGTTTCCAATTGGGCCAAAGTGCTATGGGCTAAACGCCCGGGTTCTAATACTTCACCTAAAACCTAAATTTTTTTCCTTTCTTTCTCTATTTAATTTCCATTTTAGTTCCTTTAATCCCACTTATGAAATTCGGGATATTACATTCTACCCCCCTTAACAGAATTCGACCCCGAATTCTCCCCGGATACTCACTCAGCACCAGAACATACCAGAAGTTGCGTACCTCGCATATGGACCTGAAACGGTCATAGTGATACACCCACTTACTAATCCCCGCAACTGTTAAAAACGAACCAATATACCTGGGCCAACTTCCCCTTTGGTACAAAAACACACAACATGCACAAAAATCAAACTCTTCAACTCACAAGGAGCACCTCCTTTAATAAAAAAAAGCACAACAGAACTCGCTCGTAAACAACTATTTTACAAAGAGAATCCAACTGAAAATAAGGAGTTCTCATCACAACCACGCAATGCCCACTCCCCACCAAAAGAGTCAAATCCAAAAAATTGATAACTCATCACGAAAGCAATTTCCACTTTCTAATTAGGAAATTTGCAAATGAGCACCACGAAAGTCAAAGGTGAAAACACTCAAATGCCCAAATCAAATACTTCTTTTATTTTGTCTGAACTGGAAGTAGTCATATATGCCAACGCAGTGCCAACTCAATTTGCGGAAGACATCAGTCAACAACACAAAGCTCAAACGAGAGTCAAGAAAATACTTCACTACCCGAGGAAACATCCTTTTTCTCAGTTTCTCTTTTAGGAATAGAATTTTCTCTCAAACCTTGGAATTCAGATTCATCACATACTACACGAGTTCAAATCCCTTAAATTAGCATCCTCAAAGATATGCTCAATCCGAAATACATTATCCACACCTTTGTGGAAAGGCTCTATTGATCCCACCGAAACATTCTAGTCAACTCCTTCTACTAACAGCATCAATTTGACAGGTGGCACCCAATGCACCTCAAAACAGATCTCACGCATCACACCACCGCCAACTTTTAAGAATAAACAAATTTCAGAATCCTCGATACACACGCTCATGTACTTCATCAGAGGGGTTCTATTGATGATCATTCCACTACTCAGAATACTCCATAATTCTATTTTCTCTACACAATCATTGGGCGACCAAAATTCTAGCATAAAAATGCCCGCAGTACGTGGTCGTGTGGAAAGTAGTGATCAGATTGGTTCGAAATAGGGTTAATATGATTAATCCAATGATTTCTAAGGCTCGATTACATGAATAAGATTCATGTCCCAGAAATTTTTTCCAAGGGCGCTGCCCTCAACTCATGAGGGGCGCTGCCCCTTCGAACCCCGCCCGCTAACTGGCTAGGGGGACCGCCGTGCTAGGTAATTGTTGTCGCATTATATAGTAGTATGTGTTCATGTCACCTGATAGAATTGGATTCTATGCATACACCTTTTGTAGGGATTGATGTGAATAGTTTGGTCCATTGTGTATGTGATGCATGTATGGATTTTACATGGCCTGCGTGTAGTGGTGGACCTAGGATTCTTAGTATGGGTGTTCAGATTTTGAAGCTAGGTTGTCCAGATATGCCGATACCAATACATTAATACCGTGAGATGCCATTTTCCCGCCAAAACACTGATACGATGATACATGTATATATATAATAAAATACAAAAAATATAGAAATTAATGATTTCATATGAGGAAATGGGCGTTATAAGGCAAGCATAATGACATGAATTAAACAGCAAATTATAGATATCAATGACAGTTGAGTGAAAACTATGAATAGAGCTATTTTTGCTCCAGGCTTCCTATTTTTGGTGAGTTATGTTGTTGTTGCAAGGTTGCGGCCAAGACTTGTGCTTGGTTCTGGGTCGTTGTTGTTTTCTCTATTTTTTGTTCTGGACTGTAGCAGCTATACCGCTAAATCTTATTTTCTTCCTTTAATAGTGATCGGTAGACGTCGTGTCTTCTTTTTTTTTTAAAAAAAAAACTTGTGCTTGATATTGGTCGTTGTTGTTTTCTCACTTTTTTTTTCTATTCCTGGTTATAGCAACTAGACTACTAAAACTTATTTTCTTCCTCTAATAGTGATCAGTAGAGCTCCTGCCTTCTTTTTCAATTTTTTTTGACAGATGCATACCTTGCTGATCCTGCACTCTTTTGCTCTTTTCCCATCAGCAAGAACCCAATCTAAGAATGTTCCTTCTATAGAGCAAAAATTAGCATGTAAACATATGTAACAAGGGCCCAACTATCTATTCATTGCCCAAGGCAAAGATTGTATTTTTGTACAATATCCATTAGAAAGAACCAAGAAAGCATAGGAAGAGGCTAGACTCCAGAAAGAACCGGAGCTGGAGTAGAGCAGAGCTAGGGAGAAGAAGTGGAGTGCACGGAACACACCTATATCTAGAGAGAGGACGATGACGGTGAACTGGATATGCTGCTCCCTTCCCGCTGCCACGCTCTCTCCTGGCCACCGCATTGCTCCTTTGGTGCCGTCCGCTCCCTTCTTCCCTGTTTGTCGCGCTACCACCAACTTGCTCGCGTCGTATCTCTGTTCGCCCACGCAGGTGTGCTGCCGCACACTCGCCCTGCGCCGCCTCACGCGTGCTTGCCGTCGCGTCGTAGTGCCGTGTCCACCGACCGTCGCTCTGTAGGGATACGGGTAGACTACGCTAGCTAACAATTCAAAATTCTACCACGTAAACTAGGAAGCCATACAAGTAGAAGATCATGATCATGGTGGCTATTAGGGTTTTGGGAGTTCTTCAAAAGATCATCATCCACCCTATGCCACCTCTCCTCTATATATAGGCATCCATAATGGGTCTCGAACTGGAGGCCATTAGGAACTCGTGGTCTACAAGAATTCGGATCACTATCCAAATCAAATCTTAGCCCTTCAAGTGTGCGACTGTGAGAACCCGGGGTATTTAACTTGTAATACCTAACCATAAAGATGATTTAAGCATTACAAATCAAATATCATGATTCTCACAAGATATGTACTTCCCAGAATGTAGTACACATACCCCATACAAAAATCAAGCATCAATTCCATTCAATCACATAGAATCCAAAATACGACATAACAAACCAAAAGACATACAGTATATAGTTATTACAAACGGTCGACCGCCAAATTCAACTAAAGAGTTATCATAGCAATGAAACAAAAGGCCATAAGATGGCAATAACAAAAGCCGATTAGTGTGCCATAACCCACAAGGCAACCAATCCAAGCACGCCAAGCTAGTCGTCCCGAACAGTGACACAACTCACAAAAGTGTAACTCGGGGTTCCACTTCCTCCTCTGCAACAATTTAATTTAGAGCAAAGCAAATGAGTACAATAAATTGTTTATTGTACTGCAAGACCGACGTGTGAGATAACAGACTGATATTTAGCTACATGCAAGCTTTATGTAAGTGGAGCAGGGCTCTAGACACAATTTAGCATAAAGCAAGTTTTCATTTGCAATAATATAATAGATTGAAAGCAACTTTACAATCTGAATTTATTTCATAAAAACAGCGATATACTAACTAATAAAGGTAACAAAACATCCTGGAAGTGACTAACCCAATAGCCACCACAACAATAGCATGAACTCCCTGTTCATACCACCCACATCAAGTTTTAATTAAATGTTGTAGTCTATTCTCACGGGGCGTATCCAAGCGTGTCCATAACCTAGGACAAGGCTATTCGAATAGTTTTAACCCTGCAGGGGTGTACCAATGTACCCACACGTCAGACCGCCTCTTATGCCACTAGATTTAGCACACTACCTTTGGTATGCCGGCAAGGCTAAGTCCTACGAGGCATTTCCAATGAGCGATGTTAATTAAGAGTCGCGACAACCCAAAGGTAGGAGACATCGCCCACCCACAAAGAATCATGGTGTTCTTTCCTTACAAAAACAGTTTTAACCACTGCGACCCCCAATTAACACCTCCCAAAGTACTTAGCCAAGAGGGGTCCCATATGTCCCTCGTGTGGTTAGCGCATAAATTGCTCGAACGGTGGCGCAAGTAACTCGGTCCTTAATTTACTTGGGCAAGACATACACAAACCCGATATACCACCATCCAACCACTTGCCCAAGTATGAAACATTTTATTTGCACTTTTTAGTTTTCAACAATTTAGCACAAGGTGCTGATCAAATAGTAATAAAATGATTTGTGTGATCAAGGTTACCGACTAAGTCGATAACCGCCCAACTACCGGTAGCTAAGCATTTCTAAGCATGACGCCGGAAGACAATAAAAGAGCATAATTAAATCGCCGGGCTCTAATTCACCAGCGATGTTAATAACTTATATTTTGTGGCAGGGGATGACAATTTAGAGGCAACCATGCATTAGGAATAACTACCTCTAATCGGGAAAATTACTTTGACACAAGAGCATGCATACATACCGTTGAAACAAAGTATTAGATTTGAAAGTAATAGGACTTAAGCATGATCAAACTGCTTGCCTGGCTGCTGTTGCTCAATTTGTTGCTGAGGGTCACTCTCGGGATTACCACAAATGTCGAAACCTAACGAAAGAGCGAAAAAGAACCGATAAGAACAAAGAAACCAAAAAGACTCAACAGCCAACTTTCTCCAAATGACTTGAAAATTTAACAGCAGCAAGATAAGGATTTATCATGAATTTAGCAACAAGAATCAATCGATTAGGATTCTTGATGCAAAAGATATGATCAAAACAATTCTGCTCAGCTTTAGAAATAGGAAAAGTTACTATTCATGTAATTAAATTATTTGACGAAAATTTCCAGAACAGTGGTGCACTTGAAATTTTTATGGCGTGCAGAGCTCCCCATGAGATGAACAATGGAATTGGATTCACCTCATTTGGAGCTAAGATGATTTTTCTACGATTTTTCTAAGTTGTGAAAGTAGTACTTTAGTTACATGCATAAAGAGATTTTCAGCAACAGTACCAAGTTGATAATCTATTTTACAATAAACTACAGTAACAGAGGATTCTAACAAAATTTAGTTTGCACTTTTTGGATTTACAGAGAAATACTTATGCATTTTCAAAGTTAGGGCAATTTTTAGTGCATCAATAATACTAATCATAAAGTAATTTTACCAAAAATGTTTTCTGGAACAGAAACATGAATCTAACCATTTTGTATTAAAGTACATGTAAAAATGAAGCTAACAAAATTTGAATCATCCAATTTGGAGCTATAATGAATTACTTATGCAATTTTGAAGTTTAAACAATTTTAGGTTTGCAAATAAGACATTTCGGAAATTTATAATACCATGCAATACTTTTTATACCCACGATATTCTAGCCCTAGCCACTGACCAGTGGGGTCACAACAATGATGCCAAATCTGATTTTCCAAAGGATTTCTAATTAACTCGACAAGTGGGACCACTTTGTCATTGACACGGTCCACATGCATAGTGCATGGACCGAGAGTCATAGACGAGGTCCATGGGCTCACCACTACACTAAACTCCCAGGCCCACCTGTCATTCACGATGCTAAACCGACAATAACACCTTGTTTACGTAACACGCCCACATGTAATAGACTAAAAAAATGGCTAAGACAAACTTAAAGCTAATCATCCTATCATTAAGACTAATGATGCCGCATCTGATAATTTGGGGCCGTCCGACAACGATCATGCGGCTCTTGCCCGGCACGGTGGTGCCTTGCGGTATTGTGCTTGTGCATGCAGCCACGTAACCAAGGGCCGTGCCAACACCGCATTAACGAGGCGCACCCCGAGGTGGTGGCGAGGTCCCTACTGGCTGCCGAGAGCGACGGCATCTTGGGGATGGTGGCGGCGAACTACTAACAACAGCGCAAATAAGAAAAGGAGCTCATGAGGCCAAGCGAGTGGGTGCCAAAGCGACTATCGAGCTTAAGCAAACTACCTAAGGCCAGCAGAGGGATGGGAGGCTCGGAGTTGGCTCGACGACGACGATGGTGACGGCGGCGTTGAGCTCCCGAGGATAAGGTAGCTCGGTGAAAAAGGGAGAAAAGGGTGGTTAGGAGAGTTCAAGTGAGTCCACCCGAGTGCTCAAATCGAGAAATCGACCAACAACTCACCCGAATGTCGCTGGGGAAGAAGGTGAGCTCATGCCAAGAATGGGGAAAATTTGAAATCCCCGAGCTCTGTGGGAGAAAGATGAAATTAGTTGAAACCTTCCTCACTGAGAGGGACGCAAGGTGACGCAGATGATGGAGCAAGGGACTCACCAGTGAGAGAAGAAGACCACTAGGTGTCCTCGAAGCGTGCTCTGGCGCCATGGAGCACGCGTTCCCCAGGTCCTACAAGCAAAGACAAGGGCTCGAATGAGCAAAAACGGAAAAGGCATCCAAGGTAGGTTGAGAGGGTCTCGGTGGAAGGACATTTACCAAGAATCGAGAAGAGTACACCTCCTCTCCTCGGCCACCAGAGGAGAAGTGAAGGAGAAAGAGGCACCCGAGGTAGTATTATCCTCGGGTGAGGACGGAGGTGGACGCGGCGTGAGCTAACGGAGCCAGGGGATTGGTCGAGGAGGGCGGTGCGTCACGGCGTGAAGACGGCCGCGGCAGAGTGGCGCGGGCGCGTGGCGCTCGAGCCCTGCGCGACGTGACGCGAGGAGGAAGAAGAAGTTGACAGTTCGGGCCCACGGCGCAGCGACTCGGCGCGAGCGCGACCTCAGGCGGAAACGGGGCGATGCGAGCCGTTGGATTACGATCCAACGATCGACAACACGCGCGCGATTTAAACCCAGGCCGAAGCGGTACGCATTGGTGACCGTTGATCCCCATCCAACGGTTGCATGCGACTCATGGCGTCTGCGGTTGGGCTGAGCCAGGTTAGGTTTAGGTGCGAGTCGGGCTCGGTGCGAGCCCGATGAATAGTGATTTTAAGTTTGGTTTAAAAAGCTGAGAAGATTAGAGAATTTCTGGAGATAGTTCCTAACTCCAAAACTTATGAAATTTTTATGGGAGCTTTCTGGATAAGTGAACAAGCTTGTGTAATTTTTCCAAGAGTTTTTATGCACTGCATTAATCTCCAGAAAATCCACAAGTTGCTGAGCTAGGGTTTGACCAGAATTCAAATAGGTTTGACTAGCCCATTTGAAATAGCAAACAAAATCTAAAAATTATAAGATTTTGCAGAGAGGTTACTTGGATGCTCAAGATGATAGGAAAAATATTTCCATAGCATGATCAAAACATTTGATCAAAGAGTTTTAAAGATTGACTATTTCCATTAAGAAAAACATTGTGTTGTTGGAAATAGAAAATACTAGGGAAAAACCCTAGAAGATTTCAAATGATATCATGAGGCATCAAAAGTTTTAATTCATCCCCATTTTATAACATTTGAAATACACATCATTAGTTTCGGGATGTTACAGCGACCCTATAGGTTCATGTGTAATCGGTTGTGACTTGGAAACTCCTTTCCGACCACGAGTCGTCAGCGGTACCTAGCAAGATATAACGATTCCCGAACACACATAGAATATATCAGATGAACCTTAATGCAATATGATCTACGACCATGTCCTTATCACTTACGACCATCTCGTATCTAGTCACGACTAGTCCATATTTAGTCTCGACCAGTTCATAACTCCTTACGACCAGGTTTCGACCACTTAGTGATCATGTTCAACCAGCCTACGACCAGCTCGTATCTCCATACGACTAGTTCGCATCTGATTGAACTGAACGACCTACTCGTGTATTCTCCCTTTCCTCACGATATTTGGTTGAACTCTAGGTGAGATATTATGTCATCCATGGACTGTTCAATAATTTCTCGATCAAGTGTCGAATAACATCATGTGGTTGACACTTCGACCACTAGTAGCATGGCCATGCACTTTCTTTATTCGATCACAACAAGGGGCCCAGAGATATTTCTCCTGTTATGTTAGGAGGGGCAAATCCCATATCCGACCAGCCACATTTCTCTGCATGTTTCATATCATATCCGAAAGCTACCTTTATAACTACCCAGTTGTAATATTCCGTTTAACCTTTGAGAATTAATTGAGTGAGAAAGAAAATTAAATAGAACTAAAATGAAAATTAAATGAAGTTAAAAACGTAACTTCTGAATTTTTCTAGAGAGTGGCTTTCGGCCCATGGTTTCATTGGCCCAAGGGGACCGGCCTTATAAGGCAAAAGGACAAGGGACTCCCTAAACCCTAGCCTAGCTCGTCCTGCCGCACGCCCCTGTCCTCTGCTTGCCATCTCCAGCCGCCGCCAGTGTAGCGCCTCACCTCGTGTGTGTGAAGCCATCGTCTTTGCTGCTCGTTCAGCTCGTAAGCGGCTCCTGCCTTTGCTGTGTGGTCGCCTGCTGCCCGTGGCTGCTTGCACGCCCAATCGAGTGAAGCTGCCCGCCACGCATAGCCCGGCCCGAGCGCTGCCTGCCGCTTGTGTGTGAAGCCATCACCTGTTTGCCGTTCGGCCAGCAGCATTGGTGCCTGTTATTTTTCCTCACGTACGTGCATGGCTTAGATTCCTTGGTGAGTCCTTTAATTAGCACTTGCTGCTGCTGTTTCAGGCGATTAGGTAAGGCTGTAGTAGTTAATTGGAATTTCAACCATACATTTCATTGGATCTAGTAGTACTATTTGATTAATTAATTGGATGGTTAGGGATGGATGGCTATGAATATTTAATTGCTAAGGAGAGAGAGAGAGTAGATCTAGTGCTGCATGCAAGTTTCACTACTTGGATTATTTAATTTGTAGTGTTAGGGAGAGAGAGAGAGTAGATGTTGTGCTGCATGCATGCGATTCAAGATTTGGTTGGCTAGGGAGAGAAATTTTGTTAGAGCTGCATGCTCATTAATTGGAGTAGCAGTGATGCATTAGTTTATTAGTTTTGTTTTAGCATGACATACATCGGCTGGCTTGTTGCTATATATATTTAATTGGATTAGTAGGGGAGATGTTAATTAAATAATGCTAATTAGTAGTTAACTAATCTGGCCGAAGCATTGTATACATGCATGCATGTTTGAATAGTAAAGGTGAGTTAGTAGCTAGTTAGTGCTGCATGTTTTATTAGCATGTTTTGTTGGAACAACAAGGGGTGACTGTTTGGTATTGGGAAAGCGTTGTGGATTTAGGGTTTTGTGTGGGGATTGCGCTAGAGAGTATAGCGAATTCGGGTATATATACTTCTAGTTTTGTTATTGGTCCAGTATTATTGTCTTAGCATGCTATTTAAATATATTCAGGTGGGGGATTGGTCCCAGGGGCAGTGCCCTCTTCACATCCTCTGTTCTCGCACGGTTAAGGCAAGTACCTTGTCGGGTTGACTTAATATGAATGAATGATATTGGTTGCTAGTATTGTGAGTATTTGTGCTATTCATGAATGCTAAGATAGTATGAACGTTAATACTCATGATTATTGGTAATATGAATTATGTGTTATCCTTGGATGTTTGAATATTATGAACGTCAATGAACATGTATGCTGGTAGTATGAATAAGCTATTCATATGTGGTGTTACTATGTTTGCATGATTATGATGAATTAAGAATTCGTTCATATGCATCATGCTGATATGTTGAAGACTTGGTCACGTGGTGACCAAGCATTTGTTAAGGTCCCTGTCGGTCCCCATGTTCGAGGAGCATGGGCTAAGGTCCCCATACTTGTGGAGTATGGGCAATGGTCCCTGTGCTAGATGGCATAGACATGAGTGTGTATCGACGGATGCACGCTCTGCATTACCGGTAAAATGCAAAAGAGAAAGAGAAAGTTAAAGAGCATTTTGAGCATATTGCATAGCATGAGTATGTAATAGTTTTGATGTATAGTTTTGTGGATAATGGTTGACGATTTACAATTATGTATGCTATTGATGCCATGTTTTGTACTTGCTGAGTCTTTGGGCTTACCCTTGCTTTTGTTGTGCTTTTAGGTACTACTTGCAGGAACGGCATGCATGGGAGAGAGTAGGCCTGTCTTGGATTCACTTACTACCACACATATTTAAAGTTGAATAACATTTATATCATACCTTAATAATAAGCAAACCGCTTAAGGATTTATTATTGGTTATACTTCATGCATTGGATTTCTTGTAATAATGAGAGTAGCATATTTTGGATATCCTTGTTTATGCTTTAGCTGATTAGCACATTCTGAATGCTTTGATGAATTCTGGATGTTAGAATATTGTCTTTGGTATATGTGACTGTTGGAACCTCTGGTATAGTTAGCTATACAAAGGAGGTTTGGCCGAAATTTAGTAAGTTGTATTAGTTTATTTTTGTTTTTATTGTTAGTTTAGTAGCATTCCAGGCCTTTGTCGGACTGGGGTGTTACACCAGTTATGAGCAGCGTTTGGCAACCTCTAAGAGTGCTATTACACATGTACGAAACCATGCTGATCTTAGGTCTAAGGATTATACATCATCATTGCTTGAGACCAACTGATGACACATGAAATCATAACAATCTCAACAGTGTCTCAAGGTGGGTCTTATCCAACACCATGTTCTCTAACATGTGTCCATATTATTAGTTTGATATCTCCATATCCATGACTTGTGAAACATAGTCATCAACCAATACATATGCTAGTATATTCATATGTGTTCTCATATGTTTCCGACCAGGGAACTTTTAAGAATAATCATCGTAGAAATATAGAGTTTCACAATCAAGTCACATACTTGATAATAAATATTATCGATATTATTCTAGGAACAAGATAACATATTATCCAATGTTATGAATATAATGAAATATAATCATCTCTATGATTGCCTCTAGGGCATATTTCCAACAGCCTTCATAGCCCACGCGTCTACTCGTTCACCACTTGGAGGCCGAAGCCTCCCCCCCCCCACACCCCCACACACAAACAGCCACAAGATGAGTGAGAGAATAGAGTTTAGGGTTTGGTGGGCTGAAGTAGGAAGAAAAATAGGCCTAATGTGTTACATGGGCCACGCGTGAGGTGTGGGGAGTGCGAGCTGAATTCATTTGCGGACACAGATATATAGTTTTGGTCTAACTAATAATATATACATCTAATATACCTATTATATCCCAGATATTTTGAACAAAAAATGGGTGTTTGGCTGAACACCAATGACCCCTTGAGGGTTCTCACCCATGCCTGCGTGTCATACTATGTGATAGCCATTGAGCTACATATTATTGTATAACGGTCTATGTGTCGACATGTGATGCTTGATATTATCATATGTAATTCATTACTAGCTTTTAGGACTAATTGCTTAGTAGATGAATGCGTTCAGATATTTCAAGCATGATGGTCGGAGGACAGGAAGCATGGCTAGGAAATGATCTTGGGTCTATGATTCCAAAAGGAATTACAAAGATATGCCCAAAATCTCAACCTTTCATGCAAATAGTTCAAGCTGCATTAAGAACAGTAATTTCAGCTCAAAATCACGGTTAATGCAAACACAACTTGAGCAAGAATGATTTCTAATGGATCTTGTTGGGTTGGAACATCTTCTTGTTGAACTCATCAACCTCTTACATGTCCTAGATCCAATAGAACTACAGCAAGTAGAAGGAGGGGAAGAGAAGCTCAAGTTGCAACAAAGAAAAGCTATAAGTTGCAAGAAATAAAATAAATTTCAGAACATGTAAGAACTTGAAATTTTCATTGCTTCAAGAGGACCTTTCATTGCTTAAAGAAGAATGATTACAAAGCCACAGTTCATGGTGGCCAAAGTGTAACACCCTGGCCCAAAATCCGCTCAATGCCTAGCCCACTGTGGGGCGGACCCGCGCACACATAGCACCCCACTTACACTTTCATCCTCGCTTCGTATAAAAGGGTTAATCCGAAGGTGCTAAGTTTGGACTCAACAGGCATTATATACTACTACAACTCACTTTAGACAAGCAATATGGGACTAATCCCACCACATGACTCCTCATGGGCCACATGGGCCGCACTACGAGTCACCCTGAGTCACCGCACGGACCCGTCTCACACCATCTTCATGGAGACTCCATTTTCATGACCGGACTTGATCCCTTGTTATCTCCTCGACCACCATGATCATTCTGGATGCCAAGCTCTCCAAGCATGCTCCCGATCCCGCGTCGATGATCATCCAAGCCATCAAGTCAACATGCAGTCAACAAAGACGAAGAAATCATTTCTTTGGCACAAGCGTCGCACAGTTGGCCATCATTAGTGAAAACATACATCATAACATCCCATGAAACCTAGTTGAAACTCAAAACTCGACATCGCGAACTTCAACAGCTCTCAAACCTTCACCAACAAGTCCCAAATGCTATCAAATATTCATCACAACATGGAAATGGCCTCCACATAGCCTCTCAATCTCCCCCTTAATGAATATGTTGACAACCCGCAACAAAATGCAAATGGAAGGTTTTAAAAGAAAAGAAGTTTGTGAAGAGACTAACTTGGTCCAGAAATGAAGAAAGAAGATCATGACCAAGTTGCCAAAATAGAAAGGAGCTCAACACTAGAAAAAATCTTTGCTCAAAAGTTCCAAAGACATTAAGCTCAAAAAAGATCAAGTGAAGAAGATGATAAGAAATGACCTAAACTTCATTTGAAAATAGTTTTGATGCACATTTAAGCTCATTTTTTATTTTTTTATTTTCAACCTAATTTGCATGCATTTTGCCTACATTTCTCTCCCCCTTTGTCAATTTAGTCATTAAAAGACTAGTTAATACCAATGAGCGCAAAAGTGAGCATGTATGCATGAAATGCATGGGAATGCAAACCTAAAGAGCTTTGTATATTACTCAACACGAATATGAAGCTCAAAGTATTACACCAAGCCACCTCAATTTAGAACTTGCTAAACTAGTTCATGACAAAATGAAAGCATCTAGGCCCCTAAAAATTGTTTTGGTAATTAATGATAATATGTGAATATGGGATTAACGTGTTTATTGAGTATTTACAAGGTTAAGTCCCATTGGTGAGTTTGATGTCGTAAAGATGCATGCTAAAGGTTTCAATGAAGATCTACATGGCTCAAGAAAAGGTACAAGTAGTCTAGGATCTTTTTTATATTTTACTAGTCTTAGGAGAAATGGTTGGAAGACCGGATTATAGGTTAAATGCCATACTATTAAGAGGGATCATGACTAGTAGCTTGATAGCATGGTCTTGTGCAATATGGATCAATTTAGGATCATGCATGCATCTGAATTTGAATTTGAAAGCTCTAAGTGCATTTGTCAGAAATCGGTAGTACCGAAGTTACACAGGCGGTTGTACCGCTTGGTGCGGTATGATCGCACTTTACTTGGTGGTACTACCGAGTTTTGAACGCTTCAGCCAACTAAGTGCTAATGCGGTACGACCGGCTCTTTAAGCGGTACTACCGCATTGCGGTCGTTCCGATTTCTAGTTGGCGGTTTGATAAAACCAGAATCGATGCATTTTGGCTCGGAGCTCTCCCTGATAATCGGTCGTACCGCATTTGAGAAACGGTTGTACCGATCTACGGTTGTACCAATTTTTATAAGGCGATACGTATTTTATAGAGAGCATGTCATTTCAACAAATTTGGAAACCCTACGATCGGTTGTACCGCTCCTCTATGCGGTATGACCGGGCGATGCGGTTGTACTGCACTTTGGTTGGCGGTCGTACCGTGCCGAGATTTTCAACGGCTATGTCAGAGTATTTAATGCCACTGTTATAGCCGTTACTGTGCTCTGACATGGGTGCGGTCGTACCACAACTTAGTTGGCGGTCATACCGTATTTCGTTGCAAGTTGGGGATTGCCTTACCAACGATCATAATTGTTGGTGGGGGTTATAAATACCCCCCCTACCTGCTCAAGGACAGGTAGCTAGAGTTCATTTATCATCTATAGAGCCTTGAGCATCCTCTCAACACTCAAAACCCTCTTGTGCATTCATTGTGAGGTGTTGAGTTCATTCAAGTGCATTCACTCATCCTAGTTGATCCTCTTGCACTTGAGTGCCGTCAAGCGAAGGCCAATGATTTGTGACTCTTGCAGTTTTGCTGAACTCCTAGACGGCTTGACGGTGATTGCACGATGATCTCTTCAAGAAGCTTGTGAAGAGGCCCGGTGCCAAGATTGTGATTGGCTTGGTGTTCGCCATCTCCGGAGCGGAGCAAGAACAACCAATAGTGATCGAGGGAAGGCTTAATTCGTGGAGCTGGCTTGAGTTGTCAAGCTTCCTCAACGTGGACTAGTGAAGACCGGCAAGTCTTTGATACCACGGGAAAAACATCTTTGTCTCATTGTGGTTATTTCTAGTCTTTACCATTTCTGCATTTACATTTCTAGCTTATTTCTTGTGTTGAATTGCATAGCTAGAATTGTATCTTGTTTAGACTAAGTTATTAATTGGTTTAAATTGTTAAATTGTTAAAAAGTTTAAAAACATCCTATTCACCCCCCTTTAGTCGGTTATCCTTGATCCTATACCAAATATATACCATAAAGCAAAGACTAGCTTGCAAGATAAGCAATTTGCACAAATTAATGCCAAGTTTTGTATGATTACACAAGTAGCAAGTT
Source organism: Phyllostachys edulis (assembly GCA_036346405.1). Lineage (NCBI taxonomy): Eukaryota > Viridiplantae > Streptophyta > Magnoliopsida > Poales > Poaceae > Phyllostachys > Phyllostachys edulis. Next base: position 33,083,769 of record CM070565.1, on the reverse strand, counting down.
CTTAGCATAATTTTAACTAAAAATACATAGCCATGTTCAAGATGCAAAGAAAAACCTAGAGTTCAACCTAGTCAACACTTTGGGCTTGCTACACGTTCGTGAAAAAACCTAAACCTCATTTTATTTCATATTTTTGTTTGCAAGGTGGGATTTAATCACATCTTTTGCAATTTTCAACATTGTTCATTTTTTTGGTGAGGTTGACATCACATCTTTTCAATATTCATTTTTTGTTTTTTTGGTGAGGTTGGCCTCACATCTTTTCAATATTCATTTTTTATTTTTTCGGTGAGGCGACATTACCTTATTGGTAATCGCTGTGAAGTTTATACTGACCATAAGAGCCTGAAGTATATTTTCACTCAAGCTGATCTTAATATGAGGCAAAGAAGATGGTTGAAATTGATAAAAGATTACGATATTGGAATTCACTACCATCCGGGCAAAGCTAATGTAGTAGCCGACGCTTTGAGTAGAAAGGTCTATTGCAATACTCTGATGATCAAGGAAAGTCAGCCAGCATTACATGAAGAGTTTCAGAAGCTCAAGCTTGAATTGGTTGAAGAAGGATTGTTAGCCACTTTGGAAGTGCAACCCACACCGCAAAATCGGATCAGAAAGCTCGGGTTGAAGATCACGGATATCAAGGAGATTAAGAACAACATGAAGAAGGGAAAATCTTTAGGATTTTAGAAGATGATCAAGGAACTATTTGGTTCGAGAAGCGTATTTGTGTACCGCACGTAAAGAGCTTAGCGGTTGATACTCAAGGAAGCCCATGAAACCCTTTATTCCATTCACCCTGGAAGCACGAAGATGTATCAAGATCTTAAGGAATTATATTGGTGGCCTAGTATGAAGCGCGAAATTGCTAAATTCATAGCTCATTGTGACATTTGTCAGCGAGTTAAAGCTGAACATCAAAGACCTGCTGGATTGCTTCAACCTTTAAAGGTACCTGAGTGGAAATGGGAAGAAATTGGAATGGATTTCATCACCGGTCTGCCAAGAACAAGAGCTGGATATGATTCTATCTGGGTGATTGTAGATCGTCTAACAAAAGTTGCACACTTCGCCCGATCAAGACTACCTACTCAGGAGATAGACTTGCAGAATTGTATATGGCAAAAATAGTATGTCTGCATGGTGTACCAAAGAAGATAGTGTCGGATCGAGGATCTCAGTTCACCTCAAGATTCCGCAAAAAACGCATAGTAATCTGGGTACTAATCTGAATTTTAGTACAGCTTATCATCCACCTGCAGACTGATGGACAAACAGAAAGAGTAAATCAAATCCTAGAAGATATGTTGAGATCCTGTGCTCTAGCAAACAAAAACAGTTGGGATCAAAGTTTGCCCTATGCAGAGTTTTCGTATAACAACAGTTATCAATCAAGTCTGCAGATGTCCCCGTTTGAAGCTCTTTATGGAAGAAAATGCAGAACACCCCTGTATTAGACTAAAACAGGAGAAGGCCAAGTGTTTGGGCCAGATGTTTTGAAGGAAGCTGAAGAACAAGTTCGATCAATTCGGGAAAAGCTGAGAACAAAGATCCGCACGTAAAAGTTATGCTGATAATCGTCGCCGAGATTTAGTTTTTGCAACTGGAGATCATGTGTATCTGAAGGTTTCACCTCTCAAAGGAATGTGTCGTTTCAGAGTAAGCGGAAAGCTTGCACCAAGATACGTTGGACCTTTTCCAATTCTAGCCAGAAGAGGAGAAGTTGCCTACCAGTTGGAGCTCCCACCTCAGTTGTCAGATGTTCACGATGTCTTCCATGTGTCTCAATTAAAAAATGTCTGCGAGTGCCAGAGGAGCAAATGCCATTGGAATCAATTGATTTGCAAGAAGATCTCACCTACAAGGAGCAAACCTATCAAGATTACGAAGTAGCGAGCGTGTGACGAGAAGTAAGATCATCCATTTTGCAAAGTTCAATGGAGCAATCACACTAAAGAGGAAGCCACCTGGGAGCGTGAAGAGGACCTGAAGGCCGAGTTTCCGCACCTATTCTCTAGCCAGCATGAATCACAGGGTCGAGATTCCCTTTAAGGGGGGTAGGTTTGTAACATCCCAAAAATTGCTTTCTTTAAAATTTAATTTCAAATTAATTATTTAAAATTGTCTGGATTTTATTTGGATCTTATTTGTATTTTTGTGTAATACTGGAAGGAAATCTCAAATTTCAAAACTCCATTTCCAATCTATATTTCAAATTCAAATCTCCAGAAAAATATTCGTCAATATCTTGGTCCTATTTATTTATTTCCCTTCTCTCTTTTTCTAAAAAAAAGAAATTAAAAAAAAATTATTTTCTTCCCGATGAGTCACCCATCCTAGTTTTCTCCTAGGACATGCACGCTTAACTCCAAAGCTTAATGCATGCATGCAACCAACGTGATATTTTGTTCTCATTTGTTATTATACCCTCTCCTTTTCTTTATACCATTATTTCTACTCTCTATTCCAAACAACCTTCCTCGTCGTGTGATCGTCTCTCTCTATTGCTCATTTTCTCTAAACCGAGTTTCATGGCAGCGCCTCCTCACCTCGCCGGCCAGCCACCACCCGGCAGCGTCTCCCGGTCCCACACCACCGCGCCACCTTCCTTCTCCTCTCCTTGCCCCTTTGGTGAGCCATGAGCTTCTAATGCCATTAATGGCGGCCTGTTTCTTCTTTCTCTCATTCATCTCCATTCAAAGCCTTAAATCAATTTCTTTTGATGAGAAATGGTTTCATTTAACTCCTCCATGTTTCAATGCTCTCAATTGAACAGCATCTATAATGCGGAGCCCTTGTAATGCAAACCGCTGCATTTCATTGTTTGCAACCGAACCATTGAGCTTCTTCCACCATTAGTGGCCGGTTATCTCTCCTCTCTCATTTCCTTCCATTTAAAGCTTTCTATTCGAAACCGTTTGCAGCACTAAATTCCTATTAAACTCTCTCTTCATGCCATGCTTTCATTTGCGCAGTCCATCAAGTGCAGCCACTGCCGTTCTTACGTTTCCATATTGAACCGACATTACTGTCGCCCGTAAATCTTCACCTTCCCGACGATGCAGCTCCCAGTTGCAGCTATATAAGGGTATACTGTCTTTTCTTTGATCCTTTGCACCCTCTCCAAGTGTTGAATCACCAGTGCCACATCCATCCTTGTAATCCACCTTGTCATTGTTGTAGAACTTGGTAAGCACCTCCCAGTAGAGCTCCACCTACTCCGATCCACCTTGGCCAACCATCTCGCCATCTTCTGCTTGCTATTCTTGCAGCTGCAAGCTGATTTGTTATTGTTCCATTCGGCTGCAACATAGTCATGGTGCTTCTGTATGCATATAGTTTGAAGTTGATTAGTGCTGCTGCTAGTTAATCTTACGCATCGTGCTTGCTATACTCTGATCGGTACGCTTGATGTTCCATTTGGTCTCATAGTTTTCTTCATTGTTTGTTTGCCTTCATTCTACGCAAAATAGCATGCTACGCTTTCTCTGTCAGTAGCTTGAAGAAAGTGAACAGTGTCCTACTAGAAAAATCAGCATGAAGCTTTGTACATGCATCTCATTTTTGAGATTTTATTTTCCACAATTTCGTTCGTTCTCATACAAACTCCAAATCCAACGATTCTTTCTCCTAAATTCATCTAAATTCATTCTCTACTTCCAGTATTTATTTTGTAATTTTTGGATTTTATTTATTTTCTGCTATTTATTTGGTGCATTGCTATGGCGTGTAGAGTTTGACGTCGCCGCCGCAAGTTTGGATCAACAGAAGCGTTTACCTCCAACGCCAACGAAGGCAAGTCGAGACCTTTGATCATTTTGTACCCAGTTTACAAAATTATATTGTTTTATATAAACATGCATTGCTAATTTTATATCAATTGATTTTGGGAATAGTTAAATGCCTATTTGACAATATGCCTCCTTGAATAATTGTGAATTACATGTTGACATGTAACCTTGGACACCATAAATGGTTTAATTTTAGTTGGTCATATCTTATTACCAACATGGGTATCGTATATTGCTTAGTCATGCTTTAGTTGAACGATGGGTTCCTTCACCATGTTAATCATGAAAATTTGACTTAATGATATATGGGCGTAGGCGTGACCACTATTATTAAAATTTGTTGTGCCATGGCAAGGGTTGCCATTTGGACGGGTTTGAACCAAAAATGATTTCATACTCAAGGCGATTGATCGTGCGATAAAGGGATGATTTGGGATGTGGTTGACTACTTTGAGTAGTCGAGAAGGACTTAACTTTGTGCGCCATTGATCCGGGCCATACCGTACAACCACAAGTCTATTTATGGGGTGGACTGGCCGACTAATTAGCGATGTTTTGATTCGGTTCATCATGGGTTGATAAGCGGCGCAAGAGGGGGCCCAGAATGGCGAAACCTCAGCGGACAGAACCGAGTTAAAACAGAACTTTGTAAAAGCCTTGTCACGTGCTCTAGACTGCTTACCTAAGGTAGTGAGCGGTGGCATAGATATATGCCGAACAAACTAGAGAATTCGTGTCTTGTGGGTCAAGCTGTACAACCTCTGCAGAGTGTAAAACTATTCGAATAGCCGTGTCCCCGGTTATGGACAATGCTTGGTGATTTCACACGAGGGTTAGATTTTTCTTAAAAATGTTGGAATGATGGAACAGTTGGGAAGTGAATAGGGTTGTTCACTATTTGCTTTAAAGAACTGGTTTACTTATATTTTTAATCTTTTAAATTGTGCTTTTCAATCTATTTACTGTATTTACTGTGAATATTGCTTTCTGCAAAATAGCCATAAAGCTACTCTTGTTCAAGCCTTGCATAAATACTATTTGCATACATTTCCCTACAACTTGCTGAGTACATTCAAAGTACTCACGGCTTTATGCCCTCTGGTTGATCAGTAGTCATCGAGGAAGACCCAGGGAACACAGAGTTCTATGAGGAGGAGTATTTCGAAGACTATGCGAACTAGGGTGCGCTCTCCACTCGATTGCCGGTGGGCATGTCGGATGGCTACCACAAGAGTTTCTTCCGCTGCAAGTTTATTATTCTGTCTTTAAGCCCTGTGTGGCAATAATTGTAAAACCTTGACCATAAGGTCCGTTGTTACTTTTTAATAATATTTGGCTTATTCTTAGCTATCTCGATGTATGGATATGATTTCATCAATGTTGACACTGTGTGAACTAGCTACTGATCTTGGGACTAGTTCAGAAATACACAGAGGGTTCTGGATCTGAAGATCCGGGGTCCCGACAGAGATGGTATCAGAGCCATATCGACTGTAGGACGCAACCATAGTTAGCATGGTCGTTTTAGCCAAATGTTTCAAAGTTTATTTTATAAATCAAACCAACAATTGATGAATAGTTATTCTCCTCTCGTCTTATTCTATTTCTTTTTTCATCTTGTTCTATTCTCTTCTCATATCAATCTTAGGTTCTTATCTCTTGTCTATTCTGAAACTTTATTTTAAAATTTAATTTGACCTCTCTCACCTCAATAATCTCTATAGAAACGAGTCTTTAGTGATCAAAGCATGGATGGTTTTGAAGTCTCAAGATCTATCATTTTAGTCTTAGTAACCCTTAAAAGTTAGACTAGTTAGCCTCGCCTAGATCGTGTGTTTTAGGATTTTCGGTTGCTCTTGTTTATTGTTTCTTTTGTAACCTTTTCAGTTTTGGTCTGTGTTGTTTTCTGTTTCTAGGTAGCCTGCTCTCCTAGATGACTTTACCACTTATCTTTTGGTTGTTCCCTCTCATCTCTTTAACCGTCAGTTTGCCCTTTAGATGGTTCAGACCCACAACACCGCAAGCCAAGGTGGACCCATGGATCCCAACGCCAGTGCTGACCTCAATGCACCACCTCCTTCACCAACAGAAAGAGCACCAAGGCTTGGGGCAGTTCATGGCGGCTCGACGCCTTGGTGATGAATGCCATGATGCAAAATATGAACCAGATGATGAATCAACAGAATTAGATCGCTGCTGCTCTAATGACTGGCTGCGTTCCATAGAGAAGAAGTTGGCTATTGCTCGATGTGATGACCGCGAGAAGGTACTGTTTGCCACACACCAGCTCGAAGGCACTGCTGCGGAATGGTGGGAGAATTATTGTGCCGCCCATGCAAATCATCAAGGAATCACTTGGGCTGAGTTTTTTGAAGTTTTCCGTCACTCTCACATTCCTGATGGAAAAGGTGGAGATGAAGAAGAATGAATTTCGTGAGCTGCAGCAAGGGAACTCGTCGGTGAGTGAATACCTCAACAAGTTCACTCAACTCTCTCGTTATGCCCAAGAGGACGTTGCCACAGATGATGCTCGCCAGAAGCGTTTCAAGCGTGGACTCAACCCTAGCTTGAAGGTTCAAGTCGTCGGCAACGACTATGTGGATTTCCAACATCTGGTAGACAAGGCCATGCTTATTGAGGAGTCTTGTCGCGAGCTGGAAGAATCTCGCAAGAGAAAGATGATGCAACACAGTGCCCATCAAGGTCACCAGCAAAGATCCAGGATGAGTGTGCAGCCTTCCGTCCGTTTCACTCCTCCTGCTACATTCAGGACTCCTGCACCAGTTCCTCGCCCAGCTGCTCCAGGATTCCGCAACTTCGGTAACAATAACACCAACAACCAGCAGCCTAGAAATATCAATCCTGCCGCGGGAATTACCTGTTTTAACTGTCAGCAAATGGGACACTATGCCAACAATTGCCCGCAGAAGCAAGCTCCAACGCCTGTCAGATTCAATTTGGGAGCTACTCCAACCAGAACCCCCATGCTAGGAGCAGGACGTGGAGCACCTCAGACTCCAAATGCAGCTGCTAGGACTCCACAACCTTTTGGGAGAGGCCGTGTGAACCTTGTCACAGTGGAGGAAGCCCAGACAGCCCCAAATGTCGTGCTGGGTAAGTTCCTAGTTAATTCAGCACCTGCTACTGTTTTGTTTGATTCTGGAGCTTCGCATTCGTTTGTTTCTCGGAGTTTTGCTGCAAAGCAACAGTTCAAGGCTTTGACTCTTAAAACTACTTTGTTGGTTCAATCACCCGGTTCGGAGTTGAGTACGAACCAAGGTTGCCCAAAAGTTAAAGTGGTCATAGAAGGGGTAGAATTTCTAGCCAACCTCATAATCTTAGATACCAAGTCCTTAGATGTGATTTTGGGAATGGATTGGCTTACTAAGCACCAAGCAATTTTGAATTGTGGTGGCAGAAGCATCACTTTGGTTTGTCCGGGTGGAATCAAAGTAAAATTTGAAACCTCCACGGAAAAACAGGATGGAGCACTAGTTTGCAGTATCAAGACTGTAGCTTTGGAAGATGTGCCAGTGGTTAGAGATTTTCCGGATGTTTTTCCTGAAGATTTACCTGGAATGCCACCAGACAGGGACATAGAATTCGTCATCAATCTAGTTCTTGGAACTGCACCTATCTCTAAGAGACCTTATCGTTTACCTGTTGATGAGTTAGTTGAGATGAAGAAGCAAATCAAGGAGTTACAAGAAAAAGGTTTTGTCAGACCAAGTTCTTCCCCGTGGGGTGCCCCAGTGATCTTTGTGGAGAAGAAGGATGGTATCCAGCGAATGTGCGTGGATTATCGCTCACTCAATGAGGTCACCATCAAGAACAAGTACCCTCTACCAAGAATTGATGATCTGTTCGATCAATTGAAAGGAGCCGGAGTGTTCTCAAAAATAGATTTGAGATCAGGTTATCACCAGCTGAAGATTCGACAGGAGGATATTCCCAAGACAGCTTTCTCAACCCGGTATGGATTGTATGAATACACGGTCATGTCTTTTGGGTTGACCAATGCTCCTGCCTACTTTATGAATTTGATGAATAAAGTATTCATGGATTGCTTGGATGAGTTTGTCATTGTCTTCATTGATGATATCCTAGTATATTCTAAGAGTAAGGAAGAACATGAGGAGCATCTTCGTTTGGTTCTTGAGAAGCTTAGAGATAATCAACTCTATGCCAAATTCAGTAAGTGTGAGTTTTGGATGAAGGAAGTTACCTTTTTGGGTCACGTCATGTCTGCAGAACGAGTTGCCGTCAACCCCAGCAAAGTCAAGGATGTGCTCAATTGGGAGTCACCCAAGACAGTGCCTCAAATCAGAAGTTTTCTTGGTATGGCGGGATATTATCGTCGATTCATAGAAGGATTCTCTAGGATAGCAAGACCTCTCACTCGATTCTCAAAAAGAGAAGAAATTTGCATGGACACCGAATGTGAGCGAGTTTTCAAGAATTGAAGAAGCGTTTGACCACCGCTCAATCTTGATTTTGCTCGATGTTGAAGGATTTTGAGATTTTCTGTGATGCATCACGTCAAGGTCTCGGATGTGTTCTGATGCAAGAAAGGAAGGTTGTAGCCTATGCTTCACGACAATTGAAGCCTCATGAAGTGAATTACCCCACCCATGACTTAGAACTGGCTGCCGTAGTGCATGCTCTGAAGATATGGCGACATTACCTTATTGGTAATCCTTTGTAAAGTTTATCTTGACCATAAGAGCTCAAGTATATTTTCACTCAAGCCGATCTTAATATGAGGCAAAGAAGATGGTTGGAATTGATAAAAGATTACGATATTGGAATTCACTACCATCCGGGCAAAGCTAATGTAGTAGCTGACGCTTTGAGTAGAAAGGTCTATTGCAATACTCTGATGATCAAGGAAAGTCAGCCAGCATTACATGAAGATTTTCAGAAGCTCAAGCTTGAATTGGTTGAAGAAGGATTGTTAGCCACTTTGGAAGTGCAACCCACACTGCAAAATCAGATCAGGAAAGCTCAGGTTGAAGATGCAGATATCAAGGAGATTAAGAACAACATGAAGAAGGGAAAATCTTTAGGATTTTCAGAAGATGATCAAGGAACTATTTGGTTCGAGAAGCGTATTTGTGTACCAGACCAGAAAGAGCTTAAGCAGTTGATACTCAAGGAAGCCCATGAAACCCTTTATTCCATTCACCCTGGAAGCACGAAGATGTATCAAGATCTTAAGGAATTATATTGGTGGCCTAGTATGAAGCGCGAAATTGCTAAATTCATAGCTCATTGTGACATTTGTCAGCGAGTTAAAGCTGAACATCAAAGACCTGCTGGATTGCTTCAACCTTTAAAGGTACCTGAGTGGAAATGGGAAGAAATTGGAATGGATTTCATCACCGGTCTGCCAAGAACAAGAGCTGGATATGATTCTATCTGGGTGATTGTAGATCGTCTAACAAAAGTTGCACACTTCGTCCCAGTCAAGACTACCTACTCAGGAGATAGACTTGCAGAATTGTATATGGCAAAAATAGTATGTCTGCATGGTGTACCAAAGAAGATAGTGTCGGATCGAGGATCTCAGTTCACCTCAAGATTCTGGCAAAAACTGCATAGTATTCTGGGTACTAATCTGAATTTTAGTACAGCTTATCATCCACAGACAGATGGACAAACAGAAAGAGTAAATCAAATCCTAGAAGATATGTTGAGATCCTGTGCTCTAGCAAACAAAAACAGTTGGGATCAAAGTTTGCCCTATGCAGAGTTTTCGTATAACAACAGTTATCAATCAAGTCTGCAGATGTCCCCGTTTGAAGCTCTTTATGGAAGAAAATGCAGAACACCCCTGTATTAGACTGAAACAGGAGAAGGCCAAGTGTTTGGGCCAGATGTTTTGAAGGAAGTCAAGAACAAGTTCGATCAATTCGGGAAAAGCCGAGAACGGCCAGATCCTGCATGAGAAAAGTTATCGATAATCGTCGCCGAGATTTAGTTTTTGCAACTGGAGATCATGTGTATCTGAAGGTTTCACCTCTCAAAGGAATGTGTCGTTTCAGAGTAAGCGGAAAGCTTGCACCAAGATACATTGGACCTTTTCCAATTCTAGCTAGAAGAGGAGAAGTTGCCTACCAGTTGGAGCTCCCACCTCAGTTGTCAGATGTTCACGATGTCTTCCATGTGTCTCAATTAAAAAAATATCTGCGAGTGCCAGAGGAGCAAATGCCATTGGAATCAATTGATTTGCAAGAAGATCTCACCTACAAGGAGCAGCCTATCAAGATTCTGGAAGTAGCAGAGCGTGTGACGAGGAGTAAAGATCATCCATTTTTGCAAAGTTCAATGGAGCAATCACACTAAAGAGGAAGCCACCTGGGAGCGTGAAGAGGACCTGAAGGTCGAGTTTCCGCACCTATTCTCTAGCCAGCCTGAATCACGGGGTCGAGATTCCCTTTAAGGGGGGTAGGTTTGTAACATCCCAAAAATTGCTTTCTTTAAAATTTAATTTCAAATTAATTATTTAAAATTGTCTGGATTTTATTTGGATCTTATTTGTATTTTTGTGTAATACTGGAAGGAAATCTCAAATTTCAAAACTCCATTTCCAATCTATATTTCAAATTCAAATCTCCAGAAAAATATTCGTCAATATCTTGGTCCTATTTATTTATTTCCCTTCTCTCTTTTTCTAAAAAAAGAAATTAAAAAAAATTATTTTCTTCCCGATGAGTCACCCATCCTAGTTTTCTCCTAGGACATGCACGCTTAACTCCAAAGCTTAATGCATGCATGCAACCAACGTGATATTTTGTTCTCATTTGTTATTATACCCTCTCCTTTTCTTTATACCATTATTTCTACTCTCTATTCCAAACAACCTTCCTCGTCGTGTGATCGTCTCTCTCTGTTGCTCATTTTCTCTAAACCGAGTTTCATGGCAGCGCCTCCTCACCTCGCCGGCCAGCCGGCCACCACCGCCGGCAGCGTCTCCCCGGTCCCACACCACCGCGCCACCTTCCCTTCTCCTCTCCCTTGCCCCCAGCTGAGCCATGAGCTTCTAATGCCATTAATGGCAGCCGTTTCTTCTTTCTCTCATTCATCTCCATTCAAAGCCTTAAATCAATTTCTTTTGATGAGAAACGGTTTCATTTAACTCCTCCACGTTTCAATGCTCTCAATTGAACATCTATAATGCGGAGCCCTTGTAATGCAAACCGCTGCATTTCATTGTTTGCAACCGAACCATTGAGCTTCTTCCACCATTAGTGGCCGGTTACCTCTCCTCTCTCATTTCCTTCCATTTAAAGCTTTCTATTCGAAACCGTTTGCAGCACTAAATTCCTATTAAACTCTCTCTTCATGCCATGCTTTCATTTGCGCAGTCCATCAAGTGCGACCACCGCTTTGTTCTTACGTTTCCATATTGAACCGACATTATCAGAGTCAGTAAATCTTCACCTTCCGACGATCGGCTCGATTGCAGCTATATAAGGGTATACTGTCTTTTCTTTGATCCTTTGCACCCTCTCCAAGTGTTGAATCACCAGTGCCACATCCATCCTTGTAATCCACCTTTGCTGTTGTTGTAGAACTTGGTAAGCACCTCCCAGCCGAGCTCCACCTACTCCAGTCACCGCCGGCCAACCATCTGCCATCTTCTGCTTGCTATTCTTGCAGCTGCAAGCTGATTTGTTATTGTTCCATTCGGCTGCAACATAGTCATGGTGCTTCTGTATGCATATAGTTTGAAGTTGATTAGTGCTGCTGCTAGTTAATCTTCTGCATCGTGCTTGCTATACTCCTGATCGGCTGCTTGATGTTCCATTTGGTCTCATAGTTTTTGCTGTTGTTTGTTTGCCTTCATTCGGCTGCAAAATAGCATGCTACGCTTTCTCTGTTCGTAGCTTGAAGAAAGTGAACAGTGTCCTACTAGAAAAATCAGCATGAAGCTTTGTACATGCATCTCATTTTTGAGATTTTATTTTCCACAATTTCGTTCGTTCTCATACAAACTCCAAATCCAGCAATTCTTTCTCCAAAATTCATCTAAATTCATTCTCTACTTCCAGTATTTATTTTGTAATTTTTGGATTTTATTTATTTTCTGCTATTTATTTGGTCTGTTGCGCGCGTGTAGAGTCTGACGTCGCCGACGCAAGTTTGGATCAACAGGAAGCGTTTACCTCCAACGTCAACGAAGGCAAGTCGTAGACCTTTGATCATTTTGTACCCGGTTTACAAAATTATATTGTTTTATATAAACATGCATTGCTAATTTTATATCAATTGATTTTGGGAATAGTTAAATGCCTATTTGACAATATGCCTCCTTGAATAATTGTGAATTACATGTTGACATGTAACCTTGGACACCATAGACTGGTTTAATTTTAGTTGGTCATATCTTATTACCAACATGGGTATCGTATATTGCTTAGTCATGCTTTAGTTGAACAATGGGTTCCTTCACCATGTTAATCATGAAAATTTGACTTAATGATATATGGAACTGTGGCGTGACCACTATTATTAAAATTTGTTGTGCCATGGCAAGGGTTGCCATTTGGACGGGTTTGAACCAAAAATGATTTCATACTCAGGCGATTGATCGTGCAGTAAAGGGGATGATTTGGGATGTGGTTGACTCGCCTGAGTAGTCAGTAAGGACTTAACTTTGTGCGCCATTGATCTGGGCCATACCGTACAACCACAAGTCTATTTATGGGGTGGACCTGGCCGACTAATTAGCGATGTTTTGATTCGGTTCTGTCATGGGTTGATAAGCGGCGCAAGAGGGGGCCCAGAATGGCGAAACCTCAGCGGGCAGAACCGAGTTAAAACAGAACTTTGTAAAAGCCTTGTCACGTGCTCTAGACTGCTTACCTAAGGTAGTGAGCGGTGGCATAGATATATGCCGAACAAACTAGAGAATTCGTGTCTTGTGGGTCAAGCTGTACAACCTCTGCAGAGTGTAAAACTATTCGAATAGCCGTGTCCCCGGTTATGGACAATGCCTGGTGATTTCACACGAGGGTTAGATTTTTCTTAAAAATGTTGGAATGATGGAACAGTTGGGAAGTGAATAGGGTTGTTCACTATTTTCTTTAAAGAACTGGTTTACTTATATTTTAATCTTTTAAATTGTGCTTTTCAATCTATTTCTTGTATTATTGTGAATATTGCTTTCGCAAAATAGCCATAAAGCTACTCTTGTTCAAGCCTTGCATAAATACTATTTGCATACATTTCCTACAACTTGTCGAGTACATTCAAAGTACTCACGGCTTTATGCCCTCTGGTTGATCAAGAGTCATCGAGGAAGACCGAGGAACACCGAGTTCTATGAGGAGGAGTATTTCAAGACTATGCGAACTAGGGTGCGCTCTCCACTCATTGCTGTGGGCATGTGGGATGGCTACCACAAGAGTTTCTTCATTGCAAGTTTATTATTCGTCTTTAAGCCTGTGTGGCAATAATTGTAAAACCTTGACCATAAGGTCCGTTGTTACTTTTTAATAATATTTGGCTTATTCTTAGCTATCTCGATGTATGGATATGATTTCATCAATGTTGACACTGTGTGAACTAGCTACTGATCTTGGGACTAGTTCAGAAATACACAGAGGGTTCTGGATCTGAAGATCCGGGGTCCCGACACTTATGTTGACATTTAAATTTCAGCAAGCATTGATAAGCTATATGGCACATATCTAGGCATGAACAAGCTAGCAACGTATTTCATTATGATAGCTGTCACATCCTCAAGTTAATAAAGAGAATTATTATGCATCTCATGAGCATGCATCATTGTTTTCAAACTTTTGCATAATTTATTGCACTAGGAAAATCTTAAACAAGTGTGAAACCTACACTTTGTAATTCAACTCCAAAAGAAAATAGGAAAAAAACTCTATGAACCTCCTCTGGAAATAATTTATTCAAATACTATAGTAATTATAATGAATTAATATAATTTTTCCCAAATTTTTGGGACTGGTTTAAACTTTGTGAAAATTCAAACATCATTTAATGACATACACTAAGTTTGAATTTATTATATACACATATCATGAACAGTAGTGTTCAATAATTTTTCTGGGCACTAGACCTTCCCAGGAACCCTTGTGATTTATTTCACAAGTTTAGGAAATTTATTTCTATTTTTTAGCACCATAGTCAAAGTGGAGAAAACAATTCAAATCCTAGTCAAACCCTAAACCCAGCCGATCAAGTACTATTCATCAGGCTCGAGTCTAACGCTGCGAGCCGGCTCGGTCCAACCGCCTAGATGCACCATCACATGCAGGCGTCAGATCTAAATTCAACAGTCTAGATTTCACCGCTGTTCCATTTGGTCCGAACCTCTCATCAAATCTGAACCCTCCGTTCGTGATCCAATGGTCTAGAACGCGTACCCCTTCGGCCGGTCCGAACTTCCCCTCTCAATCTTAGCCGTCCAGATCTGATCCAACGGCCTGCGCCAACACACTTAATCGGGCGGACTCGCAGCCTGTGAAGTCGCCGCCACGCCGCCCACTGTCGGTTTCGCCTCGACCTCAGCAGAGAGCTTCGCCACGCGGCCGGGCTTTTCCGACGCGCCCCAGAACGGCCACTTCGACGCCGTCAATCCGCCGCTGCCATTGGCCACTCCTGGAGCTTCCCCATCTAACGCCGCCTCCGCTCCGTCCCTCGCCCGGGGATAATACCCCCTCTGCCCCTTCAACGCAGCTCACTTCTCCTCTGTTGACCGAGGAGAGGGAGGCTGGCTTGAGCTCCCTACTCGGGTGAGTTTTCTCCGCATGGTTCCGATCGACTCCATGTTTGACGACCTCTCCATTTTTCTAACCTCAACTCCTGTGGTTGCTTGTAGCCTTCAATCCATTATCGAGCTCTCGGCCTGTTCCAGAGCGCGCTCCGCAGGACACCTCCGTGACTTCTCCGTGTCCGGGAGGTATTATCCTAGACCTTGCGCGTCACCTTGTGTCACCTTACTTGCTAACCAAAACCCCTCAACTAATTTCGTTGTTGCACGACAGGGTTTCGTTAATTCGAAGGAATTGTGCTTTCGGCCCTAGGACCAACCCTTCGACTCCCACTTGGTTCCGGTAAGCCGTAGCTCAATTCCTTGCTCTCTTAGCATCTTTGCTAGTTCCTTGACATGTCCCGACCACTCACTTCCTCTCTGGTTCACCAGGTTGTCTTCTCCGCTTTTGCCGTGACGTCGCCGCCTTCTTCTCCTGTGCCGACGCAGCTCCAGCTACTCCAAGCTTCCCCGAGCACCCTCCTCTGCTCAGGTAGCTTTCTTTTAGTCCCTAGGACCCTGGCACCCACTTGAATGTTTGTCATGAGCTCTCTTTTCTTGTGTGCACAATTGTGCGATTAGGCGCCGCCGCTTAGCCGGCTAGTCGCGCAGACAGCCACCATTGGCACCACCACCACCACCCAGAGATGCACGGCACTATTGCGGAACAGATGCGTGCTTTGGTCAGCTTCGCCGTGGCGCGTAGCGCCGGCGAGCCGCCGGGAATCGCGCGGTTGCGTTGTCGTACGCGGACCGCCACTGTAGCAACGGCGTTTAGCCTTAACTCCAATCATTAGTATTAATGTTGTCTTAAGCTGCGGTAATCTATCACTTACATGCGAGCCCCCTTGCACAGAAATCCGGCACTAAAGACTTGCCCTAGAGAGACTAACGTGTGGGCCTAACCACTTAAGCCGCCCCTATTCACTTAAACAACCCAACACACTAGGATCGTTTTGGACCGTTGGATGTAAAATTGACGGTTCTGCTCCGATGGGCCGTTCGGACCGCTCCGGACGTGCCTCGGCTGTGGACCGTTGGATCTTGATCCAACGGCTCACAAGCCTGGCCTTAGATTCACGCAGCACACCAGGCATGGCACATGGCATGGCGAAGCGAGCCCACTGTCGATGGTGATGGCTAGCACGCGTTCGGTAAGAAAAGGTTAAATGCCTTATAAAATCCCGAACATATTAATTTGCACACTGAAAAATATGAAGAACTTTAAAAATACATAACTAATTCATATTAACTCCAAAATGGATGAAACCACTTTTGGTAATTTTCATTTTTGATGAACTTTATATTAAAATTGATTTCAAACATGTCCCTATAGCAGAGAGTATTATTATGGAAAATGATCCATAAACCTATTATTTTTACAATAGAAAAAGGCTGATAACTTTAAAAATGGATAACTAATTCATAAAAATTGCAAATGGGGGTAAACTCAACTATTCTGGCCTTGTAACAATATTCCGTATTTATCATTATAATCCTTATACCCTCCACTACTCTACAAATTTTGGCCAAATAATTAAATTGCTCAATGAGAATATGTTTGAAATCTGAAATTCAAACCTTAATAACTTTTGCATACTAAATCCAAATAGAATAATTATTTCACCTAAATTCATCTAAAATCATGATTTAGCTACTGTAGAAAAATCATGCATTTTTGAGCATTTTGAATTTTTGAGTATTTCTCGATGCTTATTCGATATTATATTTATTTAGATACCGAGCCTATCGATATTGACTTATACACTATTGAAGAAGAGCAACTGAGTTACCAGCAAGGCAAGCATCATTTGAACTTTCTTTTGCACCATATTTTATCCCAGTTTTGTTAAGTTAGTGCAATGATAATTGCTTGCATGCTATTTTTGTTAATGTCGCTATTTTTGTGATGTGTAGATTAGTTATCTCCTATTCATTGAGGTTATCCTTGAATTACTCCAGCACCACATGCTTAAGTTAGAATGGTTGAAATATATTGTTCGGGTTTGCTTAGCCATGCAAGTCTAGAACTGGTAGTCGATTGTCGGGAATAACCCGACAATTATGGGATACAAACAACTTTCTCTATATACTGTTGGTTCAGATCTTCGTATCTATTTTATGAGTTAAATTTTGTCATTTTAAATGAGTGTTTGGTCTGGACAAGTGATGGTTAGTGATGGTGCCTTTGTGCACGAGATTAGGGTAAGTGGTTGACTTGTTTGGACAATTAAGGACCGAACTTTGGTAACATCTTTGATTCAAGTAAAACTCGTACTATCACACGCAGTGTATGGGCACTGCCTAGTTAAGTATGGGGTTGGTATTGTTGAGTTGATGACTGGTGGTGTGAGGGAGTATATGTGTTCCATCGCATATATGTTCCATAAGGGTGCCGATTGTAATTCTTTATTGTGAGGGTGAGCCCTCTTTAAGCTTTATTAATTGGGTTGGAATTTTCGGCATAACTTGCGTGCCCGTTTAGTTGTAGGTGGGTAGCCTACACTTAAATGGGGTTACGTCGCGTATGGGTGAGTCAACTCAATGGTATCAACTTGCTGAAAAATACTAAGTCTTGGTTTACCCGGTCGGCATACCATAGGAAGTATGCTATATTCGGAGGCATTTGGAGGCTTACGGGCTAATCAAGTCGTGTGGGTAAAGTAGTACACCCTTGCAGGGTATAAATCTATTCGAATAGCTGTGTCCACGGTTATGGACGACCACTTGAGTTACATGGTTGCTATTGTTAGACTTGGAATTAAAATTGTGGTTATAACTTGGTATCGTCATGAAGGGGATGTTCATGTTTGTTGTTGTATCAAAGTGGACAGCGACTTTGTTAATTGGATGATTCATTTGTTATTCAATTTACCACTTATTCACATGCTTTACTTCTACTTCAAATCTGATTTTGAAATGGCACTTGAAAAGCTAGTATGTGTAGGTTGTAAATTGTTGCGTCTCTTTTGCAAAACTAAGCCAATATGAGCCATCCTTTGGAACAACCTCTAGCATAACTAATTTTTATTTGTGTAAGACTTGCGATTACCTTTGTACTCAACCCGGTTGCTACAATTTCAGGTGAGGAAGTGTATGAGCCCGTTGAGCTTGTTAGCGCCGATTTTGGCGACGCTAATGAGTAATGCTATCATTTTACTCCCAGTCGGTTACCGATGGGTTATAGGGCATACCATGCTGTATATTTTGGTTTATTTACTTGCTTCCGCTGCTACTTAATACTCTTATTTGAATTTGGCCGGTCGGCCGTTTGTAATAGATGTAAACTTTAACTATTACGTTGTATGTCTTTTGAACGATCTATGTATGTTGTTTTATGGATATGATCAACGTTGTATGAGAGTATGAGCATATTGGTCACTGATCTTGGGAGCCAATATGATTGCATACTCGCTGTTCGTGGCTTCCTATTTAACTCACTAAGTGTAGTGCTTGACTTGTTGGAGAACCGACAATCATGTAGTGCTCGCAGGGGAGCAGCGCGCATGATCGTCGGGGCTCTAGTTGTAGTCAGGCTTTTCACTAAAATTGAGTTAAGTTGGAATCCATTTGCTTGATGCCTTAGAGTTATGTCCTTAAGACCATGCTTAGTCTTGGTCTTACGGAGATAACCCGGGGGTCCTCACAATAGCAAGGTGTGAATGATATGAAGCAAGATTTCAATGTGAATAATAGACAAAGCTCCTTATCATCTAAATGAGTATATCACATATGCCTATATGATATGCATGATAAACAAATTAAAGATCCAAGCTCCCCCTCAACAAGTGAATCAATTTTAGAGACATTTTGGTTTAGGTTGAGTTATGTCAAAATTAAGTGCAAGAAAAACTCAAATGAACTCCCCTTGAACCAAAGCTATAAGTAAGAGAGAAGAAGCTCGAAAACGAAGAAAAAGGGGCAAACAAAAAGCACAGATAGGAAAGTGGGATTACTATAGCTCAGACTCGCACTCATCCACCCCATATGACTCTAGGACTAGCTGATCATCTAAACACAATGCAGTAAACACGTTCCCTATCTACCCAGGGGCCCCAACACCTGCTAGACCTATAAGAAGTGAGTGAACTCAACCTAGTGAGAAGAGAGCAACTAATAATCAGCATCCTAAAGCCACAAGATGAGAGGAAGAAGTCTAAACTGCCTATTAAGCTTCCCCTTAAAGTAAGCCATAAGGACACAACCCCAAGCTCTCCCCTCAAAGCTGTGAACCTTGAGCTATCTAAAGGCTTGGTGAAAATGTTAGCTATCTGGTGGTCACTCTCAACAAAAATGATACTGAATAACTATGTGCTTGGTCCTAGAGTACTGCACTGGGTTCTTGGCAATGTTAATGGTAGAAGTGTTAGCACAGAAAAGTGGAACACTATCCAAGGCTAACCCAAAATCTCGCAAGGTCGAAACCATCCAAAGCACCTGACTACAGCAACTAGTGGTTGCAACATACTCGGCATCTATAGTGGACTGTGCAACACCTGATTGCTTCCTAGAAGACCATGAAATGAGAGAAGTTCCAATGAATTGGCATGTGCTAGAAGTGCTCTTCCTAACTATCCTACAGCCAAACATCTCCCTTCCTAGCTCGCCAAACCTGAGTCAGTGAGAAGTAAACATCGGTGGCTCGGTACTAGGGTAAATAAGAGCAGATCTAGGAACCCAGTACTGAGTCACACGACGAGCAGAAAAACCAGTCAAAGAAACAAAAGACTAACATCTACTGTCACTACACAACTCACCTCTAACAAAACCAGAAGATATAGAACCAGAAATAGAACCTCTGCCTAGTCTGACCGCCATTGAAGGGCTGGTCTGATTGCTCCTCCAACGCTTGACAGGCCGATTAGGAGCAAAACAAGTATACTCGTCACACCGTGGATAGCTACCTTGACTGGGAAAATAAGGTCTATCCTCAGGATAGCGGAAACCCTGACCAAGAGCAACTCGAGGACCAAAACCAGAAGAAGCCTGAAAACCAAGTCCTCAACACTGCCCAAAACCAAAGGAGACATAAGAGCCAACCACAACCCTAGACCTATAGACCTTGTGTCGGTCTTAGGAGCACTCCGAGCCTAGGGCTGACCCTGAATACCCTTAGGAGCACGAACACAGTCACGTCGTGCGACCTTGGCATGCCTAAAGTAGAACTCAACTAAGTGTCCATCCTTCTGATAGAAGGTGCAATGATACTTCACCTTCTGAGAGGTCGAAGCAGCAGGAGACACAACCTTTCTATCAGAAATCCCCTGGACAAAGCCTGCAGACTCAAACATTATCTTCCTTGACTCAGGCGCAACCTTGATCATGCCTCCTTCTATAGCTGTAACAACTGTAGGTGGATGTTTCCTCTCATCCTCCAAAAAATCATATCCTAGACCTTGATTGAACTTGCAAATCTTAGACTTGTCAAGGATAAGGTTAAGCTTTTTCTTACCTCTAGCAAAATTTTCAAGAGTGCTCATGAGGTACTCACACTCCTAAAAGAGGGAAGCACAGGAAGAACATGGGGAAGAAGATGATGAAGAACCAGAATGAGAAGATTGAATAGCATGTGCATATCTCTCCCTATGCATGGCCGCCTCAAGCTTGAGGGATTCGCAAGACACACATGGGGCAGTCCTAACCCTAGCCATCTGGGCCTCAAATCTCTTCCTAAAGGTCTCATGCATATCATCAGTCTCCTTCTCCAATTCAGCACAGAACATGCAAACAGGTCGTGGCTTCTCTAGTAGGTCCTTAGTTAGCTTCACACATTTTTCATCCAAAACAATCAATTCAAATGTTAGTTTTTCACAGTTATTGCATGGTGAGCTAACAGGAGCCTTAGAAGCATATTGAGCTATTTTCTTATCATGATCACAAATATCCTGAAGTTGCTTAGATACAGATTCAAGTTCAGCAGTCAACTTAGGACAATTAGCACAAGAAGCAACAGGCTCACACATAGCCGCATACATTTCAGTATTTTTTTTGATCTGCCTTCTTTAAGTTATTGTTTAAGTTGGTACAACTATCACAAGTGTCAGGCAGACCAAGGAGCATGGTATATACTTCTCTAACAACATTGTCCTTACTCTCACATGAGGTGCTAGCAGCAGTCTCAACAGCAACAACATCAACAATAGCAGAACAGGACTTACAAAGAGCATCTCTAGCATTCTCCAATTCAGCAAGTAGATTAACATTCTCTGCTTTAAGCTTATCAAGCTCAGAAATCACACTATCATGAGAGGTCCTTAATTTCTCCATATCTCCAAACAAAGAAGAACATACATCACAATCATCACCAGAGGAAAAAGATCTAAGAGAAGCAAGCTCCTGTGACAAACTCTCTACCTCCTCCAAATCACCACATTTAGCCCGACCTAGCATAGAACCTTCCTAGCTTAAGAAACACATCATTAAGCTAGTCGTAGGAAGGGCCTACCTCATTGGAGTCGCTGTAGAGATCGTCATTACTGATGCCGTTGTCATTAGCCATGAAGCACATCCCGGTGAAGTCGTCGCCGTCCTTGGTGTTCTTTTGCGGATCATCCTTGTAACACCCCAGCCCAACTAGAGCCTGGAATGCTACTAACTAAATATAGTAACAATTTAAACACAAGGCATAGTTCTAAATTTTGACAGAACCTTCTTTGTATAACTAAGTATACCGGAGGTTCCAACAATTTCGTATATTCTAATCAATATCTCATCATTCAAAATTCATTCAAGCATCCAAGATAATCTATTCAGCTAGAGCATTATCAAGCATAACCAAAATTTACTATTCTCATTATTACAATTAATCCAAAACATTCAACCATAGCCATGAATTAATCCTCAACAGTTTGCCATTATTAGAGTATGATCTAAATGATATTCAGCATTTAAAGTGTGTGGTAGTAAGTGCATCCAAGCAACCCTACTCCCTCCCATGCATGCCGTTCTTGCAAGTGGTACCTAAATACACAGCAAAGCAAGAGTGAGCCCAAAGACTCAGCAAGTATCAATAAAGAAACAACAACTCACAGTTATAGCATCATCATACCATAAGAAACAATACACTAAGACAACTCCCGTGCTTATGTAACGCGAACATGCAATGCATCATTTTATCTTTATCTCTTTTCGCATTTTACGTGTAATGCGGGGTATCTGACCGTCGATGTATACCCTTGTTCGTGCTCCCTCCGCACAGGGACCAAGAGCCTATACTCCACAAGTATAGAGACCTTTGCCCATCATCTTCATGATGGGGACCTCTATTCAATTGCCCACATTCCACGAATGTGGGGACCTCAAGCCCGTCATTTACATGACGGGGACCTCAACTGTGTATACTTGGTCACCACATGACTAAGTCTTAGACATGCTTACAACATGCATATGTACTATGACACTATCTTTGATACATATGGATTCAAGAAGTACATAATAACATGTAAAGCATTAACAACATACATAGGGAAACTTTAACCATAAACATGCATTCACCAAGTTTAATTCAAACTCATCACATTATCATCCATGCATGGCTATTATGATTAAAACACAAGCGATCACCATCAATCAATCACAATCAAGCTACATTCAAGATACTTGCCTCAACCAAATGCGAGAACGGTGGACGCCAAGAGGGCGCGCCTCGATCAAACTCCCACCCTTGAAGAATCGCAGAAGATGACGAACTCGCCCATGAAGATAATCTTCTCCCTCACCTTCTTCTTCCTCCTATGGCAATGGCAGCACCTTTGGTGGCGGCAAGGAGAGGCACCGAAGGAGAGGGGCACCACCATGGAGGAGAGGGGCGCCACATGAGTCGTGCTACTGGTGGTGGCGATCTTGTATCTCACAAGGCGTCTAGGGTTTCCCCTTCCTTTTATTGGTGGCCGGCCCCTCATGGGCCTCCTCGGCCAAGGCTCGAGGCCCAAGTTGCCGAAGAACTGCAGAAACTCCCCTTTTTATGTCTAATTTCTCTTTTGAACGCTTTATTTTGTAGAATAAATTGGAGTATTACATTAAAACCCCCTCTTTCTCTGCTCAATCGATTTGCTAAAAGAAACATTCTCCCGGTTTAATTATTCTCTCCCGATTTAATTTTTGGGGTATTACATTCTACCCTCCTTAAATGTAATTCGACCCTAATTCTATTCATCCTCAACACCAAAGAATAACCACTGCTAAAAGATTTACTAACATTACTATGTACCTGCCGTGAATAACTTTGGATAATGCTCACAAGATGCGAGACTCCAATTCCCATGTCGCCTCTCTCTCGGACTAATGGGACAAAGGCACCTTGACACAAACCAACGACTTGTGCCTCGACTCGCTCGACCTCTCTAACAACGCACGAGATGCTACTCAAAGGTCAACGGCTCCTTGAAACTTCAAACTTGGACCTCTGGTACTCACTCAAGACCTTTGGAACAAACAAGATGATGTGTACTCGCGCATGGACTCAATACGGTCCTAACGTTTTGCCAACTTCAAACTTCCCACAACTTCCAGAAACAAACCAATGTACCTTGGGATATCCTTTCCTTTGGTACCAAACCACAGAATTTATGCATAAGCATATGGAACGCTCATTCTATCTTTAGTCGATCTCTTCATCCTAACCAGGAGGGTCTTCGTTAAGTAGGGACGCGCAATACAACTTATTTTAATCAACTCTAAAAATCAGATTCAACTGAAATCAAAGGATTCACAATGCAATTCCAACTTCCCTCAAAACACTCAAAATCCAAAATCGAAGATTCCCCATGAAATCTTTTCACAATCCAACTAGACAGTTTGCAATTAAACTCCACATAAGCCAAAAGAAATCACTCGAGTGCTCAAATCAACTACTTCATTTTTTTCCTGAACCGGAAAGAACCACCTCGCCAACATAGAGTCAACTCAAATTGTACGTGATCTCCATTATGAAAACCCAACTCAACTAGAACTAATAGATCACTTCTCTACTCGAGAAAACCTTCTTTTCTCAGATGTCTTTTTAAGGGATAAATCCTTTCCCAAATCATGGGCTTCGAAATCATCACACTAATTCATTCTCTGAACCTACAATCCCCAAAATGATCCTCAAACCGAAAGAACAACCATACTTATTTAGAGGGACGCTATTAATCCACAAAGGAATTCTCTAGTCCACTCTTATACCAAGGGGATTATTTTGACAAATGGTTTTCCAACACTTTAATAAAGATTATTCATTCTCAACCACACCACCTCGTTCATTATGGATAATCCACTTGAAATTCTTAGCGCACATGCTCATTTGCTTTACCCCAAAGTATTCTCTCAAAGATCAACACACTATTCAAAATTTGCTTCTGTTCATCTACCTCTACACATAATATTGGGTCTCCAAGGTCCTAGCATAAAAAAATACAAAGCTCAAATTCAACCTCCAAGTCTCCTACCATGAATTTCTGGTATAATTGATAGGAAATACTCAAATTCGTTTACTAAAATTTCACACAGCTCAATAATAACCTCAGTTATTAATATCAACATTCCTCACTAATCAAGTAACCACCCCAAAGCGATTTATTTCATCAATCTTAGTCCTCCTCTAATCCACACCAATCTAATTCAGATACACAACCACAATATACCCATTCGCAATACTCTAACTGATTGACCAAGATTCAAACATACTCAATCACTAACATCAATAAATAAATAAATTCTTGACCAAGTTATCCTTGGAGATAATCCAATTCCCATAGGGTTACTCACTGAGGCCGAGTCATACTTTACAAAAACTCAACAATTCCTGCTATCCCGTTAATTAGCACAACGTGTAGACTTCTCTTCACCGCTATTCCCATTAAACTTCACCATCAGAACTCTTGTACACAATCTTACTAGGTATCCAATTGCGACACTATAATAAATTTACCAAGAGTCCATACTTTCGATAATCCCAATATCCCAACATGGACAAAGGTTATTGGATCAAAACCCACCATATGTTCCACTAGTTGTAACACTAATAATAATTTTTTTATATCTCATTGACAAACATTTCGCTTAAATAGAACTCTCTCCAGGTGTTATAGATCAAAACCAATTCACTGTCTACTGCTCTTTAAATAGCTGAGTTCCCAAAATTCACCACTATCATATACTTGTCCACCACCAACCCGTCGCCGTAATACACTTTATAAGAATTGGCAACACAAGTTGGTTAATTCCTTTCTCAAAAGGAAGAAACAAACAAATACTAGTCTCAACGCACAAGAACAACGTTGTTCCTCGGAGTGAGCAAGAGACCAAGAGAAACAATCGTATATTAATGATCTCGGAAAACAAAATACAAGTCTGCAGGGTACATTTCCCACAAGAAGGAATTTTCAACCCTCCAAGAATCATAATAAAACACTGCTATGGAGACCCAAGAAACTCTTAAGCTGTAACAGTCGAAAAGTTGCAAATTAGAATTCTTAACTTCAACCTCAAATGCTGATGGTACACATTTTCCGTTAACAAAGAAAATAATTTTTTCTTTGATTACAACGTTACTTGCCAATCCAAACAAGAAATGCCTATAAAACCAAATCACATTAATCACTTAGGTACCAAACGGAACCTTCCCATACGCCACATTGCTCAATTAATTCCATCTACTATGTAAATCATGAACTCCCAAAACACCACGAATGCAAACTCCAAACATTTCCTTTAACTGATATTACGAAAGGCAATTAACTTCCTTTCTCTCTAGAAGAATCATCACCACTACAATGGGTCAGAATCCCTTGGTGACAATCTTACTAACATCAAGAATAATCTTCTCTTAACAAGATTTGTTATCATCAACTCTTCCTTTACAAAGCCCCCAAAGGCTCACCAAAATGTTACCTACCTCTTTGTCACCCCATCCTCAAATGAATGTATACCAACTTCTTACGCTCTCACTACAACAACCCCTTTATTTTAGAGGGAAACTACTACACAATTTTAAAGGTTATTCCAAAACTCTTTCATCAAAGACAAACTATCATCCGATAGTTCTACCATCATGTAAACATTGTTCATCCATTAAATCCCATCAGTTTATCTCTTAGTGATGCTCAACACCAAACTTTAATAGCCAATAATTGCACCTAGCAATTACATATAATCACTAGGTATCCACCAAAGGTTACTCCAAGATTAATATCCACTAAGACAATAATCTAACTCCTTTTAAACTTAGCCATCCCAAACGGTTAAATTAACTGTTGAGACCCGTTAATCCAATTTATCAAAGAAGTTTACCAAATGTATCACTATTAATGATCAACTCAATTCATCAATGTTCCACACCTCGATTAACTCTATTGATTACAATTAGGTATAGCCATACTCTTGATCATGGCTCGTCAAGAACTACTACAAGTCACTTTCAAATTTATCAACTTCCCTTTCAAGGATCTTAGTTAATATCGATCATTCACACCCTGCAGACCTAACCTGATAATCCATATCTTTTCCATTAATTGCTTTGATTATAACCTCTCACTTAACCAAGACAAAACATCACTAAAGGGTTGAACAACTTCTTTCATAAAAGAGAACCATCAATCTTCAACACTCAAAATACCCAAGAGAGATACATTGAGTCAAAGCCTCCACGTACTAAAGGATTTGCAAAAGAAAACTTTCATCAACCAAAAACATCAAGCGAATGAATGGGTCAAGTTTTCCAATGAGAAAGACAAAACTCCAATATAAAGGTCGAACTTGACAATCAATCAAGTTCACCAGCCGCAAGAATAACTCATCGGTTGGGAAAACAATGATGGCTTTACAGGACAAATTAAGACAAAGGAAACACACCAACTCTTTTTCAAAGCAACCCAACAATCGCAATGAACTAATAACCTAAGAGAAATTCGTCAACCACAACTGGACAAGAATTGGCCAAATTCAAACTCAAGAAAGAGACCAACTTCCTAAAGAAACTCACCCTCAACTCGTAAAACTATGGTACTCGGGGTAACTACTTCCCTATTCTCATAACATGAACGGTGGTGTAACCTGGTAAAGCCCAGAGCCACAACCACGACCTCAACCTCTCAATATCAACTATAATCAATTAATTAGCAATCACACTAAATTCATATCAGCAATCATCAAAATGATATAGCGGAAACGTAGATGCAATGCCTTGCCCATTCCCATCCTACTGTGCACCAGTGTGTCAAATTTTTAAGTTGACAAGACATTTGCAAATTTTAATCAATCTCTACACCACAGACCTAAAGCCCGCTCTGATACCAACTATAACACCCCAGCCCCAACTAGAGCCTGGAATGCTACTAACTAAATATAGTAACAATTTAAACACAAGGCATAGTTCTAAATTTCGACAGAACCTCCTTCGTATAACTAAGTATACCGGAGGTTCCAACAATTTCGTATATTCTAATCAATATCTCATCATTCAAAATTCATTCAAGCATCCAAGATAATCTATTCAGCTAGAGCATTATCAAGCATAACCAAAATTTACTATTCTCATTATTACAATTAATCCAAAACATTCAACCATAGCCATGAATTAATCCTCAACAGTTTGCCATTATTAGAGTATGATCTAAATGATATTCAGCATTTAAAGTGTGTGGTAGTAAGTGCATCCAAGCAATCCTACTCCCTCCCATGCATGCCGTTCTTGCAAGTGGTACCTAAATACACAGCAAAGCAAGAGTGAGCCCAAAGACTCAGCAAGTATCAATAAAGAAACAACAACTCATAGTTATAGCATCATCGTACCATAAGAAACAATACACTAAGACAACTCCCATGCTTATGTAACGCGAACATGCAATGCATCATTTTATCTTTATCTCTTTTCGCATTTTACCGGTAATGCGGGGTATACAGCCGTCGATGTATACCCTTGCCTGTGCCCTCTGGCACAGGGACCAAGAGCCTATACTCCACAAGTATAGGGACCTTTGCCCATCATCTTCATGATGGGGACCTCTATTCAATTGCCCACATTCCACGAATGTAGGGACCTCAAGCCCGTCATTTACATGACGGGGACCTCAATGTGTATACTTGGTCACCACATGACTAAGTCTCAGACATGCTTACAACATGCATATATACTATGACACTATCTTTCATACATATGAATTCAACAAGTACATAATAACATGTAAAGCATTAACAACATATATAGGGAAACTTTAACCATAAACATGCATCCACCAAGTTTAATTCAAACTCATCACATTATCATCCATGCATGGCTATTATGATTAAAACACAAGCGATCACCATCAATCAATCACAATCAAGCTACATTCAAGATACTTGCCTCAACCGTGCGAGAACGGTGGACGCGAAGAGGGCGCTGCCCCTGGGATCAAACTCCCACCCTTGAAGAATCGCAGGAAGATGATGAACTCGCCCCGCGAAGATAATCTTCTCCCCTCACCTTCTTCTTCCTCCTATGGCCGGCAATGGCAAGACTTTGGCCGGCAAGCAAGGAGAGCCACGGAGGAGGGGGCACCACCATGGAGGAGAGGGGCGCCTGATGAGTCGTGCTACGATGGCGGTGATCAGATCTCACAGCGCCTAGGGTTTCCCCCTTCCTTTTATTGGTGGCCGACCCCTCATGGGCCTCCTAGGCCAAGGCCCAAGGCCCAAGTTGCCGAAGAACTGCAGAAACCCCCCTTTTTTATGTCTAATTTCTCTTTTCAATGCTTTCTTTCGTAGAATAAATCGGAGTATTACATTAAAACCCCCTCTTTCTCCTGTTCAATCGATTTGCTAAAAGAAACTTTCTCCCGATTTAATTATTCTCTCCCGATTTAATTTTTGGGGTATTACAATCCTCACCATCATCGTCGCTCTAGCCCTCCATGTCGCTGAAGTCGAAGTTGTCGAAGGAGGTGAGGACGCAGTAGAAGAGCTTCTTCGCCTTGCTGAAATTGTGGTACTTCTTCTCCTTGCTTTGATCATGAGCTGGAGGCTTCTTATTGTGGTTCTTATTTGTGTGGTCGTTCTTGCTCGCACTGCCGTAGTCGTTCGTTCCTGCCCTTCTCCAGCTTGGGGGCAATTTGCTCGAATGTGGTTGGGGCCACTACACCTGAAGCAGATCACTGTACCTCCTCTCTTTCTCTCTCTAACCCTCTTGTATGCATGTGAGAATTTTGTGGCTAAGAGGGCTAAGTAATTTTTTGGAAACTGCTCAAATTGATCATCACTCATCTCGCACAAAGTAGCCAAAGAAAAACCAGAAGCACTTTTAGAAGATGGTCCAAAAGTAGCTATGGGATCGGTGACCAAAGCCATCGACTGTGACTTCGTCTTGCGAGAGTTGACGTCGATCTCATGAGTCTTGAGGCATGAGTACAGCGCGTCAAGACTCAAGGTCGACAAATCAGTCGTGTCCTTGATGGTAGTCACTTTCATCTCCCAAACTCTAAGATCCAAAGTAGCAAGCATTTGTCGAGCATTATCCAAATCTGGGTATGTGAGGCCAGCAGCTCGGAGGTTGCTCAAAATCTTGTGAAATCTGCCAAAGCACTCATCCAAAGACTCACCAGCAAGAATTTCAAATTTGTTGTACTCTCTTTTGTAATGATCCTGTCAGATGGTCTTGATCTGGGTGGTGCCCTCATGGTATGCATCGAGGGTCACCTAGATATCGTATGCCGACGACAGGTGAGAAATCTGATCAAACTCATTTCGGCTAAGCCCTTGAATGATGATAGTCCTTGCCTTAACATTTGCCTCAACATCCGGAGTATTTGCAGCATTGATGTTTTCATCGGCAAGAATCACAAACCGAGTTTTAACCTTTTTTTCCAAATAGAATAGCCTTGTGCATGAATATATGGCTCCATCCTACTCTTCCAAAATGGATAGTTGACCCCATCGAAGATAGGAGGCTTGGTGGAATATCTGTCCATCGCCATAGCTCAAAGATCGGTCAAGATCAAGAAAGAGCAAAACCGAGCTCTGATACCAATTGAAGGATCGGTTGTGGTGACTAGAGGGGGTGAATAGGCGCAAATTAAAATTTTCCACCCAAGTATTTCTTCTCTTGAACTCTAGTGCTATGAGAAAGACACTAGGTTCAAGAACACCAAGAACACACTAAGAACAGAAAAATCAGAACAAGAATTTCAAAAACTTGGCTGTTAAGAAATCTCAAGAACTCAAGTTAAACTTAACCAAAATTGATGAAACTTGAACCATAGCAAGATGAGGCCCTCGGGGTTATGATTCCAGAAGGAATTGCAGAATAAAGCCCAAGAAAGAGACATTTCTTGCTTAAAGTCCACGTTGCATTAAAACAATAATTTCAATAAATCTAGAATTTCAGAAACTTACCCACTAAGAAACCTTAAGAACTCGAGATCTACTCAACCAAAATTGATGAAACTTGAACCATAGCAAGATGAGGTCCTCAGGGTTATGATTCCAAAAGGAATTGCATAATAAAGCCCAAGAGAGAGACCTATTTTGCTTCAAGACCACGTTGCATCAAAATCTTAAATTTCATAAACTTGCCCGCTAAGAAATCTCAAGAACTCAAGATCTACTCAACCAAAAATGATGAAACTTGTACCATGGCTAGGAAATGATCTTGAGTCTATGATTCCAAAAGGAATTGCAATGATATGCCCAAAGTCTTAACCTTTCATGCAAATAGTTCAAGCTGCATCAAGAATAGCAATTTTAGCTCAAGAAAACGGTTAATGCAAGCACAACTTGAGCAAGAATAAATTCTAATGGATCTTGTTGGATTAGAACATGTTCTTGATGAACTCCTCAGCCTCGTACACATCCTAGATCCAATAGAACTACAACTAGTAGAAGGAGGGGAAGAGAAGCTCATGTTGCAACAAAGAAAAGCTAGAAATTGCAAGAAATAAAATAAATTTCAGAACGTCTAAGAACTTGGAACTTTCATTGCTTCAAGAGGAACTTTCATTGCTTAAAGAGGAAGGATTACAAAACCACACTTCATGGTGGGCAAAGCTCAAAGGAGAATAAATCATTCTCCAAGACTTGGTAGTGGAAGTATACATCTACCCCTCTATTTATGGCCCTATAGGAGCAACCTCAACCCTTGGATCACCTCAAGGCCTAAGATTAACTCTCTCCACTCATTCATATCCACGATTCAGCCAACTCTACCCCTTAACTAAAATACCCCTCTAGACTAGCTAGAATTACAACACATCACATAGCCCACATTACAAAGCGGCTATTAGAAAATCTGAGCCCTCGGCTCTACACAAGTCAACGCACTTGGTTTATCTATCCCTAAACCAACTCCAAGAGTGCACCAGAATATTGTCCATCTCAAAGATTCCCAGTAATATGCCAATGACATCAATGCCCTTATGTTGACTTTGGTCAACATAAGCCACCTGGAGCTGCCATGCTGCTCCACCTTGACGGTCTTTGCTCCTCGTTGACTTGTCACGTCCATGCCTTGCGTCTCAAGCTCCAAACACCCTCGGAACGTCTCGCCGACACTTGAACGCTGCCAAGTCACCCTGAGTCACTACACAGACCCGTATGGCACCATCTTCATGAAGACTCCATCTTCATGACCGGACTTGATCCCAGGTTATCTCCTCGACCACCATGATCGTTTTGGATGCCAAGCTTTCCAAGCTTGCTCCCGATCCCACGTCGATGATCATCCAAGCCATCAAGTTAACCTGCAATTAACAAAGATGAAGAAATCATTTCCTTGGCACAAGTGTTAAGCACTTGACCATCATTAGTGAAAACATGCATCATAACATCCCATGAAACCTAGTTAAAACTCAAAACTCGACTTCGCGAACTCCAACAACTCTCAAACCTTCACCAACAAGTCCCGAAAGCTGTCAAATATTCATCACAACATGGAAAGGGCCTCCACATGACCTGATGAACCCTAAGGTTTGATTGTTGGCCTGATCTTTCGATGAGATTGATAACTATCAATTTTGGTGGAGATGACTCTCGTGATCTGACTACAACCGTACGACGACGCTTGCGCCTTAGCAATCATTGAACCAACTCCGAGATGTTGTTGACCTTGCTGGAAGCACAATCAACCTGACCACGAAGGTCTATTCCTGCATGCAATCGAAGAACACGCAAGAACAAGATAAAACGCAATCTGATGTATTGCAAATATTTATGAAGTATTGATAAGGTGGGATTCCGAAAGCCATCTTAACAGGTGGTCGTCCGACACAACTGAAGAACAGAAGTTTGCACAATGGCTAAACTTTAATTCAAGGAAATCCAAGGAAAACTAAAGGGGTGCGGCCTCCTTAAATAGGGAACGAGGAGCCACAAAACTAAAGATCTAGCGGGGTGGTACTAACGGTTGGGGGTTACTGTTCACATGAACAGTAACCACGCCCCGGGTGGGCCACCGGCAGATGGGCCAAGTTCAGTATGATTAGAAAGCCCAGGTTAGCCCAAACAAGTGATATGATGCCTTCTTTTGATGATTGTGATCAGTCGAAAAGGAGTTTGGAGGCGAGGCTAGATCAGTTGGAAAGAGGCCGAAGTAAGCTTTCCATCAAGTACTCGTGGACCTCCAACGGACTCCGTATGTGAAAGTTACGCCTGTTTTAAGTTGGTGCTGTCAGGCTGATTTTGGAGGACGAACTGGATTCTAAAACTTATCCAGTATGAACTTGGCGCGTGGAGTAGCGGTCGTATCTGGCGGGTCGATGTCCTCATCATCCTCCCTTTCTTGCATTTGAGTCGTCCTCGACTCACGCTCATCCTCCAATGGCAAGAGGAGCTTTAAAACTTGTAGCGATGCATTCTCATCTTTCTGCAAAATGTTAGTAATAACAGGTGGCAAAGAACTAGAGAAAACTTTGGAAATTAAATGTGATTGTGCATGCATAAAATCAGCAAAGGTATATTTTCTCATAGCATTCAATTTGCAACTCAATTTGCAAGTATAAGTGAAGTATATAGTAGAGTTATTCATTGCTCTGTGAATGGGCAGCACAGTAATTGAATTCAAAGTGCACAAGTCATTCATATAATCATCTTTCAATTGAGCAATAGCAAATTCATCTAGCAAGGGTGCAAAGATTTGTAGGTTCTTCCATAATTCAACATTGTTATTCAGACTGTCCATACTAGATGGTGCAATATAAGGTGAACACATAGGCATTGGATGAGCACTAAATTTTATTTTCCTCTCAGATTGAATAAGGTTCAGCACACAAGAATTGTTATCCAAAGCAACAAGTTTCAATTCATCCATGTGAGCACAAGTTATGCATATTCGATAAACCAGAAATTGGTTGTCTATACCATAATCTCCAATTAATTTAAAATAGTAGGTGGATGTGCTAGAAAAAGAATTTAGAGATGAAAGTTCAAAAACTTTCTCCCTAGCACATTCCAAACTAACGGGCTCATTAAGCATGATATAACACAAAATATCAGTAGGGGATATTCTATCAAGTACTTCCTTATGTGTAATTAATTCGACATGTGCAAAATTATGAGATTTAAGATCAGCACATGGTTCGTTCAAGTCAACATAAGGAAAATCACAAGATTGCACTACAGCAGGTATATACTCAATTATTTCATCACATGGTGCACTCAAGTCAACAGTTAAATCAACAAGTTTATCACATGGTGCACTCAAATCAATGCAGTCTTAATTCTCTACTTGAAACATGTGCATATCAGAATTGTTTTCCACTAATTTTTGCTCTAAAATAGCATGAACAGTGGACAATTGTAGTTCTTCACAAGCATACTCACCTTCAGTGATGATAGCACCATGGTCTTTACCTTTTTGGCTCTCCTCAGATGATGTAGGTGCATCCATCTCCTCATCTTCCTTCTCAACCAATGGAGTCGGTGTCTCAATCAGCACATTCTCCTCTTCGGTATGGTTCTCAACTTCCTGCAAGTTGTTAGTCACTAAAAAAGACACAAACACAGGTTTGTTCTCATGTTTCTTATCATCAAGCATTCTCAATTTCTTCTCAATCTGACTTTCAACCTCACAGGCAAGTATAAACAAATGAGAGAGAGAATTATATTCTTTGTGAACAAGAAGGTCCTGAATTGGTTGATTAAGCCCACTTAAGAATCTAATCTCTGTAGCTTCAGCATGTTCCTCTAAGCCACAACGCAACAAACGAGTTTTCAATTCATGATAGTATTCCATTACAGTTCTACGACCTTGTTTGAAACGTTGTAATCTAACTAACAAATAATCAGCATGATATTTAGGAACAAATTCATCTCTCAAAAGTTTCTTTAAAGCATGCCAAGTTTGAGGCACTCTTCCATGTCTACGTAAATACTTCCACCAAAGTATTGCATCCTCAACAAAAACACTAGTGGTAGCTCTAATCTTTTGCCTATCAGACCATTCATAATATTCAAATTCTTTGTCTAAAGCTATCTCCCAGTCAACATAGGCATCAGGATCAAATTCACCAGCAAAGGATGGCACAATGAGTTTAGTTTTACCAGAAGTACTGTCTCGATCATATGCCTCCCGTGGTGGGCGATCTTGTCTCAAGAGTGTATTTTCCTCGCGGACTTTCTTGCGCTCCCGTTCAATGGCTCGAAGAAGACGTGGATCTAGCTGGAAATCATCCCGTGAACCTGCCATAGTTAGTAGAAAACAAGGAAACAAATCACAAGTATATGTTCCTATCAACTACTAGGATCTGGAGGCTCAAAGTCGCTCACACTCAAGCCTTCTATCGAATTCTTACCAAGCAATAGGGGTGATCGGCTACCAGCGGTTTCAATGTATCTCTGAAGATTGGATGGAGCGATTGCCGTGAAGTTCACCAGACGGTGTAGAAGAGGTGTAGCTGGGAAGGCTCAAGTACGGTAGCAAGGATTAGCAATTATTCAGATCAGTATGCAAGGTTGAATAGCAGTTCAAAGTACTAGTCACAAGTGCTGGTCTTAGTCTAAACCAAGCCTAGCTAGAGCAACTCGCATGAACGACTAGTAAAAATAATGGAAGGCCAAACTGAACAATCAACGCCAACGAGCAATAGATGACTATGCCAAACTGAACAGGGAAATAAGTCAAGAAAATTGACAGCTCTGAATTTTTTTTTCTCTTTCGTACTTCTCCTTTTTTTTCTGCCTTTCTCTTCTTTTTTTTTCTTCTATGCCTTTCTCTTTTTTTTTCTTCCCTTTACTTTCTTTTTTTTTTCTCTTTACCGTTTCCTTTCCTTTTATACCTCAGAGCTTACTGGAAGCCTCTTGAAGAAAACCGAAACGCAAAAGGGATCGGTTCCCGTTTTGCTCTCTGGGCGCCGGGCGTGGCGGCGGCGGCGGGACGGCGGTGGAGGTCTAAGCGACTTCGGCGACCATGGCGCGCTGGCGTAAGGCGAAGGGCAGCAGAATCATGCAGGAGAAGGCGCAAGTGGCGGCGGCAGAACAAACAGCAGGCGGCACAAGGAATAAACGGATTCGACGGCGACGGCGCGGCAAGGCGGTGCTGGCGCAGAGTGGCGCTGCAAGCAGGGTCGGCCGCGGGGCGGGCGCGGGTTTCAGCGCTGTCCGGCGGCGCGACGGCCGGCGGAGTCTTCGAAATGTGCACGGGCCGACGGATTCAAGCGGCGTCGCGCGGCACAAGACGGCGGTGGTCCCGAAGCGGCGGCGGCGGCGGCTTCGGCGGGTGTCGGCGCCACGACGCGGCGGCGTTCAAGAAACAAAAGCCAAGCGGCACGGGCGGTGGAGCTCGCGGTGGGCACGGGCGGCGGGGCTCGCAGAGGCGCCACGGGTCGGTGAAGCAGCTGCGGCGCGGATCGGCAGAGACAAAGAACGGCGGCGAGGCGGCTGCGGCTCCGGCGGCGGCGTTGGCTTTTCCCAAGCGGCGGCGGCCTGAGAAGAAAAACCGATCTACTATCTTTTTTTTGCGAATGAATGCTTCTGCTTGCTGTTGGATGACAACGACGACGATTTTTTGATCGATTGATGCGCGCGCGTGAACCACTTGGAACGACGACCGCGCGAGGGACGGCAGACGAACCGATCTGATATAATGTTTTTCCGTATCTCTTCGACAAGCTAGACGATCGACAGGAAACTCTAAAGCTAGACCAATCTAGATAAGAACCCAGCACCAAGACTTGACGATGCAACGACAATTCAACAAAGCAAACAAAAAAGAACAAATTGCAAAGGCACAAATTGGCTTGGATGATGAACTAAACCTAATTTTTTTGATTTTTCGGCTATATGGACTGTAGGAAAAAAAAATCTCACCGATGAACTGTAGCTCTGATACCACTTGATGAACCCTAAGGTTTGATTGTTGGTCCGATCTTTCGATGAGATTGATAACTATCGATTTTGGTATAGGTGACTCTCGCGATCCGACTACAACCGTACGACGACGCTTGCACCTTAGCAATCGTTGAACCAACTCCGAGATGTTGTTGACCTTGCTGGAAGCACGATCAACCTGACCACGAAGGTCTATTCCTACATGCAATCGAAGAACACGCAAGAACAAGATAAAACGTAATATGATGTATTGCAAATATTTATGAAGTATTGATAAGGTGGGATTCTGAAAGCCGTCTTAACAGGTGGTCGTTTGACACAACTGAAGAACAGAAGTTTGCACAGTGGCTAAACCTAAACTTAAGGAAATCCAAGGAAAACTAAAGGGGTGTGGCCTCCTTAAATAGGGAACGAGGAGCCACAAAACTAAAGAACTAGCGGGGTGGTACTAACGGTCGTGGGTTACTGTTCATGTGAACAGTACCACGCCCCGGGTGGGCCGCCTGCAGATGGGCCAAGTTCAGTATGATTACAAAGCCCAGGTTAGCCCAAACAAGTGATATGACGCCTTCTTTTGATGATTACGATCAGTCCAGAAGGAATTTGGAGGCGAGGATAGATCCGTTGGAAAGAGGCCGAAATGAGCTTTCCATCAAGTTCTCGTGGACCTCCAACGGACTCCGTATGTGAAAGTTATGCCTGCCTGTTTTAAGTTGGTACTGTCAAGCTGATTCTAGAGGACGAACTGGATTCGAAAACTTATCCAGCATGAATTTGGCACATGGAGTAGCGGTCGTGTTTGGCGGGTCGATGTCCTCATCATGACCTCTCAGATGCCACCCCACAAACAAGAGTCTTATGAGATATGATTAACAAATGGTTGCTTACCTAAATCATTAGGTTTCTAGCAGTAATGCCAAAGCTCACTAGGACTTAATGATATATGGATCTTGAATCCACTATATGATGTTAGAGGGAAACATAGTTTAGAACATATAGTGGGAGTATCTTTTATTAAAGTGTTTGATAGAAGATCTTACATAAACACAGTGCTGAATTTTTACATGTATTTCTATTGTAGATCATGGCACCTAATACTTCCTCCACACCTACCTTTAACTTGCGATCTATTCTTGAGAAAGAAAATTTGAATGGAACAAATTTCATTGACTGGTTTTGAAATTTGACAATTGTTCTCAAACAAGAAAAGAAGGGATATGTTCTAGAGGGTCCCTATCCCGAGGAACCGAATACAGATGCTACTCGTGCTGAAAAGAATGCTTATGAGAAGCATTGAAATGACACGGTCGATGTGCACTGCCTTATGCTTGCCACCATAAACTTTGAGATTCAGAAGCAATATGAGACCACAGACGCTTACAATATGATTGTGGGTCTGAAAGGCATATTTCAGTGTCAAGCTTGGGCAGACAGGTACAATACCTCCAAGGCATTGTTTTCTTGTAGGCTATCAGAAGATAGCCCGGTCAGTCCTTATGTGATCAAGATGATTGGTCACATTGAGAGCTTGAAAAAGCTTGGTTTTCCCCTTAGCCAAAAGTTGGCTACTGATGTGATTCTCCAATCGCTCCCAGCGAGCTTTGAGCCCGTCATATTGAATTTTCATATGAATGGCATGGAGAAGTCAATGACCGAGTTGCATGGCATGCTTAAAGGTGCTGAGGAAAGCATCAAGAAAAGTTCTAATTATGTTATAATGGTTCAAAAGACTACTAGCTTCAAGAAGAAGGGTAAGTCGAGAAAGGGAAAAGGCAAAGGAAATACTCGAGATGAGATCGAGAGTCTCAAGGCTAAGCTTAAGAACCTCAAGCTGGGTCCTAAGCCTGACACAGAATGTTACTATTGTCATGAGACTGGGCATTGAAAGAGAAATTGTAAGAAGTACTTGGCAGAAATGAAAAAGAACAAAGGAAGTAAGACTTCCAGTTCAGGTATAAATGTTATAGAAATTAATCTTACCGCTTTTCCAACATGTTCTTGGGTATTTGATATCGGATCGGTTACTCATATTTGCAATTTGATGCAGACACTGATAGGGAGTAGAAGTTTGGCAAGAGGCGAAGTTGATCTTCGCGTGGGCAATGGAGCAAGAGTTGCTGCATTAGCTATTGGTACTTTACCATTAGCTTTACCCTCGGGATTAATTATGGAATTAAATAATTGTTATTATGTTCTTGCCTTAAGCAAAAACATAATTTTTGCTTCTTGTCTAGGAGCAGAAGGTTATGAGTTCAGAATAAAGAACAACTGTTGTTAAATTTATTTTGAAGATATGCTTTATGGCCATACTCTATTGGTGAATGGATTATGTGTTTTAAATCTTGAGGATATGCCTGGCTCCATTATTATCATAATAGAGATCCATTAGGCTCAAAGCACTCGGGACTATACCCAATTCAGCAATAAAATTCCTTATCCAAACACCTTCCTTCGCAGCTTCAGAAGCCGCAATGTACTTGGCCTTCGTCGTAGAATCAAAAACCGTCGCTTGCTTGGAACTTTTCCAGCTCACTACTCCTCCATTCAAAATGAATACAAAACCAGATTGCAAACGATAATCATCTTTGTCAGTTTGGAAGCTTGCATCGGTGTAACTATTTACAACAAGCTCTTCATCACCACCATAAACTAGGAATGCATCCTTAGTCCTTCTCAAGTACTTAAGAATTTTTTTTCACAGTTGTCTAGTGACCTTCACCGTGATCAGCTTGGTATCTGCTTGTAACACTTAGAGCATATGATACATCTGGTCGAGTACATATCATCGCGTACATGATAGATCCAATAGCTGAAGCATATAGAATACCATTCACACGGTCTCGCTCATCAGTTGTCGAAGGACATTGACTGTTGTTAAGACTTATGCCATGTGACATGGCAAGAACCCCTTCTTGGAATCCTACATGTTGAACCATTTCAACACCTTGTCAATATAAGTACTTTGGCTTAATCCAATTAGCCTTCTCGATCTATCTCTATAGATCTTTATCCCTAAGATATATGCTGCCTCTCCTAGGTCTTTCATAGAAAAACTATTTTTCAATGAGGCCTTAATGGATTACAGCATATGAATGTCATTCCCAATCAATAATATGTCATCCACATATAAGATTAGGATTACAAGTGCACTCCCACTAACCTTCATACAAACACAATGTTCTTCTTTGTTCTTGACGTAACCAAACCTTTTGACCTCCTCATCAAAATGTATATTCCAACTCCGAGATGCTTGTTTCAACCCATAAATGGATTTTTGAAGTTTGAACAATTACTAGCATTCTTTGGATCGACAAAACCCTCAGGCTGTGTTATGTACATATCCTCAATTAGGTTTCCATTAAGGAAATCCGTTTTGACATCCATTTGTCATATCTCATAATTGAAATATGCAGCAATAGCTAGAATGATCCATATAGATTTAAGCATCACTACCGGCGAGAAAGTCTCATCGTAGTCAACCTCTTGAACTTGTCGAAACCCTTTTGCAACAAGTCGAGCTTTATGACTGTGAACATTTCCATCCATGTCAATCTTTTTCTTATAGACCCATTTGCACTCAATAGTTTTAACACCATCAGGTGGATCGACTAGGTTCCAAACCTGATTGTCTTAGATGGAGTCTATCTCAGAGTTCATGGCTCCAAGACATTTCTCAAAGTCTAGGCCCATCATAGCGTCCTTATAAGTCACGGGCTCATCTCTGTCCAACAGCAATATATCACGTGAATACTGAGCAGGTACTTTGCGCGTCCTGTCTAACCTTCATAGATTTGGTGCTTCCCCGACCAGGGTATCTCCGATTGCGGGTTCCCAACCACATTTTTCCTTATTGGAGCGTCTGTAGCCAGGTCCTCCCCAAGTGGAGTTTCTCGAACCTCTTCAAGTTGCACGGTTCTCCCACTTGCCCTTCTCGAGAGAAACACATTCTATAGAAAGACACTATTTTGAGCGACAAATACTTTGCCCTCTTCTCGGTTGTAGAAGTAATATCCTTTGGTTTCCCTAGAATATGCTATAAAGAAGCATTTATCTGACTTAGGTGTGAGTTTATCAAACGTCAAACGTTTAATATAGACATCACATCCCTAAATCTTTAGAAAAGACAAACTAAGACTCTTCCTAGTCCACATCTCATATGGTGTCTTATCCACTGATTTAGATGGTACCCTATTTAAAGTGAAAGCGGCAGTTTCTAGAGCGTAACCCCAAAAAGATAATGGCAGGTCCGACTGGCTCACCATCGACCGGACCATGTCCAACAAGGTCTGATTACGCCGCTCAGACACCCCATTCCACTATGGAGTGCCTGGTGGTGTAAGCTGTGGGACAATTCCACATTGCTTCAAATGCTTACCAAATTCATGGCTCAAATATTCACCTCCATGATCAAATCATAAAAATTTGATTGCCTTGCTAAGTTGATTTTGTACCTCACTTTGGAACTCCTTGAACTTTTCAAAGGATTTCGACTTATGCCTCATTAAGTAGATATATCCATATCTACTAAAGTCATCGGTGAAAATAATGAAATACTGAAAACCACCTCTAGCTATCGTGCTCATTGGCCCACACACATCTGTATGTACGAGTGCCAGCAAGTCAGACACCCTCTCAGTTCGTCCAGTGAAAGGCGCATTGGTTATCTTTCCATGTAGACAAGATTCACAAGTTTCAAATGATTCCAAATCAAATGAGTTTAGAAGTCCATCATCATGGAGCCTCTTCATATGTTTCTCACTTATGTGACCCAAACGACAATGTCAAATAAAAGTGGAATTCATATCATTAGGCCGAAGCCTCTTCGCATTAATATTATAGACAGGTGCATCATCTGGATTTGAAATAAACAACCCATTCATAGCGGGAGCATAGTTATAAAACATTTTATTCAAAAATATAGAACAACCATTGTCCTCAATAATGAACTTATAACCCTCTGCCAACAAACATGAGGCAGAGATAATGTTTCTACTCATGGTTGGAACACAATAATAATTATTTAATTCCATAATAAATCCTAAAGACAAATGTAATGGCAAGGTCCTTACGGCTAATGCAGCAACCCTTACTTTATTCCAGATGTGAAGATCCATCTCACCACTTGCAACACTCCTACTCCTTGTTAGACTCTGCATTGAATTGCAAATATGAGCAACCGATCCGGTATCAAATACCCAAGAGTAACGAAAGAATCGGCAAGAAAAACATGTATAACATTAATACCTGAAGTGGCAGGCTTAGTCCCACCATTCTTTTTCAGATCAACTAGGTATTTCTTGCAGTTCCTCTTCTAATGGCCTCGCTGTTTGCAGCAAATGCATTCATTCTCTGAAGTCAGACCAGACTTAGTCTTGGGCTTAGTGTAGGATCAAGGATAACCGACTAGAGGGGGGGTGAATAGGAGGTTTTAAAACTTTTTAGCAAATTAACAATTCAAGCCAATTAAGAATTATGTCTAAACCAGGTACAATTCTAGCTAAGCAATTTAATACAAGATGAATGCTAGAATTGTAAATGTGGAATAAGTAAAGACAAGAATTAACCACAATAGAGACAACGATGTTTTCCCGTAGTATCGAAGACTTGCCGGTCTTCACTAGTACACGTTGAGGAAGCTTGAACGAATCAAGCTGGCTCCACGAATTAAGCCTTCCCTCGATCACTATTGGTTGTTCTTCCTCCGCTCCGGAGATGATGAACACCAAACCACTCACAAACTTGGCACCGGGTCTCTTCACAAGCTTCGTGAAGAGATCACTGTGCGATCACCGCCAAGTCGTCTAGGAGTTCAGCAAAACTCCAAGAGTAATAAAACAATGATCTTCGCTTGACGGCACTCAAGTGAAAATGGATCAACTAGAATGAGTGAATGCACTTGAATGAACTCAATCACCTCACAATGAATGCACAAGAGTGTTCTAGGTGTTGAGAGGATGCACAAGGCTCTAAGGATGTTGAATGAAGAGTTTCATTCTATCCTAGAGCAGGTGGAGGGGTATTTATAACCCCCACAACCAAATCCAACCGTTATGAGAGAAAACCCAACTTTTCAGCGAAATGCGGTATTACCGCCAACCAAGGTGTGGTACTACTGCATACCACCAACCGCACTGTAACAGCTACAATAGGATCATTAACTGCCTCTGACATAGCCGTTTTAAACGCGACGTGGTACTACCGCCAACTATCATGCGGTCATACCGCTCACAAGGGCGGTACAACCGTTTCACAAAAGATCCAAAATAGGTGCTCTCTAGAAAATACGTACCGCTCCATTTTCCGAAAGTACTGTAGAGCAGTAGTACCGTTTAAACAACAGCGATACTACCATTCCAAGGGTTTTGCATTTTCAACCAAATGGAGTCTCTTTGGATTTTACGTACCGTCAACTAGGAAACGGAAAGACCGTGTTGCGGTCATAGCACTCACAAGGGTGGTTGTACCGCTCCACAAATAAGTTGACAGATACGTTTGAACTGCACACATGGACGATCCAGATTAAATAAGCCGATCGGACCACACTTATAAACCCACATGATCATGTGCTGTTCGGATGGTCCGAACGGCACACGGTAGTTCTACCAACTAAACAACGGAATGACCACAATGCGGTAGTACCGCACCAAAGGCCGGTCATACCGCATTAGCAACTAGTTGGCTGTGACGATCGGACCATTTATGTGGACGGCCCAGATTCATTGGACTGTTCGGACCGCATGTTTAAGCCATACGATCAAGTCACTTTCGGATAGTCCGAACGGCGCATGGTAATTCTGCCAAGGGATACGCGGTCATACTGCAAAGCGGTAGTTCCGCCCTTTAAACCATGGTACTACCGTTTGTGCTGTCATTTGCACAGATGACTTTCAAAATCAAATTCAAATGCATGCATGATCCTAAATTGATCCAAATAGCACAAGAATATGCTATCAAGCTACTAGTCATGATCCCTCTTAATAGTATGGCATTTATCCTAAAATCCGGTCTTCCAACCAATTCTCCTAAGAGCGGTAAAATACAAAAGGATCCTAGACTACTTGTACCTTGTCTTTTATCCAAAAGATCTTCATGTTGTCCTTTAGCATGCATCTTTAAGACATTAAACTCACCAATGGGACTTAACCTTGTAAATACTCAATAAAAATGTTAATCCCATATTCACATATTATCATTAATTACCAAAACCATTTTTAGGGGCCTAGATGCTTTCAATCTTCCCCTTTTTGGTAATTGATAACAACACAATTAATATGTGAGAAAGATTGTTATGAATCTACTAATTATTCTGAGACAAGTGTATATTCTTTTGATGATTTAACAATAAAATAATTCTTTCAATGAGCTCAATTGAGTTTTGATAATTATTTTCTTGTTAAAGCCAAAGAAAAGAAAGCTCCCCCTAAACATGTGCATATAAATGATAGAGAATCTTTGCAAGCACATGTATAGATTTTTAGAAATTTTGGCGGAGTTTCTTTTGCTTGTTGGAACTTGAGGAATAAATGTAACAATATATAATGACCAAAATAAATATTGCATTGCAAGAGAAGAACATAATCATAATATTAATCAAGTTCAACAAGATAACAACCGTAACAACGTTTAAATTATTACAAGCATTCATCCATAACAAGTTCAACAATAATTAAACACACAAAACACATAGAGTATTATATAGTAAGTTTTGCTCCCCCTAAATCTTTCTTCTACTTTTCCCACTTCTCCCCCATTGGCATCAAAGTACCAAAAACATCTCAAACTGCTGGATCTTGAGGAGGAAGAGGAGTTGGATCTTGATCTTGAGGTGGAGCCTGAGGAACAGGAGCTGGATCAACTGGGGCTAAAGGAGCTATAGCAGGGGCCAAAGGAGGACCAGCTGGAGTAGAGGAAGCCCTTGAAAGAGGAGGGTGATGAGTGTAGCGCTGAGGAGTAGCCAACAACTTCTCCATAGCATCAATATTTTCTGACAGGGCAGCTAGCCTATTGTGAGTCTCATTCTGAAATTCAAGTTGTGCTGTCCTCATCTCCTGCTGAGTAACCTTAACTTGTAGCAGATTATTGAGGATCAATTGTTGATTTTGGAGAATCTGTGCAAGTGTCACTTGACCCTGAGCACCACCTATAGCTGCCTCCTTTGGAGCATCCTCTTCTTGCTCACCTCGCTGAATTGGAGGACCTTCCCGAGGGTTGTATGGCTTGTGGGGAGAACCCAAACCTCCATGGTACTCAAACTTACTTCAGATCAAAGCCATAATGTAGGGAGCATGGTAAATCCTTTTGACCCTATCATTCTTTGAATTAACTTGTAATACTCCGGATATCAAATAGAGAGTATATATTATTCGGAAGAGAATTTTTTTTTCAATATCGAGTGCAATATAGGTTAGACAGGGAGTTTAATCGGAATTTCAGTTTTGGAGGAAATCTTTGGAACATGGGCCTCCGGCCCAGGCTTGGGCAGCCTGGAGGCCGGCCCTGTTGGGCCAAAAGGGGGGGAGGCACCCCACGTTGGGCCCAGCCCATGCAGCCACCTCTCCTCCCCTCAAACCCTAGCTTATCCACCCCTTCCCCCTTTCCTCCCCATAAGTAG
This sequence comes from Phyllostachys edulis, assembly GCA_036346405.1. NCBI lineage: Eukaryota > Viridiplantae > Streptophyta > Magnoliopsida > Poales > Poaceae > Phyllostachys > Phyllostachys edulis. The sequence goes on along the minus strand of CM070565.1, from coordinate 33,039,305 downwards.
CCACCAGCCCCCTTGCTAGCTGAATCCTCCTGCTTTCCCCTTCCTTAGGAGCCGCCCTCCTGCTCATTCCCTCCCTTGGCGCCTCCGTTCCCCTCCCTCAAGCTCAGCCCTCCATTGCTGCCACCTTGGGGAGCTCCTGCAGCTAGCTGGCCACAAGAGGAAGAAAGGGAAGGGAGGGAAGAGAGGAAGAGGTAGAGAAGAGGGAGAAAGGAGGAGGAGAAGGATCTGCAGGTATTCAAGGGTCTTGAGTGATTCCTCTCAGTTTTGATTGATTTAGATTCGGATTTTGGCTTTGTTTAGTAGATGGAATCCCTGCTACGAACTGAGCAGTTTCTGTCCTGTTCTTGTGCGACTGTTTTCGGGTATTTAGAGTCCGAATCTGAAGATCTCACATCCTAGAGTTATGTGGGATCTGTTCTTATCTTTCCGTAGACGCAAAGTTCACTCAAATCCGATTTACGGTTTAAAAGTTATGGTCTTTTTTGTTTCTGCTGTCCAGAAATCTGTCAAAGCGTAGTAGAAATGTTAACGGTTAGATTTCAATTTGTTAAAGGCCGATTCAGGGCTGTCCACCACAATGAATGTTGTATAACTTTATCTCAGCTTTCTAGATTGGTAAAGAACACTTTATTTGGATCAGTAGAACAAAAGATATGCAAGTTTTAATTTAACTGTCTAGACTGTTCGTCGGTTTTCGACAGTAAATTTGACCCGTGTGCCATGTTTTGTTAAAAGCAAAATCCGGGCATCATGCCAACTAGGTTTTTGTAGCTTATGTTCTTAGCTTTTCAGAATGACAAGAATCTTGGTTTTTGGTTAAGGCAATCAAAAGATATCACTGTTTCCTTACGGCTGTCCAATTTTGTTTGACAGATTTTAGATCAGACTTTCGGTTGAGCGTTAGCCTAATTTGTTTGCCAAATTGGAGGTTCCAGCCAACTAGACTATCGTGGAGGGTGTTGTTATCTTTCCATAGAATCTGAGATCACCTCGTTTCGAGTCTCAGAGCAAAACATATGAATGTTTTAGTACTGCTGTCCCAAATAGAGTTCTGTTTAGCACGTTGTCTAGCTTGAGTAGATCAAGGGTTTAACTTGGGTTATGGGAAACCGTTGTAGAGCGCGGTGAGTAATGTCTTGTTATGCATGGTTGATTGATGCCTAGTATTCATTCTTGTTTACCAGGTGGTGGTGAACCCCGGTCCTAGATCGTTACGCCTTTTGTCTCCTGTCTCTCGGTGAAGGCAAGTGCAAGTATTATTAATGAGTTATTATATTATATACTTGATGAATGCCATAGTTGATTGATGTTGATTGTTGCTTGGTAATGTTGATGAGCATGAATGCCATAGTTTAATGATGATGTTTTATGATGATGCGTATGTGATAAAGCTTACATGGAAATGTTTACACGACGATGCATGCTAATGTTTATGTGATTACGCTTACATGGTGGAGTTTATATGAGGATGCTTACATGTCAATGTTTAAATGATGATGTTTACATGGTAATGGTTTCATGATTGATGGCAATATTGATGGGCCAAGGTGAGCAATGAGACTACCTTGTTAATGATGACAATGATGAATCATGATAATGACATTGGTCATGTGCATTGCATCATGGCAGGGATGCATGAGCCAGGTCGGTGAGAAAGACATGTAACTAATCCGGTGAGGTCGGTGAGAAAGTTACATGACTAGTCCGGTGTGCTCACATTTTTCATTGAGATCCCCGTCATGCATTGGACGGGCTTGGGTCCCCACACTCGTGGAGTGTGGGCATGAGGTCCCTGTGCCTGAGGGCACAGGCTTGAGTATACATCGACGGATGTACTACTCCGCATTACCGGTAATTGCAAAGAAGTTGACGAAAGTGCATTCATGACATGTTCATTGCATTTCTGCACAAGAGATGGATTTGTGGTATATAACGTTGTTATTAATGATGGGATTGTTTATTCCCTTCGACTACTTATGATACTATCATAAGAGATGGATTTGTGGTATATACTGCTGTTGTTCATGATGAGATTGTTCATTCCATTTGATTACTTATGATGCTATCATAAGAGATGGATTTGTGGTATATAATCTTTGTTGTCCCTGATGGGATTGTTTATTCCCTTTGACTACTTATGATGCTATCTTAAGAGATGGATTTGTGGTATATAATATTGTTGTTCACGATAGGATTGTGTATTCCCTTTGACTATTTATGTTGCTACTGTTTGATTTGCTATTGCACTTTGCTGAGTCGTGGACTCACACTTGCTGTGTTGTGCTTGCTAGGTACCTCTCGAGGCAACGACATGCATGGGAAGGGGTAGGCTTGGTGCACGTCACATAATCACTAACCACAATGAATAACCTAGTCCATTTAGCCGCAATTCCTATTCTTGATAATTGCTTTAGTTTCAGTTTGTGACCATCTTTCGTGGTGGTTGTTTTAATTGTGGTCATGGATGACCTATTTATGTTCTTATTCATTTGTTGATTGAGTCCATTTAATTCTTACGATGGGTTAGAATGTTTGGTTGATGGTTTATTGAGTTGATGAAATTAATGGGTTCAGTAGAGTCCCAAATATTTGTAATAGGGTTGATTAGAAGATTTTGGATGCCCTTTTGATTATGCTATAGTTGTTTAGCTTATCGTAGATGTCCTTTGATGATTCGTTAAATTGGATGATTTGACTGTTGAATGATGCTATATTAAACTGTTTGAACCCCCGGTATAGCCATCTATAAAAAGGAGGTTCTGCCGGTTTTTTTGAGAAAGGTCTTAGTTCTATTTGGTTAAGGTAGTACTGTTTGACAAATGGTTGAAATTCTTCCGTATTAGTGTTGTACGTTAGTCCTTTAGGTAACATCTTGGTTTCCGCATAGCTAGGGTGTTACATAACTATGCCCCTTATAATGACTTCCACCACATCAAATTTTCTTCCATTCATGATGTTGTCAATGATATTCCAAGCATGTCCTCTCACTGCATCAAAGTTTCCACTCTTTGAAAAGAAAGTATGACTAATAATTCTATTAATCAAACTAGGAATAGGCTTGAGACCATGTATCTTGCCCGGGGTATATCTGACAGCTGGATTATAAAAATCAGTCCAAGCAGGAGCAAGCAATGCAGGGCTGTCATAGAGCTTGTCCCAAGTGCCGGATTGTGTCCTCAAAACACGCTCAAAGTCTTCCTTAGTGCACTCCAAACATCTGGTCACTGTCATCCATTTCATTGTTGAAAGATCTGAAGACACATGAACAGTGGCATAGAATTGTCTTATGATCTCCTCATCGTAGTTATTCCTTAGAGCTACGAGATCATGAAGACGGACTCGCTAAAATATCTGGTACACTCCATTATATTTGTCCAAGGAGTTGATGTGCTCCCACTTGATCCATTTATGATCTGCAAATTTTCTGTGAGGTCCATACAGTTGATCATAGACTTGCTCTTGAAATTTTGTGTGGAATCTTGGATTGATGGAGTTTGAAGAGAAGAGATACTGATTTATATGTCGCTTGATGGCAAACTGATCAGCTGAAATCATTCTTAAATCATCTTGAGGCTCTTCTGGCTCTCCTATTTCCTCATCTGATCCTGCTGGACTTTCTAATTCTATTTCAGTTTTAGCTTGAGACAGATTTTCCTCACTTTCTGGTTCATCAATTGCTGGACCCTTCCCTCTGTCTTGTACTGCCTTTTGTCACACTTCTGGCACTTCTTCAGCTTGAACAGAAGCTCCCGAAGGCTGGGATGAAGAGGATTGACCTCTACCAGCGCCGACAGACTTGCGAGAGGCACCTCTGGTCCTTGGCATCTTCAAGCAGAGGGGATAGGTTACAAAGAGTTCAAAAGATCAAACAAAATAGAATTAATTTGAATAGAATGTCGGTTTTGATCTATCAGGATAATCGGTAGTACCACCGTTCTTGGGCGATCTGACCGCATCGCAAGATAATCAAGCGCTTAAGACAAATGAAAAGAACCGCATTTCGCATCGAGTTCTAGGGCATAAATTTCAATAGAATTTGTGATGTTTCTTTTGGATTGAATCCATGGAATAGAAGTATGAACATCATAAAACATCAAATTTGTCTATTTGCCCAACTAGAACTTTAAATAAATATACACATTCTAAATTAACCCTAAAATGTGACCTAGGGTTCCAAAACTAGGTAAAACAAAGATCAAGAAAGGTTTTACCTTGAGGATTGAGGGAGATGGACCCTAGAGATGCAAGGAATCAACTAGAACGAAGAATCACCGAAGAAATTTGTGAAATTTGCAAAGCGGATTTGAAGTTCTTCGGGTTGGAGAGAGAGAGGCCGAGAGAGAAAAGAAACAGTGGATATGCGGTCAAACCGTCGGGTAGTAAAAGGGCACGTTGAAGTGAAACCGCAAGGAGTTAATGCCCAAAAACCAACCGACGCGGTAGTACCTCCCCTTTACCGCCGGTAATACCGCACTACGGTCATACCGTGATTATAACGTTGGTTGTACCGCACTGCGGTCAGACCGCGCTTAACCCGCCGGTAGTTCTGATTTTCCAAGAACTTTAGGATTTGACTCTGGATTTAGAGAATTATGCAAATGATCCTTAGTTTTGCACTCAATTAACTACCATTTAGGATCATTATGCATTGAATAGACTAATGTCTATCTAAGAACATAATTTTTATGAACATAATAATCTTTAATAATTGTTTTGAAAATATTTTCATAAAAGGCTTCAAATAACATCAAATGAAGCAAAATGCATGAGGCAAGAGTTCAATCAACATTTGAATAATCTATGACATTTAATTCATTCCTCAATTTGCAAAAGCGGCATTCATCTAATAGTTTGGTGAAAATGTCCGCTAATTGGTCTTCGGTTCGGATGTGGCTAATTTCAATATCTCCCTTGCTCACATGATCTCTCAAGAAATGGTGACGAATATCTATGTGCTTGGTTCTCGAGTGTTGGATGGGATTATTGGCTATTTTCACAGCACTATCATTATCACACAAAAGATGCCTTTTATCAAATTTCATTCCATAATCCATCAAAGTTTGTCTCATCCATAGCAATTGAGCACAATAACTTCCCGCGGAAACATATTTGGCTTCGGCGGTGGATAATGCTACGGAGTGTTGTTTCTTGGATGACCATCATACTAAAGATCCTCCTAAGAATTGACAACTACCTGAGGTACTTTTTCTATCCACTTTACAACCCGCATAATCGGAATCCGAATATCCAATTAAATCAAATTTAGCACTGTAGGATCGGAAAGGCGACTAGAAGGGGGTGAATAGGAGCTCGCCTAAATTTCACCTCGTTCGGATTCAACACAATATCACTCCAATAGCTATGAGAGCTATGAAGATCAACAGTTAAGTACAGCAGAAGACTTATGTTGGATCCGAACCAAAATCCCCAAGACAAAGAACCAAAAGGACACAAACCCTAAAAGGGTGGTCAGACCGGGGTGCGGTCTGACCGGCATGTAAAATTCGGTCTGACCGAACCTGACTAGAAGCACTGTTGATAGCCCGAAACCAAAACGAAAATCGGTCTAACTTTTGAACTACACGACCAACTTCGACCAAATTTGGAACACAACTTCCTAAGGATATTAGGAACCAATTCCAAGCAGCGAATGAGCAGATCTACGTCAAAGTTTCAACCTTTTCCCATTTGAGTGAAAAAAAGGTTCAAAACCGGGCAAATACAAAAAATTGATCCAACACTTGCTCGTGGGAGATTGATGACCTAGGTGATCTTAGATAAGTTCCCACAGGTCATAGCAAGGTAGAAGAGGGCACGAAACAAACCAAAAACCAAAGGATCAAAGATGGACTCAAAATCACCAAATATGGAGGAAGAACACAGAGTACTCAACTTGAGGAATCATCCATAGATTGATTTGAGGTTGAGAGAGTTTATAGTCACTCCATCCATGGAGGACAAAGCTCAATCCATGAGCACACAACTCAACTCTTCTCTCTAGATCCCTAAGCCTCTCCTCTTTCTCGCTAAGCCCTAAGACAAACTAGGGTTTACAAAATGAAGTGATTGGGGGCTGTATCACAGCAGCCACCCCTATTTATATGGAGGCCTAGCTTCTAGAGAGTTAACCCTAATGGGCTCCCGTTAAGGTCCAACACAAACGGGTCACATACGCATGCATTTTAAAGCATCGTTTTCAACTTCTCCTTGACCTAAACCGCTTCTCCACGCACCGTCTTGCGCCGCGGTTTAGCTCAAGGTCACAAATGCGGTATTTGGTGAAATTACCAAAATACCCCTTCTCGATCTTTTTCGAAGACCGAGTCCGAACTGCGCGAAACACATCCATGCTTCGCCACGTGTAGGTTGATCCAACGGCTCTCATTGCGTCGGCAAGTCTCTCCCATCCGGCTCCCACCGGACCACCATGGCACTTGCACCGACCCCTGCACCGCTTGATCAACCAGTCGCACCGAACTGCCCGTTCGGTTATCCTTGTCCATTCTGTGCCACGCTTGAGTCCATTGACCTCACCCGACATCCTTGATCGTTCTGGACCTCAGCTCTCCAAGCTTAGTCCCGATCCTCCTCGCCGTTGACCGTCGTTGACCTCCAAGCAACCTGCACACCAATAGACAAGCAAATCGAATTCGGGAACAAGTTCTTCAGAACTTGACCCACGTTAGTGAAAATATGCAACATGCAACACATATGCACTAAAGCTCATGCCCTTAAGCTAACCCAACAAGCATTGCCAAACAACTCGACAAATCAAGTCAAAATCGGTCAGACCGCCGTTCTGGTCGGTCTGACCACCCCTGGGACTTAGCCAGAATTTCGCTTAAGGCTTGGCCAATCTGACCGCCCAAAATGCCGATATGACCGCCAGCAACCTGACAGAACAGATTCTTTGCCGAAAACGCTTGAATCGACAAACCACAAATGCCATTGCCAATTGTATCATCATCCTAAGATCATGCACATATCCCCATGATATCCACAATCTCCCCCTTGATGAACACATTGGCAATTTCTCAGAAAATGGGGTTTTGAGGTTTGAAAATAAAAATACTCGACGTTTTCGCGCAAAGACGCAACTTGGTCCAAATGCAAGAAAAAGCAAAGGAAATGACCAAACTAACTCTAGAATAGCATAGGTAAGTGAGATAAGACAAAGAAAGCGCAAAAGCTTCAAATTCCAGAGAATTCCAAAATCTCACTTAAGGTCCATATGAAAGAACAATTGTTCTATTTGACCTTCGATCATCGTGAGTCTTGAAGAATTGCAATTCAAATTCAGAAAAGGCAATAAGACCAAAAGAATGCAATTGAGATGCTCCCACTCACTATGATCACCAAATTTCCAGAAAATCAATTCTCTCCCTATAACTCCAAAAAGCTCTAAAATAACATTTTTACCAATCTTTTTCCCCCTTTGACAATGAATTCATCAAGGTGCATGGAAGAAGATAGAGTATGAATGGAATGGAATGGCTATAGTTTTTCAGTTTTTGTTTAATTTTTAGCAAAAAGGAGCCATGAAGATTATCCAAGAAGACTGAACAAGTATTACACCAAGCCATATTATGTGAAAAAGCTATGTTCAATCGTGGCAAAACATGTACAGCAAAGCTAAGGCCAAAATAGCAATAATCTGAGATTAAATGAACTGACAGCATGACAAGGTGCTCAAGATCATAGTTTCACTAAAGGTATCCAAAAATGAGTCAAGCCATGTTTATAAGAAAAATGAAGACCAGAAACTAGAAATTGAGTCAATTTTGAGCACTATGAGTTCAATTTTGAATCAATTGGTTCAAGCATTTAGAATTTAGCACTTTGAGCACTTTGCTGAAAATGATTAGTTTTATCTTAGTAAAGCAAGTCTTGGACTAGGAGCCATCCACAACTGCCTCCTAAGCTTCAACCAATTGCCAATTTGTTTTCTTAGCATTGTGCTAGATCTTAAGCCTTGCCGCGACCATCCCATGCAAGAAGCTTAAGAGAGTGGTCTAGGTCATCCAAAGCTCCCCCTGAGTTCATGCCTAGTGCAATGGCAAGCCGTCTCATGAGAAAGAATTGGTGAGATCAGTTTTTTCGCACAGAAAAACTCATTTTTCATTTGCTTGACTTAAGAATTATCATAGCTCAAGTTACAACTCAAAATAAGTTCAAAACTCAATTAAGCCTATATGACATGGCATGAATCATGAGAGGATCACTATAGTAAAACTAGTCACAAGATCCAACAAGTCATAGTTTGATTCAGTTTGCTCACAGATAATAAAGCTGGCATGGCAAAAGCTAAGCTATACAAGAAAAGCCATAAAATAATTCTAGCAAACTAGCACAAGACATGACAGGGTATAAAGTATGAAATCATGTCATACATGGATAATAATCAAAGCTCCACAAATTTATATTACAATGCAAATTGCTGAAATTTAAAATGCATTATGGCACAATGAATGCAAAAAGAGCAAACTCCCCCTCAAAATAAGCCAAGAGGACTAATAACCCCCAAATCTCCCCGCAAAGAAGCAAAACGAGAAGAATCAAGAGCCTTAGTGAAGATATCTGCAACCTGCTACTCAGACTCAACAAAGTGAAGCACAACATCACCCTTCTCAACATGGTCCCTAAGGAAATAATATCGAATGTCAATGTGCTTAGTCCTAGAATGTTGCACTGGGTTTTTGGCAATGTTTATGGCACTAGTGTTGTCACAGAAAAGAGGAACACTATCCAAAGACAACCCATAGTCCCGAAGAGTAGATAAGATCCAGAGAACCTGAGAGCAACTACTGGCTGCAACTACATACTCGGCCTCGGCAGTGGACTGTGCAACAGAGGACTGTTTCCTAGATGACCAAGAGATAAGAGATGTGCCTAAGAAATGACAAGTGCCAGAAGTACTCTTCCTATCCACTCTACACCGGCAAAATCAGCATCAGAAAAAGCCCGAATAGAGAGAGCAGAAGAGGAAGAATACCAGAGTCTAAAGTCAAGAGTGTCTTGGAGATACCTGAAAATACGACGCACTACTTAACGATGAGAGGCTCGAGGTGAAGCGTGAAATCAAGCGCACAGACACACAACAAATTGTATGTCCGGCCTCGACGCAGTGAGGTAGAGGAGGGAGCTGATCATGCCGCGGTACTTCTTCTGGTCCACAGGCTCGCCATCCTCATCTGGGTCCAGCACGGTGGATGTAGCAATGGGAGTAGACATTGGCCTACTGCTTCCCATGTCGAAGCGCCGAAGAAGATCCTTTGTGTACTTACTTTGATGAATGAAGGTACCTTCTTTCAGTTGCTTGACTTGAAGACCAAGGAAGAAAGTCAGTTCGCCCATCATGCTCATCTCGAACTCCCTGTTCATAGAATCTAAAAATCTGGACACCAAAGCATAAGAGGAACCACCGAATATAATGTCATCCACATAAATCTGAACCAACAGAAAATCACTGCCATGCTTGAGAGTGAACAAGGTTTTATCTACCATTCCCATTTTGAAATTATTTTTAAGCAGAAAACTCTTAAGGCTATCATACCAAGCTCTAGGGGCTTGCTTCAGTCCATACAAGGCTTTGGAGAGTTTAAAAACATGATTTGGGAAATTGGGATTTTCAAAACCAGGAGGTTGCTTGATAAAGACCTCTTCTTCTATGAAACCATTCAGGAAGGCACTTTTGACATCCATTTGAAAAAGTTTGAAGCCCTTAGATGTCGCAAATGCTAGCAAAATGCGAATGGCTTCCAATCTTTCTACAGGAGCAAAGTTTTCTTCAAAATCTAAGCCTTCTACTTGGGAATAACCTTGAGCTACAAGCCTAGCCTTATTGCGAACTACCAACCCATCCTCACTTTGCTTATTTTTGAAAACCCATTTTGTTCCAATTATATTATGATTGGGTGGAGGTTCAACTAAGGTCCAGACTTTGTTTCTTTCAAAATTTTCAAGCTCTTCATGCATGGCATTGACCCAAGAGGAATTAGATAAAGCATGGGTGACATCTCGGGGTTCAAAAGAAGCGACAAAAGCAGAATTTGTATGAGAATCAGGAGAAACAAACCTGGAGCGAGTGACTCGCTCATGGAGATCCCCAATGATCTGCTCAGGTGGATGCTGTCGCTGAATGTGAAGAGGAGGTCCTGGTGCAGAAGTGGCCTCTACCTCATGAACGGTGGAGGTAGGAGCAGAGCCACTCAGGTCATCGGTGAAGGTAGGAGGAGGCTACTCAGCTAAAATTGGAGAAGTAGAAGCAGGCTCTCCAACCATCTCAGAAGTGACTAGAGGATGGATTGGGTCCTCATCCTCAGAGTCATCGTCGACGAAGATGCTTTCTCGAATATCAGGAACCTGTGTACCTACAGCATTGGGTGTAGTACTAGGATCAGCCTCATCAAAAGTGACTTCGCAAGTCTCAACAATTTTGTTAGTGTCAAAATTAAATACATGATAGCCACGAGAATGAGCAGGATATCCAAGAAATATGCCATCAGAATATCTAGATTCAAATTTATCAAGATTGCCATGTTTAAGAATGAAGCACTTGCAACCAAAAATCTTGAAATGAGAGACTTTGGGCTTATGACCAAATCTAAGCTCAAAAGAAGTCTTGCCAATCACAGATCTCAAGAATACCCTATTAGAGATATAACAAGCGGTAGAGATCGCCTCAGCCTAAAACCTTCTACTTGTGGAATGCTCATCTAGCATGGTCCTGGCCATCTTTACAAGGGTCCTGTTCTTCCTCTATACAACACCATTCTGCTGGGGAACTCTAGGTGAAGAGAACTGGTGCTCTATTCCCTTATCAGTGCAGAAGGTGGTAAAGGAAGAATTCTTGAATTCTGTCCTATTGTCACTCCTAATGGCTCTTAAGGCTCCAGGAAGGTCAACAGCAAGTCTAAGGACCAATTCTCTAAAATAGCCAAAAGCCTCGTCCTTAGAAACTAGAAAATAAACCCATGAATACCTGGAGTAATCATCCACAATCACAAGCACATACCATTTCCCACCGGCAGACTGAACTCTAGAAGGACCAACAGTATCTAAGTGCAAGAGCTGACCAGGTCCATCTGTCATCACTAAGGTAAGAGGTGGATGAGAAGCAGAAACCTAGGCAAACCTCTAATCATGTCCTTGCAACTGACTCTAGTCAAGTGATCGAAGCCTATGTGTCCAAGCCTACGATGCCACAACACTAGATCATGGGAGTCAGAAGCCACAAGACACTTAGGGCTAGAAGCAGAAGAGATACTGAAATCAGCACAAAAGATCCTCTCAACCCTGGAGATCTCAAAGATAAGCTCACCCGAGGAGTCTAGAACTCTACACTCACCACTTTTAAATCTCACTTCTAGGCCCTCATCAAGAAGCTGGGAAACAGATAAAAGATTATACCTCAACTTACTTACCAAAGCGACGTCCTTGAGCATGAACTTGTTGTTGACGCGCATTGTGCCCTTGGCTGTCACGGTCCCAGTAGAAGCATCCCCAAATGTGATCAATTCATTTTCGGATGCACGTGTGAGGGAGGAGAACCATCTAGAATCTCTAGTCATATGTCGAGAACTCCCGGAGTCAACAAGCCATATGTCCTCCTTCCTCGCACGATGGACCTACAAAGCACAAATAGGAAACATCTGTGCCTCAGTACTGGGGTTAGTGATAAAAGACTTGGGAATCCAGTACTGAGTCACACGATGCTTGGGCAAAGCAGTAGAAGCAACAGTGAAATGGTTAGAATTAAAATCATAAGAATGCACACGAGAACCACCTAGACCTCTCCGAATCGACCTACCAAAAGGTCGGTACTCCCCCTGTCTAGATGCTACCCATGGTCTCTCCTCACGATATCCTAAACCAAAGCGCTGCCTAGAGCCACCAAAAGAGTCAAAGAAGTCATCTATAAACCTGGCCCTATGTCTAGCAAGAAAGACAGGCTGCCTGGCTCTAGAGACTACAACAGATGAAGGAACTCCTCTAATGGTTCTCAAAGCACTCATCCTCTCCTTCCTCTCAATCTTGGCTCTACAGAGGCAGAACTCAACAATGTGGCCATCCTTCTTGCAGAAGGTGCAATGGTACTTGACCTTTTGAGGGGTCTGACCTGTTGAAGTAGAAGCACATGTCTTGCTAGAAGGGGTTTGGGCAAAACATGCAGATCTAAAAACTACCTTAAATGGCTTAGGAGGTTCTACCTTAAACATACCACTCTCAACAGCTCAAATAATCTTAGGTGGATGGTTCTTGGAATGCTCTAGAGAATTAAATCCTAGGCCACTATTGTTCACACTCACCTTAGATTGATCAAGGATCATGTTTAAGTTCTTCCTCCCACTAGTAAATCTCTCAAGAGTCCTGTTAAGGTAGTCAATTTCTTTGACTAGCTCCTTACATGAGGCACACTTATTTGACTTGACAGCCCTATCATACCTTTCCTTATAGTGAGCTACCTCAGCTTTCAAAGCCTCACAAGACACACAATAGTCATCCCTAATCCTATCCAACTGCTCTTTGAACTTAACTCTAAACGCTTCTTGTATCTTATCTACATTATGCCCAACTTCAATACAAAGAGCACAAGAATCAGAATCAACAACTTTCTTGGAAGCAGTCATGGACATGGATTGTTCAATTTTAGCTTTCTCCTCTAGAGTCTTGTTTAAAGCATCATTCTCAATTGTGAGTTTAATACAATTTTCACATGAAGCATTTTTAGAATAAAGAACCATTTCAGTCATCTCCTTCATTTTAATCCTACTATCCTCACAATGAGAACACATGTGACTAGCATCAAATTTTTGCAATTCTTTGGTAGCACTATCCAATTTCAACTCAAGTAATGCACAATTTGAACAAGATGAATGAATAACATCTACAGCAGTCACATCTAGAGCAATAGCATCCATGCAAACATGATTAGGACTCGACTTGAGAGAATCTAGTTCATCAAAAGCATCTTTCAGTTGATTAGCAATAGAGGAATGAGCATATTTCAGATTTGCTAGTTCATTAAGCAAGCTAGAGCAAGAATCACAATCATTAGTAGGATTAATGGATTTGAGCCTAACAACTTCTAGGTTCAAGTCATCAATCATGGTATCCTGTTTCTTAATCATTTTTGCTTGCTTATTCAGTTTTTGTTCAGCAAGGACCAAAGCACGTTTCATATCAGCAAGTGAGGGACGTACCTCATCGGGATCGCTGAAAGGGTCGTTGACATTGGAGGAGTCGATGTCATGGCTGTCCCTAGCCATGAAGCACATACCGGTGAAGTCCTGGGCCTTCTTCTTGCCATGAGAGTCATCGTCGTCGTCCTCCGTCTCCGAGTCCACATCGCTCATGTCAACACTCTCAAGAGCGGGAAGGACCTGGCTGACGAACTTGCGATAGTTGGGCTTCTTGCCTTTCGTGTCTTCAGCTTGAGGATGCCTCTGAGAGTCCTTCTCCATCTTGCCCTTCAGCTTGGGGCACTTGGAGCGAATGTGGTTCGGCTCACCACACTCAAAATAAGTGACAGGGCCACCTCTCCTCCTGTTCCTCACCTTGTTGTATACTCCAGAAAATTTTGTGGATAGGAGGGCTAGGTCATCCTTAGGTAGCTTCTCTAGCTGCTCATCACTCAGAAAATGCAAAGCGAACAAGGAAAAACCAGATGAGCCAAAATCCAATGAATTAGAAGAACTACCCTTAGATGGGTCGACCACCAAAGCCATCGATTCTGTCTTGGGGAGACGCGAGATAAAGTCAATCTCATGCATCTTCAGCCTGGAGTAGAGCTTATCCATGGTAAGCTCACTCATGATAGTGTTGTCATTGATGGATGTGATCTTCATCCCCTAGACCTTCACATCAAGAGCACCCAAAAGCTGGCGTGCGTTCTCAGACTCAGTGAAAACAAGATCTACTGCACGTAGGTCATGAAGAATCTTGGAGAACCTCCCCCACAGCTCATCTAAAGACTCACCAGGCCTTTGCTCGATCTTTGAGTATTCTTTCTTGAGCTGATTCTGTCTCACTTCCTTGATCGCAGTAGAGCCCTCGTAGTAGTCACAAAGGGTCCTCCAGATCTCGTGAGCAGACCTCAAATGAGCCACGTGCTCAAACTCAGATCGACTAAGACCTTGGATCAGAAAGTTCTGAGCCTTGCTATTAGCCTCAACATCTGGAGTGATCACATCGTCATTGGCTGGAACGACATATCGATTTTTGACTTTAAGCCAAATAGCGTGCCCTTAAGCCTCGATGTAGGCATGCATGCGTGCCTTCCAATAAGCAAAATCAACTCCATCGAAAATAGGGGGTTTGGTTGAATACTTGTCAGTCACCATGGCTCCAAAGACCGGTTAAGATCTATGAGAAGAGCTAACCGGGCTCTGATACCACTTGTAGGATCGGAAAGGCGACTAGAGGGGGAGTGAATAGGAGCTCGCCTAAATTTCACGTCGTTCGGATTCAACATAATATCACTCCAATAGCTATGAGAGCTATGAAGATCAACAGTTAAGTACAACCGAAGACTTATGTTGGATCCGAACCAAAATCCCCAAGACAATGAACCAGAAGGACACAAACCCTAAAAGGGCGGTCAGACTGGCGTGTAATGGACGGTCGAGGCAAAAGCGGTCTGATCGACCGGCATGTAAAATCGTCGACCCGAACGACTAGAAGAATTGTTGATGACCAAACCAAAACGAAAATCGGTCTAACATTTGATCTACATGGCCAACTTTGACCAAATTTGGAACACACCTTCCTAAGGATATTAGGAACCTATTCCAAGCAGCGAATGAGAAGATCTACGTCAAAGTTTCAACCTTTTCCCATTTGAGCGAAAAAAGGTTCAAAACCGGGCAAATACAAAAATTTGATCCAACACTTGCTCGTGGGAGATTGATGACCTAGGTGATCTTAGATAAGTTCCCATAGGTCATAGCAAGGTAGAAGAGGGCACGAAACAAACCAAAAACCAAAGGATCAAAGATGGACTCAAAATCACCAAATATAGAGGAAGAACACAGAGTACTCAACTTGAGGAATCATCCATAGATTGATCTGAGGTTGAGAGAGTTTATAGTCACTCCATCCATGGAGGACAAAGCTCAATCCATGAGCACACAACTCAACTCTTCTCTCTAGATCCCTAAGCCTCTCCTCTTTCTCGCTAAGCCCTAAGACAAACTAGGGTTTACAAAATGAAGTGATTGGGGGCTGTATCACAGCAGCCACCCCTATTTATATGGAGGCCTAGCTTCTAGAGAGTTAACCCTAATGGGCTCCCGTTAAAGCCTAACACAAACGGGTCACATACGCATGCATTTTAAAGCGTCGTTTTCAACTTCTCCTTGACCTAAACCGCTTCTCCACACACCGTCTTGCGCCGCGGTTTAGCTCAAGGTCACAAATGCGGTATTTGGTGAAATTACCAAAATACCCCTTCTCGATCTTTTTCGAAGACCGAGTCCGAACTGCGCGAAACACATCCATGCTTCGCCACGTGTAGGTTGATCTAGCGGCTCTCATTGCGTCGGCAAGTCTCTCCCATCCGGCTCCCACCGGACCACCATGGCACTTGCACCGACCCCCGCACCGCTTGATCAACGATCGACCGGCTCGCCCGTTCGGTCATCCTTGTCCATTCGTGCCACGCTTGAGTCCATTGACCTCACCCGACATCCTTGATCGTTCTGGACCTCAGCTCTCCAAGCTTAGTCCTGATCCTCCTCGCCGTTGACCGTCGTTGACCTCCAAGCAACCTGCACACCAATAAACAAGCAAATCGAATCCGGGAACAAGTTCTTCACAACTTGACCCATGTTAGTGAAAACATGCAACATGTAACACATATGCACTGAAGCTCATGCCCTTAAGCTAACCCAACAAGCATTGCCAAACAACTCGACAAATCAAGTCAAAATTGGTCGATCGCCATTCGGCTGGTCGACCGCCTTGGGACTTAGCGAATTTAAGCAAGGCTTGGCGGTCTGATCGCCCAAAATGCCGGTCGACCGCCAGAACTGACGAATGATTCTTTGCCGAAAATACTTGAATCGACAAACCACAAATGCCATTGCCAATTGTATCATCATCCTAAGATCATGCTCATATCCCCATGATATCCACAAGCACCTTTGGGGAACCATAGGCCAATACTAGAGGAATGCTTTAAATATCTTAGTATTCTTTTTACGGCCATTAAATGGCACTCTTTTGGAGTTGCTTGAAAACGTGCACACATGCAAACACTAAACATGATATCGGGCCTAGATGCGGTAAGATAAAGCAAGCTACCGATCATGGATCTATAAAGCTTTAAATTGACCGGTTTACCTCCCTCATTTAGGTCGAAATGACCGTTGGTAGCCATGGGAGTCTTGATGGGTTTTGCATCCTCCATGCCAAATTTCTTGATCAAGTCTTTTGCATACTTTGTTTGGTTCACGAAGGTTCCATCTTTGAGTTGCTTGATTTGAAGTCCAAGGAAATAGCTCAATTCTCCGATTATGGACATTTCAAATTCCCTAGACATCATATCACCAAATTCTTTGCAAAAAACTTGATTAGTACACCCGAAAATAATATCATTAACATAAATTTGACAAACAAAGAAATCATCATCTAAAACTTTAGTAAATAAAGTTGAATCAATTTTCCTGATTTTGAATCCTTTTGAGACTAGAAAATCTCTAAGGCGTTCATACCATGCTCTAGGAGCTTGTTTAGACCATAGAGCGCCTTAGAGAGTTTATAGACAAGATTTGGATTCTTAGGATCCTCAAAACCGGGAGGTTGTTCAACAAAGACAAGTTCAGATATTTTACTATTTAGAAAAGCACTTTTAACATCCATTTGAAATAATTTAATATTAAAGCATGATGCAAAGGCAAGCAATATCCGAATTGACTCAAGCCTAGCTACGGGAGCAAAGGTTTCACCAAAATCCAAACCTTCGACTTGTGAATAACTTTGAGCGACCAACCTTGCTTTGTTTCTTACAACCAAACCGTTTTCATCTTGTTTGTTCCTAAAGACCCATTTTGTACCAAAAACATTGTGTTCCTTGGGTCGATCCACCAATGTCCAAACTTCATTCCGGGTGAAGTTATTGAGTTCTTCATGCATTGCGTTCATCCAATCCGGATCTTCAAGCGTTCCTTCTACATGTTTTGGCTCAATAGAAGAGACAAAAGAGTAATGTTCACAAAAAGAAGCGACACGAGAGTGAGTTTGAACACCCTTACTTACGTCACCCAATATTTGGTCTATTGGATGATCTTTAGCGATTGCATTGTGCATTCTTGGTGGTAGGGTGGATGGTTGATCATCTTCCTTATTGTCCTCTTCATCAATTTGAATTTGATTTGTGGAAGAGGTAGGAGGTTCAACTTGGGTGGAAGATGATGGACCATCATTAGGCTTGATGTCGCCAATTTGCATGTTCTCTCTGGCTTTTGTTAAGGCTTCATCACCTACATCATCCAAATTCTCATACTCTTCTTGAGAGCCATTAGTTTCATCAAATTGCACATTGTGCCTTTCTTCAACTAAACCGGAGTTTTTATTAAAGACACGATAAGCTTTGCTATTTGAAGAATAACCAAGCAAGAAATCAACATTACAACGGCTATCAAATTTTGAAAGACGAACACCCTTTCTCAAAATATAACATTTGCAACCAAATACGCGAAAATAAGAGATGTTCTGTTTTCTTCAAATAAGAAGCTCATAAGAAGTCTTTTTCAAAGGACGATGCAAATAAAGACGATTTATGGCATGACAAGCGGTGTTAATAGCTTCCACTCAAAAACTATCAGAAGTATTGTACTCATCAAGTATTGTCCTAGCCATTTCAATTAATATACGATTTTTTCTTTCTACAACTCCATTTTGCTCCGGAGTGTAGGTTGTGGAAAGTTCGTGCTTTATTCCAAGTTCATCACAAAAGTCTTCAACTTTAGTATTCTTGAACTCGAAACCATTATCACTATGGATTTTCTTAATTTTGAAATCAAATTCATTTTGAGCCCTTTTTGCAAAACTTTTGAAAATGCCGAAGGTTTTACCTTTGTCATCTAGGAAGAATACTCATGTGTATCTAGAGTAATCATCCACAATGACTAAACAATTGCTTTTACCCCCCAATACTCTTATAGGTTGTTGGCCCAAACAAATCCATATGTAAGAGTTTGAATGGTCTAGAAGTTGACATGATACTCTTGGAAGGATGAGAATTAGTGACTTGTTTACCGGCTTGACAAGCACTACAAAGTCTATTTTTCTCAAACTTCACATTTTTCAAGCCAGCAGCTAAATCATGTTTGAAAAGCTTTTTAAGTTGAATCATTCCAACATGAGCTAGCCCTCTATGCTTTGGCCAACCCAATGATGTTTTTGCAATTAAACAAGTTTTTAAGCATGATTCATTTGAAGTAAAATCAACCAAATAAAGATTTCCAAATCTAAATCCTTTGAAAACTAAAGAGCTATATTTTGTACTCGAAATTGTAACACCTTCATTAGAGAATGAGCAAATTAGGCCAAGATCACAAATTTGAGCAACGAATAGCAAATTGAAATTTAATGATTCTACTAGAGATACATTAGAAATAGAAAGGTCAATTGAGATAGCGATTTTACCCAATCCTATTACCTTTCCTTTGCTATTATCACCAAATGTGATCTTGTCAACTCCTTTACCATTCTCGAATGTGGTAAACATCTTTCTATCACCGGTCATGTATTGAGTGCATCCACTATCAAGCACCCAATGTTTTCCACCGGTTTTATAGTTCACCTACAAAACAAGAATCAAGTTCTTTTAGGTACCCAAATTTGTTTGGGTCCTTGGAGGTTAGTGACCAAGGATTTAGGCACCCAAATAGCATTCTTTTTAGCGCCTAAAATCGAAGTGCCAATAAATCTAGCAATGACTTTACCATCCTTAGTTTTTTCTAAGCATATAGCATAAATCATATATACCAAGGGATGGAGTCTTACCCATAGGACAAGCTTGTTGCACATGTCCTATTTCCCGGCACTTATGGCAATACTTACTGTTTTGCTTAACAGACCTTATAGGCTTGTTTGCCGGCTTCTTACCTTTCTTAGGCACATACCCAAGTCCTTCCTTATTGAATGAGCACTTTTGCTCACTCAAAAGCTTTTCAAGGGTGACCTTACCCTTGAAGCACCTTTTCAAACTTTTACTTAGCTTGGTCACTTGTTCTTTGAGCTCATTGTTTTCAACAACAAGCTTTGCATCATTATGCTCAACATTATCATGATTAGCATTAGAGCAACATGGCATAGCAATAGGATCATTACATGAAGTAGATTCACTAGTTCTAGCAATTTCTATACTAGGCATTTCATCAATTATATCACATGTAATTCCTACACTAGAGAAAGACTTGCTTGAATTTTCTTGGATAAGCAAGTCATGAGCTTCCTTTAGCTCCTCATAAGATTCTTTTAGAGAGATATGCTCTCTCTTTAAGACTTTATGTTTTGACATTTCTTTTCCAAGATATCCATTCAAGTCTTCAAGCATATCCATTAATTCATCATATGTAGGTTCATTATCATTAATGGATTTTACATTATCTCCTTTTACCATGAGGCAAGTAGGAGTAGAGAATAGCGATGGAGTCTCCTTGATGGCGATGCCAACGAGTCCCTTCTTCTTGGGGGACTCTTCCTCATCAGAGTGGGAGTTGGTTGACTCCTCATCGGAATCCCATTCTCCAATATAGGCTTCATGCTTGCTATCTTTTTTTAAGCTTCTTGAAAAGCTTCTTCTTGCCATTGTATTCCATCTTCTTGAATGACTTGCCCTTGTCATCCTTCTTTGCGGGACAATGAGAAGCAATGTGCCCCTTCTCTCGCAGTTATAGCACCGGATGTTGCTATAACGCTTGTTGTCACTTGAGGATTGCCCTTTCTTGTTCTTGTCGAAGTTGAAGCTTCTATATGGGCGCCTTCTCATGAATTTCTTCATTCTTCGTACAAGAAATGCAAACTCCTCTTCGGAGTCTCCCTCTTCAACCTCATCATCACTTGATTCCACTTTGGCTTTGAAAGCGGTAATCTTCTTATTTGAGGAAGACGACTCCAAGAGCTCTTCCTTGTCTTTCTTGAACAACTCATTAGTTATGAGATTGCCCAAAAGTCCCGTTGGCGTCATTCTTGGCAACTCGAGAGAGTTGAGAAATAATGTCACCAATATCTCGTACTTATTCGGAAGAGCCCTAAGTATTTTGCGCATAATGTCAACATCAAGAAGGTTAGTTCCAAGGACTTTGAGCCCATTCACAATGTTGTTGAGTCTTGAATATATCTCATTGATGTTTTCATGAGGCAACATTACGAATGTCTCATATTTAATCCGAAGCCTATACAATTTGGTTTCTTTGACTGTGGATGTTCCCTCATGGATTTTCGAGAAGGTAGTCCAAATATCATGAGCGGTTTCCAAATTGCTCACTCTATTGAACTTATTTGCGTTCAAAGCACCAAAGAGAGCGTTCATAACTTGGGGATCTAAATGAGCATTACGCACCTCTTGATCCGTGGGAACTAGTGGATTGAGAGGCATGACATAACCCACATTTACGATTTTCCAAATGCTTGGACTCATGGCCTTTAAATAAATTGACATTCTAATTTTCCAATAAACATAATTAAACCATCAAACAAAGGAGCCTTTCCTATAACAATTCCCTCACTAGCCATCATTTTCTCTCTTAAATGGTTAAGCCTAAAACAATGAGAGACCAAGATCTGATACCACTTGTAGGATCAAGGATAACCGACTAGAGGGGGTGAATAGGAGGTTTTAAAACTTTTTAACAAATTAACAATTTAAGCCAATTAAGAATTATGTCTAAACTAGAAACAATTCTAGCTAGGCAATTTAATACAAGATGCTAGAATTGTAAATGCGGAATAAGTAAAGACAAGAATTAACCACAATAGACGCAAAGATATTTTCCCGTGGTATCGAAGATTTGCCGGTCTTCACTAGTCCACGTTGAGGAAGCTTGAACAAATCAAGCCGGCTCCACGAATTAAGCCTTCCCTCGATCACTATTGGTTGTTCTTCCTTCGCTCCGGAGATGGTGAACACCAAACCACTCACAGTCTTGGCACCGGGCCTCTTCACAAGCTTCTTGAAGAGATCACCGTGCGATCACCGCCAAGCCGTCTAGGAGTTCAGCAAAACTCCAAGAGTAATAAAACAATGATCTTCGCTTGACGGCACTCAAGTGCAAATAGATCAACTAGAATGAGTGAATGCACTTGAATGAACTCAACTACCTCACAATGAATGCACAAGAGTTTTCTAAGTGTTGAGAGGATGCACAAGGCTCTAAGGATGTTAAATGAAGAGTTTCATTCTGTCCTAGAGCAGGTGGAGGGGTATTTATAACCCCCACAACCAAATCCAACCGTTATGAGAGAAAACCCAACTTTTTAGTGAAATGCGGTATTACCGCCAACCAAGGTGCGGAACTACCGCATACCACCAACCGCTCTGTAACGGCTACAACAGGAGCATTAACTGCCTCTGATATAGCCGTTTTAAACGTGGGACGGTACTACCGCCAACTATCATGCGGTCATACCGCTAAGGCCGGTCGTACCGCTCACAAGGGCGGTACTACCGCTTCACAAAAGATCCAAAATGAGTGCTCTCTAGATAATACGTACCGCTCCATTTTCCGAAAATACCGTAGAGCGGTAGTATCGTTTAAACAACGGCAGTACTACCATTCCAAGGGTTTTGCAATTTCAACCAAATGGAGTCTCTCTGGAGTTTACGTACCGTCAACTAGAAAATGGAAAGATCGTGTTGCGGTTGTACTGCTCCACAAATAAGTTGACAGGTACGTTTGAACTGCAGACGTGGATGATCCAGATTAAATGGGCCGACCACACTAATAAACCACACGATCATGTACTATTCGGACAGTCCGAACGGCACATGATAGTTCCGCCAACTAAACAACAGAATGACTGCAATGCGGTAGTACCGCACCAAAGGCTGGTCATACCGCATTAGCAACCAGTTGGCTGTGACGATTGGACCATTTATGTGGACGGCCCAGATTCATTGGGCTGTTTGGACCGCATGTTTAAACCATACGTGTAATACTCCAAATTTATTTAAGTGAGAAGAAATAATTTAGGGAGAAGAACCAATTAGAAAATGGATTTAACAGAAGTTTAGAGGGGGGTGTAATACTCCGAAACGTGTTAGAGAGGAAAAAAAATAGTTAAAAGGATTTTTCTGAAATTTCTTCAAAACCTGGGCCATGGGCTTTTGGCCCCACAGCAACAAGGTCCAAAAGGGCGGAAACCCTAATTTTTGCTACAGTACCAATCCGTGCTACAGCAGCCACCACCGTGCTACAGTAGACGTGGTGCTACAGTGCATCGCCCCCCCTGCTGCTCCTCCTCTCCCAGGCGCCATCCTCCCACTGCCGTGAAGAACGCTCAAGTTCTTTGCCCAAGGAAGAAGGAAGAGAAAGGAAGAGGAAGAAGGAGAGAAGGAGAAGAGAGGAAGGGAGAGAATGCGGGCTCGATGCGTGTTCTTTAGCAGTTCTTCAAGGGTACTTTCTTTTCCCCTTTGATTAGATGCGAAATCGAATAGTTAATCAATGTCGGTATTATGGTCTGCTCAGGACAGATTGCGTTAGATAGACGTTTTGACGTAGTTAAGTGTGGATTCAGTTCTAGATGTCTTCTAGAGTATTGTAGAGGACGTCGCCATCTTTCCGTGAAGGGCTAGAACACGTAATTTGGACCCCTGTAGCAGAAGTTATGATTTTATTAGTGGGACTGTTCTGCAGAATCATTGGTGATCTGACAGGTTTTAGTAATCTGGTTGAAACGATTAGTTAAAGGGGAAATCAGAGAAGCTCAGTATAATCAAAGTTGTAGATCAATGTCTCAGATTTTCAGAAAGCTCAAGAACTCAAGATTTGGATACACATACTGAAAGTGATGATAATTTTAGTGTACTGTCCAGAGAACCCGACGTGATAATTGATGTTCTGTAGATTGGCTTGGTAGGGTTAGTAGATGGCAGAATCAGAAGGGCTCCCCAAATAAGTTTATTTAGGTAATTTAATTAGCTTTCCATAAAGTCTAAGAAAATCTTAATTGGACTTCTGTAGAAATAGATATGAATTTTAGAAATTGACTGTCCACCGAGGGGACAGATCGACGTGTAGGATTTGGGGTTGGGATCGAGTTAGACGCTCTTACAAGTTAGTAATTGTTGTTGTATATTTTGGTTTGGTCCGCTACTGCCATCTTAGTGTGCGTTATAATAATTACTCAGGTGGTGGACCGGTCCCGGGGGCGGCATCTTGGCGTGTCCCTCACTCTCTCGCGGTTAAGGCAAGTATAATGATGGTTATAATATTTATGGTTGAATGGCAATGCTGGGTATATGTTATGAGAAATTGTGTGCTCGTGAGATGTGATGATGGCATAGCCACTATTGTGCATTATTGCTAGAGATATGAGTTATGTGTTAAATTTGGTTGTTCATTAGTTGTGATGACTTTGTTTATTAGTGTGTAGTATGAAAAGGATTTTTTTCTTATATGCAATAATGCTGCGGATGCATGTTTGTTAATTTGAGAAATTCATACCTATGCATCATGTTGCTTATTGAAGACTTGGTCATGTGGTGACCAAGCAACTCTTGAGGTCCCTGTCATGTTAATGACGGGCTAAAGGTCCCCATGCTTAAAGAGCATGGGCTTAGGTCCCCATACGCGTGGGTATGGGCAATGGTCCCCCATGCGGATGGTGCGAGCATGGGTGTGCATCGACGGATGCACACTTTGCATTACCGGTAAAATGCAAAAGGGAAATAGAAGGAAGAGGATTATCTTTTGAGCATATTGCATAGCCTGCATGTGTATGATGGTTGATATATGGATTTGAGAGGTTTAACTACTGATTTGCATGTTTATGCGTTGTGGCGCCATTTATTATATTTCTTTGAGTCTTTGGGGCTCACTTCTTGTGTTTGTTGTTTTTTTAGGTACCACTTGCAAGAACGGCATGCATGGGAGGGAGTAGGATTGCTAAGGATGCACTCATTACCACACATTCTTTTAAAGATGATTACCATTTAGTTCATACCTTAATAATAAGTAAACTGCTTAAGGATTAATCTTGGCTATGCTTGAATGCATTGGTTTATTTGTAATAAAGAGAGCGGTAAATTTTGTTTATGCTTGCTTATAATATAGCTGAGATGACTGTTTATGAACGCTTTGATGAACTTTGGATGTGGAGAAATTGCTATTAATATATGCATCTGTTGGAACCTCTGGTATACTTAGTTATACAAAGGAGGTTCTGCCGAATTTTTGTAAGATGTTTTAGTTTGAAAATGTTTAGATTTACTTAATTTAGTAGCATTCCAGGCCTTTGTTTGGCTGGGGTGCTACAATACGATCAAGTCACTTTTGGACAGTCCGAACGGCCCACAGTAATACCGCCAAGGGATACGCGGTCATACCGCAAAGCGGTAGTTCCGCCGTTTAAACCACGGTACTACCGTTTGTGCTGTCAATTGCACATATGACTTTCAAAATCAAATTCAAATGCATGCATGATGCTAAATTGATCCAAATAGCACAAGAATGTGCTATCAAGCTACTAGTCATGATCCCTCTTAATAGTACGGCATTTATCCTAAAATCCGGTCTTCCAACCAATTCTCCTAAGACCGGTGAAATACAAAAGGATTCTAGACTACTTGTACCTTGTCTTTTATCCAAAAGATCTTCATGTTGTCCTTTAGCATGCATCTTCAAGACATTAAACTCACCAATGGGACTTAACCTTGTAAATACTCAATAAACATGTTAACCCCATATTCACATATTATCATTAATTACCAAAACCATTTTGAGGGGCCTAGATGCTTTCACTTAAGCTTGTTAGTATGGATCTCATCCAAAGCTTTAGCCTTCCCTTTCCTTTGACCCAAGTCTTAGCCTTCTTCTTGAAGCTTATACTCTTTTGCACCATCATCACATTATTGTTGATTTTCTTAATGCTATCCTCTACAGTCTTGAGTATCATATGCAACTCGGTGAGATTCTTGTCTAAGCCATTCATATGGAAGTTCAAAGTAATTTGCCCATAGCTTGCAGGAAGCGACGCAAGAATCAAGTCAGTAGCCAACTCTTGGCTAAGGGGAAAACCAAGTTTTTCTAAGCTTTGTGTGTAACCAGCCATCTTGATCACATGAGGGCTCACTGGACTACCCTCAGCTAGCTTAACCCAAACAAATTATTCGAGATCTGATATCTCTCAGTTCTTACTTATGTCTCAAACATACCTTTGGGCGCCATGATCATATCGTAGGCCTCTATGTTCTCAAACTGCTTCTGAAGGTCTAAGTTTATGGCAGCAAGTATGAGACAACATCAAGAGACTCATCACATGCCTTTTTATATGCGTTTTTAAGAGCAGCAGTAGCATTTTCAGCAGGCACTTCTTGAATTGGTTCCTCTAGAACATGTTCATTTTTATCTTGCCTAAGAACAATTCTTAGGTTACGAGACCAATCAGCAAAATTTGTTCTATTTAGTTTTTCTTTATCAAGTATCGAACGTAAAGCAAAACTAGAGGTAGGTACAACAATTGGTGCCATGATCTACAACATAAAATATGCAAACACTAAGACATATGTTCAAGAAAAGTAACTTCTTTTAAACAATTTAATAAAAATGCTCCCACTAAATTCCATATCCCTCTTATTTCATTTAGTGATTCAAGACCCACAATTAGTTAATCTACTAGTGAGCTTTGACATCACTACTAGAAGATTAGTGAAATTAGTAAGCAACTCTTTGCTAATCATATTTCTATATGACTCTTGTTGTTGAGCTGCATCTCTATGCCCCGATGCCCAACCCTATGCCCCAATGTCTATAACCATTATAATGGCATTGTCAAGTTTAACCAATGCTATTCGTGTAAGTGTTCGAAACAAACCCATCTAGTCAAGAAAAGTTAATGGCACTCTGCTTTAGCAAGACCTACCATTAAAATACATGACTTTGGATAGTGCAGCTAATTGGGAGGGCATCAATTTAGCTTAATATTATGTGAGGGAATTTTACTTCTACCATGTTAAAAGCATTCGAAGCAACTAAATAAAATGCATAGAAATAAACAGGAATATAAAGGCATTCATAGGCCACCACATTGCATCAAGATATAGTATGACCCTTCCACATGGTTATCTCCATCGTCGTGCTTCCTGTTCGTAATGTCTCCAAGTGGCCAATTCCTCCAAGTACTCCCACTAAGCCATTACTCCTAATAGCACTAGTAATAAATTACAAGAAGTGAAGAAGCATCAAAAGTCAACACGCAGGCTGTTATACAAATATAGACAGCCTTGGGCTACAATAAGCATGACACGCAGGTCATGAATATTACACACATACATGCATCTCATACATCATGGGTCATACTATTCACAAAATCCTGGAAAAACAAGTTAGGCATAGAATCGCATTCTATCTAACGGATGGTGTGAACTAGCAATACCAAATATCAAGTAAAGATCCTACTCCACAGGGGGGGCAACCCGTACTAGAAGGGCAAAGCCCTCTCCATATACCAAGGTCCTTTTCGGTGGTTCTGCTCGCCAGTGAGTGGAGCGGGGTCATAGGGGTGGCAACCCTTATTTCAAAACAAAATTAGGACTACGTAGATCGAATTTACTATTCCATCCATGTAATTCGCATTGGATTAATCACATTAACCCTTTCCGATCGCAACACCAATTCGATCAATCAAATTGATCTTCGTGTGCTCCATGGATTTACGATCATTATCTGCCCCGATGACGGAAACCGACCGGTAGAGGCAAGTCGTGATTCCACCATGAAAACATGATCACGGAATAAATATCATGAACCCATCTTGAGACAACCGCGCATGGACGATCATATCAACCATCGCCAAAAACAATCTATCGTATAGAACGACCAACAAAGACAATAATAGATCATATCTATGACTCCCACATATCACAATATGTATCTAATCCAAATCTAAAACTAGACGGGATGGCTCTGATACCACTGAAGGAACACGGGTAGGCTACACTAGCGTAATTTCAAAAATCTACCGTGCAACCAAGGAACCTCTGCTAGTAATAGATCATGGGATTACCACTAGACGTGTAAACCCACAGCGGAAGAAGAGTCGATGTAGTGCGTTGGTGCGGTTGTAGTCATACTAGCCTCGTGCCTCCTCCAAGTGCTCCTCGTGACCGTCACAATTTGCGAATCATCCTAGCATTGAAGCCTCACAGCAACGCCTCCAAGGTATCCACACATACGGGGCAGGGATACTACGTGCTGGAGTGCTAGCTCCGGCTGCACGATTTTGGGCAAGGGAGGTGTGGTGGCTAGGGTTTCGGGAATTCCAAAATCACATTAACCCTAAGCCACCACCCCTCTATATATAGGCATCCATGATGGGTCTCGAACTTTGAGGCCCATTAGGAACTCGTAGCCCATAAGAATTCGGATCACCATCCAAAACGTGTCCCAGCCCTTTAAGCGTACGACCCTATAGGTTCACATACACTTCGACATGGCCCGAGTACTACTCGTCCACTAATCGGTAGTGGCCCCTAGTAGGACATGTCGACTCCTGAGTATACGTAAAGATTACATCGTACGAACCTTAACAAATCTCAAATGTATTTTCCTTTGTCTCACGATATCAGTCAAACTCAAGGCGAGTACGTGCCATCCTTGTTGGTTAGCTTGACCACTCTTTCTCGATCACATGGCTCAAATTTCCTGACTATGGTTAACTCTTTAATCGCGGGTAGCATGGCCATGTATTTCTGGAATCTGATCACTCGAGAGGCCTAAAGATATCTCTCCCGTTGCATGGAGGGGCAAATCATATCTTGATCGACCATGCCTCGACACATGTATCATGACAAACCGAAAGCTACCTTATAACTATCCAATTATGGAGTAGAGTTTGGCAACCCCTAAGTAAGTCACTACACATCTCGAGTACGTGCGACAATCTCAAGTCTAAGGATATAGCATATGCATTGTAAATGAGACAAATTGATGACATATAAGAATACAATGTTCTCGTAGTGTCTCATGGTCGGTCGATCCAACCCCATGTTCACTAACATGTGTCCATATTATTGGTTTGATATCTCCATATATATGATCCGTGAAACATGGTCATCAACCAATACATATGCTAGTCTATTCATATATGTCCTCATATGTTTCCGACTAGCGATCACTTTAGAATAATCATCGCAAAGATAAATATAGAGTTTTACAATCAAGTCACATACTTGATAATAAATATTAACAATATTATTCTTGGAACAAGATAACATATTATCCAATAAATTATAAACATAACGAAATATCATCATCTCTATGATTGCCTCTAGGGCATATTTTCAACAAAGATTCCCATGCATGCTCAAGCTCCCCCTTCGGCCTACCTCTCTCTCCTCCCCCTTGGCTGAACGTAGTTCTTGTTTCTTTCCCCATTGATACAAAATAGGCTTAACTTGAGGTTTAGCACAACCTTGCAACTTAGGGATATTTACCACCGTAGTAGGTGCACCTAGGGCCTCATCAGAGAGTTAGAGCCTTTTTACTAGTGGGACAGCAGGTAGTGTGTCCAGTAGAATCGAGTTAATTGTGTCGTTTTTGTGCAGACATGCAAGGGCATTTAGTGTAATGTTTTGGTGATGTGTTTTTTTAATATATTTTGAATAGTTTGTTCAGGAAGTGTGGCCTCTAGTACCTTACCACCGTCTCGCTATATGGCTCTGAGGGGATAAAGAGGCAAGCGCATGGTAGAACAGTGATCGATGATTTCATCATTGTTTTCTTTATTATTCATTGTCATTATGATGTTTATTGCACTACATTATTTAATTACAAGTCCTGTGAATGGTTATGGTATCGATTTTGATGATGGAGACATGAATTGTGGTTAATGGAATAGTTGATGAACTTAAGTTGAATTGTACATCATGTACATCATTGCATAAAAGAGAAGGTGATCTGAGTGATCGCATGTAATGACCTCACCCTAATAAGCGATAATTAGGTCTTTGTTCATAGCATCCTTGTTCATTTTGGCAAATTAGGCAACATGTTACAATCTATTTTCCCAAATTCCTATTACAAACTCCAACTTGATCAAAGCTTGAAGGAAATACCACCCAAAGTTGGTATTGAGACTGGAAGTATTTTATTTAAAAACCGGATGAATTATTATGGCCAAAAATATTTTTGTGGAAATTCGAAATTATTTTGATTTTAGAAAAATATTTGTCTTTAAATAAACCCTATTTGGTCTAAATGAATTATTTATGTATTTCTAAAGAAGAAACAGTGGTTTCAAAATTTAATTGGGGAATATATCATCCCAGTAGCAATTCTGCAAAATTTCATGATTTTACAAATTTTATTGCTATATTTAAAGGCCTTGGTCAAACCTTTTTAAAAATTTAAACTAGGTGGTCAATCCTCTCGGTCTAAATTCAAGTCGCAATCAGAGCGGCTCAACCCTAAGCGGCTAAGTCCAACCGGTGCACAGTGCGGCGCGATCACGTTCTTGACGCGCACGTCGTCCTCAACCTCTCAGAGCGATCACCGTCCATTTCATGTGAGCGGGCGGATGTATTGGTGATCGGACCTCTCAAACCACCCTCTCATCTCCGGCGTTGGATCGACAGCGTGTGGTGCGCGATCCCGAGCAAATCCATCCTAAATAGGTGAAATTGAAAAGCACATGGGCGTCGAAATCCCAGCGTGTGGCCACGATCCATTGAATGTTCGGATGTCCAAACGCCCACGTGATCTCCGCCGTTGGATCTCAATTCGGCGGCATCGCAGCTATCTCACTCTTCGTAAACCTCCTCACATTCGCCACCGTTAGATGCGCAATGGACCGCATACGATCCATTGGGCGTTGACCGACGAAGGCGCCACTCGAGATCCACCGTTGATTTTAGATCGGGTGGACCACGACCTTTGGGCGTTCGGACCATCCGTACCTTCCTCAATCACGGCGTTGGTTTGCAAATTAGCGGCGATGGCCTTCGTGGGCGCGCAAAGCGTGGAGATCTTGGGCCGTTGAAGCGAGATCGCACGGCTCTCGTGGGGTGGGCTGTTCGGACCACTCCGGAGCTCCCCTAAATCGTGGCCGTCCGCTGGAAATCGCACGGTCCATATTTCACGTTACCGTTTCCAGTGTGTTTTTAGCCACTGCATCATAGCCGCTCATGTAGAATCGGACGGCTGTTGTTCTTCGGGACTGGCTGTGTGCGTTACATGGCTGTAACAGCTCTGGGGCCCATGTGTCAGCGGCAGTTCTTGGCTTCCTCTCTGGCTGCACGTCGTCGACACTGTTCTCGCCAGAGCGGTGGTCAAGCACAGTGCTAATAAAGATCTTTTCCTTGATAATTATCCTTCGATGCCACCTCATTGTTTCTAGAGAACTCTCAGTTGATCTGGGAAGCTCCAACACTATATAAACCCTAGTCTTCCACTCTCTGCCTTTGTTGACCAGGGAGAACTCCATTAGTTGCCTTCCTTCCTAGTGAAGCTTCTTTACTTCCACCCTTGTTCAACTTCAAGAAGGTCTAAATCTCATACTAATGTGATTTTGGACATTTCTTGTAGGGTTGAACAAAAAGGTTTTTCTCTCTGTCACCTTGACCCTATGAAGCACCATTTTGGGAAAAGCTCCTCCTGGTGAGTTGAGTTCCATCTTTCCTTAGCAAGAATGTGCCTAATATTCTTTAGATCTTAGTTCCACCGTTTTCTTTTTGGTCAGCACTAAGAAAAGGACACTGGATCTTTTCTTTTGACCAAGAACTTATCTTTTCTTCATCAACCCTAGCTGGTAAGTCTAGCCCTGGTTTCTTGTCTTTGTGAGCTTTCTAAGGACCTCACTAACTCACATGCAGCACTCATTTGCTCATGTAATACTCCAAACTTCTTTAAAATGAAAAGGTTGTTTTATAACTTTTCGGTCTTTCATATCGTTTTCAAAAACTTTAGATTTCTCTTATTAGTATATTATCCTATTTAAGTCCTAGATAAACCCTAGTATCATCAGTAATATTTCCTTAAAACTTTAGGATCATCGTTTCGTTTATTTTGCTGACTTCCTCTCTGTTAAGTTATTGTCGGTTAAAACCGACAAATGGGTTATATTCCTTCTCCTTCTTTAAACTGTGCGGTTAGGGTTAGTATTGATGGTTCATGGTATTAATCACCTTCCTGGTAACTCTAACTTCCAGTTAAGGTCTTCGTTAGTGTATTACTTCAAACTAGCCGAAATCTGGAAAAGTTTCTTTTGCCGTTTTTGGTCTAAACCGACAAAGAAGCTTTTTTGTCTTTTTCTTCTTTTAAAACTGGATAGTTAAGGTTAGCATTAAAGAGTGTAGTGTTAAATACTCCCCAGGTGATTATAACTCCACTTTTAAACTTTAGTCTTGCGTAGCTTTCCAAGCCAACTGAATATGGTAAAAAGCTTCCTGCTGTTTTTGGTTGTAAAGCAAACCGACACCCCAGGCAGTAAAGAGCCCAAAATCTTAAAATTTCCATTAATAGCACTAAGTGATCGGTTAGGGCAACACTAGCTTTAATACATTTAGTTCTGACCTGATCTTTCCTTTATTTGGGATTTAGATAGGTAAATAATTTAATTATATGTTGTCTGTTCTAGCTTCTAAAAGCGTCATCGTAGCTCAAATCCAAACTTTAAAGCTGTGGTAATAGTGTTAATAAAGAATAGTTATAGTTGACTATTCTTAATTAAATTAATATACCTCAAACATGTTGCTAATGATGCAATACTCCATTGACCATACATGCTTTCTATGCATTCTCGCTCTCTATTTCTTTTCCGGATTCATTGGATTTTATTTTCTTTTAGAATCTGGTTCTTACGAAATTGTCGAGTCTTTTGTTGAGCAACGTAACTGAGCAAGAGGTTATATATTACTATCGAGGCAAGCTACCTCTCGCACCATATTGATCCTACTCTTTTGAGCTGTAGATTTATAAATACTGATGATGGTGTTGCATGCAAATTTTCTAAAAATTATTTGTGCTCTGTCTTAGTTAGTTATAACTTTGAGCTTGTGGTGACCTTAAATTGAATCATACACTTAACCTAAGGTAGTCTGTAGTATTATATACTTAGTTTTATATTTGGCTTAGCCATGCAAATCCATAGAACGGTAGTGTTTGGCAAGCTTATCTTGTCAAACACAGGGACAACAAATAAATTTTATTTATTTTGATTCTTGTTCATTTATTTGAATCAAATAATCCTTGATCTTGTTAATAAATTGATTCAAATCTGGACAAGTGGATGCTAGTGATGGTGCCTTTGTGCACGAGAATTGGGAAATATGGATGTCTTATGCGGGTTGATTAAGGACCTGAACTCGACAATCTAATTCAAGCCATAACGTGCTTCCACACGCGATTGTATGGGCCTTGTTTGGTTAAGTAAAGGGTTAATACTATTGAGTTGGAAGCAGGAGAGTAAGGACATGTGTATTGATTTCATATGGCATAAATGCTTAAGTCTTCGGGCCGTGTCGTATGCCATGTGGAGTTTATATTGATATCAGATGTTCTTAGAAGGGTAATGGCGTAGATACGTTCCATCGCATGTACGTACCTTCAGGGCCCCGACTGCGGTCTAATATGTGTGGTTAACACGAGTTTGCATTTAATTGATTGGGTCGGCATTCCCGGTACAACATGTGGGCCCCAGTTGAATTTATGCTATCAGTCATTGTTTAAGCGGGATCAGTCTCACATGGGTCATCCAACTCAATAGTGTCAACTTGTTGAAGAATACCAAATCTTAGTTTACCCGGCCGACACACCAAAGGCAGTGAGATATTATTCCGGAGGCTTACGGGCTAACTAAGTCATGTGGGTAAAGATGTACACCCTTGCAAGGATATAAAACTATTCGAATAGCCGTGTCCACGATTCACTGACGATACTTGAATTGATGTCACTGTATAGATTTTGCTCTAAGTTTGGAATTGGGAATAATTTGGCGGGATAGTGTTATGTAAAATTTTATAGTGATCGTGATTTATTATTATTCTGTTTATGTTCATACCTTTTAATGCTCTGCTTTTAGTCCAAATTGGTTTATTAAACATTGCTTTGTCAAAATTTAGCCAATATAGGTTAAGGTGTGTTGCTTTATGCAAAAGTTGAACCATTTAAGCCTTCTATTATTAACCTTATGCATGTAAACCTTTCTATTCCTTTGTATAGGTTCTATCAAACACTTTCTTTTGTTAGTTTGTGTAAGTCTTGCTTTGAGTACCTTTCGTACTCAAGGTTTATAACCTCTTGTTGCGGTGAAGATGGTTTCCTTTATGAGATGCCCGTTAGCCGATCTGGGTGGCGCTAACGAGTAGTGCTAGTTCTAGTCTCCACGCAATAGCTGCATGGATGGGGCCATTGGTGGTTTTATGTTTCTTTTGCTTCATTGTTGTTCTTTTGTGATGACCCAAGGTCATCTGTTCTGTAGCTATTTAGATTCTTGTAGCAATCGAATTTACAATGTGTCGATGTATAATTATGTGAATGTGTGACTTGTATGTGTATGATGCAATGTTGTTTAAGGATATATGAGCAATAGTCATCGATCCAGGAACTATTGCATGGCATATATCCTGAAACTGAATGTTGAAATTGTTACTTATTATGATTATGCTTCTAGTATGATTTTTAATAAGGAATTGCTTTGTTCATAATTAAGAATTATGCTACCAGTATAATTTTAATTCGGCGCATTCCAATATTTAAGGGTCTCACAGTGTTGGTATCAGAGCATACGGTTGCCTGTAGGTTAGAATTAGCATGGTCGTTGTCCTTAGTGAGTTTCTGTGAAATTATTTTAACATAATTAATTTCTAAAGATCTAAGTATGCTATCCTTTACTTCTTATCTTCTTTTAGTATCAATTCTTATCCACCTTTCTGTTGATTTTCCAAGATCAGTTTCTTACCTACCTTGTCTTTTATCTGTAGATGAGTGGCTGGTATTTGATTAAGGAGACTCGAGCCGAAGAGGTGGACGGGTTTCCGGCCTTGCTCCGAGATATGATGTGGCGGGCCAATTTCACTTATCAGCCAGAGTATGCTATTTACCGTCGAGACCGAGGTCCTGGTATGGAAGAGTACCAAGCTATCATTAATGTGATCGCCCGACAGGTGGTGGGTAGTGTTCCCTACTGCATCCACGTGCGTGCCACATCCGAGTCTATGGTCAGGCAGAAGTCGGCAGAGGATGATGAGCCTCCTTCGTCATGATTTGACTGAGTGTCTCGACCACCCTATGTTCACTTCCAAACACGGCCCTAGATCGATGTGATTACGTTTGATGAGATTGATTCGGAGAGGACCCATACGTGACAGCGTGTTAGCGAGGTTGGTCCGTATTATGGACCAAACCTATCACCGCCTCGTGTGTGAGTTATGGGAGACCGCCGCGTCGCACGAGGCACGTGAATATTTGAGGCTTGGTGTTGCCACGAACCGCGTTCCCGTAACGTGCTTTATGGCAACAATGAGATTCCACCACCGCCATCGTACCACGTGGATTGCGACTTCGAAGTGCTCGGGCTTGTTCTCGCCTTGGTCGATTGTCGCCAGCCGGATGTCATTGGATTTCTCAAGACTCAACGACCTACACACCACGGTGGCCATCACTTGTTGGGCTCTCCTACCCGTCTCATCGCCCTAGGGATCCCATAGATACGGGTTCACCGTAAGCTCATCATTAAATGAGTTCGGTGAATTTTAACCGTAATGACTATACTTAGGTGCTTTGGATGTGGTGTTCGCCTTGGTTGTGTAATAGGCTAGTAGTCATCCACTAAATATTGTGCAATAGACTAATAGTTGTCCATTAAGTAGTGTGTAATAGAATAGTGTATGTATTGTGAAAATTCTGGGTGCCGACTTATGTATTTTGGAACTTGCTGGTGGTTAGCCGAATAATGACATGGAGTCCAACTTTTGGTTGTGTTCTGTTTTGTTGTGTTGTGCTGTTTTGTGTAGCCGACATATTATAAGGGAATGGAGGCTACACTTTTTACTGTACCGTGTGCTGTTGTTTTTTGTGTTAATTGGCTGCATGTCATGACATGGTGCATAATTAAGTTTAGTATTTAATTCTTCTCTATCTCAAAATCTTGTATGTGTTAGCCCGAGTGTATCCTTGTGATTTTGTTAACCATTATATGGCAACAGGATGACAGGACCAACCACTCGTTCGCGAACACAACAAGAGGAGAGGTTCTCCACTCCTGTTCTCCATACTCAGGGGGAGCAGGCTGACCCTTCCGGATCTCATGGTCCGCAAGGTGGTCGTCAGGAAGAGGAGCTTCCTCCACCACCCACTATGGCGGATGTGCTCATGCAAATTGAGCGCAACTGTATGGATCAGACGCGCATATTGGAGCAAATTGCGCGCAATACCTCCTCTACTCCTACACCAGCTAGTCGAGCAGGAGTTCAGCATGGGCAGGGAAGTCTCGCTGACTTTCAGCGGACTAACCCGCCAATGTTCTCCAGCTCCCAGGATCCAATGGAGGCAGAGGATCGGCCGGAGATTGAGAAGAAGCTATCCATTGCCCAATGTTCTGAAAGGGAGAAGGTTCTATATGCTAGCTACCAACTGACGGGGCCGGCTAGCAATTGGTGGGATAATTATCTGGCTATCCAACCCACAGGACATACTCCTACCTGGCTTGAGTTCATGGAGGCCTTTCGCGAGGCCCATATTCCTGAGGGAGTAATGATGCTCAAACAGCAGGAATTTCTCGCTCTCAAGCAAGGGCGAAAGTCATTGACCGAGTATCTTCATGAGTTCAATTTTCTGGCTCGGTACGCCCCTGACGATGTTTCGACAGACGCTCGTCGTCGGAATCGTTTCATGAATGGTCTGTCTGAAGAGTTGCAGATGGCTTTGGCAATACAAGATTTCAGAAACTTTCAACATCTTGTGGACAAGGCCATCATTGCTGAAACCAAGAGCAAGGCCTTGGAAGATTCACGGAAGCGGCAAAAGGTTACTCACTTTACATCTAGTAGCCATTCAGTCAGACCGTGTCTGTGGCAGCCTCAGTCTTTCCGAGCGCCCTCTCTAGTTCTACCTAGGGCGCCGGTGTTTGCATTTCGCCCACCGCCACCCACTGGACAGTCCTGACCTAGTGGACATAGGCCACCGACTACTATCAATGTCAGGCCGGGGGTGATTTGCTACCATTGTGGACGCCCGGGGCATTTTGCAAATCAGTGCTTTGCTAAGGCACGAGGGTTGCCATTGCTCACCATCTCCATTGGCTTGTCGCCCCTGCACCTTCTCCAAAGACAGTTGTCAAGCCTGATCCAGCTCCAGTCCACGGCCGTATCAATCAACTAACTGCTGAAGAAGCGGCCGAGGCACCTGAGGTTATCCTTGGTATGCTCCTAGTTAATTTCAGTTCAGCTACCGTTTTATTTGACTCTGGAGCATCCCATTCTTTTGTTAGTAGGCAGTTTGCTACTCAACATCAGCTAGTTATGCATCATCTTCATCCATCACATATTATTCACTCGCCTGGTTCAGTATTTATGACTGATCAAATCTGCCTTAATGTCAATATTAATATTGAAGGGGTAGATTTTTGGGCAGACCTGATTGTGATAAATTCTAAAGGGATAGATGTCATTTTGGGAATGGACTGGTTGTCCAAGAATTTCGGCCAAATCAATTGTGCCCAACGAACTATATCCCTCACTAATAAAAATGGCCTTTCAGTCATTTTTTCACCAAGATCTGATTCATTCTCATCTTGGTGCATTAAAAATTGATGCCGCCCCTACTTTGGAGTCAGTACCAGTAGTATGTGAATATCCGGACGTCTTTCCTGAAGACCTTCCCGGTATGCCACCAGATCGGGAAGTAGAGTTCGTGATTGAACTAGTTCCTGGTACTGCTCCCCTATCGAGAAGACCTTATCGCATGCCTTCTAATGAGCTGTTTGAATTGAAGAAACAGCTTGGAGAATTGCTTGACAAGGGATTCATTCGACCGAGTTCCTCACCTTGGGGATGTCTGGCCATCTTTGTCAAAAAGAAAGACCAAACTTTACGGATGTGTGTAGATTACCGTCCGTTAAATGAAGTCACTATCAAAAATAAGTATCCTTTGCCCCGAATTGATGATCTGTTTGATCAATTGACTGGAGCCCGAGTCTTTTCTAAGATTGATTTGCGATCGGGCTATCATCAAATCAAGGTTAGAACTGAGGATATTCCTAAAACAGCATTTTCTACTCGTTACGGATTGTACGAGTATACTGTTATGTCCTTTGGTCTAACTAATGCTCCTGCTTATTTCATGAATCTAATGAATTCAGTATTCATGGATTTCTTGGATAAGTTTGTTGTTGTGTTTATTGACGACATTCTTATCTACTCCAAGTCTGACAAAGAGCATGAGCATCATTTGAGGCTTGTGCTGGATACACTTCGCAAGCATCAACTATATGCTAAGTTTAGTAAGTGTGCTTTCTGGCTCAAGCAAGTTGCATTCCTGGGACATGTATTATCCGAAGGAGGTATCACTGTTGATCCCAGCAAGGTACAAGATGTACTAGACTGGAAGCAGCCCAAGAATGTTCCTGAAATTCGAAGCTTCCTTGGACTTGCGGGTTATTACCGTAGGTTCATTGAGAACTTCTCCAAGATTTCCGTGCCTCGACTCGACTTTTGAAGAAAGAGAACAAATTCTTTTGGTCAAGGAGTGTGAAAGGCAGTTTTCGACTCTTGAGAAAGCTCTGATCAAGCTCCCGTTCTCACTCTTCCAGATATTCATAAGGATTTTGATATCTATTGTGATGCA
This sequence comes from Phyllostachys edulis, assembly GCA_036346405.1. Lineage (NCBI taxonomy): Eukaryota > Viridiplantae > Streptophyta > Magnoliopsida > Poales > Poaceae > Phyllostachys > Phyllostachys edulis. Next base: position 33,001,299 of record CM070565.1, on the reverse strand, counting down.
TCTCACCATGGACTTGGCTGTGTGCTTATGCAAGATGGCCGAGTTGTGGCATATGCATCCCGATTCTTGACCTCATGAGGTGAATTATCCTACTCATGATTTAGAATTGGCGGCCGTAGTCCATGCATTAAAGATTTGGCGACATTACCTTCTTGGTAATCGTTGTGAGATCTATACTGATCACAAAAGCCTGAAATATATATTCACTCAAGTTGATCTGAATATGAGACAAAGAAGATGGCTTGAGTTGATCAAGGACTACAATATGGGTATTCACTACCATCCTGGCAAAGCCAATATTGTGGCTGATGCTTTAAGCAGAAAGTCACAATGCAACTGCTTATCAACAATTCCTCTGGCTAAGAGCTTATGTGCTGATTTTCGGCGCTTAAGTCTCGAAATGGTCGAAGTTGGATTTCTTGCTGCCTTGGAAGTGAAGTCAACTCTGGAAGATCAGATTCTGGAGGCTCAGAAAACTGATGCTGAGGTAGTAGAGATCAAGGAAAATTTGAAGGCGGGTAAAGCCAACGAATTTTCTGAAGATGCTCGTGGTACCATTCGATATCGCAATTGTTTGGTGGTACCCTCAGATTCTCAGTTGAGAGAGTTAATTCTTAAAGAGGCTCATAATTCCAAGTTTTCATTACATCCTGGAAGTACTAAGATGTACCAGGACTTGAAGAAAACATTTTGGTGGAGCAAGATGAAAAGGCAAATTGCTCAGTATGTTGCTGAATGTGATATTTGTCAAAGGGTGAAAGCCGAGCATTTGAAACCTGCCGGTACCCTTCAGCCTTTACCTATTCCACAATGGAAATGGGAAGAAGTTGGTATAGATTTTGTTACCGGACTTCCAAAGACTCAGAATGGATTTGATGTCATTTGGGTGATAATTGATCGTCTAACTAAAGTGGCTCATTTCATTCCGGTCAGAACCACTTTCAATGGCAAGCAATTGGCAGAGTTGTATATTGCCAAGATTGTTTGTCTCCACGGTGTTCCTAAAGTCATTGTTTCAGACCGTGGATCTCAATTCACTTCCCATTTTTGGAATTGTCTTCATCAAGCCATGGGAACTGAACTATCCTTCAGCACTGCTTATCATCCTCAGACCAGTGGTCAAACTGAAAGGGTGAATCAAGTAATGGAGGATCTTCTTAGAGCCTGTGTACTATCATATGGCAAAAATTGGGAGAAATCTTTGCCGTATGTGGAATTTTCCTACAATAATAGCTATCAAGCAAGTATTCAAATGTCACCTTTTGAAGCCTTGTATGGAAGAGCTTGTAGGACTCCATTGAATTGGTCGGAGTCTGGTGAAAGATCATTCTTTGGCCCAGACTTGGTTATGGAAGCTGAAGAGCAAGTTAAATGCGATTCGAGACCGCTTGAAAACCCGCCGATCTCGTCAGAAGAGCTATGCCGATCATCGACGTCGTGAGCTAAGCTTTGAGGTAGATGATTATGTCTATCTTAAAGTATCGCCGATGAAAGGTACTCATCGCTTTCAAGTGAAAGGGAAGCTAGCACCTCGTTATATCGGACCTTTCCGAATTATTGCAAAACGAGGGGCTGTGGCATATCAGTTAAAACTTCCCGACACTCTGTCAGCAGTTCAAGATACCTTTCATGTTTCTCAATTAAAGAAGTGCCTTCGTGTTCCTACCGAGGCTACTACTTATGAGAATCTTGATCTTCAATCGGATCTTTCATATCAAGAACAACCAGTGCACATCCTCGACGAAATGGAACGTAGCACAAGGAATCGCACTGTCAAGTTCTTAAAAATTCAGTGGGCTAATCATTCCGAGGACGAAGCCACTTGGGAGCACGAAGATCTGATGAGGATCGAGCACCCCCATCTTTTTGCTGCTTAAAAATTGCCTTTGAAATCAAGAAAGGCAAGGTTAAACAAAGCAATGTAAAAGGAGTTGTAATAACATCAATAGGTTGTTATGTAAAATCCTTCTTTTCTATCTTTGAAAGAAATAAAGACAACTGATATTATGTTTCTACAAAGCCTCATTTCAACTTCATCTTTGTCCAACTTCTGAATTATGGGAAATCTCGGGACGAGATTTTCTTAAGGGGGATAGGTTTGTAATGACCTCGGCCTAATAAGCGAGAATTAGGTCTTTGTTCATAGCATCTTTGTTCATTTTGGCAAATTAGGCAACATGTTACAATCTATTTTCCCAAATTCCTATTACAAACTCCAACTTGATCAAAGCTTCAGAAGGAAATACCACCCAAAGTTGGTATTGAGACTGGGAAGTATTTTATTTAAAAACCAGATGAATTATTATGGCCAAAAATATTTTTTGTGGAAATTCTGGAAATTATTTTGATTTTTAGAAAAATATTTGTCTTTAAATAAACCCTATTTGGTCTAAATGAATTATTTATGTATTTCTAAAGAAGAAACAGTGGTTTCAAAATTTAATTGGGGAATATATCATCCCGGTAGCAATTACGCAAAATTTCATGATTTTACAAATTTTATTGCTATATTTAAAGGCTTGGTCAAACCTTTTAAAAATTTAAACTAGGTCGGTCAATCCTCTCGGTCTAAATTCAAGTCGGCAATCAGAGCGGCTCAACCCTAAGCGGCTAAGTCCAACCGTGCACTGGTGCGGCGCGTCACGCTATGACGCACGACGTCCTCAACCTCCTCAGAACGATCACCGTCCATTTCAGCGAACGGGCGGATGTATTAATGATCGGACCTCTCCAAACCACCCTCTCATCCGCCGTTGGATCGAACGTGTGGTGCGCGATCCCGAGGCAAATCCATCCTAAATAGGTGAAATTGAAAAGCACATGGGCCGTCGAAATCCCAACGTGTGGCCCTGATCTGTTGGGCTGTTCGGACTGTCCTAACGCCCACGCGATCTCCGCCATTGGATCTCAATTCGACGGCATCGCAGCTTATCTCACTCTTCGTAAACCTCCTCACATTCGGCCACCGTTAGATGCGCAATGGACCGCCCTGATCCATTGGGCCGTTCGGACCGCCGGCGCCACTCGAGATCCACCGCTGATTTTAGATCGTGGACCACGCCTTTGGGCCGTTCGGACCATCCGTACCTTCCCTCAATCCTGGCCGTTGGTTAGCAAATTAACGGCGATGGCCTTCGTGGGCCGAAGCGCACCAACGCGTTGAGATCTTGGGCCGTTGAAGCGAGATCGCACGGCTCTCGTGGGGTGGGCTGTTCGGACCACTCCGGAGCTCCCCTAAATCGTGGCCGTCTACTGGAAATCGCACGGTCCATATTTCACGTTACCATTTCAAGTGTGATTTTAGCCACTGCATCACAACCGCTCATGTAGAATCGGATGGCTGTTGTTCTTTGGGAATGGCTGTGTGCGTTACATGGTCAGAATACTCGAGGGCCCATGTGTCGTGGCGTTCTTGGCTTCCTCTCTGGATGCACGTCGTCGACACTGTTCTCGCCGGAGCGGTGGTAAAGCACAGTGCTAATAAAGATCTTTTCCTTGATAATTATCCTTCGATGACACCTCATTGTTTCTAGAGAACTCTCGGTTGATCTGGGATGCTCCAACACTATATAAACCCTAGTCTTCCACTCTCTGCCATTGTTGACCAGGGAGAACTCCATTAGTTGCCTTCCTTCCCAGTGAAGCTTCTTTACTTCCACCCTTGTTCAACTTCAAGAAGGTCTAAATCTCATACTAATGTGATTTTGGACATTTCTTGTAGGGTTGAACAAAAATGTTTTTCTCTCTGTCACCTTGACCCTATGAAGCACCATTTTGGGAAAAGCTCCTCCTGGTGAGTTGAGTTCCATCTTTCCTTAGCAAGAATGTGCCTAATATTCTTTAGATATTAGTTCCACCGTTTTCTTTTTGGTCAGCACTAAGAAAAGGACACTGGATCTTTCCTTTTGACCAAGAACTTATCTTTTCTTCATCAACCCTAGCTGGTAAGTCTAGCCCTGGTTTCTTGTCTTTGTGAGCTTTCTAAGGACCTCACTAACTCACATGCAGCACTCATTTGCTCATGTAATACTCCAAACTTCTTTAAAATGAAAAGTTGTTTTATAACTTTTCGGTCTTTCATATCATTTTCAAAAACTTTAGATTTCTCTTATTAGTATATTATCCTATTTAAGTCCTAGATAAACCCTAGCATCATCAGTAATATTTCCTTAAAACTTTAGGATCATCGTTTCGTTTATTTTACTGACTTCCTCTCTGTTAAGTTATTGTCGGTTAAAACCGACAAATGGGTTATATTCCTTCTCCTTCTTTAAACTGTGCGGTTAGGGTTATTATTGATTGTTCATGGTATTAATCACCTTCCTGGTAACTCTAGCTTCCAGTTAAGGTCTTCGTTAGTGTAGTACTTCAAACTAGCCGAAATCTGGAAAAGTTTCTTTTGCCGTTTTTGGTCTAAACCGATAAAGAAGCTTTTCTGTCTTTTTCTTCTTTTAAAACTGGATAGTTAAGGTTAGCATTAAAGAGTGTAGTGTTAAATACTCCCTAGGTGATTATAACTCCACTTTTAAACTTTAGTCTTGCGTAGCTTTCCAAGCCAACTGAATATGGTAAAAAGCTTCTTGCTGTTTTTGGTTGTAAAGCAAACCGACACCCCAGGCAGTAAAGAGCCCAAAATCTTAAAATTTCCATTAATAGCACTAAGTGATCGGTTAGGGCAACACTAGCTTTAATACATTTAGTTACAGCACAGTCTTTCCTTTATTTGGGATTTAGATAGGTAAATAATTTAATTATATGTTGTCCTGTTCTAGCTTCTAAAAACTGATACTGTAGCTCAAATCCAAACTTTAAACTGTGGTAATAGTGTTAATAAAGAATAGTTATAGTTGACTATTCTTAATTAAATTAATATACCTCAGCATGTTGCTAATGATGCAATACTCCATTGACCATACATGCTTTCTATGCATTCTGCTCTCTATTTCTTTTTCCTGGATTCATTGGATTTTATTTTCTTTTAGATACTGGTTCTTCTGAAATTGTCGAGTCTTTTGTTCAAAGAAACGTAACTCGAGCAAGAGGTTATATATTACTACCAAGGCAAGCTACCTCTCGCACCATATTGATCCTACTCTTTTGAAGCTGTAGATTTATAAATACAGTGATGACTGTTGCATGCAAATTTTCTAAAAATTATTTGTGCTCTGTCTTAGTTAGTTATAACCTGAGCTTGTGGCTGACCTTAAATTGAATCATACACTTAACCTAAGGTAGTTTGTAGTATTATATACTTAGTTTTATATTTGGCTTAGCCATGCAGTCCATAGAACGGTAGTGTTTGGCAAGCTTATCTTGTCAAACCTGGGGACAACAAATAAATTTTATTTATTTTGATTCTTGTTCAGTTTATTTGAATCTGAAATAATCCTTGATCTTGTTAATAAATTGATTCAAATCTGGACAAGTGGATGCTAGTGATGGTGCCTTTGTGCACGAGAATTAGGAAATGTGGATGTCTTGTCTGGGTTGATTAAGGACTGAACTCTGACAATCTAATTCAAGCCATAACGTACTTCCACACGCAGTGTATGGGCACTGTTTGGTTAAGTAAAGGGTTAATACTATTGAGTTGGAAACAGGAGAGTAAGGACATGTGTATTGATTTCATATGGCATAAATGCTTAAGTCTTCAGGCCGTGTCGTATGCCATGTGGAGTTTATATTGATATCAGATGTTCTTAGAAGGGTAAGGGCGTAGATGTGTTCCATCGCATGTACGTACCTTCAGGGCCCCGACTGCGGTCTAATATATGTGGTTAACACGAGTTTGCATTTAATTGATTGGGTCGGCTTTCCCGGTACAACATGTGGGCCCCAGTTGAATTTATGCTATCAGTCATTGTTTAAGCGGGATCAGTCTCACATGGGTCATCCAACTCAATAGTGTCAACTTGTTGAAAAATACCAAATCTTAGTTTACCCGGCCGACACACCAAAGGCAGTGTGCTATTATTCCGGAGGCTTATGGGCTAACTAAGTCATGTGGGTAAAGATGTACACCCTTGCAAGGATATAAAACTATTCGAATAGCCGTGTCCACGATTCTGATTTATACTTGAATTGATGTCACCTGTATAGATTTTGCTCTAAGTTTGGAATTGGGAATAATTTCGGCAGGATAGTGTTATGTAAAATTTTATAGTGATCTGTGATTTATTATTATTACTGTTTATGTTCATACCTTTTAATGCTACTGTTTTTAGTCCAAATTGGTTTATTAAACATTGCTTTGTCAAAATTTAGCCAATGTAGGTTAAGGTGTGTTGCTTTATGCAAAAGTTGAACCATTTAAGCCTTCTGTTGTTAACCTTATGCATGTAAAACTTTCTATTCCTTTGTATAGGTTCTATCAAACACTTTCTTTTGTTAGTTTTTGTAAGTCTTGCCGAGTACCTTTCGTACTCAAGGTTTATAACCTCTTGTTGCAGGTGAAGATGGTTTCCTTTATGAGATGCCCGTTAGCGCCGATCTGGGTGACGCTAACGAGTAGTGCTAGTTCTAGTCTCCACGCAATAGCCTGCGGGATGGGGCCATTGGTGGTTTTATGTTTATTTTACTTCCGCTGTTGTTCTTTTGTGATGACCCAAGGTCATCTGTTCCTGTAGCTATTTCGGTTACTGTAGCAACCGAATTTACAATGTAATCTGATGTATAATTATGTGAATGTGTGACTTGTATGTGTATGATGCAATGTTGTTTAAGGATATAGGAGCAATAGTCACTGATCCTGGGAACTATTGCATGGCATATATCCGGGAACCTGAATGTTGGAATTGTTACTTATTATGATTATGCTTCTAGTATGATTTTTAATAAGGGAATTGCACTGTTCCTTAATTAAGAATTATGCTACCAGTATAATTTTAATTCGGCGCATTCCAATATTTGAGGGTCTCACATCGCATATCTACATCGTTGGTAGAGACTCCACAGGAGTGGAGAGGTCCCCGGTCCTTTGAGGATGGGCTTGATGAAAGGGGTCAACACTGTTGCGGGTGTTCACTCATGCTATACTAGTATAAGCAATGAAATGAGCATATGAGCATGTACTATATAGTTACTTTGCATTTAATGAAAAGTGGATATGATATTCAAGTATGAGCATAACGAGAAGTAAATGGTTGATGTTCATGATGATATTGCTTATAGTTGATAAATCATTATTCATTATTTTATTATTGTGCTTGTTGAGTCGTGGACTCACTGTTGCTCTACTGTTGTTTTAGGTGACTGTGAGGGCATCCCACATGGGAAGGGATATCGCACTTGGAACAACAGCATACACCTTACATACTTGATTCATTTGTCATGAAAAAACTTATTTATAGTGTGATGATTTATCCATTAAGACTTGATAGACATTGAATAATTCTTAATGATTGGTTGGAACCTGTTTATTAATTCAATAGACTCTTATGGTTGGTTTTACTTAATCCTTGGATTATTATTCTACTTTGCTATCTAGAGATTAAATAATTGTACTTATCGTCTCGTTATTCATGTTTATTGGTGACCCGTGGATAGGTTTTATTAACAAATTGCTTGCCATAATTTATTGTAAAATATTGTTAAAACCGGTAGTTAGTGTAGTTTAGTAGCATTCCGGGCTCAGTGTTGGGTTAGGGTATTACAAATATGTCAACCATCTACGAGACAAGTGTGAACACACAGTAATTTCAGCCATCAGATAAGAAAGAATGCAAGGAACATCACACATCCATTTCAGCCGAAATTCACAAAATGAAAGAGCAAGATTGAAGCAAACCGAATTGAATTCATATTTGACCAAGTCACACACGCGTATGAGCTGTCTTGGGAGGCATGCCAACCAGCAAGAAGTCAAGGAAAAAGGAATAAGCATCAAATTCGGAATCAGCAGCAGGGCCCAGATTGAAAAGCCCATAACTTTCACAAACAGAGTCCGATTTTGGTGTTCTTATGCTTGTTGAAAATATAACTTCAAGCACGATGCAATGGATCCTCTCTCAGCCTCAAATTATATGTGTGCCATCAGCTATGTCCGAAACAATATGACAATTGAAAAAAAATCAGAGTTTCCTTTTTGTTTTAGACTGAATTCGAATCGGAGGAGGGCCCATTGGCTGAAATAGACTAGGAGTAGGGCCTCTTGGCCAGCCATGAGGTGGAGAGACACCCTATATATTTAGGTCATAGCCCTCATTATAAACTCAGACCACGATTAAATATTTTGATTGCTGTTGCAACAATAGAGTTCAACACTTGATTTTTCCAAGAAGTTTGGTGAATGCTGACGACTTGAAGGGGAATAGGGTGTTTTCTTACAAAGACCATTCTTTCTTTTCACCAGGAATTGAGGGATTAGCAAAAACTCCACTTGGTGGTCAGGTGGAGTACACATGAGATTGGGCGAATTAAAGAGTTGCATGTTCAGGCATTGGCATCAGTGAGCAACTATGATTTGTCAAGTTAAGCATGCAAGTTATCTTCGATCATATGTCAAGAATATTGCCCCCCAACCACCCGCACGTATCATAGGCTGGAATGCGTGCACTCGCCAAGGGCATCATGCTATGTCGCACTTCACGTCGTAGCACCTCGGGTTAGACTTCACAATCGTGAATGTCCGCGGCAGCAGCAAGGCCCAGAATTTCACAGCTCCCTGGACCACCTCCTTGCATTTGTGATACGGATCAACTAGTGAAATGGCTGATGCGCAAGGGTGGCCCGATCTTTCATGCTACAAACAACGGAGTTGTCCCTTCTTCTTACGGCTAGGGTTGACCCCTCCTTGAACCTTGCGGTGATGAAGACAGCAGCAGCTCCTTTAACCACATCGTAGTGTAGTTGGATATCTAGAGATTCACGCACTAATCATTCACAAGGAAGATTAGAAGCATGAACTCGAAGCCTCTCTAACCGTGAGCAGCAAAGATCACGAATTAGACGAGTTGAATCGTGTAGATTCGGTGGACAATCTCAAGAACGATGTGTTCTTGCCTTGCTCTGACCTCAACAAACCCTAGATGGGAAAATCTCAATAGACACGCAAGATATTGCTCTACAAAGTCGCTGTGACTTTTCTGTATTTCCTTTCCAAATTTTCCTCCCTTTACAATGGGCTATGCCCTAGCCTTATATTGGCACCTAAGGGTGCGGCCAACTCACACACGACCTAATGCCGATCCTATCTCTAACTACAAAGATTATTTCCTATTACAGTTATGGAAAGAATACAACCGACTCAAACTAGAAGATATATACCATAACTTATCTACAACCACATCATCTCATCCCAAGAATTCATTTAGTTTGGACTATCTAGTCGTGGACCTGTCATAGACCTGATCGATCACTTGGTAGTAGACACGGTCAAGATCCGTAGTAGATATCCCACTAAATCTTGTGCTTGCCGAAATCTTTCTTCACGAGTATTCCTCCTGCCGAGTACTGTTCTCATCGAATACTATTCACGACAAGTGTTCCTTTCGCCGAGTATTGTTCCCTTCGAGTACTGTTCACGACGAGTACTCCTTTCAACGAGTACTGGTCGTAGATCTGAGCAACTGGTCGTAACGCTTGTGAAACTGGTCATAGACCTTCTTGAAGTGGTCGTGGACCCTATGGAAGTGGTTGTAGACCCCGCTTTCTTCTGACTCGTCTTGCACCTGCTTGATCATCTTGTCCCTATATACTCGAGCAGCATCACTTGACCTTGTAATGTCAGATTGTATTGGTGTAGCACAAGGCAAAGTGGTAATGGCACTCTTGGCCACATCATCCCTTCCCTCTTCAAGTGAAACCGTCCTCGGTTTTAGGGTATTCTTCACAAGATCCTTGCTCTTGATAACAATATCAGAATTAATCTCATCATCTCTTTTTGGCAGCAAGGAATGAAACACACCTCTATGCATCAATGTGAAACGATTAGCTCTTCCTTGGTGTGTAACATTGTGATCAAACTGCCATGGACGCCCCAGCAATATATGATGCACGTGCATAGTCACGATGTCACACTCCACCTTGTCTTCATAACCGTCAATTGAAAACGGTACTGAAACTTTATGGGTAACCTTCAGCTTACCAACATTGTGAAGCCATTGCATATAGTATGGGTTAGGATGATGCCATGTGGTCAATGAGAGTGCATCAACCATATCCTTGCTGATCACATTGTTGTAGCTTCCTCCATCTATCATCAGCTTGCACCGTTTGCCCTTGATCATGCATTGGGTTTGGAAGACTCCACGTCGCTGTCCCTTCTCGACGATCAGCGTATTGTCACCATTCACCTTGTGAGTCATCAAATATGGACCTACTTCAGGATCACAATACACTACTTCTATGTCGGAATCCTTGGACTGCTTTTCTTCATGATCAGCGTTGTCGCTATCACCCTCTGATGCATATCCTTCTTGCACGAGTAGCACTTGTCGTGAATTTGGGCAATCTTTCTTCATGTGCCTTCTACCCTTGCACTTGTACCACTCAATGTCTCATGTTTGAGCAGTGGAGAAGGCACTCGAATCAGGTTTGGATGCCTCCTTGCTGGCTGTACTTACTAACCTTGAAGCTTCTTTCAATTGTATTCCCGCTGGGTTGTTGGATGTAACCGGCTTAGAACTCGAACCACCTTCACCATCTTGCTGAATTGGAGGCCTCCAACTCAATGGATTGGTACAGCCAAACTTTGGATGGTTGTCCCTCACCCGTTGTTCAGCACGCTCAGCTTGGTGAAGAAGCTCTTGTACGGTGTTATACTGCATCAAATCAACACGATTCCGCACGTTGTCGTTCAACCCTTCAAGGAAACGCATTATGGTAACTTCAGCGGACTCACGAACACCAGTACGGATCATGAGCATTTGCATCTCTTGATAGTACTCATCCACGGACTTGGAGCGTTGAGATAAACGACGTAGCTTTGTATGCAACGTTCTGGTATAGTATGCTAGAACAAATCTAGTCCTTATGACTTGTTTCATCTCCTCCCAAGTGTGTGGACAATCTCCTGTACGGTTCAATACAAATAATAGCGTATTCAGTGAACTCAATTGAAGCAACTTGAACCTTCTTTTCTTCAGAGTAGTTATGGTTGTCGAAGATTTGATTGACATGCATCTCCCACTCCAAATAAGCTTTAGGTTCAGCTCTACCTTTTGTGGGGACCCCTGGGTTATTTCCGTAAGACCGAGGCCTTCTCGGTCTTATGGAAATAACTCTAGACCTCAAGTAAATGAATTCCAGATTAACTCCATCAAGTGAGAGGTCTTGACCGAACTGGAGCTCCAATGATCATGCGCACTGCTCCTCTACAAGCACTACATGATAACCGGTTCTCCAACAGTCCAAGTATACACTTAATGAGTTAAAAGGGAATTCATCAACAGCGAGTATGAGACCATGTTTGCTCCCAAGATCAGCAACCAACATGCTCATACTCTCATTCAACGTCAAGCACATCCATACAACATTCATACATTGATAATCCAAAAGACATACATCATAATAGTTCAAGTCTACAACTACTACAAGTGGCCGACCGGCCAAATTCAAATGAGAACATTAAGTAGCAGTGAAAGCAAAGTAAATAAACCAAAAGTTCAGCATAGTGTGCTCCATAACCCATGGCATCTGACTGGGATTTAAATAATAGCACTATTCGTTAGCATCACCATAATCGACGCTAACAAACTCGTCTGGCGTAGAATCATCTTCACTTGATTGCAGCAACCAGGTTAAGTATAAATGTACTCGCAAGTCTTACACAAAGTAAAAATTATTTATGCTTAGAGGTTGACAAAGGATGGTAATAGTGGTTTAGTTTTGCAGAAAACGCAACAAGTCTTATTCCTAGACCATCTAGTTTGAAATTGCCAAGTTCGCAAACATTTGTTTTGTAAAAGAAGTATACAAGACATAGATAATTGTATAGATCAATCAATACCAAAGTGGTTGTCCACTTTGATAAACTAAAATGCATGAACATCCCATTCATGCCGAACCAAGTTGTAACCATGTCAAATTTTAATTTCAAGACTAACGATGACGCATACCAAACCAAGTGTTGTCCATAACCGTGGACACGGCTATTTGAATAGATTATCTCTGCAGAGGTGTACTACTTTACCAACACGACTCGACTAGCCTGTAAGCCTTTGGATGCCTCCAAAAAATGACACACTTCCTTAAGTATGTTGGTCGGGGAGAATCGAGATACTGTTGTTTTTAGCAAGAAAATCCTATTGATATAAGTCCCCCTTGCGAGATGTTCCCTTACTTAGTACAAACGATGGATAGAACTTGCTAAGCAGCTCACAAGTTGTATTGGATATACTGATGCAATGTAAATAAACAAAAAATGGTGCTCCCATGCACACTATAGAAAATTACATTGGCTCTTACGGACAAATGATCAACACAAGTGCCTTTACACCACCTGGACTTAACACAATAAAACATTCCCCTTACTTAACCGCACAGTACCCATACCGCGTGTGATAGCACAATCGTTACTTGGAATGACATCCCATGGCGCGGTCCTTAACGATCCAAACAAGACAACCACAAACCCGAGTCTCGTGCATAACAGCACCCACACTACCAACCACTTGTCGAGGCCCAAAAACCATTTAACAACAACAAGTTTTTGACTCAACAACCAGATACAATGATCTGGACAAAAAGGAAAATAAGAATGGTTATGTGTTTCCCACAATCGACGAGCTAATCCCGTCAATTGAACTATTGTGTTTTCTAAACCCGCAATGGCTAAGCATTCAACACATAACATTCATATCATCACAAGCATCTATCTTAAGCATATGTATAAGGGAACAATCAAGGGTAACCAACAAGTATAGGACATAACTATCTACTCACAACATAATGGTATACGAAAATAGCATGCAAGCAATATCATTACATTTCAAACACTAATTTATAAAAACTTGGAGCAATATGGTGCATAAAAGAAAGTTCAAATGATGCTTGCCTTCCTGGAAGTCAAATTGTTCACCCTCGGTGGCAAATGAGTCTACGTCGATCGCTTCGGGCTCTATAGAACAAAGACATCGATAAACACCGAGAAATACCACAAAATTCAAACTGCTCAAAAATGCATGAAATTTCTACAGTGGCTCGTACATGCTTTTAGATGAATTCAGGTGAAATAATTATTCTATTTTGAGTTAGTATGTGAAAGTTATGGTGGTTTGAATCTCAGTTTTCAGAAGAAAAAAAAACCAATTTAATTCCAATCTGTTACTATTCACCAAATTTAATTATTTGGTCAAAATTTGTAGAGCAGTGGTGGGTACAAGGACTACATAGGTAAATATAGAATAATATTATAAGTCCAAAATAACTTGGTTCATCCCATTTGGAGTTTTTATTAGTTAGTTATGAATTTTCAAATTTACTAGTCTTTTCTAGTTCAAAAATAAATCAACTTTGGATCACTTTCCAAAAACTATATTTTATGTGGTAGAGACATGTTTGAAACCTATTTTGAATTAAATTTCATTAAAAATGGAAATTATCAACACTAGTTTCACTCATTTTGGAATTAAGATGAATTAGTTATGCATTTTTTAAGTTATTCAAATTTTCAGTGTGTAAATAATTGATTTCCGAATTTTCTAAAGTAATTAGTAGTTTTCTTATCAGGCGTCGCGCTAGTCGTAAACGCTGACCGGTGGGGTCCTATGAATAGTGTGTTTTCATTTAAACTCATATTTATTCGCGCCCTGACATGTGGGACCCAGCGTCAGTGACTCGGTCCACCGGCGCACATACACAGCACACGACATTTAAGGACTAGGCCCACATGTCAGTCTCTGTCATGTTTCGGTTAACTCCTTAGATTTCTGTGTGCGGGACCCACAAGTAAGTGACTCATTATGACATTAAGACAACACTTAAATGCAAATCATCGCTATTAATGTCTAACCTCCTTGCTACAGTGTTGGTCCGCGTACGACAACAGGAACTTCCTATTCCGCACGATTGCCGGACGGCTCGCCGGCGCTACGCGCCATGGTGGAGCCGGCCAAGGTTTGGGATAGCTACACAATAACGATGTGCACCTAATGGAAGTGGTTACAGTAGCTGAGGTGGTCTAGAACGGCGGCTAACCGGAGTTGGGCGGCGGTGTCTTTATGGCAAACATGCATGCAGCAAATGAGCTCTGCAACGTCCATTCAAGTGGGTGCCCGAGTGTCTAGGGGCTACTAGGAGGCTACCTAAAGCTAGAAGAGAGGTCGAGCTGGCTGGCGGAGCTTGGAGCAATGTCGGCATCGAAGAAGATGACGGCGGTGGCATGGTTCAATGTGGAGAGGACGTTCTAGTGAACACCAAAGAAAGTGAATGATCAGGACATCTTAAGGATCATTAGAGGATGCTATAGGAGTAAGGAATCGAAGAATGGTTTACCGGATCAAGGTGGGAGACGAAGAGGTTGTTCTTCGGCCGAAAATGGAATTCCTTCAAATCCGCGAAAACCTATCGTGCATTGATGATATTGGTTGAGGGGTTTTTCTTACAAGACTAAAGCATGCAAGGTGGTATGCTAAACTGAGGACAATACTCACCGGTGTTGAGGATGACAAGGTGAGGTCCTCGGGTGCGTGCTTTGGAGCTACCGAATGGCACCAAGGTGGTCCGAGAGCTACAAGCCAAGACACAAGCTAAGTTTAGCCAAAATGGAAACGACATTGACCCTAGGTAAGAAAGGATGCATCCGAGAGGAGTTTACTCGAGAGATGCGCACAGAAGAGCTTCTCCTTCCTCAGCCACCGAGAGGAAGAATGAAGAATTGAGAAGGCAAGGAGAGGGTATTGTTGATGGAAAAATTTGGCAAGCTTCAAAGACCTCTTAAGAGGTCCTAAGCACCTCGTTCAAAGATCTCCTGGAGGCCCTAGCTTCAAGGATCTCTTGAGAGGTCCTGAAGACCTCTTCGAGAACCTCCTGGGAGGTCCTGGCTTCAAAGGAGGTCCAGAAGACCTTTTCGGAAGACCTCCTGGAAATCCTGGTGTCAAAACGGTGATACCAGAAGCAAATTGGCAAAAGTACCGTTTAAAACGGTCCTCCCTGAAGCATCTGTATGGCGTCATCAGGATCTCTCCAGGAGCGGCCACGTGGCTCCATCCGAGCCGCCCAGGACCTCCTCAAGGGCGCTCGCGTGGCTTAATCAGGGCCGCCCAAGACCTCTCCAGAAGGAGTTGCGCGCCTTCATCCGAGCCGTCCAGGACCTCCTCAAGGGCGCTCACGTGGCTTAATCAGGGCCACCCAAGACCTCTCCAGGAGGACTTGCGCGTCTTCATCCGAGCCGCCCAGGACCTCCTCAAGGGCGCTCACGTGGCTTAATTAGGGCCGCCCAAGACCTCTCCAGGAGGACTTGCGCATCTTCATCCGAGCCGCCCAGGACCTCCTAAGGAGCATTCACGAGGCTTCATCAGGACCTTCAAGACCACCCCAGAGACAGTCACGTGGCTTCATCAGGACCGTTCAAGACCACCCCAGAGACATTCGCGTGGCTTCATCAAGACCGTTCAAGACCTCCTTAGGCTTCATCAGGACCGTCCAAAACCTCCTTAGGGGCACCCGCGCGGCTTTATCAGGACTTTCTCAGGACCTCCCATGTGGACCTCCCACGAGGACCTCTTCAAGACTTTCTGCGAGGACCTCTTCAGGACCTCCCATGAGGGTTGCCTCAGGACCTCTCACGAGGATTTCCTGCCAAGCATCCGAGACCTCCCTCCAGGAGATCCTTAAGGGAATATACGTGACCGGATAAGGAAGATTTGATAGTTTTAGAAGGTTTGAAGATTATAACCGAATCGTATCTGTAACCCTGTTCGGTCTAGGAGTCCTGATTGCTTACGGCTACGGCTTGCCGCCCTTTAAATAGAAGAGGGTCATGGCCGATTGTATCATCAACCAATCGATCAAACACAATCGTATCTACTTTTATTCATAGTTCCTCGTAGTCCCGTGCCTTTCCAACCTCTTTTGCTTCTTGTCCGGCAAGATCGCAAGATTGATCCGTGCAGACATCGCCGCGCTGCACCACGACTAGCTCCGCCTAGGCGTTGTGCGCCGGTGACATGATCCGGAGCACCTCGGTGCTACCGCGATTGTCGTGTTTCGTGCAATACCGTTTTTGCGCGCAACACAATTGGCGACTCCACTGGGGAAGATCAATTCGGCTACAAGCTACAGCCGAATCTGTTCCCTGGGCAAAACTAAAGAAGAAGCTGCACTATTTGAAACAAGCCAGGGAGTAATCTCTGCAAGCATGGCCAAGGATGGATCCACTGTTGATACCAAAAACATCATCACTCCCACGCTTGAAGACCTGCCCGAAGAGTATCGCCTGGAGTACGAACAACGCAAACTGGAATTTGACAAATTGATGTTATTATGTTTCTAGAAGACAAGGCAAGGTATTATAAAGAAGGAGGGTGAATTGCCATCTGTTTATATTAAACCTGAAGCAGCCTCCACTGTAAGTAATGCATCTCTTTCTGAAGAGCATATTGCTTTGATGATTGATCAGCAAATAGGTGCTACTATGGATAGGTTGCTATCTAGTCGTCTTAAGGCTATAGGTCTTGAAGCGCAAAGTGAGAAAGATCTGAAGCAACCTGTTTTGCCCCATGCTTATAGTGGTAACAATGATGGCAATACTCAGCATAATTCCTTGCTTGTCAGTACATCGGCGGCGAATACATCATCTAGAATTATCCCGCGGAGTGTGCCGATGCAGCACATGCATAGCCGAACTAATGGGTTAGTTCCAGTTGATCATAATACCTCATCACATACTACTGCCATACCCGGATCTATGGCTCTTGTGCCTTTCTCATATGCAGATCCTGACATGATAAATTCGGGTGCACGTAATGTTGACAGCTATAGTGGTGTGAGAGACAATTTAGCAAACTTGCAAACGCCTTTGTACCACACTGTAGCATATAGTACACCTCCTATACCTCCTCAAGGTTCGGGTATTGCATATGGGCCGTTGTTAGATGGTCATTTTTCACACACACAGCCGAACCAAGCTCCACAGTATGCTTATGATACTCTACAACCTAATGTTTTTAGGCCATCACGACCAGTCAATGAGACACCTAATCGGCCTACAGTCGAGATGTATGTTGGACCTGGGAACATTAGAGAACAAGTAGCCAATATGTTTAGAGAGACATTTGGGATAGAGCCTAAAGGAAGGTCACACTCATATCAAAAGCCATACCCTGATATTTATGACACTGTGCAATATCCTAGAGGGTTTAGAGTTCGTGAATTTGTTAAGTTTACTGGAGATGATAATAGATCCACATTAGAACATATGGGCCAATTTATTGTGCAGTGTGGTGAAGCTAGTGCTATTGATGCTTTAAAGTTAAGGTTATTTCCCTTGTCTCTATCGGGCACTGCATTTAATTGGTATACTTCACTTGCACCTAATTCAGTTCACACATGGTCCCAATTGGAGCAAAAGTTTCATGAATACTTTTACACTGGTGACACTGAGTTAAGATTGTCACATTTAACATCGGTTAAACAAAGATACAATGAACCTGTTGCTAATTACATTAGGAGGTTTAGAGAGATAAGAAACCGATGTTTTAAGTTGATAATTTCTGATAAGGACCTAGCCGATTTGGCCTATTCGGGTTTACTTTCTCACTTAAGGGAAAAGCTGGAGAGCCATGATTTCCTAGATGTTAGTCAAGTATTACAGAAAGCTCTGGTGCAAGAAAGCCGGGCTAAAGAATCTAGAAATCTTCAGAGGTCCGGCGACAAAATAAAAGTAGATCGTCCTAATGTCCACATGCTGGAATACGAATCTGAAAATTCAGACGATGGTGATATGGATGTTTGTGTGGCCGAATGGGCATGGTCCTCGAAATCTAAACCATTTACTTGCTCAGCCTTAAAACCGATTTCACAGAGAAATCAGCAGGAAGAGATTAAGTACACCTTTGATGTTGCTAAGTGCAATAGAATTTTTGATTATTTGTTGCAAGAAAAATAGATCAAGTTGTCTGATGGCCACGTTATACCAGCATCTGAGGAATTGAAAAGACGTGCATATTGTAAATGGCACAATTCTTACTCACATGCCACTAATGATTGCAAGGTTTTTCGGAGACAGGTTCAATTGGCCATCAATGAGGGACGATTGAAGTTTGCTGAAGGACCAAAAATGCAGCTAGATCACAATCCCTTCCCTGTCAATATGATTGATTTTGAGAACAAGAAAGTGCTTATTCGGCCAACTCAAGCCGAATCTACAAAAGGCAAAAAGGTGGTGATAGACATGGGGGGCATAAACACATCAAACTCTGGGGCCATACAGGTTGTTAAGCCAAAGATGATCAAACCAAAAAGCCCAGAAGTTGATCGTTGGAAGATTAATGAAGGTAAAAGCAAGACCACCAAAAGATTTGAAAGGCCGAAACCTACATTCAAGGGGCTTTTGGCTAAGTATGAGGGTGGCAAGGCTGGCCGAAATAGTGCTAATCAGCCAAATAATTCCAAATGACCTAGGTCACCTGCAAAGCATGAGTTTGATGGTCGAAACCGTCATCAGGGAGACTTCCATGTAACAGCACCCTATCATCCTCTTGGGCCACCAATGCTCGTCCCATGGGGACCTCCTCCTTTTGGTTTTCCTCCTTGTCCGCCGTGGGGCTGGTATGGTCCATGGATGCCACCTCCAATGTCTTCTGCACCATTTCATCCGGGTTGGACAGCACCGAGAAGACCCGTGTTTGATAGATTGTCACGTCCTAATAACGACCGTTTTGATCAAAGAAATCGGTCTTACAATAGGAGAAATAATAAAGTGGTAAAGAAAGTGTATCGTGTCAAAGGTGGTGATCATTTGGGTGAAGAACCAGATATGAATTCAAAGGCAATAAGGCCAAATATCGGACAGGGAGGGAAGCAAGAACAACCGGCTACTGTTGTTTCCAAAATCAGCAATG
Organism: Phyllostachys edulis; assembly: GCA_036346405.1. Lineage (NCBI taxonomy): Eukaryota > Viridiplantae > Streptophyta > Magnoliopsida > Poales > Poaceae > Phyllostachys > Phyllostachys edulis. Next base: position 32,982,298 of record CM070565.1, on the reverse strand, counting down.
GGGAGCATATACTAGCAGCAGCTCCACGTAGTTCAAATGCGCAAAGAAGACGCTCTCAAAGAGTAACGAGCAAGATTGTGGCTCTGATGTTCGCAGACACCGATCGCTACAATAACATCCAAACAAGCTGCATTGCATGGCGATTTTGAAGCACCAAAAACAGTGGGAAGATTTGGGAAAAAGATATCCTTGCTACCTGGGACGAAGCCGCAGCCGCATTGGTGTCCTCCTGGGCTTTCTCATTCTTAAAAGAGGAGGTTGCAGCGACTGCGAATGCAAGAAATTAAGGAGGCTAAAGCAGAAAAATTGAGAGATGAAATATTTAATGAGATAAAGCCAATGGTGCCTGCCCGAAAAGAATGGAGGGCGAAATCAATCGATGTACCAGCTCAAGTGCATGATGATGATGAAGATGATTTGCTAGATTATGAAGGATCTCCAATGATTAAAGATAACACCCCACCTCATCAAGGTATGGATATCAATATGGTATTTAGGCCCTGTTTGGTAGAGCTCTAGATTCTCATTTTTCAGATTCTGCTCCTGATTCTCTGAGAATCCACTTCTCTAAGAATCAGGAGCTGTCTGTTGAAAGTGTTTGGCTGTAGGTTAGCTCCAAAAACCATATAAAGGAGGATTAGAGGCAAATAGACCATGTTACCCCTGGTTGTAATACTTCAATTGTATTTGTGTCTTTCTCCTGTGTTTTTGTGCATAAATTATAGAATTTCCCCCAAATTTGTTTAGACCATATGAATATATATACATTGTATTTGTACACAATACTAAGTTACATTGCATTTACACTACATGATGTAGTTTCGTAACAAGGTCAGAGCATCTCCCAACTTGTCTCGTCTCTGAAATTTGCCGCTAGTGTTGTATGCAGTACACAAACGGCAATATTTCTTTCATATGAACCCCAAGTTATCAGTCCGATTCAAGAGCAAAGACAACAAAGGCGTAACCTCATGTTCCGAAAGCAAAAGGAACTGGCAGATCAAATGGTCACAGAATGTGCACATGGCTTGCATTTTTCTTGTCATCGATGAAAATAGATCTGATTCATGAGCAGAAATGCTTCCTAGAATTTCATATCAGTAGTCGTCACCAAAAGCTATCACCACCATTTTTTTTGATCCAAGACTTGATTATGTAGCATTCATTCATAAATAGAGTAGCATGGCACCGTAATCCAAAACTTGACAGCAAATAGAGACATCCAGACGCAGCATAATCCAAATAACACCCAGTTCTTAACTATAATAAAACAAAGTGCATTAGACAACTCCCAGGCCCAGCTAGTAAAACTCTTTATTCCAACATCCTAAGCCTCTATCTTCTCAACAGGTGCCTCAAGCATAAGACCTGGCTTTGCCAAGAAGTCGGTGAAATCCTGGAATGGCGCCTTGACGAACTTGGTCTCCCTCCAGAAGTCAGCAGTGAGGAATCCATAGGTCTTCATCAGGCAATCAAAGGTTGCCTACAAACAACAAATTTATCAGCTTGTAATTTGCAACAAGTCATTGTCAACCAGAAAAAAATAAATTGAACAACATAGTGGATACTTTTGGACTGTCAGTCAGAAGGGATGTCCCTCTATTTGAATTTTGAAGCTCTACTAGCCAACCATGACAGTAGCCAAGCATGTTCACTAGATCATTTGCCAAGTAAACACCCTAATCAAGAACAAGACCAGCTATCAAGCATCCCACCAGATCAGTTCAGGTAAGCATGAAAAAATTTATCAAGCATCCCACCAGCTCAGGTTCACTTCACAGAAGCATGAAAGAATTCACATATTCATCCAAACAGATCAACAATCATACATCATCTGGTACTAGTACTCAGACCATTATTTACATTTGACATTAAAAATAATTGAGTTCATGACAGGAACAAATGTTCAACACTCTCCTCCCTGCCACAAAATTGACATAACTTCCATCCATGGCACAATACAAAGGTCCACAATGTTGCAGTTCAAAACAGCTGATTACGAAGTAGAGATGCAGTGGGAAGCGAGATTAGTAAGAGATCTGGAAGCAAAATACCACAGAGGAGGGAGATCTCGTGGTGCGGCCGAGCAGGGAGACGTCGTTGGTGCCGTGCGCAGGGCAGGCGCCGCTGCCGAAGAGGAAGGTCACAACACCCATAACAAGCACCCGAAGATCAAGCAGATCATCAAACACCCATTTTCACCTCAACCCACCAAATCAAGCACCCGAAGAGGAAGGAGACAAAGGGAGGACAAGGGGGACGGCGGCAAAACGACCTTACCTTCACAGAAGCCGCCGGTGGTGCTCGGGAAACGGCGGCGATGAAGAAGGCGGGACCGACGACATCTAGGGTTTCCGGGGTGGGCGGATCTCGCGTGCTCGCGGCGGCGAACTCCGGACCCTGCAGCGGCGCTATCGAAGACCACTGGGGGCGCATGCGGAGGCCGGACGGGGCGCACTCGAGGACAAGCGGGGCGCCAGACGGAGGCCGGAGGCGGAATCGCCTAGTCGCGAGCGAGAGCAGCGGGAGGGGAAGAGACGCGATGGATTGGCTAAGGGTACGCAGGGGGTCGCGGTGGAACTCGGGGTAGTTCGATGGCAAATTGGGTAAATTCTTTTAACTTCAAGGGTATTTTCTTTTACAGAAGGTGGATTCTCACGAGAATCTACAGAAAGGCTGCTTCTCGTCGCTAGTTCATTTTTTGGACAGCTCCTCGCGAGAATCAGAATCAAGTGATTTGAGAATCAGAGTGTTTGGTACAGCTCCCCGAGAATCAATTGAGAAGCTGAGAGTAGAAGCTGTACCAAACAGGGCCTTACATTACCTGCGGAATTTCAGGTTGCTAGTGAGAGTGTTGCTCAGTTATGTCTTGGACCTAAAGAAACTATCTTTGAGAAGCCTGAAGAATCAAGCCGACACGTGAAACCATTATATGTTAGAGGACATATCAATGGAAGGCCGATTTCTAGGATGTTGGTTGATGGTGGGGCTGCTGTGAACTTGATGCCATACTCAGTTTTCAAGAAACTGGGAAGAGAGGACAGCGAGCTCATGAAGACCAATTTGATGCTTAATGGTTTCACGGGTAAGTCTACGGAGGCCAAAGGTGTTCTATCCATGGAGCTTACTGTTGGGAGCAAGACTTTACCTACGACCTTCTTTGTTGTTGACGTGCAAGGTAATTATAGCATTTTATTGGGTCGTGACTGGATACATGCAAATCGCTGCGTACCTTCTACATTGCATTAGATTTTAATACAATGGATTGATGATGACATAGAAGTGGTTCAAGCGGATACATCGGCTTACGTTGCTTTGGCTGATGCTTCAGCTGATTGGCAGCACAGTAATGTCCAATGTTTAACGGGTTTAGACCTTTCTAGTTATGATTATCTCAGTATTACCAAAGATGGTTTTGTACCGTGTTGCAGACATTTGGCTTCTTCAAATTTCGGCTTAGCAATGTGGTGTTATAAATGAATAAATAAAATAGTTCACAATGGTTGCAGCAGCGTACAGAACAATATCGGTCAAACAAGAACGATATTTGTGAAGCTATTGATGATTTTGATGAAGTGGAAAAGTTAGGACAAGGCTTCTCGTCGGCTGACCCATTGGAGGAGGTTGATATAGGCAATGGGACTACTCCTAGGCCGACATTTATAAACAAAAATATGCCTACTGAATATAAAGACAAAGTGATAAAGTTGCTTAAAGAATATGTTGATTGCTTTGCTTGGGAATATCATGAGATGCCGGGACTCAGCCGAGAGCTAGTTGAGCATCGGTTACCTATAAAGTCTGGTTTTAGACCTTATAAGTAGCCACCGAGGAGGTTTAATCCTAATATCTATGATCGGGTCAAAGAAGAGGTAGACCGATTGTTGAAGGCTGGTTTTATTAGACCATGTAGGTATGCTGAATGGGTCTCTAATATTGTCCCGGTTGAGAAGAAAAATACTGGTAAGTTGAGGGTATGCATTGATTTTAGAGATTTAAATAAAGCAACCCCTAAAGATGAATATCCTATGCCTATAGCCGACATGTTAATTAATGATGCTTCAGGACATAGAGTAATTAGCTTCTTAGATGGTAATGCCGGTTATAATCAGATTTTTATGGCCGAAGAGGATATGTCTAAAACAGCCTTTAGATGTCCTGGTTTTGTTGGCTTATTTGAATGGGTTGTTATGACTTTTGGTTTAAAGAATGCCGGCGCCACTTATCAAAGGGCCATGAATTTAATTTTTCATGACCTGCTTGGTGTTGTCCTAGAAGTTTACATTGATGACATAGTTGTTAAATCAGATAGTATGGATCATCACTTAGCCGATTTATGTTTAGGTTTTGAACGAATGCGTCGGTATGGCTTGAAAATGAACCCACTCAAATGTGCTTTTGGTGTGTCGGCTGGTAAGTTCTTAGGGTTTATAATACATGAGAAAGGCATAGAAGTAGATCCCACCAAGATAGAAGCTATAAAGAAAGTAAAAGCGCCACGGTGTAAAAGGGATATGCAAAAATTTCTAGGCAAGGTGAATTATTTGAGGAGATTTATATCTAATTTGTCTGATAAAGTCAGTGCATTTACTCCCATACTTCGGTTAAAGAAAGAGACCGAATTTATTTGGGGGGCAGAACAGCAACAAGCTTTTGAAGATATTAAAAAGTATTTATCTACACCTTCTGTGTTAAGGGCGCCCAAAGCTGGAACTCCATTTCGGCTATTTATTGCTGCACAAGAAAATGTCATCGGTGCTGTTTTGACACAAGTAATAGATGGCAAAGAGTATGTGACTACTTACTTGAGTCGACGTCTCTTGGGAGCTGAGACAAGGTATGTGTTTATTGAAAAATTATGCCTATCCTTGTTTTATGCTTGTACCAAGTTAAGGCATTATTTGCTGTCTAGTACTTATGTTGTCACCTGTCAAACCAATGTTGTTAAATATATGTTACAACAGCCGATTTTAAGTGGTAGAATCGGGAAGTGGGCTTATGCGTTAATAGAATATGATTTGGCTTATGAATCTTTGAAATCCATGAGGGGCCAGATTGTAGCTAACTTCATTGTTGATCATAGGATTGATAATGATGTAGAGCTAGTTGAGTATGTGTCTGTGCGTCCATGGAAGTTATATTTTGATGGCTCGGCTTGTAGGAGAGGACAAGATGTTGGTATTGTTTTGATTTCACCTAGAGATGTCACTTTCGAAACATCAGTTCATTTAGAATACTTTTGTACCAACAACCAAGCTGAGTATAAGGCTCTCCTGTTAGGATTGCAAATTTTAGAATATATGGGTGTAAAAAATATAGAAGCATTTGGTGATTCATTGTTGGTTGTGCAGCAAGTGTCTAAGGTGTATCAGTGCTTTGATGGATCACTAAATAGTTATTTAGAAAGATGTTTAGAGGTCATAACAACTCTGGATGATTTCACTATTAGTCATATATCCAGAGAAGAAAACACTAGGGCAAATGACTTAGCACAGCAAGCATCTGGTTATCAAGTTAAAAGAGGAAAATTGTTCATGATAGAAAAACCGATGCGAGAAGTTGCTACAATTTTCATGGCCAAACAACATGATGATAGTTCGGATATTTTGGAAACATCAAGTAGTACTGAACCTAATGACTGGAGAAAACCTTTAATTAGCTATTTAGAGAACCCTAGTCAATCTGTTGATAGGAAGCTTCGGCGACAAGCATTAAAATACACATTGTTTGATGGAGAGTTGTATCACCGAACTATAGATGGGCTACTTTTAAAATGTTTAGGTTTGGATCAATCTAAAGTTGCTATAGGTGAAGTGCATGAAGGTATATGTGGTACACATCAGTCGGCTCATAAAATGAAATGGTTGTTAAGAAGAGCTGGTTTCTATTGGCCGACTATGTTGGAGGATTGTTTTAGGTATTATAAAGGGTGTGAGTCATGTCAAAAGTTTGGAGATGTGCAGTTGGCACCTGCTGCTATGTTGCATCCTATAATTAAACCATGGCCGTTTCGTGGATGGGGTTTAGATTTCATCGACCAAATACACCATGCATCCTCTAAAGGACATCGTTTTGTTTTAGTAGCTACTGATTATTTCACAAAGTGGACAGAAGCTGTGCCTCTTAAAAATATGACACATAAAGAGGTGATTAGTTTTATTTTGGATCATATTATTCATAGATTCGGCATACCACAGACTTTGACTACTGATCAAGGTTCATCTTTTATGTCTCACCAAGTGCAAGAATTTGCCGAATCACGAAGAATCAAGCTTCTTAATTCTTCACCTTATTATGCTCAGGCCAATGGCCAGGCCGAGTCAAGTAATAAGACACTGATTAAGCTCATTAAGAAAAAGATAGATGAGCATCCTAAGAGGTGGCATAAAGTGTTGTCTGAAGCATTATGGGCTCACCATGTATCTAAGCATAGTGCTACAAAGGTGACACCTTTTGAGTTAGTGTATGGGCAAGAAGCTGTTTTGCCTGTTGAGGTATATTTGAATGCTTCTAGAGTAGCCAGGCAAAATGGTTTGTCGGCCGTAGATTACAATAACTTGATGATGGACAGGATAGATGAAGTCGCAGATGAGAGGTTAAGAGCTTTGAGGGAGATTGAAAAGGACAAAATAAGGGTAGCCAAAGCCTACAATAAGAAGGTGAAGGAAAAATCGTTTCAAATAGGAGATTTAGTTTGGAAAACGATTTTACCTGTTGGGTTTAAAGATAACAAGTTTGGGAAGTGGTCTCCAAACTGGGAGGGTCCATATAAAGTTATGGAGATTGTTCTTGGAAATTCCTATATAGTGCAGAGTCTACAGGGAGATAAGTTGACTAAAGCTCTTAATGGCAAGTATTTGAAAAAATATTATCCGAGTGTTTGGCAAGATGCTTAAGAAGCGCATATGGCCGATGAATTGTTGACCATCGTCCTGAGAAACATGCATATGGCCGGTGTTTGATCATCGTCCTGAGAAACAATTGAAGATATGTTTTATGGCAAACATGTTTGTTCACCAAAAAACAGGGGGGCATATGTTGATGGCAAAATTTGGCAAGCTTCAAAGACCTCTTAAGAGGTCCTGAGCACCTCGTTCAAAGATCTCCTGGAGGCCCTGGCTTCAAGGATCTCTTGAGAGGTCCTGAAGACCTCTTCGAGAACCTCCTGGGAGGTCCTGGCTTCAAAGGAGGTCCGGAAGACCTTTTCGGAAGACCTCCTGGAAATCCTGGTGTCAAAACGGTGATACCGGAAGCAAACTGGCGAAATTACCGTTTAAAACGGTCCTCCCTAAAGCATTTGTATGGCGTCATCAGGATCTCTCCAGGAGCGGCCACGTGGCTCCATCCGAGCCGCCTAGGACCTCCTCAAGGGCGCTCACGTGGCTTAATCAGGGCCACCCAAGACCTTAATCAGGGCCGCCCAAGACCTCTCCAAGAGGACTTGCGCGTCTTCATCCGAGCCGCCTAGGACCTCCTCAAGGGCGCTCACGTGGCTTAATCAGGGCCGCCCAAGACCTCTCCAGGAGGACTTGCGCGTCTTCATCCGAGCCGCCTAGGACCTCCTAAGGAGCATTCACGAGGCTTCATCAGGACCTTCAAGACCACCCCCAGAGATAGTCGCGTGGCTTCATCAGGACCGTTCAAGACCACCCCAGAGACATTCGCGTGGCTTCATCAAGACCGTTCAAGACCTCCTTAGGCTTCATCAGGACCGTCCAAAACCTCCTTAGGGGCACCCGCGCGGCTTTATCAGGACTTTCTCAGGACCTCCCACGTGGACCTCCCACGAGGACCTCTTCAAGACTTTCTGCGAGGACCTCTTCAGGACCTCCCATGAGGGTTGCCTCAGGACCTCTGACGAAGATTCCCGCCAAGCATCCGAGACCTCTCTCCAGGAGATCCTTAAGGGAATATACGTGACCGGATAAGGAAGATTTGATAGTTTTAGAAGGTTGGAAGATTATAACCGAATCGTATCTGTAATCCTGTTCGGTCTAGGAGTCCTGATTGCTTACGGCTACGGCCTGCCGTCCTTTAAATAAAAGAGGGTCATGGCCGATTGTATCATCAACCAATCGATCAAACACAATCGTATCTACTTTTATTCATAGTTCCTCGTAGTCTCGTGCCTTTCCAACCTCTTTTGCTTCTTGTCTGGCAAGATCGCAAGATTGACCCGTGCAGACATCACCGCGCTGCGCCATGACTAGCTCCGCCTAGGCGCTGTGCGCTGGTGACGTGATCCGGAGCACCTCGGTGCTGCCGCGATTGTCGTGTTTCGCGCAATACCGTTTTTGCGCGCAACAGGTATTATCCCCGGGGAGTGATGGCAATGGAGGCGGCATGAAGCAGAGAAGCCCTAGGAGTGGTTGCATGGGGCGGTGACTCACAGTGTTGATGGAGCGACAATAGCTCGGGCAGAGCAGTGCGGCCGCGTGGCGTGGAGCTCCTGCGCGGGGAAGAAGAAAGAGCTGACCGATAGGGTCCACCGGTGAGTGATTCAAGGTGGCGCGCGCCCGGGTGCTGCTCGGGTCAGTGCAGCTAGTTGGCTCAATCAAGTCAAGTGGCTCGGGTCTGGTTCAAGTCCAAGGATCAGTGTATGGTTTGACTAATTTAGATTTAAACTGATTCTACTTTGACCAAGCCACTAAAAATAGAAATAAAAATTCTAAAAATCTGAAATAAATCAGAGGGGTTCCTGGGAAGGTTTCGTGTTCACAAAAATTATTAAACCTCACTGTTCATGACTTAATTTGTATAGTTTATATTCAAACTTAGGATAGGTCATTGCAATGTGTTTGAATTTTCTGAGGGTTGAAACTAGCCCCATAAATTTGGGAAAATTATATTTATTCTTGATAAATATTATATTATTTGAATAAATTACTTCCAGATGATGATCACATGTTTTTGTTTCTTTTTTCATTTGGGGAGTTGCTTTAGGTTAAAGTTTAATATTGTGATTAAGATTTTCCAAGTGCAATATTTTATGCAAATGCTCCAAAAACACAATGCATGCTCATGAGATGCATACTAATTACTATTAATTAACTAGGGGATGTAACACCTTTGAATGCCGGTATAGTGATTTTGATTCGACCAATACCGTCGTCCTCGCATTGCACAACACCGTCGCGGTGTCCTCCATGTGCAGCAGGTCGGTGATCAAAATAATCACGCTGTGGTGGTTGTGGATGGCCTCCACAGTCATCGGGCATGTCATCATCATCAGCACCATAGTAAAAAGCATTGTCGTGCGACTATGCACGTCGCACTAAGTTTGGTGCCTGATGCCAGGCGCCGGCCCCTTTTGGTGGCGGTAATCTCTCCTCCAAGCGATGAAGAGAAACGACCAGATTGTTGAAGCCCTCCGTGAGGTGAGCGTTCAACGTATTTTGCACTTCGGTGATCCTCGCATTCACCCCGTTGATGCTTCCATCGAAATCAGCATGGATGGCGTCCTCTCCACGCTTGGTGTGGTCGGGGATCGCCTTGAATCGTGCACGTACTGCGGGTGGCAAGTCATCATCGATCGGTGCTCCTAAGTCGTCGCTTTGGTAGCCACTCGATCCACGTATGCTAGCCCCTGACATCCTGAAATCAGCAAGAAAATTTCTTGTACCGCGATCAACCACGCTCAGATACCACGATGATATGGATCAACTAGTGAACTAGCTGATGCGCAAGGGTGGCCCGATCTTTCACGGTACAAACAACAGAGTTGTCCCTTCTTCTTGCAGCTAGGTTTCACCCCTCCTTGAACCTTGCGGTGATGAAGACAGTAACAACTCCTTCGACCATGTCGCAGTGTAGATGGATATCCAAAGATTCACAAACTAATCATTCACAAGGAAGATTAGAAGCATGAACTCGAAGCCTCTCTAACCGTGAGCAGCAAAGATCACGAATTAGACGAGTTGAATCATGTAGATTCAGTGGACAATCTCAAGAATGATGTGTTCCTACCTTGCTCCGACCTCAACAAACCCTAGATGGGAAAATCTCAACAGACACGCAAGATATTGCGCTACAAAGTCGCCATGACTTTTCTGTATTTCCTTTCCAAATTTTCCTCCCTTTACAATGCGCTATGCCCTGGCCTTATATTGGCACCTAAGGGTGCAGCCAACTCACACACGACCTAATGTTGATCCTATCTCTAACTCACGTTTTGTACAAAGATTATTTCCTATTACCGTTATGGAAATAATACGACCGACTCAAACTAAAAGATATATACCATAACTTATCTACAACCACATCATCTCATCCCAAGAATTCATTTAGTTTGGACTAACTGGTCGTGGACCTGTCGTAGACCTGGTCGTTCACCTAGTAGTAGACCTGGTCGTAGACTATTCCCACCGAGTACTGTGCTTGCCGAGTACTGTTTCCGCCGAGCACTGTTCTTGTCGAGTACTATTCACGACGAGTGTTCCTTCCGCTGAGTATTGTTCCTTTCGAGTACTGTTCACGACGATTATTCCTTTCAGCAAGTACTGGTCATAGATCTAAGCCAACTGGTGGTAGCACTCGTGAAACTGATCGTAGACCTTCTTGAAGTGGTTGTGGACCCTGTGGAAGTGGTCGTAGACCCCACTTTCTTCTGGCTCATCTTGCACCTGGCTTGATCATCTTGTCCCCATGTACTCGAGCAGCATCACTTGACCTTGTAATGTTAGATTGTATTGGTGTAGCACAAGGCAAAGTGGTAATGGCACTCTTGGCCACATCAATTTGTACATTACTCCTTGCCTAATCTTGTTTTGGTGGTACTCCCATGGGACACAAGATCCTTCGTCCACGACGAGGTTGTCGAATTTGTACATGTTCCACTCGGATGGAACTATTTGCTATTCCCAACCATCCTCATCATCCAAACCTTCATCTTTCGACAATGCCTTGTAGTCTTGATCTTTGAGCACCATCCTTTCGACTAGGGCTTCGATCTCATCACCTTCGTCTGCAATCCTACTTGCTTACCGGACCAAAGGAGCTTCTTCGACCCCGTCTTCGTGGGTGACATTAGCAACTCCCCGACCTTCGGCCGTTGTGTACACCACTCTGTGGCTGGAGTCCCCAACTTCTTCGGCATCACCACCAACTACCCCCTTGTTTAGCTGTAGATGCATGCATGATCTTGGTATATGCCTGGGCCATAAGGACCAAATCCCACCAACGCTCCTTCGCCATGCTTAGGTATGACTGCTATGGCCTTGTTCCCTTGAGCTACAATAACTCTCAATGTGTGTCCTGTGGTGATCGGGTGACAAGACAGCTCAATTTCAGATCGTACATAACATGGTCTAACTCGAAGGTATAATACAACCATCGCATCACAGCGCCCATGTACGCTGCTCTAGTCTTGTTAGGCTGATGGTCGCCGATTGAAAATAACGTAAATTAACCCCCTTGGGACCCTGCAGAACAACCCCTTGACTGTAGTAAATTTTGAAATTGATTATGTTCGACATTTTCGACGTGCTGCACAAGAAACAAGATTTGCACGATTATCCACATATCTAAAACTGAAGTACACACACATAAAAGGATGTATTACAACATTCTACGCTACATAACCATACATCTAAAACTATCTAATTAATTCAGTTACAAAAATAAATGGCTTGCACTACAACATACTACACTACATAACTATACATCTAAAACTATCTAATCCATTCAGTTACAAAACAATTACCTGCAAAGTGGACGATCGGATGGATAGTGCTTCGATAGTTCTTCTCCTCCCCCCTTTACTCCTCCCCTTCCCTCCCCTCTTTTTTTTGGGAACAAAAGTGAGTTTCAGCTGAATTTTTTGGTCTTTTATAGGGAGGGAAGAGTTGTATCACCATTCCAAATGGCGGCAAGGACTTGTAGGGTCTATGTCGTTATTGGGAATGACAACATAGGCATTTGGTAATGTTTGGTGGGTGACAGAGCCTCTATCACCGTTCCAATTGGCGACAGAGTCATTTCGCCATTTGAAATGGCGACAGAATATCATTTTTATAATTTTATTAAACGGACATTGATTTCTGTAATTCTATTAAAAATGTATTATTTATAAATTGATTTTTGTAATTCTATTAAAAATGTATTATTTATAAAAAATAATCGCCTAAGATACTCGCAACTCATATGAAATTTTATCCACAGATTTTTTTCTCATCAACATCCAAGGCCCGTCTCCTTCCACTAGAGATGGCTGTTAGTCACTGGCGCATGAACTACATGCCTCCACCACCTCTTGCAGCGATATCGCCGCCTCCACCATCTCTTGTAGCCCTATCTCACCATGCCACCTCCCATCGGCTGCTGGTGAACTCATCCGCTTTGGTGCTACCACCTCTCCTTCCCAACTTCCTCCTTCCTCGCAGGATGCCATCGTCAGTTTGCTACTACCTTCTCTTTGCCCTTTTGTTGTTGTCGCCACCCTCGGCTGCGTTGTTGACACTAAGGGCCCGTTTGGTTTACGACCCCAAGTAGTCATACCAAAATTTTGGCAATACCAAAAACTAGACAAAAAATTAGTGTTTGGATCGTAGCCATATCAATTCACGGGCAATGCCGAAATTGATGTGTTTGGATTACAACTGTACCAAAATTTACCAAAAATATAAGTATGGCACGTGGGTCCCGCATTACATCTATTTTTTTGCACCAAAATATGCCAACATGGGTCTTGTTTTGTTGATTAAATGATAAAGAACACAACGGTTCAAACGGATCACAAATCGAATACTCGGTTTAGGAAATATGATCATTTCAAACTTGTTAATCAAACTAATAATGCAATTAATACGTCGTCCACAGCCTATCAACTTGTGCCTCCTGTCGGACTCACTGCTTCTTGGTTAACCAAATATTTGGCGAAGGAATCGGTCGCCCGCGCGAAGTCAGGGATTTGGCGAGAAACAGCTAGGCACGAGCCAAATTTTAAGGGCAACATCAAATATTAAAACAGAACAAAATACTAGCTAATTTTTCAGGACAATACCAAAATATTAGTTTGACAAGTTTTGGCCCTGAACCAAATAGACCCTAAAACTGACGCCCTTTATTGTTGAATATATACCATGTCCCACATGGGCCACCAGCAGCTGGGTTCATCGCTACCGCCCTCTACCGCTGCCCATCGCCTCCTTCAGGCCCCACAACCCACAGCAACACGACGCCGGCCAACCTCCCTATGTCTATTGTTAGGGGAGCTTTGCTAACCTCTTAGGAGAATGATGTATGACCGCAACCCTGTTGTCAGACGCCTCACTGCCACCATCGCCGCTACCACACTGCTTATATCAATGTTTGTGTTTCGATTGGCTCTGGCATATGTGTCGTCCGCAGGTTGATCTATTCTTACCAGTTAAATAAATAGACACGCAGCCAGATGGACCACGTCATCCTCCGATCTTCTTTTCCCGTCAGATCCAGCACGTTTTGTCTCCCCAGCCATTCGATTTTATTTTGGGTTTGTATGTCTGCTCTTGCCTTCACGCTCCGGCTCTCAGGTGCTTGCCGCTTTTCCGCCTCGGCACGGGTGCACTTATAGTGCTTGTCGGGCGTTTGCTCGCGCGTCAGCCTCTAGTACATCTGACTAGCCATTCCATGGAAAAAAAAAACCCCTATAGGACCTTGTCTATTCTCCCTGTCAAAGCACCCATCCCACTAATACCCCATTAGCACGGGAATTCCAATAGCCCATCCCACTCATTCCCGATTCCCAGGACAAACCATATCGTGCGTGGGATTCATTTCCAATCCACGTTCGCCCTCTTTTCGTCTCCAAATACACGTACGTAGTACTAGGGTTTTGCGGCACGAAGAGAGGAGCGCATGGACAACCGATTGGAGGTGATAGATCGGTCTGTGATCACTTCTACGAGGATGGCCTTGACAAACTCGATGGTGATAAAGTAGAAGAAATTGCTCCAGAAAACTTGGAGGTAAGCCATATTCGATCTATATTTATCTGAAGCACTAAAAGCTTTATACAATAATTCTGTCAAGTTTTGCAAATGCACTAGTTCATATAAAATATGTTGTGGCAAGTAAATGTACGTACTAGTTCATATAATGGCGTCCAAAATGTACTAGTTCATATAAAATATGTTATGGCAAGTAAATGTGGAATACTAGTTCATATAATCATGACGTCCAAGATGTACTAGTTCATATAATGTTGTGGCAAGTAGATGTACTAGTTCATATAATGAGGTCAGATGGGATTTATTTTACGTAGTAGATTCAACACTAATTGAACCTCTAATTACCATTTCTACAGGCAGGCAATCAGAATGCATCGTCAGATCAAAATGTGCCAAGAGTTGGAATGTGCTTTGCATCTGAAGAGGCATACAATTTCTACAATTGGTATGCTAAAAACACAGGATTCAGTATCCGGAGGTGCCACAAGAAAGTTGTAGCAAATAACACTTTATCTTCCAAATATTTAGTTTGAAGTAAGGCAGGTGAGAAGGCTAATTAATCATCCAACACATGAAACAAAGAACGAACAAGCTTCTTCGAGGACATCTTGCACGGCTCGTGTTCAATTCCACATTTATCTTGAGGGTGTTTGGAAGATACAGAAAATTGAACTTAATCACAACCATCATCTTCCAAGTCCTGACAAGACGAACATGCTTAGGTCACAACGTCGACTGTAAGATGCTGACCGGCACATAATCAACCAAATGCGGACAACGGGAAAAAGGCAATATGAAATGTACAATTTCTATGAACAATGGTCTGGTGGAGCTCATAATGTACCTTTGTTACAGATGGATTGCAATAATTATGTAAGAAGTGAGCGTAAGAAGTATTTAGAGACCAAAGATGCGCAGACACTATTGGAGTATTTGAAGAACAAACAAGCTGAAGACCCTTCATTTTTTGATGTTGTGCTGTTGGACGAAAAGGATGGAAGAATATCTAATTTCTTCTGGGGTAATGGACAAGCTATCATGGACTATTCTTGCTTTGGGGATGTTATTTCTTTTGATACCACGTTTCAAACAATAAGTTTGAAATGCCATTTGCTCCACTGCCTGGAGCTAACCATCATAGGCAGACTTGTTTTTGGTGCAGAGTCATTTGTGTGGCATTTTAGCACCTTCCTACAAGCAATGTCTGGTAAGCAACCTGAAACAATTTTCACTGATCAGTATGCAGCCATTACTAAGGCGATTGCAATGGTATTCCTAAACACAAGCCATCGTCTTTGTTTATGGCATATCTTCCAAAATGCTGCTGAACATCTTAGTCAAGTTATTTGCAACCATCCAATACTTCTTTCAGACTCGAAGACGTATACAAAGATAGGTCATTAGTTGTCATGTGCAGGAATTACAGTTCATGCACGTGAATAGTCCCAAGGATAGATCCAACCATACGACCTATTGCTGAGTTGTTGACCATGATAAAGGTTAACGCTAGCAAGATGATCATTAGTATCAACGACAAAAACAAAAAGATGACAGCCATCTTCCTCAATATGCATGCTACTTTAGAGAAGATGCTTGCAGATCAGAAAGAGAAAAAGGTGCAACAAGAGGTGGTGGCGACGTTGTTTCCAGCAGCTGCCACAACATTGCCGAAACCTGCCGTGGTAGCCATAGCCCCGCCAAAGTCCGCTTCCAATAGTTGCAATCGTGGCCGCCACCACATGTCGAGGACGAGCTGTCGGGAAGGGAGGGAGAAGTTGTCAGGTGCAGGAATACTGTTCACACGTGTGAATAGTACACGAGGTAATGTAGCATCCGCACACTGTTCATGCTTCACACGGGTGCATTAGTAATTAGGAAATAGAGATAAAAATAGTTAGTTTCCTTGTTATTTAGGTTTACTTCCTTAGATATTTATTCCATCTAGATAGGTTTCCTTAGAAATAGAGATTGTATTTTAGGATTCAAGTCATCTCTATAAAAGAGATAACATGTATGCATTATCAATCAAGTAAAAAGATGAATTAATGTAGTCTCCCTCCCAAGATTCTATCATTCTGGTCAATAGTCTAAGGCCTTGTTTGGTACAGCTCCAGATTCTTATTTTTCAGATTCCACTCCTGATTCTCCAAGAATCCACTCCTCTGAGAATCTAGAGTTGTCAGAAGAAAGTGTTTGGTTGGTAGGTTGGCTCCGGATTCAAGAATGAGAGGATTGTATGCAAAATATCTATACTACCCATGGTTTTGGCACATGTATTTTTTTTTTGTACATATTACTAGCTTATTTATGTGGTTCCTTTGTATGTTGTTATTTTGAACATTATTTCTTTTTTAAAAACTTTTTTGGCCAAAAGTATTTAAAATTTTGGACATAAACTCGGCAAATATCCATATTGTCATTCATTATGAATGTAAACTCGGTTATCCACTTGACCAAACATTTTCAATCCACCATGAAAACGTATAAATAGCAAACATAAGCATGGTACAGAGAACACATTCTCAACAACGAGTTACTTAATTTGTAATTGTTTCATTACATTAGATGCAAACTGAGGATGAGTGTATGAATAACGAATTTTCTAATGAGCTTCCATTACACGAGTACATTAAGTGCAATAATTCACAATGCAACAGCGGATCAAGTCAGCATCAAGAGCATGGGATCAATGTTACAACCATCTCATTTCTAGCTACATAAAAAACTCATCTCTCAATAATTAACATCACTTCTAACCGATTCAACTGGAGTAATTACCAATATATACATGAATAATGTTAAAATGAACCAAACAAAATTGAAGTTACTACCAATGTATACATCACTACCGCTACATCAAGCTAGCATGAAAGCTAGAACCACTGCAGCCTTAAGAACCATAGCCATCTTGATTCTTCTCTTCAGTTCTGTGTTCAAAACCTCCATCCAATCATCCTTCAGAATCTCCACCTTCCAAACCAAATAAACTTCACAGTATGTAAGGAGTGGCTTCATAGTACAAAAGTATACAAATATTTGATAACACATCCCCACTACAAAATTCCTCCTAGCCGATAGAAGGAACATAGAAGCCAGAAACTCGGTGACAGCTAATGGTACATATCAAGCATTATCTAGATGCCCCCGGTTTCTATCATTGAAACTGAAAAACAAGTGAAGACCGAAGAGAAGCATGTGCCTCCATCCACAGCATAGGATTCCTATGACCAAGTGTGAAGCCTAAATGGAGGTTTGTTTCTTCAATTAGACAGGAATGAAAAAACTTTCTTTATGTAAAAAGTCTAAAGAATGATCGTTGTATGGTCCAATTAAGGTGCTAGAACATGTACATGATCTTTGTTTATGTATTCGGCAAATAAATTAACAATGTGATATTGCATCTTATGAAGGGGCAGATAAGTGGTATACCACTACCTGCATTTAATTGAAGATAACCAATTTTCACATCATATAACACCAGAGAACCAAACAGTTGTGAGCTTAGTTATAGGGGAGGAACTTGGAGGGAAGCAATAATATATGGGGAAAAGACATCAGACAGAAGCATATGGTAAATGGTTTATTGCTTAACTTACCATGCCGCATCCTGGGACCAAAGCTCTTCCATTTGGGAGAGTTCCTGATTTAACAAGATCATCAATGATAGGTGTTGGCTTCCCCAAATCCCACGGGGTTATGCCAGACTGCCAGGACTTCTCCCAGACATCTGATCAACAACAATAAAGAAAGAACAATTCAAAACTAGGGAACTGTCTGTACATAATAAATACCAAGTTACACACAGTGAACTGCAAAATTCAACAATGGCAGCGGACACCATGACACGTCCATCTGGCAGTTTTGTCTCCTGACAATCCGCATTTCTGCATTGCAACAATCTACTCTACACATTTCAATCCCATTCTCTGCTTGGTCAGCAACTCAGCATTGTTTCAGAGAACAACTAGCTACCTATCTCATAAAACAAATAGCAGCTCCATGCCTCCAACTGCTGATGTGAACTTTTATCTCAACAATTGTGCTTCTACTCTGAGATAAGTAACATACTGGAGTATCAGTTCCTTCTGCTTTGCGCATCATGTTTCAGCAATGCCTGTAGAGAATCACTGGAGTATCTCATACGTGAATGTTCTAACTTCTAACCTCTAACTCCCATCTGATAAACTCCCCAACCATACCAAAATCCATCCTTTTTTTCGCTGCCAACGTAAGGTCATCGCTTCCAAGTTCCAACCAACGAACCCAGAAATTCCCCAACTACTCGCCACAATCCAATCCAATCCACTCCACTGATTAAACACCCCACACACGAAGTCGCGCCGCCCACCACGCGCACATACGAACAAACTCGACAAGAACGAGAGATCACACGCACAAACGCACCTTATTCAATTCAACCACCCACCAAACAACAACCAGTGATAGAGATAGCAAGGGCCAGTTCCTCACCTGTCTTGTCGCCGCCCTGGAAGAGCTCCCGCAGCCTCCCCACCGTCGGGTTCGTGCTCGGGTCCCTCCTTTCCGATGACGAGCCCATCGCCGCCGGAGCCGCACGCGCGAGGCGAAGCAGCGGACGACGGCGGCCACCACGTCCGGGAGAGGAGAAGAAGTGCCCCAACGCCGCCGCCACTCCTCCGTGCTCACCTCGCCTCTGTCTCCAGTGCCAGCGGCGGCGGGGGGCAGGGCTTCCTCTGCCTCTTCGCCCGCTGGCTCTGAGGAGAAGGCCATGAGGGAGCGCACCGGAGTGGAGCAGGGATGCGGAGGCAGCCACGGCGGCAGGAGAAGGGGGTGAGAGGGCGGGGACGGGGGCGGGGGAGTGGGTGGCGGCGATGGAAATCACCCGTCGCGAGAGCTCTTGCAGATCTCGCGAAACGGTTCGCTTGGGTGTGGGGGTGGGGGGTCGCGCGCTGGATGTGCCAGGTAGTTCGATGGTAGTGACGGGTAAATACTAAGAATTTTAAATGGTATTTTTGTTTTGTAAGATTGAATTTTCACGAGAATCTGCGGGAAGTCTGCTTCTCCTTGTTAGTTTATTTTTTAGACAACTCCTTACGAGAATTAGAATCATGTGGTTTTGAAAAGTTGGGTGTTTGATACTATTTCACGAGATTCAGACAAGAATCTAGAATCTGGAGCTATACCAAACAGGGTCCATCATCTCATTAAACCGACACCGCCCGGCCTTCTTCTCGACGGTGTTTACCCTGTTATGAACTAAGATTCGTAATAGAGGCACATTTCATGAAGAAACGACATGAGTTACCGATTAATTACAAGTTCGACGAAAAATCTTGGCAGAGAATTTGTACAGATTGCATGAGAAGTGGGCTACTGCCATCGGCGAGATTCTCAGTGCAGACATGGCATCGAATTATAGGAGCGAAGGGATGAACAATGTGATCAAGAAAACGTTTCGTAGAAAACTTTCCCTTTCAGAGCTATTAGAAGAATATGACAAGCGCATTGCTCGTCTTCGTCGGAGAGAAAAGTACGACGACTACAAGTCACGACATACTGAATTTACAAGTATATTATTTCAAGCTCATGGAGGTACTACAACATTATCTCCTGTTCGGCGATTAGATTTCAATGAAAGACCCAGCACAACAAGGTTCGAGGGGTGACATCTTCATGATCATCAACTGAAGCACAAAGAATGAAACAAATGCAGTAGCATGTTTGTTTACTTGAGCAAAATTGTGTTTTTCATTTATATTTTGTTAGTGGGAGTTGTCAAAAATAAATTTTGTTGTGATACTGTTGCATCCCCAAACCTGAACTAACAATTCTTGTGCTTCTGCATGCATATACTCATCATTTTCATCATTCTGGAACCTGATAATTTGCTAGTGCCATTTGGTTGTATGCTAAGAAAATGAACAGCATCAGGTTGCTGATGCTCGGTTGCGAAGTGCTGGCTGCTGCATCAATCCCTTGGCAGTGTCAGGTTTTGAAAAACTTGAACAGTGTAATGTTATGTAGTTTCAGGTCATCAGTTTACCCAAAAATATGTAAACAATCAGGTCATAATTCGAAAACAGAAGCTGATACAAGACCAAATCTTCATCAATTTAATTAATTACAATTCAAAATTGAAACACTGGGTTCGTTACAACTGAACCCATCATCCAAAAAAAATGATTGTTCACGATCCGGCAATTTAAGACGTTACAGCACATGTTAAGTCTTAATTGATCACGGCCTCATCACTCCTATTACATGCCATTTCACTGCCAAGAGATCAACAACGACTTTTATCTATCCTATTACATTTCAAATGTTGCCATAGCTTCCCAGACCATCAGATCTTTTGAGCTTCTGCCTTTTTCCGCGCAGCTGACCAGCCATGCTTTTCTTCCAGCCACTTCACCTCCATGTCAGTTGCGGCATCTCCCTCATCTTGTTCTCCAATTGACAGATAAGATGATCCATCTTTGGCTAGTGTATCCTGCCATAGTATCCTCCACTCTCAGCGTCGTGGCAGTTTTCCTCCATAACACCTGCATGCCAATCCACTGTTTATCCTGAAAACACACAACATTTCTTTCCTTGCATAAAACTCCGTAAGGTTGTGTTGGCCCAAACTGAAGACGAATACACGCAAACTCAATAGAAGCCTCGAACGCGAACACAAGAAAAAATTTTGTGCCGCCGAAATAACAACTTTTCTGATTTTCTCTTCTATTGCTCTGGTTCACAAAATTTGATTACAGGAATGCCCTTTTATTGAGAGCAAATGACTATTCATATCTGAAAATTATTCTACGTATCCTGAAGGGATACCACACAACTCTAGAATCCATAATTAATACTGCATAAATACTGTAGAATTATGTAAACAAACTATATGTAAAATATAGATATATCATATGCACAAAGATTACTAGCAAATCACTCCCTAATATTTGTGCACTTACTTATTGAGATAGTCGGTCTCAACTACGATTTGCCCAACTGTTACAGGATAGCGAATATATCCCCTCAACGTCCGAGACTCAACTCCACGGACTTGGCTCAGGACGGCGAAAACATCTCCTCAATGTCCCGAATTCAACTCCACGGACACACACACAAATACAACATTGCAACTGTCTAGTACCAACACAACGCTTTTACCTTGGCAATGCGCAACTCATCTTGCATTCCACCGACGTGCATCACTATCTATTCCACATGCACGCATCAATGCAAACAACTAACTCAATGTGCTAACATGCACACACATATGACTCGGCACTACTGCTCCTACATGCATGGACTCAACTACATGCATGCACTCGTTGACGAGATTGCGCTGCGCGGTTGCCGCTAGCTCCGCTATGCCCAGCGTCGTTGTCGACCTGTCGAGACTGGCCCACGCCAAGCCGCCAGCCGCGCCACGTCTCCAGCTGCCCATGCCCGCCGTGTAGCTCCAAGTGCCCGGAAGCCGCGCGTCTCTCATCACAGGCCACGGAGCCCACGGCCTACCATGTTGCTTCAGTGCTGCTCGCGCCATACCAGCAGCCCTTGACCTCTTCGTCGGCCGACCGCATGCCCTCGGGCACCGCCGCCACACCATATATGCCACCCCGGGAGTTGAGATCACCCCTCCTGGGGCAGTAGCTAGGGTTTCAAACCTAGAGCTCTGATACCAATTATTAGCCCAAACCGAAGGTGAACACACGCGAACACAATGGATCCCTAGAACGCGAACGCAAGAACACAAGAAATTTTTTTGTGCCGCTGGAACAACAACAGCTTTTCTGATTTTCTCTTCTATTGCTCTTGTTCATAAAAACTTATTACAGGGGTGCCCTTTTATTGAGAACAAATAACTATTCGTATCCGGAAAGGATTCTACGTATCCTGAAGAGATATCACACAAACTCTAGAATCCATAATAAATACTGCCTAAATACTGTAGGACTACGTAAAATCTAGATATATCATATGCACAAAGATTACTAATAGGATGCAGTTGTAATTATATTCAGAACAACATTATTTTTGTTGCAAATCCACCACTTATAAACAGAATCAAGATCAGCACCAATTTGATGGTCCACCACAAACGAACATCCCACAAAACTTTAGCAACAGCACAGTGGAAAAACAAATGCATTACTGATTCTTGTTCATCACTGAAAAGACAAGTAGTATCTGCAACCAACCAAAGGAAGCAATGTGGCCTAGGTAGAGCTGGCCAAATGGGCGGCCCGGCCTAAGCACGGAATGGGTCGTGTCGACACGGCTCGTTTAGGCCCGTGAACTATTCGTGCTGTGATAGGCCAGCCCACGTACCAGGGAGGCGGCCCAGGCACGGCCTATCGGCCATTCATTCCGTGTCGGCTTGGCACGAGCCCGTTTAGCCCGACAGGCCTTTTTGGCCCACTTAGCCCGTTAAGCTCGAAAAAAATTAGAAAAATCATTAAAAATTCTAAAAAAATCAAAAAAAATGTAAAAACCTAGAATATATATATATATATAATTTTTAAAAATCAAAATAATCTTATATAAACATATAAAATGAACTATATAAAATTTGAAAACTACAAAATAAAACCATATAAGTATTAAAATTTGAAAATAAAATCATATAAATATTAATAAATGAAAATAAAATCACACACACACACACACACACACACACACACACACACACACACACACATATATATATATATATATATATATATATATATATATATATATATATATATATATATATATATATATATATATATATAATAAAAATAATCAGTTGTGTCGCGTGCTGGTCGTGTCGTGGTCGCGTTGTGCTGTGTGGTGGTGGCCTAGACACGCCAGAACTATCATCTTTGTCTTGTAGGCCTATGAACAGTATATGCCGTGCCATGTTCGGCCGGGCCCATGATGTCGTGCCTTAGGCTACCGCCAAGACGCCGTCTGCTTGGCTAGCTCTAGGCCTGGGAGGAAGAGAATGTTGACCATTGCTTGCATGCCACTGTTTTTGGACTGGTGAGGGAAACGGAAAAATCACCAGATAGCACTTTTTTTGACGCCATGCGGTCGCAGAGTTGCCGCCGCCGCCACGCCTCTCTGTCGGCGTCTTGATCGCACTCCATGGCCTGCCACGTGTCCCTTAGGGTTTAGGTTAGGGTTAGGGTTAGGGTTAGGGTTAGGGTTAGGGTTTAGAGCAGGTTCCAATGATTTTCGTTTGAATTTTAAAATATAACAAATGACTTTAAAAAATTATAAAATTTTACATCGAGCCTCCTAACACTGTGTACTTGCTTATGTAAATTTGACATAATTTTATTCGTTCTGAATTTTTGTCGCATTTTCATAAACGTGCAATGTGTTGTGCAGGCAAACATCTCTCCTCCATGTGCTTTTCTTTTCCATCGAAAGCAAAATTCTTTATCATCCATCTTGTCATCCCGTCTCATCAATCTATTCACTGTAATCTTCTCTGCCACAAGCAAATTAAAACTCCTTCCCTCCCAGCTATAAATTAACAAGCCACGAGCGCGATTTCATTTCGCAGTCGCTCGTTCGCTCGCTCGCTCTTTCACTCACTCTCTCTTTCGGTTGCTCTCTGTGTTGATTATATTTTCGGGGACATTTTAGCCTTATTAACCGCTGTGATTATAAGCCAATTTAGCAGGTAATTTTTATCTCCGTCGATTTTATGTTCTTCGTAAATGACTTATTAACTGCGTACTTAAGTATTTAGCTGTTAGGTTTGCTAGGATTACCAATTTAACAAGAAGCGTAGTTAAGTAATTAGGTTTTCTAGGTTTATCAATGTACCTAGAAGCCAATTTTTTTTTGCCACAGACTTGATCGTTCGTAAATTATTTATTAACTGCGTAGCAATTTTTTGTTGTTTGTAAATTCTTCATTAGAAGCCAATTTACCTAATGTTATGTAAATAATTAGTTCTAAATCCGTAATTTGTAGTTAAGAAAATATCATGCGATGCACTTACTGCTAGCGAGGTTAATTAGTTACGAAATAATTAGTTTGTCTTAATTAATTAGTTTTAAATAATTAGAAAATACTAAAATAATGAAAGCATGCACTGCTAGTTATTCATGCAACTAATTAATTATTTCGTGGTAGTTCATAATGACATTCAAGTTATTCTAGCATGCATGCACATACTGGCCAAAATAATAATAGCATGCACTGCTAGTTACCATGCAGACAATTAGTTGCTATGTACTCAAGTATGCATGCACCATGCAATGAATACACACATATGCAATTAATATATTTTTTTAGCAAAGGGAAAGAACAGGGGTTAACGTGTGTAATTATTGAGGTGAGGTTGATTAGTCACGAAATAATTAGTTTTAAATAATTAGAAAATAGAAAAATAACGACAGCGTGCAATGCTAGTTATTCATACAGCTAATTATTTCGTGCTAGTTATTTTATGGTCATTATCAATCTTCTCACTAATATTCCGTCTATTTCATGTGTTGCAAGTCATGTCTCTACCGGCTCTTCTCAAACACTTTTACGATGAGGACCACCGGTGTAAGCTGCGAATCGCTGGTGACACCGATGGCCCTTCGTCCCTGTAGCTTTGGGTAGGGAGGGATTCCTGGGAACTGGACGGTCGCTATGTCCCGATCCTCTAGGGCACGAGCTTGTTGCCCCTTGCGAGATTGGCGTCCCTCGGACGCCAGTTCCTCCTAGACGCCAGCCTACTGTCGGCACTTGTCAACAGGTGGAGGCCCGAGACGCACACCTTCCACTTTCTATGGGGGTGAGATGACAGTCACCCTGCAGGATGTCTCCCTCTTGACTGGTCTCCCGATCTGGGGTGAACCGCTTGTTCCGGGCCCTCCACCGGTGCATTGGAACGCCATGCTGGAGCAGCGGTTTGGCCAACCTCTCCCGGAGGGTGCATGTGGCGTCCCCCGGGCTTAGCTGAGGAAGTTTAATGATTGCCCGTAGGGTGCACCTGACGAGGTCATTAGGACGCATCTCGTAGCTTACCTTCTTTGGCTCTTTGGTTAGGCCCTATTTCCAACCACACAGGGCAATCGGTGCTACCCCAGCTACGTCCGCCTCATCGAGTCGCTGGTTAACACAGAGGCTAGGCCGATGCCTAAGTATAGCTAGGGATTAGCCGTCCTTTGCGCCACATACCCGGGGTTGTGTGACGCTTCACGGCGTGGCACCGGTGGTACCCCCAGCCTGGCCCTCTGCAGCTGTAGAGTTGGGAGTACTTCCTGGTTGGGCGGCCGTCCATCGAGATAGCGGTGCACCCATACGCCCCCCCCCCCAATCGACACGATAGACGGGCCCACCATGGGCTCACGGTGGACTACTGGCCATCTGCGCTGGGCCAAGGATAGGCCGGTGAGGTGCTACTCGTTGTACCACAACGAGTTCGAGTCGATGCACGAGAGCGACATCATATGGAATCCATAGTATCCACAGTTCGTGCGCATGGTAGCACCGCACGGGCTATCTATGCAATGCATCTAGGACATGGGGTTGGAGGACGACTTGCCACCTGGTGTTCGCACATGTGGTGGAGCCTTACGCACGTGCAACGCATAATGCGCTAGTTTGGTTCGTACCAGGTCATGCCCTCACGGACGGTAGGCTCCTGCAGTGAACCGTACAGCTATGAGCCTATAGATATCATGGGGATATGTGCACAATCTTAGGATGATGTTACAATTGGCAATGTCGTTAACGGTTTGTCGAAACACGAGTTTTCGTCAAAGTTTAATGTCTTTGTCGTCAAGACTTGATCGGATCGGCGTTGGGCGCGCGGTCAGATTACCGGTGATCGACCGCCTTTCAATGGTGGTCTGACCAGGTTCTTGCTGACCATCGGCCAATCGGTGGCGATGAGTGTTGGGTTAGGTCAAGTTCATGGATTTCAGTGCATATGTGTTGCATGATGCATATTTTGACTAACATAGGTCAAGTTGTAAAGAACTTGTTCCCGGAATCGATTTCTTTATCTATTGTTGTGGAGGTTGCTTGGAGGTCAACGACGGTCAACGGCGAGGATGATCGGGACTAAGCTTGGAGAGCTGAGGTCCAGAATGATCGGGGATGCCAGGTGAGGTCAATGGAGTCAAGCATGGCGCAAGAGGGACAAATGTGACCGAACGGGCAGTTCGGTGCGACGGGTTGGATCTGCGGGCGGGTCGGTCTGCAAGTGCCATGGTGGTTTCAGTGGGAGCCGGATGGGAGAGACTTGCCGACATGATGAGAGCCGTTGGATCAACCTACACGTGGCGAAGCATGGAGATGCTTCACGAAGATAGGACTTGGTCTTTGCAAAAAGATCGAGAAGGGGTATTTTGGTAATTTTACCAAATATCGCCTTGGTGACCTTTTGCCAACCCGCGGCGCAAGACAGCGCATGATGAAGTTGATTAGGTCAAAAGGAGATGAAAACGGCGCTTTAAAATACGTGCGTATGTGACCTGTTTGTGCGTGGGCTTTAACGGGAGCCCATTAGGGTTAATGCTTCTAGAAGGTCTAAGCCTCCACTATAAATAGAGGAGGGAGGTGGCTGCACCCCCTTCAACCCTTTCATTATTGAAAACCCTAGTTTTGCTTTTGTGCTTAGGGAGAAGATAGTTGGAGGTTTGGGTTCTAGAGAGTTAGCTTTGATTTCGTGCTCATGTATTGAGTCTTTGTCCTCTATTGATGGAGTGGTTGTAAACAAATACCATATCAAATCAATCCAAGGAAAGTTTCTCAAAGATGTGTCTCTTTGCTTTCCTTATCTCTATTTGGTGATTTTGAGTCTCTCTTTGATTAACGAGTTTTTGCTTGGTTTCTTGCTTTGATCTAATTTGCTGTGACATGTGGGAACCCATCTAGGATCATCTTAATCATCATTCACCAACGAGCAAATCTCTAGATCATATTTCGATTTTGACTCGGTTTTGGAGCACACTTCGTTCAAACTGACAAAGATAGGAACTTTGGCATGGATCTCTGCGATCCTTGATTGGAATAAGTTCCTAATATCTTTGAGAAGGTGTGGTTCAAGTTTCGTGGAGTTTAGTCGTGTGAATCAAAAGTTAGATCGATTTGTGTTTTGAACACGGGATGTTCTTCACTGTTCTGTGTCAGGCGCGGTCAAACCGCCTTTGAACCGCCGGTCAGACCGGAGGCCGGTCAAACTACCCTTTGGCCGTCAGTCAGACCGCCCATTACATGCCGGTCTGACCACACCTAGGGTTTGCTTTTTGTTTTGGTCTTTTACTTTGGGCATTTGGATTGGATTCAATACTAGTCTTCCGCTGTACTGGCATATTGATCTCCATAGCTTTCATAGTTACTAGAGTGAAATTCGTGTTGAATCCGATCAAAGTGAAAAAGTGAGCGTGCTCCTATTCCCCCCTCTAGTCGCCTTTTCAGTCCAACAAGTGGTATCAGAGCTCGGTTAGTTCAATCTTGATCTTAAGGTCCTTTGAACAGCGATGGATAAGTACTCGACCAAGCCGCATGTCTTCGATGGGCTTGACTATGCCTATTGGAAGAATCGCATGCGAGTCTTCCTTGAGAGCGAAGGACAAGGTATATGGGAGGTTGTTCGAGCCCCGCTCGTTTTTCCCGAAGTTGCTCCGCCGGCTTCAGCAGCCCTCTTGGCTAACAACAACAAGGCAAAGAACCTTCTATATGTTGGGCTTGGTAGGTAGGAGTATGATAGGATTTGCAACCTTGCGACCGCACATGAGATTTGGCACACCCTCGAAACTTACCATGAGGGATCGTCTCAAATCAAGCAAGTGCGCCAGACGGTCTACAAGTGAGAGTATAACAAATTCGAGATGCGTCCTGGTGAGAGCATCGATGACGTTTTTACTCGCTTTAACAAGGTGATCAATCAGATGAGAGCTGTTGACATTGAGTACTCTCAATCTGAGAATGCCACCTACCTCTTGGCTGCAATCAACACCAAGAAGTGGGAGATAAATGCTACTGCTATTGAGGAGAACGTCAATCTCTCTAGTCTCACTTTGGAGCTGCTTTATAGCAAGCTCAAAACTCATGAGATCAAGAGAGGTAGTCTTCCTAAGAAGGATAACATGGCTTTGGTGGCTGATCCTCTCAAAGGGACTCCTAATGGTTCTTCTGAATCTTCTTTTGGCTTTTCTCTTGCGTGTTTATCTGCTATTCAAGGAGAAGAGTTTGAGAGTCTTCCTGAGGCTGATTTAGCTCTTTTAGTCAAGAAAATCACATGGGCATATAACAATGTTAGAAACAAGAAGAGAGGTGGCCTTGTGACGTGCTATGAGTGTGTAGAGCTTTATCACATTTGGGCAAATTGCCCCAAGCTGAAAGATAAGAGCAATCACAAGGAGGAAAAGCCAGCTTGGAAGAAGTCTCAAGGGAACAAGCCCAAGTACAATGCTGCCAAGCTCATGAAAGCCGCTCACTGGGTCCTTGCCGCTTTTGGAGAGCAATCCATGAGCGATGTGGACTCCGAGAGCGAGGAGGAAAAAGAGGAGGAGCTCCCTCAAGACAAGAAAGGGAAGGCCAAGGACTTCACCGACATGTGCTTCATGGCTGACATCGTCGACATCAATGACAACAATGAGGTACCTCCCTCTTATGATGTTCTTTCTACTAGATGCGACAACATGTTTGAGCAACTCATGAATCCGGATAAGGCCTTAGAGTTTACCATGGCTAGGAACAAGGATTTAGAATCACAAGTAGATAATTTGACATTAGAACTTACAAATGCTAAGACTCTTGATGATGATGAATGCTCATCCTGCCATGCCTTACATTCTAAACTGTCCAAATTGCAATCTACTCATGATATTGCTTTGCACCAACTTGAAAATGCTAGGACTGAGCTAATTGAGGTTAAATATGTTCCCTGTGAAAAATGCTTAAAGTCTAGCAAGTTGGACGCTTTTGGTAATGTTGAATCTAGCTTTTGCTCTTTCTGCTTAGAACGTGAACATGAAGTTAAAGACATCTTAGAAGCAGTTAGAGCTAAATATGCCAAGCTTAAGGACACAATTGAGTCTACACCTTGCGCCTCATGTGCAGCCTATAAGCTTAAAGTTGCTTTTCTTAAGGAGAAACGTGCTAGAGCCCTTAAGACCAAGACTTGTGATTCATGTGTTAACTTTAGAAAAGAAAATGCTTACCTTAAGGACACACTAGAAAATTTCTCTAAAGGTAAGAAACAGTTAAACATAATTCTGGACACGTCTGAAACTCCTTATAAGAAGCAAGGGTTAGGATACAACTCTGCCCAGGACAAATCCAAGTCTAATGTCATTCAGATCTTGGAAAAAGGCTTAGTTGAATTCACAACCCAACCTGCAAAAATAATTTTCAAATCTGCAGGTTTTGTCCAACCTTCTTTTGAGTCAAAAGGTGCTTCTCCCAGTGGTACCAAATACCATTGCACCTATTGCAAGAAGAGTGGACATTTGGTTGAGTTCCGTTAGCGTAGGTTGAAGAATGCTAAGAAAAATATTGCTAGAATTTCATCTAATCAATCTAGAGCTTTTATGAGACATGGTCATTTAGAAAGGAAGAAACTTGGACTAGGATTTGTTTCACATGCTCATCATCATAATGTTCCTAGACATGATGCTTCTCATGTTCGTGTAACCATTGCTCATAACAGAACTTCAAATAAAATCAAGGATAGCACTTCTGCTTTGCATACTACTCAGACGTGTGTCTCAATCTCGGGTTCCCAAGTTGCTTTTAACTAACTTGATGTTGAGACACATCGTTCTTTTGTGCCTTGATTTTCAGGATCGCCGCGGAAGGAGGAAGAACACGTGGCTTGTCGACTCCGGCTTTTCACGCCACATGACTGGAGACTCAAGATGGTTCACTTCCTTCACGCGGTTGACGGGTGATGACTTCATCACCTTTGGAGATGATACACAAGGGTGAATTGAAGGAACGAGATCAATCAAGGTGAATGACAGATTCATCTTGAAGGACGTCGCCCTTGTGGATAAGCTAAGGTACAACTTGCTTTCGCTTTGTGACTTCTTGATGATGGCTCTGAAACTTCGTTTTAAGAAAAATACTGTCGTGTGCTTGATTACGCGGTGAGCTTATTTTTGGGATTTCTAGAGTTGGTAGAATCTTTGGAGTGATTTTCGAATCTCTTCTTTGGATCTCTCAAATGTTTAATTGCATCTTCTTCTGATATCTGGCTTTGGCACCGACGTTTGGGGGCACATTGGTTTTGATCATCTGATGCGAGTTAGCGGCCTTGATCTCATGAGAGGTTTGCCTAAACTCAAAGCCGTCAAGGATGTTGTATGTGCGCCCTGTAGGCATGGCAAGCAAGTTGCCGTCTCACACCCTTCATTGACTATGGTCATGACTGACGGACTAGGACAGTTGCTTCACATGGATATTGTTGGTCCTGCTAGGGTTCGGTCAGTCGGTAGCAAATGGTATATCCTTGTCATAGTTGATGATTTTTCGAGATACTCTTGGGTGTTCTTTCTTGCTTCGAAGGATGAGGCTTTTGATCATTATTATGATCTTGTTCTTCGTTTGGCTTCTGAACTTTCTGGTGTCTTGAGAGCGATTCGCAGTGACAATGGCACAAAGTTCAAGAATACTTCTTTTGCCTCTTTTTGTGCTGAGCGCGGTATTGAGCATCAGTTCTCTTCTCTACACATCCCTCAACAAAATGGTGTTGTGGAAACGAAGAACAGAACCTTAGTCGAGATGGCTAGGACGATGCTAGATGAGTATAGCACACCGAGGAGGTTTTGGGCCGAAGCTATTGCTACAGCTTACCATATTTCAAATTGTGTCTTTTTGAGACCGTCTTTGGGCAAGACTTCTTATGAGCTTCGATTTGGTAGAAAACCCTCTGTCTCTCACCTTCGAGTCTTTGGATCCAAGTGTTTTATTCTCAAGACAAGAAACCTAGATAAATTTGAATCAATGACTTGTGATGGTTTATTTCTGGGTTATCCTGCTCATTCGAGGGGTTTTCGGGCTTTTAATGTTGAAACTAACATTGTCCAGGAGACATGCAATGTCACTTTTGATGAGACTAGCCCTGGAGCTAGATCCGATGTTTCAGGTGACTTACTGGTGACAGAGAGTATTTTTGTTGAAGAAGAAGATGATGATTTCGATACTGCTCCTCCACCTGCTTTCGATGCTCTGTCCAAGCTCCAACACTGTGGATCGCTTCACCTCCAATTGAGGCTCCTGCTGCATCTTCTTCATCAGCAGTACCTGCGGGGGTTGAGGAGATGCTATCTCCCCCAGGCGCTCCATTGCACATTCCGAAGCAGCACCCTTCGGATCAAATGATTGGTAATCTTCATGAGCGAGTCACTCGCTCCAGGTATCATGATCCGAGTCTTTTCTCTCACTCTGCTTTTGTAGCTTCTTTTGAACCCCGCAATATATCACATGCTTTATCTTATGCTAGCTGGGTCAATGCCATGCATGGGGAGTTAGAGAATTTTGAAAGAAATAAAGTCTGGAACCTTGTAAAACCTCCTAGTGGTCATAATGTTATAGGAATCTGTTGGGCGTTCAAAAATAAGCAAAATGAGGATGGTTCTGTGGTTAGAAACAAGGCTAGGTTGGTAGCTCAGGGTTTTAGCTAGGTTGAGGGGTTAGATTTTGATGAGACATTCGCTCCTGTTGCTAGACTAGAAGCCATTCGTATTCTGCTTGCATTTGCTGCATCTAAAGGTTTTAGGTTGCAACAAATGGATGTTAAGAGTGCCTTTCTGAATGGTTTTATAGAGGAGGAAGTGTATGTTAGGCAACCCCCTAGTTTTGAGAATCCCAAGCATTCTGATCGTGTTTTTAAGCTATCCAAAGCCTTGTATGGTCTTAAGCAAGCCCCTAGAGCCTGGTATGATAGACTTAAGACCTTCTTACTTAAGAGTAATTTTGAAATGGGAAAGGTAGATAAGACTCTTTTCATTCTTAGGCATGGCAATGACTTCCTAATTGTTCAGATTTAAGTAGATGATATTATCTTTGGTGGTTCTTCTCATGCTCTTATTTCCAGTTTTTGAGACAATGTTCAGGGAATTTGAGATGAGTATGATGGGAGAGCTCAACTACTTTCTGAGACTTCAAATCAAGCAATGCAAGGAAGGGATCTCCATCCATCAGACGAAGTACACCAAGAATCTACTCAAGCACTTCGAGATTGGTGACTGCAAGTCAATCGCCACTCCCATGGCGACTTCGACTACTTTGGATCCAGATGAGGAAGGAGAAGCCGTGGATCAACGCGAGTACTGCAGCATGATCGGCTCCCTCCTTTACCTGATGGCCTCAAGACCGGACATCCACTTCGCGGTCTGCCACTGTGCGAGGTTTCAAGCGTCTCCGAGGACTTCACATTGCCAAGTCGTTAAGCGCATCTTCAAGTATTTACACTCTACCCTCCAGTATGGCATTTGGTATTCCTGCTCTTCTTCATTGTCCATTCGGGGGTTTTCTAATTCTAATTTTGTAGGCTGTCGGCTAGACAGGAAGAGTACCTTAGGCACTTGTCATTTCTTAGATATTTCTCTTGTCTCTTGGTCTTCTAGGAAGCAGTCTTACATTGCACAATCCTTCTTTGAAATTTGAATATGTAATTTTTGCTAGTTCTTTGTAGTCGATTTTGTGGATGGTGTCCACTCTCAAGGACTTTGGGTTAAATTTTGCTAGTGTTCCTCTTTTCTGTGATAACACTTCTGCTATTAACATTGCTAAAAACCTAGTGCAACATTCTAGGACCAAGCACATAGACATTCGCTATCACTTTCTTAGAGACCATGTCGAGAAGGGTGATATTGTGCTGCATTTTGTGGAGTCTGAGGCTTAGTTGGCCGATATCCTCACCAAGCCTTTAGACCCAACAAGGTTTGCCACCTTGAGAAGCGAGTTAGGGGTAATTTATCTCTATGGGTTGGTTTGAGGGGGAGTTGGATCTTTTTTGATCTTACCTTGTTCATTTGATCTTTTCTTGATTTTCTTTTGAACTTTTTGATCCTTTTTTATCTTTTAGGCTTTTTGAGCTTTTCCTGCATCTCATTGTATCATATTGCATTCATATAAAAAATCCAAAAAGATGCATTGTAATTTAAGCTTTTCTGCTTATCTTTTAAAATTGATGAAGCTTTGCTTATTACTCTTTGGAGCTTTAGTATTTCAATTCTTGCTCCATGCCATGTCTAGTTCTTTGACTTGCTAGAATTATCATGCTTTCACATGTGTAGCTAAGTCTTTGCTGAATGAGCTAGAACTCTAAAACAACTTGAACTAAAAACTGCAATTTATGGATGTTTTAGCTAGTTG
Organism: Phyllostachys edulis; assembly: GCA_036346405.1. NCBI lineage: Eukaryota > Viridiplantae > Streptophyta > Magnoliopsida > Poales > Poaceae > Phyllostachys > Phyllostachys edulis. Next base: position 32,949,074 of record CM070565.1, on the reverse strand, counting down.
TGCAATTAGTGCTCCTTTTGTGACATTGGCCCTGTCAAAATTACTTTGTTAGCTCTTGAATCTAAAATTGATCATTATTTGAGCTTCTTGTTCTTCTGATAATCTAAAACTGCTCTTGTGAAAAAATTGAAAAATCAAATTTAAAGATTGTCATGTGGTTAAAATGTGCCAAACTACTCTCACGAGACTACATGTCATAGACATGAACTTGGAGATCGTTTGATAATCCAGACGATCTCATGGGGACTGCTTGTCAAAACTGACATGAACCTCAAGATTTGTCATCCTGGTAGAAGCTTAGGAAGAGTTTGTGGATGGCTCCTAGTCCAAGATCTTCTTCACTAAGATATACCTTTAATCAACTTCTGGTCAAAGCTTAGGAAGAGTTTGTGGATAGCTCCTAGTCCAGGATCTTCTTCACTAAGTTAGACCATTAGTCAACTTCAATATTCATTGCAAATGAAAAATTGTTGAAAAATGGGCGTTTGAGAAAATTGAGCAGAATGATTCAATTCAGGACCTGTTTGTCTCTTAATATGGTCATTGTTAGCTTTTTGATCTCACATTGACATTTTGATATGGCCATTATCATTTTAGGATCCCTGTTGATGAACTTGCTAAATTTGAAGCTTTACTTAAATTGATCAAATTCATTGCTTTATATTGAGCCTTCGAGCTTAGCTTTGATATATATGTATTATCATGATCTTGCTAGCGCTACTAGGCTTGATACGTTGTCTGTGCAATATTAGAAATGCTAGCTTGTTCTTTTGGGTAATCTCCAAAGCTTCTTATACTCAAAAATTGAAAAATACAAAAAAAAAAAATGAAGCCACTCCATTGCATTTCATGCATGCTCCTTCTTATGCTTTTTCCTCAATACTTAATTTGTTATCTCTAGACGAGAGGAAGACGTGATTCCTTGATGACTCTATTGTCAAAGGGGGAGAAGATATTTCAAAGATGTATAAAGGGAAGAAGATATAAAAGTGTTAAAAAGGGGGAGAAAATTAGAGAATTTGAAATTTTTTGAAATCTGAGTATCATAGTGAGGGGGAGTTTCTTATTTGCATTCTTATGATCTTATTGTCATTTCTGAACTTGAATTGCAATTCTTGTATCCTCACAATGATCAAAGGTCATTTCGAACAATTGTTCTTTCATATGGATCTTAAGTGAGATTTTGACGCTTTTCTGGAAAATGAAGCTTTCTCGTTTTCTTTTGCCTTATCTCACTTGCCTATGCTATTCTGAAGCCAACTTGGTCATTTCCATTACTTTCTCTTGCATTTGGACCAAGTTGTGCCTTTATACGAAAACGTCGAGTTTTTACTTTTCAAACTTCAAAATTTGCATTTGTGGGAAATTGCCAAAGTGTTCATCAAGGGGGAGATTGTGGATATCATGGGGATATGTGCACGATGTTAGGATGATGTTACAATTGGCAATATCGTTAACGGTTTGTCGAAATACGAGTTTTCGTCAAAGTTTAATGTGCTGTTAGTACAGGTGTGGTCAAACCGGCGTTGGGCACGTGGTCGACCGGCCGGTGATCGGCCGCCTTTCAATGACTGATGCGGCGGGTTCTTCTTGATCATCGGCCAATCGGTGGCGATGAGTGTTGGGTTAGGTCAAGTTCATGTGTTTCACTGCATATGTTGCATGATGCATGTTTTGACTAACGTGTGTCAAGTTGTGAAGAACTTATTCTCGGAATCGATTTCTTTGTCTATTGTTGTGTAGGTTGCTTGGAGGTCAATGACGGTCAACGGCGAGGATGATCGGGACTAAGCTTGGAGAGTTGAGGTCCAGAACGATCGGGGATGCCGGGTGAGGTCAATGGAGTCAAGCATGGCGCAAGAGGGACAAAGGTGACCAAACGAGCAGTTTGGTACGACGGGTTGGATCAAGCGCCGCGGGGGTTGGTGCAAGTGCCATAGTGGTTTCGGTGGGAGCCGGATGGGAGAGACTTGCCGACATGATGAGAGCCGTTGGATCAACCTACACGTGACGAAGCATGGAGATGCTTCACGAAGATAAGACTCGGTCTTTGCAAAAAGATCAAGAAGGGGTATTTTGGTAATTTTACCAAATATCGCCTTGATGACCTTTCTGCCAACCCACGACGCAAGACGGCGCATGATGAAGCGGATTAGGTCAAGAGGACATGAAGACAACGCTTTAAAATACGTACGTATGTGACCCATTTGTGTGTGGGCTTTAATGGGAGCCCATTAGGGTTAATACTTCTAGAAGGTCTAAGCCTCTACTATAAATAGAGGAGGGAGGTGGCTGCACCCCCTTCAACCCTTTCATTATTGAAAACCCTAGTTTTGCTTTTGTGCTTAGGGAGAAGATAGTTGGAGGTTAGGGTTCTAGAGAGTTGGATTTGATTTTGTACTCATGTATTGAGTCTTTGTCCTCTATTGATGGAGTAGCTGTAAACTAATACCATATCAAATCAATCTAAGGAAAGTTTCTCAAAAATGTGTCTCTTTGCTTTCCTTATCTCTATTTGGTGATTTTGAGTCTCTCTTTGATCAACGAGTTTTTGCTTGGTTTCTTGCTTTAATCAAAATTGTTGTGACATGTGGGAACCCATCTAGGATCATCTTGATCATCATTCACCCACGAGCAAGTCTCTAGATCATATTTCGATTTTGACTCGGTTTTGGAGCACACTTCGTTCAAACTGAAAAAGATAGGAACTTTGGCATGGATCTCTGCGATCCGTGATTGGAATAGGTTCCTAATATCTTTGAGAAGGTGTGGTTCAAGTTTTGTGAAGTTTGGCTGTGTGAATCAAAAGTTAGATTGATTTGTGTTTTGAACACGGGTTGTTCTTCACTGTTCTGTATCAGGCGCGGTCAAACCGCCTTTGAACCGCTGGTCAGACCGAAGGCCGGTCAGACCGCCCTTTGGTCGTCGGTCAGATCGCATCTCGGTCAGACAGTCCATTACATGCCGGTCTAACCGCACCTAGGGTTTGCTTTTTGTTTTGGTCTTTTGCTTTAGGGATTTTGGATTGGATTCAATACTAGTCTTCCGCTGTACTGGTATATTGATCTCCATAGCTTCCATAGCTACTGGAGTGAAATTCGTGTTGAATCCAATCAAAGTGAAAAAGTGAGCGTGCTCCTATTCACCCCCCTCTAGTCGTCTTTTCGGTCGAACAGAGTCAATGCAACTTCATCCGAGTAATGTTTACAGTTCTTACGTCTTCTTTTCTATCATCAATCCTTCCAAAAATGCAGGCAATTGAGGGCGGGTGGGCATATAAAGGACTGGCACCCAGTCCAACAGGAGTTGACTACGGCATGGATGGAGGAGGCGCACATGGATGTCTTAACTGAGCGGTGTCCGTACGACCCTGAGATGTACGGTGCATACTTGGAGTGGTACGTGCCACGTACGCGCGCAAGACTCACCATTCCCCCACCAGAGCTAGTGTCAGAGGAGATGCACCCGGAGAGCCTTCGCCGCGCGTACGATCGTCACAACGCTTCGTGGCGTGACGACAGCGTAGGACACTTACAATCTCTGGTCATTTCATTAACGATATTTGTGTTCTTCGTTAATGAACATGTTATGTACGTCACTACAGTTGGAGCGGGCGTAGCGCATCTTGGGCGCATCAGAGGCCACCATTGGCAACCCAGACAGAACACCGGCGAGGATGCTTAAAACTTTGAGGTACGTCGCCGCGGAGTTGAAGAAGATAGTAAAGAACTTGAGCTGCGGTCGTTCGACGGACGACGTCCTGCACATCGGGCACCAAGTGGGGGAGCCGTGCTCACCCGCTGGATCACCACAGCCTAGCAAGTCCGGCCAGCATCGTAGCGTTCCCCGTCGGTCATTCGCGGGCTAGGTCAGCGGGGAGGTAAGTTATGTACAAATCTACATTTAGTTTTTTTTGTTATGCCTTACGTTGTGCTAACATCATGTTGTTCTCCCGCTGCAGGTCCGTCGAGATGAATCACTTCTACCGGTTGCGTTCGGTACAAAGACTAGCGCTCCCTGTCGGTCATCTGCACTGCACATCCGAGAGGTACGAGATTCTCAGTTCACGTCCCTAGTATTTATATATACTAACATCGTTCCCTCTTGCATCCTTTAGTTGACCGTGGGGGGTGACGGACAGTTCACGACGACTGATGATGATGACACAGGCCTCCTAGCTCCTACCAGGCAGTAGTACACGCCATCAGGGTATGGATCATATCATGGCTGCCATAGTTTAGAGCGTACGTAGGGCAGAGCTCCTCCGGGTTCGCTGTCCCACCGTATGTTCAAGGGCTGAGCTCCTCTTGGTTCACTGTCCCACCGTACCTCCAAGGGCAGAGCTCCTCCGGGTTGGCTGGCACCCCGTACCTCCAAGGGGCAGAGCTCATCCTCGTAACCGGAGTTGCAGGCATCGTACCTCGGGAGTGAATTTTTCGAGTCCGTCGCTCATGATTTCTTCGGAGGTGTCCCACAGGCCGGTGTGCCTCATCACGATGATATGTATGCTTACCAGACTCTGTTGGGCCATACTGAGCCTACCGATGCACCTTCACCACCTCAACAGTCTCCACACCCCCTCCGAACGGACATGCGCTCACCCGACCGCTTCATGTACTCCACGGGGCATGCCTGACGCAAGACATCCAGGCGCACGTGGAGGCCGCCGCAACAAGCAAAGGGTAGTGGGTTAGACTCAGATGAGTGAGCCATATTATATCATGTGAACTCGGGGCTTCTAATTTTATGTATGAAAATGTCAAAAATTGGTTCATGTAATGATTGTAAATCCTCAGACGAGTGGGCCATATTGTAACGCTTCAAATATTATGTATGAAAATGTCTTCGAATTTTCAGAACAACAAGACAACACACTACGACGCTAACTTTTTCGAACGATAAGACCACAAGATTCAGAGGGAAATGACAACTCTACCTCCCCAGCTTTTAAGGATTACGTGACCCAACGAGTTAGCTTCCCACAGCGATGTGACTTGATGAGTCAACTTTGTGCAGCGACGTGACCCGACGAGTCTCCCCAGGGCCGCTGCCTCGCGGACGTGAATTTCTTTCTATCGAATTACAATTCAATTACGTCTGTGATCTTGGGTTCGGCATATAAGTACCACCCCTTCCACGGCAGGTTCTCCTGCATCCAGACTTCAACACAATCTCGCTCAGATGGACAAGCACTGGGAGGAGATCCACGAAATACAAAGGGAGTATGTGGCCCAGGAGGAACAAAGGGAGCGTGCCAGGAGGCCACCTCCCCGCAATGACGCCGACCCCCCTAGCAGCAACCCCTACCACAATATCCCAACCGAGCATTCGCCGCAACACCTGCCCGAGAGAGAGACGCTGCCCCTCTATTGGTGTAGGGATAGATGCAAGTTCTTCAAGTCCAAGCACCGGCTAAGTCTGGGTATGCGTTACTGGGGTTGCGCGAACTATTCCTACGACTATCTTGATCGCCGTTGGGACACGAGCCACTACCAGTAGCCGGTAATGACATGTTATAATATGTTCCCCTACCATTTCTCTTTCAAAGTACGCACTAACAACCTCTCTCGTCTACCCGTAGTCTCCGGATCCGCTATGTGGCTACCGTAAGTGGATCAACCTAGAGATCCACCCACATGACTAGTGGACTCTCGACTGCGAGGAGTGGGATGCCAACAGGAACCGCGAGAGGAGGGAGGAGGACCGCCTCACCGAAGAGCACAATGAGCGTATCCGGCGGGAGACGCAGGCCCATCTCGAGGCATGCAGGCCCAAGGAGCGCGAGGCTCGCGAGAGGGAGCGCGAGAAAAAGAGGGAAAGGGCAAAAGAAGGGCAAATGGCCCCGGTCCATGTAGTAGTTCGGCCGTCTTCGTCCATATATCCCATGTATTTCTAATTCCCTAAAGGCATGCGTGTACCATCCTTGGTTCGTTAGCCTGCGTGCCATGTAACCCCCTTGTCGCATCAATTGTCGTATTGTTATCGTTGCATCATTTCTCTAAAACTGTCATGTATGTTACCGTATATGAATTTCCTAGCACATCGCAATATCACCTACCTTCGTACTTACGAATCATTGTTACCTCACAAATTTTTTTAGAAATTTAGCGCACCACAACAACATACAATGATCACAAAATGTTATTACAAGTCTAACAGATAGTTTTCCAGAAGTACAAAAAAGTATAGCATATTTGAAATATCCCACAACCTCCTCTAGACCGTAATATACCTTATTATCAAGACATGTATATCACCAAAATATAACCCAGAATATTTATAAACAAGTAGACCTCCTTTGAAACATTAACAAATATCGAATACATTCCAAGTAACATGAAACCCTAATTTCCGTAACCTAAAATCCAAATTCTCATGACCTAAATCCTAAATTTTCGAGACAATTCGAGAACACACATAAAATTGTCGAAACATTATACAATAAAAAAATCATAATTTTTTTAGCTCATTTTCTACATTTACAAATCCATACAAACAGTACACTTATATGAAATTGCGAGAAAAATTCTTGACGACTAAAATTATGAAAAAATTACACAAACAAGTACACTATGTCGGGAGGCTCCACTAAAATTTCATAATTTTTTGAAGTCGTTTGCTATATTTTAAAATTGAAACGAAATAGTCGAAACCTGCTTAACCATAACCCTAATTTCCGGAGGGGGGACACGTGGCGGGCCATGGGCGCCACCGCATGGCGGCCGTGTGGAAGTGGCGCATGGCGGTCGGCGGTGGCATGCCGCACGGTGACCGTGCGGTAAGGTGCCAAATTTGAAAAAAAATTATACATAGCCAGATCCGTAAATACACGATAAAAAGTTGGCAGTACTGCCATAAACTAAGGGAAACGTGATCGTATATTAGACCGTATACAATTTGTACATTTATACATGAAATTAACTTGGCAATCGCCCTTTTAAGCCATCAAAAAGCTTGGCATATGTATCAATTCCTCACCTCCAGGTCACACCCAATTTCGAGAGAGATCCCCATGCTGCCAATTTCAAACGAAAAATTACAATAAGTGGAATGGACTAGCTCAGCGGGCATGGAAGGCGGCAGCACGAGCCTGGCCCAAGGATACGGAGGACGGAGGACGGAGTTGCGGAGACGGTGGTGGTGGTGCGGCCCATGGGGGAGGCGGCGGATGATGGCGTGGGCGATAGAGGAGAAGAGAGGCGGCGGCACGTCCATCGAGGGTAGCGACGGACGAGGGGGCACGGAGGGGGCTTAGGCGACAGACGAGGTGGGGTGGGTGAGAGGAGGGGCGGCGGTGCGGGCGACGGAGGAGGTGGCGTGAGGGAGGCAGCGTGGGCGACTGAGACGAAGGGCATCGGCGTGGCCGCTGAGGGTGGAACAGACGGCGGCATGGGCGGAATTATATTGGCCCACCTGGTGTCACAGGACACCGGGTCCCTCAGAAAAAATACTAGATATTATTATATATATACTATGCGTGCACCCTCTAGCCTAAAAACTGTGCACCCCGGTTCAGCCCAACCACCAGTCTCTTGCAGTTTTTTGCCGCATAAATTACTATTTAATATAGTGTTATTTGAAAATTATATATATTGTTATATGTATGATGAAGTGGTGAACTCCAGTCATTTTCGTTCTAATTCTGTCCCTGAACGACGGAGGAGGTCGCGTGAGAGAGGTGGCGTGGGTGACGAAGGAGGCGATTGTGGGCGAGACGAAGGGCGGATTAATGGAACGTACGGTATGTTTTGTCCTGGGAATCGGGAATGAGTCGGATGATCTCTTGGATTTCCCGTGTTAACCACTCCTCTCACGGCGCCATGGAGGCCCAGCGGCGCCGGTCACGGAACGCCTCCCTGCCGGCCCTTAGGACCCCGCCTCCGCCCGGAATCCCCTCTCCACCGGCCGGCATCTCCTCGCCCCTAAGCCAAGTAGCCGCCGCCACCACTAATAGCCTGCCCTCGCCCCTGCTCAACTCCTCCGTTTTCGCTTCCGGTTTCGATTTCGACTCCCCTCCACCACTGCCTACCTCCCCCCACCACTCGGAGTCGAAGGAGCCAAGGAGGAGGAGCCGCCGCCAGCCCACTACCGCTGCCGATGGCCGACAAGGAGAACGCCGCCACGGCTCCCCGCCAAGCGCGCCGCCGCTGTCACCGCCATGGCCGTCTCCACCAAGCGCAAGCGCGTCGCGCTCAGCGAGCTCCCCACGCTCCCCAACGCCGTGCTGCAGCCGCACCCCAGGCCCAAAAGGTCCTCCCACGTCCCCGAGCCCAAGAAACCCGCGCCAACGCCGGCGCCCGACCTCGCCGATGAGGATGGGGACCTGCAGCTCTACGCGCCATACGCCTCCGACATCTACTCCTACCTCCGCTCCATGGAGGTACGTTCGCGCATTTCATTCTTGGCCACATTGTTTTCCTCCTCTTCGGCGTTTCCATTGCAAGATTCTGGCAAGGTGTGGGCGCGCGCAGGTGGAGGCAATTCGGCGGCCGACGGCGGACTACATCGAGACGGTGCAGGTGAACGTCACGGCCAACATGCGGGCCATCCTCGTCGACTGGCTCGTCGAGGTTGCCGAGGAGTACAGGCTCGTCTCCGACACGCTCTACCTCACCGTCTCCTACATCAACCGATTCCTCGCCGCCAACACCATCAACCGCCAGAACCTCCAGCTGCTCGGTGTCTCCGCCATGCTCATTGCCTCGTAAGCGCCCATTTCATCCCCATTGCCGTATGAAATTTTCGATTAGTTGAAGAATTGAGCTTGAGTTTGGATTTGTTGGGTGGATCCAGGAAGTATGAGGAGATCAGCCCCCAAATGTGGAGGACTTCTGCTACATAACCGACAACACCTACATGAACAGGAGGTGGGTGTTCATCTCTTGCGTGCCTGGCTCATTTTGTGTTAGATCTTTCAAGTGGTTGATGCTATAATGCTAATTTGAGTTGCATTCTTGTTGCTTGTGGGGATGTGTAGGTTGTTAAGATGGAGAGTGATATACTGAACCTTCTCAAGTTTGAGATGGCCAATCCTACCACCAAGACGTTCCTAATGTAAATCGCAAACCAAATTATTCCGAATTGTTATTCCCATCCTTGTTTCTCAGCATGGATCTGTTGCTAAATCTTTTGTCCTCCTTGTGTTTCCATGCATGTTTTCAGGATGTTCATCAGATCTAGCCAAGAAGATAAGAAGGTAATAACACACAATTCTGATTCGTTCAGTTGAGTTCTGTTTAGATTGCTTTCTGCTTGTGTACATTGTTGTCGGATCTCATTAATTATGTTGTGATGCATACTACAGTATCCTAGCCCGTCGTTGGAGTTCATGGGGAGCTATCTTGCCAAGTTGAGCGTGTTAACCACCAAATGCCATTGGATGTAACCCCCGATTTGGCCCCTCCCATTGCCCCCTGAAGTCTCATTTCTCTCGTTCTCGCTCGCCCACATTGACCCCTAGCACCGCTGGCTCCGGAGCGCCTCCCCGCTGGCCTGAAGCTCCTCACCGCCAGCCCCGTCGCCGTCGGATGCTATTCCATCTTTTTCGGTACCGGTGACCCCCGAGCCCCGAGGGGCAACCACGGTGACGAGGACTTGAATGCAATGGGAATGAGCTTAATCAGGTACTTGAACAAAACCACTGGTAGAAAGTGTATTCCTGTTGCTACTTGCTTGCAATGGGAATGAGCTTAATCAGGTACTTGTAATGGGAATCAATGAAATAAGAATGGATGGTGCTTGTACTTGAATGCAGTAGGTACTTGCATTTCCAAATTTACTTGAACAATATAAGGTGTAATATGAATCACTAAAATGAGACTATGACTCTATGAGAGTGAGTGATGATTGCAGTTGCACAATATCAGGTGATTTTATTTGATGCTGGCACTTGAACAGTATCAGGTTTTATTTGAGTTTATAATCCTTGAAATGAGAGTGAATGGTGCTTGTCATGGAAATCAATGGAATAGTACTGAATGCTTGCACTTAGTTTTTGCTGCAGCTTTCTTGACTGATGGCCATACAATTGGTTGGAAAAAGACAAATGCATATGTGTGCACAAGGACAGAGACAAGGCAGCATCTCAAGAAATCGTATGCAAACTTTCTAAAATAATACACAGTTGAAGCTAATAAAAATCATTTACAAGCCATACCAGAATTCAGTATAGGCAATCAATGCATAGGAATCTGACACTCGATCCCATAAAAACAACGGAAGCAGCATCAGGCAGCACATTCAAAACCACTGAGCATGACAGCATCAGGCAATCAGTAAGTGGGAAGGCAGCGCGTTGTCGTCCTCTTGCTGTGACGAACACTGAAAGAAATTAGATCACTCAGATGTGTTACTGCTTGCTCTTGGCCTTGTTTGCATGCTACATGGTTCACTCGTGCTTCCTGTTGATGATCAATTTTTGTACTTCATGAACCAATTGATGCTGGCTAGCAATGTGACTAGGGAAGCATCATCCAAAACATGCATTTGTATATGAACCGATTGATAATGCCCATGAGCAAAGTTTATGCTAACCTAACAGCATGAAAATTTTGGTTCAGTTTTTTCTGTTTACTTGGTTTGTGACTAATATGTATATGGTCCGATAAATTTGTAAAGAAATTTTAGAAAAATGTGTACAAATTGAAAGTAATAAGATACAAATAGAATTAAGTCTAGCAAACAAGGGTAACATGGTATATTTGTCTACAATCCTCTCTTTTAGTATTTTTGGAGCTAATCTTCTTCCAAACGCTTCTCTCAGTCAACTTCAGATTCTAAAAGAAGTGGATCCTAGGGAGTAGCATAAGTTGGAAACTGAAAAATGAGAAACAGAGCTTTACCAAATGAAGTACGAAACTGAAAAATGAGAAGCAGAGCTCTACCAAATAGATCCTAAATTAGGATCGGTGGTCTGTTCATGAAACAGCTTCGGGCCTCTCAAATAAAATAAAAAAACAATTTTGACATGTTTCGTCCGAGAAACGGGTCGGCTTGTTTTTGTTTCGTTTGAAGAATAGAACGACTACCTCATCAAACATGTGAAATCCCATCTAGCACTGATCAATTGGGCCGCAATGTGCTTGCATTGCAACCCAAAACCTGTAGCGATGATGGGTTGAGAATGTTGAAGGTGGCTGGCTGCTAACGTGGCTGCTGGGCTTCGTAGGCTAGGGGGAGCGCAACCTCAAGTCCAGCGCAGCTCTACGCACGTAGGTATGCACGCTAGGCTCTAGTTACACACCCACATGTCAGACACTGTACTTTGTATTTGGCCACTTAAGGATAGCATATTAGGATAACTAACTTACGCTGGTAACTGCTTCTTGCTTATTTAGGGTCCGTTTGGTATGGCTCCGTTCTAAGTTTTTGTAGCTCTAACTTTAGTTTCACTCTTGGATCTACTCCTATGAGGAGTTAGAGCAATCCGAGTTGGTGTTTGGTTAGAAAATTAGCTCTAACTCCAGAAATAATAAAGATCATTGTAAAAAGACTGCACTACCTTTGTTTTGTGACTTGTAACCTTTTTATTGCTCAACTTATAACAGTTTAATAAGTTGATTTATGTCATACCGTGTGCTTTTATTTTTCAATTTTTTTTGGCCATGTTATGCCCTATAGTGCCATCTTTTTCACCCATATTCAAAAATTTTATTTGAAAAAAAGTAAATACAATATACCAAGTTCATAACAAAGGTTATAATTCAACGAGTATCTTCTCTAAAAAAATTCAATGAGTATCGTAACAAAACTTCATAAGAGAGGCAAGGAGGCAAGAGATGTCGTTCACAATTCTCCTCATCTTTATTAATCAAAGCTACTGTTCCAAGTCCGAAAACCACTACATCAAACGACAACAATGAAACGAATAAAACATCCAAGGATGGCTCGCCCAATTCAGCTTCTACAATTCTCTAAGGCTTGCCCGCCTATGAATAAAACATCCAAGGGCAGCTCGCCCAATTCAGCTTCTACAATTCTCTAAGGCTTGCCCGCCTCTCGTACATTGACATTGATCTACCTCCTTCTGCATAAACCTGTATAGACAAAACATAAAGGATGATAGTGAGATTTTGGTGGAGTTTATGAAAATTGAGATATGGTATACACTACCATTACATTACAGGTTCTTTTCTGCTTTGGGCTATTTTTCTTCTCTTTTCTACTCGCAATAAAATCTACTTGCAAATTTGTCATCCAAACATAGGATGATAGAGAGATTCCATGAGCTTTTAGTCCAAAGAAAGTGAAGAACGAGCTGTAGACAACATGGAGGAGAATGCACTCATATCCGAAAATTAGCTTTTCCAAACCGACATTGCATGTATACAAAACACGGACTGGGCAAATAACACACCCGTTTGTGACAAGGCAGGATACAATCAACTAGACGGCAGGATGGAACACATAAAAAATCTAGTTCTTGGGGATGTTCTTGCCGACAATCTTGGCGAGTGCGATGCGAAGAAGGTTCGGGCTTTCTGGCACAGCTCCTTGATCATCGAACACGGAGATCGTTGTCAATTTTGACAATCTTGAGATTCCGGATCTTGGTCTTGGTTCCTCCCATCCTCCCAAGCATCTTCTTCCCTTGTACACCCGCCCGGTGTTGTCCCTACGCCGATCGAACCCGAGTTCGTGGCTCTTGGGCAAGTCGTCATCACCCACGCTTGAAGTTGTGCCTCTTAATCCCACTTGTGCAGTTCTTAACCCTCGGATAATGAATCAAGAAAATTCTACAAGCCATGCCGATGTTTGCAATAAGTTGTAAGCTATCAGACATGATACAAATTATGTCAATGTTATTTTAGGCATGCCAATGTTGTTAAATCATTCGAAAAACGAATCATGGACATGATACTGCACTGCAATTTCTTGATACACTACTTACAAGAATGGCATTCACATTGGCAATGGCATTGTGAAGTCTGTGAAACTAATCAAGAACAAGCCGTACTGTTCTTGCCAAGAACAAGTTGGCAAGCAAATGGCAATATGAGATTGTGAGGTTTCAAGCTTGTCTTCATGTTTACCTCCCAATGTTGTTAAATTCAGGCATGAAATGATTCTTGCCATTGCAAACATTAAGGACTCTCCAATCTACTGACCTTGGAACCCCTTGCCGATGGAGTTATCGGAGACATCGACAAGGTCGCCCTCCTTGAAGAGCTCGGCGGTCGAAGTCGGCCGGTCAGGCGGCGCCGACGGATTTGGAGGCGAAACTCGCAGTGGCGGAGGCGGGGCTGGCCTTGCCGAGGTGGCCGAGCTCGGGCGGGTAAGCTTGTCCTCACGGACGCCGTGGTACCCGACCGACGAAGGTCGTAGCCGTCGGTGGTCTTGACTGCGTCACATGGTTGCCGCCCTCCGGAAGCCGACGCCGTCACCGGCACCGTGGCCGGGTCAAAGTAGGTCATCATCCCCACCTTAGTCGCCATCACCCGACCCCGGCCTCGTACGACACACGCACCACCACCGATGGTCACCTGCCTCCTACTCCGGTGAAGGAGACGGCTCGACGGCGCGGGGGGAGGAAGCCCAATGCGCCACCGACGCCTCCGATGCTCATGGTCGCCATGGGCATTTCTGATGGATTCGAGTGAGATTAGTACACACCGCTGCTTGCTCTGCTGCTTGTAAAATTCGATTGGGAGGGATTCATGCGGATGCGGATAGGGGCCTGGTGGGGGAGGGCGCTGGGCGGAGAGGAGGTGGCGGGCGGCGCTGGGCGGAGATTTGGGAATCGGGAGGAGAATCAGAAACGCGTGCGAGGGCGAAGGGGTGCCAGATGCGAAAAGGGTAGTTGAGGGGCATTTTGCGGGTAATTTCTTTTAACTTCTGTGGGTATTTTGTTTTGTTGGCCCACTGCTCCCTATTTGGAGCAAGGTTTCACCTGCTCCCTAAAATTGTACTGAGGGTTGCTCCGCTCCTGGTTGCTTCAACTCCTAAATTTTTGTGGAGTTACCCTGTTTGGCACAGCTCCACCTACTCTAACTAAGAAGCTGGGAGTAGGAGCTATGCCAAACAGGGCCTTATTAATGGTGCTGATCTTCCCATCCGTAACACTAAAATGCTTTTCTAGATATTTAGTCTAAATCACATGGTTTGTCACTTGTAAGATGATTTGATAGGTTTTTGGTTCAGTCAAACAATATAATGTAGCGTAGAAGGCACATAGGGTAAGTTCTATATTTAGATGTGTGTAGGCTTACCACTGCTAAATTAGGATGTGTTGGGTAGCAGGTTTGGAAGTGTTTATTGTCTCTAAGAGCAGTTTAGTAATTGCTTAGTCTTTGTTTTAACTTTAGAAATTACCTAGAATTCTGTCTGGTTACATGTGTTGCAAAGATTGCTACATTTACTGTTGTATTAGATGTTGAGTACCTTGACAAATGGAAAACAAAACCATTCCTGTATTTTAGGCTTTCCTGGATAGAGGGAGTACATGTCGACTTTCCCCTAGCTGGTTGGTTATATCAAGTGATAATGGAGCTATGTACTTAGCAAGGGCTGCATTGGCCAATGGCTGTGAGAACTGAGCCACGGCTTGGGTTCAGGGTGGAAGAAGGTGGTCGTCGACGTGTAGCCCTCTTCCTTGCCGGCTGGCAATGGCTAGAAATGGATAGTACACCGGGGAGGGAAGTCAGCATCAACTTCAACTTTCAAAGGTAAACAATCTATGAGCTCAAATTTTTAATTTTTGGGTAGTAGTAATAGCAGGTGATGTAATAAGTGGAGTTAATGCATCTATTTATATATGTGAAAGAAAATTGATATTATTATGCGGTTTAGGATTCTATCTTCTGATATGTATCATTCTCTTTTGGGGTTCCGTTGTAACGCACACGCACCACCCTACTAGTACAGATATATGTAATAGAATCTTGACGCCAGAGTAGGTATATAGAAGAAAGACGATAACTAGTTAAAGCGCACCACAAATCCTGCAACCTTTCACTGTTCCACGGATGCTTCAGCCACCAATACGTAAATCTTAAATTACTGATGAAGGTGACGTTCAAAGCTATATTTAGTAGATTGGATCTGTCTAGTTGTAAGTTGCCTGAAAATTTGTTATTTATCAGTCACTTTTTCTGACCATTAGATTTCCATCCAACGGTAAAGGAAAAAGCAGCCAAAACATCCGGGCTTTGTTGTTAAACATCCGGGCTTTGTTGTTAACGGGTCAAATTTCATGATTTAGATTTGTTATTCGGCCCGTTTGTTTGGGGCCTGTATTTTTTTGGGCTGTTTGTTGTTGGGTTTTTTTGTTCATTTGGTTGTGGGCTTCTGACAGGCTACTCTAGAATGGGACAAACCCCCACATGTCAGGCCTCTTCCCCCATATACACTGCCCAATATCCAAGAAATAAAAGGAAGAAAAAAGAAGAACAGATCGCAACAATGGAGGGAGATAACGAGAAAAAGAAGAACGGATCGCAACAAAGACAGCAATGGAGGGAGATAGCGAGGAACTCGGAGGAAAAGAGAAGACAACAGAAGCAAAAAAGAAGGCAATCAACGAGAAAAAAAAACACAATGGTACTAACCTTTTCTTATATAAGCAGCCAATCTGGATTCGTTCTCCAACCCCTTCTACCCCATTGTTTCTGCATAAAGTATTTCTTCGTTTCCATGTATGCTAATCTAGCAGCTGCTCGCAACTTTGCAACAATAAATAGGATCCAAAGAGTCTGGGGTTTGCTCTGCTTTGCTGACATAGTTGAAAACACACGCAAACTGTCCCAACTCAATGCTAACCAGAATCACATTCATACACATCTGAACTATATTCTTGGAAGTTGTACAATAGTTGCGTGTCCAGATATAGCTTTTGAAGGCATCTGAAAGGTGGCCATGAGCATAGTAGAAGTCACCAATGTCATTGTAACCCATTCTGATGCTCTCTTTAATCAGGTTGGTCTGCAGTTAGAGAATTAACATACATGCACAAAGTCATAGAATAGCACAAGGACACAACCAAAAACCCCCTGCCCCCAAAAGACAACTTGATCTGGTTATCCCTGAAAAATTATTCAATAAATGCAGCATACATTTAACTTGCACACCAAATGTACTAAAGTTGCCGAACTAGTAATCATGATACTGTAATAAAAATGGAGTGCAAGTTTATATAAACACCAAATGTACTAAAGTTGCAGAACTAGTAATCATGAAACTTTAATAAAAATGGAGTGCAAGTTTATATAAACACCTTACATAAACATAACCAGATCAAGTTTTATACAAAATAAAGATAGAAAAAAACAAAAGACGGATTGATGAACCCCTACATAACCATAACCAGATCTTGTTTTTTTTATTGGCAGGCAAAAGAAACTAGGTCTCAAATATATGATACAAACAAATAATTGTGCCCTGTAAAATTATTCAATAAATTGCAGCATACACTAAACTTGCACACAAAAAGTACTAAAGTTGCAGAACTAGCAATCATGAAACTTTAATAAAAATGGAGTGCAAGTTTATACATCTTACGTGTTTTAGTCGGAAAAAAACACAAAACTTATTTTCAACACAAAATTTCCTCATTTACATGTCCTCTTTAGCAGGGGGGGCAAGTTTGAAGATGACATTGTCATGTATGCAAAATTGCTAGATGCTGCATATGAACCTTGGCTACAAAAACAGTAGCTACAAGAGGTGCAAATAAAAATTTTCCATAAATACCAACAAAGTTGCACAAGTTGAAAACCAAAAATTTCTTATGCTGTCCTATTGCAACCAATATATAATTGGAAAAATATAATTTATTCATTTGTAGGGGACAACTCTACAAAAGGCAGAAGGAGCTCGAATCATAGTCGGAGAAGATAACATGAATGTGAGTATATCAATTGTACTATGTTCTAAATTCAACAAGTACACACACCACAAACAAGTATGACTGTACTATGCAAAAATAGGTTACTCTATCCCAAGAAAGCAGCAACTCATACACTGGCCTTATGCAACAGATGAACATCTTTGCACATATTTCAGGACAAAACAACCAGGTAAGCTACACTTTTTAATAAACTTTGCAAAAAAAAAAATGCATGCATTTAGCTTACCAACTAACCAAAATTTTTTTTTGGAAACAAAACTGTGCACAGCTTGAAACCGAAAACTTCAACTACCTGCTAGAAAAACCTGTATCATTTGAGGTTAGGAAAAATAATACGAATTACAATTACATTGAACCAACACATGACAAATTGAAGAAATCAAAATTCTTTACTAATATTTTTTTGCTCTAAACACTTGCCTTTCCAACAGAATAACATGTTCATGACCAGCAGCAGGATTGATTACTCACAAAGATCAACTGAAGATCTGCAAAAAAAACACATTCATATATTCATCAAGAAGATCAAAACAAATCCCAAGTAACAGCAAACATCAGGGAAGATGAGGCAACATTTTGTAATGAAGCTGAAGAACAAATAACACTACAGGATGAAAACATGATGGAAGAAGACAGCAACAGCGACAACGACAACTATACACAGCAAGAAGAAAATCAAACATGGCCATTGACAGAGGAGGATATAGAGATTTATCTAGAGAATGAAAGTATTAAGGCTTTCCATACAGCAGGCCAAGACATTGAAAGAAAACATCTCCCATATATTCACATGACATTTGCAACTGACGAAGAGGCACATACATTCTATAACGATTATGCCTTCATAGTTGGCTTCTCAGTCAGCAAAGTTGGGAACTACCATTCTAGGAGCAAGAAAAACCTAAACAAAGTTACAAGAGTAACCTTCAATTGCAATAAGACCGGGAAATCAAAGGATGAACAACAAAATACAAATCAGCTAGCAGAGGGAAGCACCAGCAACAAGGTCAACACCCAGAAAGAAAAAACAACATCACTAAAGCCAACAGCAAGAAAAATAAAGAGCAACACAATTAAGAGGACTGCCTGCCCTATGGAGATGGTGGTCATATTAACAGCAAGCCTTTGGCGCATCACAAGGCTAAATCTTGACCACAACCATGAGCTCACCCCGTAAGGAGAGACTAAGTTTATGCGATCACACAAACACATGACAACACAAGAAAAAATGCTCATAAGGACTTTCAATCAAGTCAAGGTACCAAACAGAATGATAATGGCGATTCTTTCATATCTAAGACGAGGTCTGTCCACTGTACCGTACACAAAAAAAGATGTTAGCAACTTCAGAACATCTATAAGAAAAGAAGCTTCAATTAATGACATGATACAGGTCATGGAATACTTCTCCAAGAAACAAGCAAATGACCCATTGTTCTTCTACAGTTTTGAGACGGATGAAGAAAATAGAGTGAGAAATATATTTTGGGCAGATGGAAGGTGCAGGAGTTACTATGAGCTGTATGGTGACTGCATGAGCTTTGACACAACATACAAAACAAACAAGTATAATCTCCCCTTTGCGCCTTTTGTTGGAATTACTGGTCATGGACTGTAACACCCTGGCTTCTAAAATTCATATCTTTTGATCTAGAAATCCAAAAATTATGAAATTTAACTTTCTGGAATCATAATGCAAATACCTACAAATCTCACGCAGACCAACTGACCCAATTCGGCCATCTCCAAGATCAAACTTACAGATCTATGTTCGCTGCACAAGTCTTGAGACTGATTTAGTACCCAGTCTTGCAAAATTCATAACTAAATCATCGTCTATCCGAAAATTATGATTTAAGACTTTCTGGAAAGCTAACGCAATTCCCCATCTAACTCCAGGAGACCCTAAACACAGAATCCGCATAGAACTACCTCAAACTTGTGAGTCAACAGATCACAGATTAAACCGATCTACTACAGCAGCTATCATCTAGCATATGGAGACAATACACATAAGATCAATCTACCAAAACTAATTGGGATCACGAATTTACCCACAAGAATGACGCGAGATGCCGCTGAAACCTTCGCGAAGACCTCCCCCCACATTCTTCCTCTTCCCTTCCCTTTTCCTCTCTTCTTCTCCCTTCTTCTTCCTCTCCTTTCTTTCTCTTCTTCTTCCTTCTCTTGGTAGAGTAGCAGGGAGGGGTGGCTGCTACAGTACCACGCGCTACAGTGTGGTGTGGTACTGTAGCAGAGGCTAGGGTTTTGGGGAATGGCACCCCCCTCTTGACTCCACTAAAAAGGCCGCCCCATTTGGCTAGGACGCCTTGGGCCGAAAGCCCAAGGTCCAATCCTCCCTCAAAAGATTATGAATGTTTTGAGTAATTTTCCTCTCCAATTTAATGTTGTTCTCTCTAAACTTTATTGCATTCACGTGAATATTCGGGATATTACAAAAAAAAAACCCCTCTAATCCTCTGTTAAACTCTTTTCTATTTGGTTCTTCTCCCCAATTTAAGTATTCTCTCTCGAATACTCTTTCGAATCCATCTGGGGTATTACAACAATCGCAGATGATGGTTAACAAATGACAATGAGATCATGAACACAACTTTTACCTGCTTAGATGTGCGTGGAATTTGTTGAGAAGAATTGATGCCAAACCGAGAATTGGAAGTTGTATTGAGCTATTCAGAAACAAAGAAAATCAGAAGATATAAACAAAACTGCCACATATTACCAAAGTACATGCTACCAAATGTACATGAATTGACAAGAGGGACTAACACTGATATTAACATGTTGTGAATCAAAATCAGAAATCATGGCATCAACAACACAATCACCCTTAATTCCATCATAGCGTGTCTTCCCATCGCATGGCTGACCGACCGGACGACGACACCTTGGATCTTCAATGAAATTTCCAGAATCATCTAAACAATCAAGTATACGGAAGGAAGGTCTACTTTGATCCCACAAATTCATATCTTGTTCAAAAGATAATGGGTGTGCTTGGTTTGAGACAGTCCTATTTTTGGATAGATCGGGCAAAGAATTGGTTCGGCCTAAACAAAAATAAGCAGTAAAGTCACAACAAACAAAGAAAAAAAATTCAAAATAATAGATGTGCATATGTAACTCAACTAATAACTACTTCAAGTTATATTCGGACCATAAATCTCTGGAAAAAATGCAACAAACAAAAAGGTATCCTACAATATCTCAAAAGAACAACTGCCTAGACCAAACAACAATTTGAAATTAATGCTATGAAAGCCACTCCAAAGTCCAAACATAGTTGTAAAGCCGTACATAGACTAATTTCCTGGGTACAATTGAAAAAAATGGCATCAATTGCTAAACGGATCTTACCAATTCGAGGAGATGAAACAACAGGAGGGTTCTTGCTTGGCACATTGGAAGTGCATGCTTGATCAACTAATACAAAAATTATGCGATCAAGAAATAAAAACAAGAAGATACAAAAAAAATAATGAATCCTCAACTTAAATACCATAATCAATTGATTTAGCCTGGCCATCAGAAGACTTGAAAGCAGAAAGATCTTGATCATCCTAATAAAGAAAAAAATATAAACAACAAAAACATTATAAATACTAAAACAATAACATAAAAAGGGATTGGTGAACCAGTATATCTTCCTCTATGATCATGAGCAAATAGATACTAGTACATTGACATAAATATAGGTAAAATTTACAAAAACTAAATTGCAATTAAAAATGAACATTGTCATAATGATTCAAATGTATGGAAGCTTTTACAATACGATAGAACAAAAATAATGCAATTAATTTTCAGCTGCACTTGTTCATCTCCAAATTTAAGTCATGCTCAAAAAATAGAAACATAACAAGAAAATACATCGAACAAAAAAAAAAGTAAAACCAGTAGAGATAAAGCCTCACCTTGGCAGTTCTTGAATGACCCTCACCAAAACTTAAGTCCTGAGGAGACAACATATGATCAAGGCTTGCACTTTTTTTTTTAAAGAATTAGCATAGCAAACACCCCTTGAGCTCAAATCAACTAGATCCTACATAGATAAAAGAAAAAATAAGACTAGACTAACAAAAAGATTGACTAAACAAAAAATACTAAGAAAAAAATTGAAAAAAAACATGCAGGCAACATATTTTCTACTAGGAAAGTGAAAAAATAAGGAAAATCAACCATTACATAAACTACCTTCAGATTCTCAGAAGAAGGTTGCATGATGGGCGGGGCACTCCCATAGATATCCTGGTGAGAATTGCTGCAGCCAACTATTGGAAGTGCATCAATTGCTGCAACATGATCCTTACGAAGGAATAAAAAAATAAGCATACACCAAATATCGAAACATAAATTACAAGGAAACTTAAAATGACATATATGCATGGGTCATTGGCCTAGGGGCCAATATTTAGAAATAAGACAAATGAAAAAATATACCTCAAGTAGGGAAAGACAAGAAAAATAAAAGAAACTACGCATTATAAAGCAGGCAACAACCTGAGGCTGAAATTTACTTGCTTCTTCTGGCTCATCATCTAATACAATGGTTTCAGTTTGGTTCAAATATGACTTTCCAGATGAATAAATGTTTTTGAAGCGCGACCTTGTTCTTGAGGCTACAGAATCATCAGATTGCTAGTTGCCAATATGCTGGCTACAAGACCTTCTCCTCCTCTTACTTAAATTGACAACTAGAAGAAAATGGAAAATAGAACAAAAAAAATTAATTGCAAGATCGAATGGATCATAAGTAAACAGCAAAAAAACAACAACCTGCTTGGGACTTGTTCTTCTGCGATGATTCATCTAATGTTAATTTCAGTGTTGCTTGATAATCATCATTAGTGTCTTGCTGATTCAAGTTATCATCTGCTGAATCAACAGATTGGATTTTTTCTGTAGATTAGGAATCCGTATTGCCTTGCTGATTCAAGTTACCATCTACTGAATCAACAGATGGTATTTTTTCTGTAGATTGGGAATCCGTATTGACATCTTTAGTATTCAAATGTTGGTTAAGATCCTCATTCCTGGGGGAATTATCAATATCTGGTCCATTGCCATTGTCATCCATGTTGTACTCATAATCATTGCCAGAAGGACGGTCATCAGCACAATCAGTTATTCCAGCAATTGATATATAGTTCAATACATCCAAAACAAGCACTTTAGACTTATAGCAAGAAACATTGGGATCGTTCTCTTGAAATTTTTGGAAAATCGCACTAATGCCTTCTTTAACCTATGGAAAAAATGATAACATAAACAAAATTTGTTGTAAATGTAAACTGAATGGGGAAACATCATTAGAAAACTTAACAAGTGCTAATATATAAAACTAAATTAAAAATAATTAGATTGAGGTAGAAATTTAGATCAGCAGCCAATCTGTTTATATTTATCACGTCAAATACTACTGTAGAAAGACTTAACAAATGCAAATATATAATGTACACCAACAAAAATACAAATATGGTAAAAAAAGTGCTAAACATACAACAAAATAGTAAAATGAAGAAGAAATTGATGAACTAATAGAAGCAGAATACACTGGAAAAGAGAATAATCAATCTCACACCTTTGCAAGCAATGAATTCCCAAGAGTCCTCTCCAAAGAATCTCTGAAATGAGAAACTTTATTGGTAGCAGATGAAGATAGCAACCCGTAACAAGTCAAACTAAAATCTTTAAACTAAGGAAAAAAAACATTGCAAGGTTAGAAATACCATATATTTCATATATCCAAAGAAAAAAGAACTTAAAAATGCTAAAAGGAAAAAGGGAAACAGAACAAAAAAATAACTTACAGGGTGCAACCCAAACAGATTACCCTTCGCAGAAACACAATCATACTGAGAGTACTTCTTGATCATATCACCCTTCCAAACTGAAATTCGAGGTGCACAACTTGGCAATTGTTGAAAGCCAAAATCAAGAAAGTCAAGATAGTATACCTAACAAAAAACATTGTTACTCAGATTGACAAGCAAACAGATCACTCAAAATTGCATAATCAAATTACTGATATTGTTCGATAAGCTGCATTGGAAAAACATTAAAATTGGGATACAATCAAAATATCACTGGATATCTTAATAAAAAACAGGAAACATACAAATTGCACACTATTTGAACTAAAGTTACATGATAATAATATCTACAAATTTAATTAAAATGATGTGCAAGTTCATACAAGTAACCCCTGATGGTACAAGTTAAATATGAAAATTCACCGACAACAACACACAAAAACAAAATAAAAAACCAACAATTTGTATATATTGATTTCCCTATCAACATGCTTGGGTTTGTAAGGATTCAGTAAAAAAACTCCGATAGTTGTAGAAAACATATAATACTTGTTTTCTAAATAGATCCTAAACTAAAATAAAAGATGTATCAGCAGCCAACTAATAAACATTAATATACCTCAGACACTAATAGTCATCTAGCATACAAAACATCTAAAATATAAGCAATGTACATCAAACTTTGGAGTTTCAATTGCTAAGATTCTACAACTGGACAATGTACTAACTCATATCAAAACACGAAAAAAGAAAGGGAAATAAAACAACAATAAGGAAGAAATAACAAAGCAAAATCAAACTTACAGCGAGAAAATAGATGCAACCTCCAAGTGTCCTTGATGACTGAGAAGCATTCCTCTTCTCCTTCTTATATTTCTTCACATATAGCATCAACCATTCATACACGAATGTGGACCAATCCCAATCATTCACCTTGTCAACATCTTGCAAAGGACTTAGGTATTTTGGACTGGGATATGTGTTTGAGTTTGGACAGAGAAAGGTGGACAAGGTAACCACCACAAAACAGATGAAAACCTGCTCTCTACTAAGGTCATCTTTTAGCAACTTATTCTCAAATTTTTTTTATTAGAGGTAGGTTTGGCTGATCAAACATTTCCAGCAAATAATTCTTTGCTGAATCACTGTCTGACTTAATTTCTAGGCCACCAATAGGAATACCTAATACGTGATGAATAGACTTAGGAGAGATTGGGATAACCTTCTCTTTAACAATAATATCAGAGGTCCTAGTATCTATGTGATCAGCAATCCATTGCACAAAACTCCTAGGAACAGGACACTTTTCAAAATCTACAAAGAACCCAAAGTTATACTCCTTGATAACATTTTTCTTAGCTTGACTTAAATCAGCAATAATATCAGCGAAATAACTCAGATTGCATCTGCTAGACGCCTTTGTAGCTACATGATCAGACCTAGCCTTCTTACATTTCACATCAGTCCTAGCCCTCTACAAAAAAAAAGGAAACAATTACAAGTGGAAGAAAAAAATTCATCAAAATGGGAAATAAAACAAACAAGTTCAAACCTTTCTATTGTCTTTAGAAACACCTTTCTGAGCATACTTCCTTTTTAGCGACTTTGCAACCTGCACAAACACATAAAAGAAGAAGTCAAAACAAAATAAAAAAAACTAAACTAAACTTAAACACATAAAGGAAGATATAAATCAAAAAAAAATTAAAAAACTCAAAAAATACCATCTTCGTCAAATTCTTGAAACTGATAGCATCATCAATATAATCCCCACAAGAAGAGCCCGACTGCCATCAAGGATAAAATGAAAAATTAAAAATAAAACACAACAGAACTAAGACAATAAAATAAAAGAAAGAAAAGGTAGCTTACATAATCATCGCCACCAGATTCCTTAGGTGTGGAGTCTGCTACATCAAAATCTTCTTCGGTGTCCAAACTGTTATTCATTCCATTATCATTGCATGCATCTTCATCAGACTCGATAATATCCCTAGCCATGTTCTCTATTGAACCTACAGAAACAAATTATCTAAACTACCAGGATATTCACCCAAAAAAAAGATGCATACATAATTAACTTCTTACAAAAAAATAAGAAGAAAAAAAAGGAGGGGGAGAAGTTGCTAACTACATGTCACAAAATTGAACTTGAACTCAAAATTGAACTAGACAAATGTACTAGCACATCCCAACACAAAAAAATACAACTAACATACATAATACTAAAGTTTGACGTGTGCATTCTAGAACGTCACTTTTTTTTTTAAAAAAAAAAACTAAAGCAGAAGGTGGTAGGGCCGATTTAGTTGTAACAGTAAGACATCAATTATGTCATTTAGTTGTAACATCTGTTAGTTAGTAAACAGGGAGAGTGCCATGCATGTAATAGTAACACAACAATTATGTAAGTTAGTTGTAACATCTGACAAATGTACTAATAGGGGAATGGCCATGCAAAAACAAAACCAAAAACCACACAATGGATACCACACCGAAGAATAAAATAGCTAGTACATGATTTTGCAAATGCCTTAGTTAAGGATCAAGAAACTAAAAAAAAGCATAGAGTTCCTCAGAGTTATGGATAAAACATACTAAAAAACACAAACAAGAAAATCAGTTTATGCATAATTGCATACTGCTATATAGTTTCGTTAAAAGGTTAGACAAATAGCTGAAGACAACATGCGTCACTTGCTAGTTATTAGATGGGTAAAAGAAATTAAAAAGGATATGAGAGGAGAAAGGGAAACAAAAGAAAGAAAACAGAGGGAGAAAGAAAAATAACTTTCAAAAAAGGGATAAATAAACATAATAAACCAAGGCAAGGAAAAAAGCTAACCCACATAAAGAAAACTCAAATGTTAGGGATCGCAAGAACTAGCAGAAAATATTGGCACTGAATTAACTACATAGCCGAAATATATAAGCCACTGAAATTAGACCTTAAAAATAGCACATAAGCAAAGACAACATGGGTGGCATATTTGAGCTTGGAATATTGTGCAAGCATGATAACATGTCTAAACTTATTTTGATTAACATGGGGTCGTATTGAAACATCAGTACCCTTCTATATTGAAATTGTAGTACCCTACCATAGAACAAAATAAAAAACCGAACTAACAAAAAAATAATCTAAGGAGGACAAAAAATGTCTTGACCAGGTTAACCCTAACATAAATCAAAATCAAAAACTAAAGGAACAAAAATTATTCTACCAAAGAAAGAAAGGTCCTACCAGGTGAAGCCAATCAGAAAATGGTTAAATGGAACTTGCACTGTAAAATAACTAAACTTGCATATTGCATGGGACTGCAAGTTTAGTTAAAATAGTATGCAACTTCTAATTGTAACACCCCAGCTCAACATTGAGCCTGGAATGCTACTAAAATTAAATTAAACTAAACTAAACTAAGATCATTTACCGATTTCGGCAGAACCTCCTTTGTATAATCAACTATACCGAGGTTCCATCAATTGATCATAGCAATTAACACTAAACTCAATATTCAAGTTCATTCGGGCATGCAAGATAATCTAATAATCATAAACAAAACTTGCTATTCTCCTTATTACAAATAAACTGAAACATTTAACCAATCATACGCGAATCTCAAATAGATTGCTAATTATTAGAATAAAGACTAAATGATAGACGCCTTAAGGATGAGAGGCGTTGAGTGCATCCAAACATCTACTCCCTCCCATGCATGCCGTTCTTGCCGGTTGTACCTAAAACATATCAAAGCAAGTGTGAGCCCAAAGACTCAAAGAAGTATCAATAAGGTTAAAGCTAAAATCACAGTCATAGCATCAATATTCCAAATAAAATATTTCACTAAACATAAACTTCATGCTTGTAATGCGTCCATGCAATGCACCTTTTAAACTTTATCTCTTTTCGCATTTTTACGTGTCACGAGGTATACATCCGTCGATGTATACCCTTGCCTATGCACCCCAGCATAGGGACCAAGAGCCTATACTACACAAGTATAGGGACCTATACCCATCATCATCATGATGGGGACCTCTTTACTCATTGCCCACATTCTGCGAATGTGAGGACCTCAAGCCCGTCATTTACATGACGGGGACCTCAACAGTTCATACTTGGTCACCTAGTGACCAAGACTCAATCATGCTTTGACATGCATATGCACAATGACATCATCTTCCAATTATATGAACTCAACATGTACATAATAACATGTAAGCATTAACAACATACACAGGAAGCTTTAACCATAACTTGCATTTACCAAGATATATTGTAATTCATCACATTGACATCCATGCATGGCTATTACGAACAAGATATAATCAATCTCAGCAAACAATCATAATTATTCTACAACCCGAATACTTGCCTCAACCGTGCGACAACGGTGGACGCGAAGAGGGCGCCCTCAGGATCACGCTCCCACTGAACATAATGATAACCCAAACTAAGACAAGCATACTGGACCAAAAGCATAAATAAGAACACAATTGAACTCGCTAATGTAACACCCCAGCCCAACATGAGCCTGGAATGCTACTAAATTAAACAAGTAAAACGAACTATCTACAACCATCTTACCAAAATTGGCGAGAACCTCCTTTGTATTATTAATTAATAGGAGGTACCAATGAATATCATAGGAAGGCATAAATAAAACATCCAATATATGGAGAAGGTATCCTTCCTTCACCGATTAATTTCTATCTATTACAGTTCATCATTAAACTAGATTCACAAGCGGTAATAAATCATGGAGAAGGTATCCTTCCTTCCCATCTTGGTTTACTTATTACAGTTCATCAACAAATCAACATTCACTATCATCCAAGCATATAATATAGTCGAATCCGATGGAGAAATATTTAGCATAATCCAACTTGCTAATCTCAACATTACAGATAGACCAAAACACTCAACCAAATCTATTAATGAAACTTAACAGGTTTACTCATTCATATAGTATGAACTACATGATATGATTTTATTAGGATGAAGGGTAGTGTGTGCAATCCAAGAAAAGCTACTCCCTCCCATGCATGCCGCTCTTGCCGTGGTACCTAAAAGCACAACAAAGCAAGGGTGAGTCCACAGACTCGCTAAGTATCAACAAGGCCAAATCTAGAAACCCATCCACAAAGATTAATATTCACAATTAAACATTACGCTAAACATAGTCTTCATGCTTATGTAATGCAACCATGCAATGCACCTTTTAATCTTTATCTCTTTTCGCATTTTACCGGTAATGCGGGGTATACAACCGTCGATGTATACCCATGCCTATGCACTCTGGCAATAGGGACCAAGAGCCTATACTTCACAAGTATAGGGACCTTTGCCCATCATCAGCATGATGGGGACCTCTTTACTCATTGCCCACATTACACGAAGGTGGGGACCTCTAGCCCGTCATCGACATGACGGGGACCTCAACAATTCATACTTGGTCACCACGTGACCAAAACTCAATCATGCTTACTACATGCATATGTTCAATGACATTATCTTCTAAACATATGAATTCAACATGTACATAGTAACGTGTAAGCATTAACTATGAACACAGGAAACTTTAACCATAGCTTGAATATACCAAGATATATTGTAATTCATCACAATAACATCCGTGCATGGCAATCACGATCAAGACACAATCAATCTTAGCAAACAATCATCATTATTCTTTAACCCGAATACTTGCCTCAACCACGCGAGGACGATGGACGCGAAGAAGGCGCTGCCCCTGGGATCACCCTCCCACCTGAACATAATAATAACCCAATCTAAGACAAGCATACTGGACCCATAAACAAATAAGACCACAATTGAACTCGCTAAACTCCCAAGCGCTTCCCAACCTTCCAATTTCTACCGATCGATTAAGTGTCCACTGCGGACAGTCAACTTCTAAATTATATAACTTTCTGCTCAGGAATCCAAATCAGGTGTTCTAACACTTTATGAAAAGATAATAAAATTATCTAAATAAATTTAGTTGGGGAGCCCTTCTGATTCTGCCATCAAATGCCCTACCAAGCCACTCTTTAGGACAACAAATATCATATTGGGTTCTCTGGACAGCACACAAAAAAGTCATAACTTTTCCTACGAAAGTCCAAATATTGCGTTCTTTGGCTTTCTGGAAAGGTATGGAAATTACCCATCTTTTCGTTATAACAAGATCCTCTGATTTCGTATTTAACTAATAGATTAACCCCAATTTCTACAGACTGTCAGGATGTTGACAGATTAACAGGACAGCAGCACTAAACAATTCATAACTTTTTAACCGTTAATCGGATTTGAGCGTTCTTGGCGGCCACGGAAAGCTAACGACACCACCCAACTATCTCTAGGAGAACTCATCCCCAGATACTGCCTCTACAGACATCAAAACTCACGTCCAAACTACTGGACAGAAACGGATCTACTAACCGGTAACGATTAAACAATTAATTATCCATCTAAACTATCGGGGATCATCGTTACCCTTGACGAACGACGACGAACACCTCCACCAGCGCCGGCACGAGGATCCTCTCCTTCTCTTTTCCCTTGCTTTCTCCTTGATTGGCCAATTCCCGGCGTTTCTCCTTCTTCCTTCCTCTCCATCCTTTCTCCTCTTGGCATAGCAGTAGGGGGGTGCTACAGTGCGGCGCTACAGTACCAGGGGCCGTGGTACTGTAGCACTAGGGTTTCCCCCTCCTTTTATTGGTGGCCGGCCCCTCATGGGCCTCCTGGGCCAAGGCCCGAGGCCCAGGTTGCCGAAAAACTGCAGTAAACCCCCCTTTTTTTATGTCTAATTTCTCTTTTGAACGCTTTCTTTCATAGAATAAATCGGAGTATTACATTAAAACCCCCTCTTTCTCCTATTCAATCGCTTTGCTAAAAGAAACATTCTCCCGATTTAATTATTCTCTCCCGATTTATTTATTCTTTCCCGAATTAATCTTTAGGGTATTACAGCTAAACTCCCAAGCGTTTCCAATTTTCCAATTTCTACCGATCGATTTGGTGTTCACTGCGGACAGTCAACTTATAAAATACATAACTTTCTTCTCATGAGTCCAAATAAGATGTTCTAATACTTTCTGGAAAGATAATTAAATTACCTAAATAAACTTAGTTGGGGAGCCCTTCTGATTCGGCCATTTACTGCCCCTACCAAGCCAATCTACAAAACATCAATTATCACGTCGGGTTCTTTGGACAGTACACTAAGATTATCATAACTTTTGCTACGAAAGTCCAATTCTTACGTTCTTTAGCTTTCTGGAAAGGTGAGGAAATTACCCATCTTTTTCATTAGAACGAGATCATCTGGTTTCGTCTTTAACTAATAGATTAACTCAGATTTCTACAGACTGTCAGGATGTTGACAGATTAACAGGACAGCGACACTAAACAATTCATAACTTTCTAACCGTTAATCGGATCTGGGTGTTCTTGGTGGACACGGAAAGCTAAGGACATAACCCAACTATCTCTAAGAGATTGGATCCCCAGATTCTGCTTCTAAAGACATGAAAACCGTCGTTCAATCTACTGGACAGAACACGATCTATTAGCTGTTGATTACTTGATCTACCAAACGAAATCAATTGCAACTAATACACATCAACCAGCGAAGAACACGCGATGTTACCCTTGCAGAATCGTAGGAAGATGATGAACTCTCCCCGCGAAGGTGATCTCCTCTCCTTTCTTCACTTGATCGGCAGCGGGGAGCACCGACGGCGAGGAAGGAGGCACCACCATGGAGGAGAGGGCATGCTACAGATGAGTCGTGCTCTGAGTGGCAGCGGCGGCACTGTAGCTACAGTGCAGCTAGGGTTTCCCCCTTCCTTTTATTGGTGGCCAGCCCCTCATGGGCCTCCTGGGCCAAGGCCCGAGGCCCAAGTTGCCGAAGAACTGCAGAAACCCCCCTTTTTATGTCTAATTTCTCTTTTGAACGCTTTCTTTCATAGAATAAATCGGAGTATTACATTAAAACCCCCTCTTTCTCTTGTTCAATCGCTTTGCTAAAAGAAACATTCTCCCGATTTAATTATTCTCTCCCGATTTAATTTTTGAGGTATTACACTAATGTAGCAGGTGTTGTTCATAGATTAATTGTATATCATTGTTCATATGTTAATTCCACAGTCAACTGACAATTGATTAAGTAGAGCGATCTACATATAAATCACCATACACACATTCTGGGGGAGGCTTACCGAGAGTGAAGGGGGCAATGTGGGGGAAGGTCCAGGAGGAGGCAGGGCCTCTTATAGCCGCAAGGAGGAGCTGGAAACCGTTGGAGGCGTGGAGGAGGACGCGCGGTCCCGGGGTCAACTTACAACTACAAACAGGATATCAACATGGTTGTGAAAACTGCTAAAATAGCACGCCTTGGAAGAGGGCTTAGCTCGCAATAGGCCACCGACATGCATGCACCAATTCACCAAAGGAAAAGCAAGCAAAGCAAAAGCAAAACTACCCTATCTAGCTTGCTGTTGCAACCAGTTCCACAGTTCCAATGCAGGCACCCAAACATGTACTCCATTCAAAAAATTGGTGTAAGAACTTAATGCTACCATACCCATACTTACTACCATACCTAAACCTGCAACCCTCCTGGTCCTTCAGAAAAAGCATACACCCATACTAGCTACCACTGACACAATAATTTCACTACATAATGCCTCTTAAACACTAACACAATAAATTCACTACATAAAAAAAAATTGTGCAACAAATTTGATGGAACAAGTCTAATATCCTAAAAAAATAGTTGAAAAAAACTGGATCAAAAACTGGGCAAAATCATGTGCACCCACAAAATCTGAAGGCAACAAAAATTCATGCCTCTCAAACAAAGACAAATCTTAAGGCAACAATAGATGTTGCATGAAGGATGATGGAAACGCACCGAGGTTCATGCGGATCTTGGAGTCGAGGCTACAGCTATGCATGTCGATGAGGACGACGGGGACGTTCTTGTTGCAGGCCTCGCTGCAAGCAAAAGCATTCATTCTCGTTTTGGTGAGCCAGAATCAACCATAGACACACAGATGCCGAATTAAAATGTCAAACAAATTTGAAGGAACAAGTACAGTACCCAAACAAAATCAAAATAGCAACAAAATCGACAAAAAAAAACATGAATGAAAACTTGGAAAAATATCAAGTGCATCGACAAATCCGTGCTGCCACAAATCGGTAACCCCAAAAACTCACCACACCGAAGAATAACAAATCCGTGCCGCCACAAAATCGGAGCACAAAAGTATCATGCCTACAAAAGAGACACTAAGAAGAACAAATCTGTAACACCCTGGCTATGCGGAAGCCAAAATGTTACCTAAAAGACTAACATACAACAACAATATGGAAATAACTTCAACCATCTTTCAAATATAACATAAAAAGATCAATATCTAATAGAATGAACATAATAATTTAATCAGAATTCGTCAACAAATCAATCTCAATCATCCAGTCATAGTGAATCCATTATGATAACCCTATCAGGAGTCTATACGAAGATCATTAAGCCATTACTAATTCAACCATATTATAAAGAATGATAATATCAACTATCAACATCTATTCAAACCATCAACCAAACATTCATGAATGAATGTTTGAAACTAATACTCAACACTAGCACAATCTATAATTACTCAATAGAAGCATATCATCTCACAATGGGACATAAATCAATGTAAGAGGTCTTCTCTTTAACAACTAAGTTAAGGTAGTCCAACAATACGAAGCTCCAGCAGATAATGATCAAATAGCAACCTCTAAAGCATCATTGACCAATCAAGCAGCGAGGACTGCTACTAAACTAACGTTTTAGCCAATTAAAACTAAGATATTTCTCTAAAATCCGACAGAACCTCCCTTGTAAAGATGGCTATCCCGGAGGTTCAAACAGTTTAATATAGCATCATTCAATAATCAAATCATCCAATTTAAATGAATCATCACAAGACATCCAAAATATGCTAAACAACCTAAGCATAGTCAAAAGGGCATCCATAAACTTCTAATCAACTCTATTACAAAATTATTGAGAGCATAAGGCATAACCATAGGTAATTACTTAAGTAGGTTATTCAGATACTAATCCATCAAATGAACTTAAATGACGAAGGATTAAGAACCTAACTGGATCGTCCATAATTACAATCAAAACATCCACCACGAAGGATGGTCACAAAACTGAACCTAGGCAATTACCAAGAATATGAATTGTGGATAATTGGACTAGTTTATTCATTGTGGTTTGTGTTTATATGTCGTGCACCATGTCTACCCCTTCCCATGCATGTCGCTGCCTCGAGAGGTACCTAGCAAGCACAACACAACAAGTGTGAGTCCACGACTCAGCAAAGTGTAATAGCAAATCAAACAATAGCATCACAAATAGTCAAAGGGAATAAATAATTCCATCGTGAATAACAGCATGATATACCACAAACCCATCTCTTATGATAGCATCATAAGCAGTCAGAGGGAACAACCAATCACATCATGTACACTAGCATTATATACCACAATCCATCTCTTATGATAGCATCATAAGTAGTAAAAGGGGAATAAACAATCCCATTATGAACAATAACAACATAAGCCAAACAAACAAATCCATATCTTATGCAGAAATGCAATGATATGTGATGAATGCATATTCTTCACTTCTTAGCAATTACCAGTAATGCCGAGTAGGGTATCCGTCGATACCTACTCACGGCATGTACCCTCTAGGCACAGGGATCCAAGCCCACACTCCAAGTCATGTAACAGTTTTCACCGACCTCACCGGATTAGTTACATGACTTTCCACGGGTGTGGGGACCAAAGCCCGTCCAATGCATGATGGGGGCCTAGCACCCATCCAATGCCTGACGGGGACCTCAAGGAAACAACCCCTTGGCTACCACGTAGTTCAAGGTTCAGAAATGAATGACATGATACAAAATTTAAAGCATGTTACTAACTCATCATGGAAAGTAATATTCATCATCATTATCGAACTTAAAGCTTCATCATTATACCATGGCATTCATCAATTTATGAAATAAAGCAATACATCATTATATACTACTTGCACTTGCCCATTGTCATTATCATGATTCATCATTGTCATCATTAACAAGGTAGCCTCATTGCTCATCTTGTCCCAACATTATTGCCATCAATCATGAAACCATTATCATGTAAGCATCACCATATAAACATTATCATGTACGCATCATCATGTAACCATTAGCATGTAGCATCATGTAAACCTTTCCAAGTAGTAAGCATCATCATTAAACTATGGCATTCATGCTCATCAACCTTACCAAGCAGTAGGCATCATCAATAAAACTATGACAGTTAGGCTCATCAACACTACCAAGCAGTAAACATCATCAGTTAAACTATGGCATTTATGCCCATCATATCAACCTTACCAAGCAGCACGCATCATCAATTATGAAATATAGCCACTCATTAATACTACTTGCACTTGCCTCAACCGTAGAACAGAATACGATGACGGAAAGCTCTACCCCAGGGTTCACCACAACCTCAGTGCGACACAACACGGCGGCAACACCACCACCTGCAAAGTCCACAACCAGCAACCCCACCTTGTTCATGCCTCAACCATCCCCACCATCTCTCCCCACCATGCATGAACACAAGAAAATCAACAAAGTCAATTAGTAAGTCAGGTCCTAACAGTGGAACCAAAAACACAGCAAGAGGGTGGGGGGCAAGGCAGAAGTCGAGCTGGGGAGATGGCCGGCAAGACATAACGGAGCAGGACTCGGGCAGAGCCAGAGTGCAGGCGCGCTCTGGCCTGAGCCGGGCCGAGGCTGAGCGAGCGGAGGCCAGGCGGCGGGGTCAGTCGGGTGCATGGAGGAGCCAGGAGGTGGGCGGGACAGGCCAAGCAGTGGTGACGGAGGTCAGGTGGCGGCACCATGGCCTGGTGGCGACAGGCCAATAGCCGAGGAGGCGGTGTGGGAGCCGGGCGCCATGAGGAGGAGGCGCGTGCTGGGAACCGAGGTAGCAGGCGTCGTGAGGAGGAGGCGAGGGTGGCGGCCAAGGCTGGGTGGCGGCGCCTGGACAGAAGGAGGCGGCCGATTGGGGTGAAGGGTGGCGGCTACTCAATTTGGGGAGAGGAGGAGTGTGGCTAGGTTAGGGCAAAGGGGCACCCCCCCTCTTAGACCACTAGTGGGCCAGGAGCTCAAGGCCCACTCTTCCAAAAAGAATCCTAAATTATATGTAATTGCCTCTCCAATATATGTTGTTCTCTCTAATCTTTATTGCAAGCGCTAACCAAAATTGAATAAATTTCCCTCTCTGAATAATATTCTCCTAATAGATATTCGGGGTATTACAAAATCCGTGCCACCACAAATCGGTGACCCCAAAAACTCACCACACTGAAGAACAACATATCCGTGCCGCCACAAAATCGAAGCACAAAAGTATCATGCCTACAAAAGAGACACTAAGAACAACAAATCCGTGCCGCCACAAAATCGGAGCAACCAAAAAACTCAAACACAAATTTGGAACATGCTAGCTCTACTCAACACAAATCGGTTCCCCCAAACTATTCAAGCGACTGGATCAAACGAGCATGCTAGCTCTACTCACCACAGAATCGGTACCCCCAAAAGCAACTAGCCTCTTCCTGCACGCCGGTCGACGCTCGATGCCCTCACTAGTCGCTTCATGCTCACCGCTTCACGCGAGAAAGAAATGCTGCTCACCGCAAGCAGCTTGACCACCGGGATGGACACCTTCTCCCTTCCCTCGATTTCTCCTCTCAACCTCTCTCTCTCTCTCTCTCTCTCTCTCTCTCTCTCTCTATCTCGAGAACAAAAAAACCGGACAGAAGGTTGTACTCGCCAGCAGACTATCGCGTGTAATAGAGGAGGTGCGAGAAACGAAGAAAACAATATAAAAATCGAAACGGACACAAATCGGAAGCGATATGGATCAGAAAAAGAGGAAGGCCCAACACCAAACAGGCACAAACCGGTAACGGGTCAAACAAAAATCGGAAAGCCCAACACCCGAGAACCAATAAACAAGCCAGATACGAGATATCCTACCGCACGAACCTCAGCACAATCGAACGGTACAAAAATCGACTGAAAGATTATATAATTTCAGTCGCCTGAAAATTAGCAAAACCGTTAGTAGATTTTGACTGCCTAAATTTATAACTGCAAAGTGGAACAGCCAAGCTTCAAAAAAAGGGCATCCCTTGTCTTACGGACAACCAGCCAGGCTTCTAAACAGAGCGGCAGTTACAACCTACAGAGCCCAGGCAACCAGACCACGGCAATACGGCCAAACAATACGTGCAACCAGAAATGTTACAGCAAAGAAGCCAGCGCAACAACCAACCCAGGCAGGCAGCGCTGGCGAGGCCGTTGGGTAATGCCGTGCCGCCTGCTGATTTTCTCGGCCGCGGCTTCCTTCCCCGGTCTGTTCTTCTCCTCTGTTCCTCCCCGATCCAAACATATTATAGTGCACGGGAGAGTTTTGCTCTGTCCCCTGACGATTTTGCTTCGCTCCATTCTTGAATAGAAGAGGAATTCGTTTCAGATTAATCAAAGCTTCAAGGTGCGTTCCGTTGAATTGCTTATTTCATTATTTCTTCCAGGATTGCCTCTGATGATCATGTGATGATTCCTTGTCGTTGACTTCAGGTGCTCAAACAAAGGTAAGGGATCTGGCGTGAGAGCAACTCATTTTCGATGGAGGAACAAAGCTGAATTTCACGCGCGCGAGAGGCCTAGCTTTTGGTTGGCAGTGACGTGTGCGCGCGATGGCATCGTCTCTGTCGTCGGCGCTGAGCTCCATGGAGGTGATGCTGGACGCGCTCATGCAGAGAGGGATAGGGAAGCCGGAAGAGAAGCCGAAAGAAGAGGCTCCGCCGGCGCTGCCTACTCGCCCCACGGTGAGAGGCAGGCTTCCTTCGTTGCAGAAGCCTGGCACCCCGGCTCCGTGGATTCACCAGCCACCGCCGTCCCAAGTACTACCGCCGCCGCAGGTTCCACCACCCCTCCGTTTCAACATTGCGCTGCATGTTATGTTATCATGTGTTATTGATGGAAATGATTGAATTGTGGATGTCAGGAAGAGGAGGAGGAGAAATGTTCAGTTAATTTGGAGCTCGAAAGAAGGGCTATCAAGGCAGAGGAGGCGGCCAAACAGAAAGAAGAGGAGGCGAGACAGAAGGAGGAGCAGATCGCCTCGTTGCGACAACAGGTTGAGCATTACGAATCCAGGCTCTCGGAATGCGAGGTCAAGATGAAGTCCGTGGAGGAGGAGCTGCAGAAGCAAATCACTGCGTTGCAGGTAATCGAAAGCCGTCATCTTCTTGCTTCATTTCTTAGTTCGAATGCACTGCGAATTCTGAACGCAAGAATGTGGTGCGCACCTGTGTGTTGCAGATGGCTCGAAGTGCCGGGGGATGGACAGGTGGATCA